>OY971430.1:5000000-6250000 GCA_963853865.1 Helleia helle
TCCGCAATATGGCGAGGGTTTTTTTTCTGGACAGGCTATAATTATATCAAGGACGCTGCCGAGACGTTCTACTGTTCTTTGTCGTTCGTGACGTTCTACAAACCGTTTTTTCCTGCTATTTATGATCTCTAACGAGATCGTCGAATCTAACAGTGGACTAAAATATGCTGATGATAAGCTTGATGATGATGATGATGCGCTGTGTGACGCTCTCGGCTGCATGGGTACCATCTTGCTTGTTTCTTCCGTCTAACAGCTTTGCTGTGTTTCGGAGAGAAGGGCAAGACTGGCAGTATAATTACTGGCACCGAGACTTAATATGTAATAGTAGTCTAGTCAACAAGTTCAAAAACGTGAAAAATAGAGATAAAGGTCCTAAAAATATGAGCGATGGCTCATTCGATTCGGAATCACCTCTAGAAAAATGTTTTTGAAGGATTTTGGTGCAGGTAAAAAATTGCAATTGTTATTAACAAAATAAGATGGAAAAAAAACGATATTTAGTTTTTTGTTAATAACTCGAAAAATATTAATATTTAAGCAATTTTGAAAAAAGCCCGTTAAAGAGGAGAAAATTTCCAAGAAAAAAGTCCGTACTCCCGGAACTCTATCTCCATTATTTATAATTTTAATTTGACGTTGAAAATAGGGCTCCGCGCGGCTGTTACGGCATGCGCGCGCCGCCGCTAAAGAGAGCTCAGCAATAAAAATAATTTTTTTATAACATAAAATGTGATTTTAAAAATTTGAAAAAATTCTAGTATCTTCTTAACACTTGAAAGAATCGAGCCGCGAAGAAAAAAAAGTTTAATCACCATTTTTGAAAAAGTTATCTAATTGTTAACTAACAAATTTTTTCCCAATCTCCGTTGGCATAAACAATGGGATAAAAGGTATAAATAATTGGCCTATAAATTTTAAACTTCGTGGAGCCCTTTTGATATATATACTTTATAAGATCCTGCGATAAATTTTCATTAAAGTTTATTAATTTGTTAATTATGATTTTTTATAACTATTGAAAAATTAAAAATCTAAAAAAAGTTGATAAAAATTTTTTTTTCAACTAATATTTAGCTATGCCTGTTTTCACATTAAGCAATGGCAGTAATTAATATAGGTTATGAATTTTTTACGTAATTTGTTTATAAAATTGTTTTAAACAAATAGAGAAATTCAATATTTTTGAAAAATTTTTTTTTGCTATTTGGTTGTCCACAAAAAATTATGATTTTTAAAAAAAAAATTTTTTCTTAATTTTAATTTTTAATTGTTTAAAAACGATTTTTTCATATTTCGATTGTTTAAACAATTAGTTAAGAAAAAATTTTGCTTTTAAAAATCATAATTTACACTTTTAAATAGTTTGGCAAAAAAAAAAAATTTTTTTATTAATTATTTAATTGTTTATTAGTTTAACAATTTGTTATAAACAAATATTGACCAACGTTATATTTTTTTTTTGAAGCAGAAAAAAATTATAAAAACAGCCATATATAAAAAAGTTCCAAAAAAAATTTTCTGAAAAATCTAAAAAAAGTTGATAAAAATTTTTTTTTCAACTAATATTTAGCTATGCCTGTTTTCACATTAAGCAATGGCAGTAATTAATATAGGTTATGAATTTTTTACGTAATTTGTTTATAAAATTGTTTTAAACAAATAGAGAAATTCAATATTTTTGAAAAATTTTTTTTTGCTATTTGGTTGTCCAAAAAAAATTATGATTTTTAAAAGCAAAATTTTTTCTTAACTAATTGTTTAAACAATCGAAATATGAAAAAATCGTTTTTAAACAATTAAAAATTAAAATTAAGAAAAAATTTTTTTTTTAAAAATCATAATTTTTTGTGGACAACCAAATAGCAAAAAAAAATTTTTCAAAAATATTGAATTTCTCTATTTGTTTAAAACAATTTTATAAACAAATTACGTAAAAAATTCATAACCTATATTAATTACTGCCATTGCTTAATGTGAAAACAGGCATAGCTAAATATTAGTTGAAAAAAAAATTTTATCAACTTTTTTTAGATTTTTAATTTTTCAATAGTTATAAAAAATCATAATTAACAAATTAATAAACTTTAATGAAAATTTATCGCAGGATCTTATAAAGTATATATATCAAAAGGGCTCCACGAAGTTTAAAATTTATAGGCCAATTATTTATACCTTTTATCCCATTGTTTATGCCAACGGAGATTGGGAAAAAATTTGTTAGTTAACAATTAGATAACTTTTTCAAAAATGGTGATTAAACTTTTTTTTCTTCGCGGCTCGATTCTTTCAAGTGTTAAGAAGATACTAGAATTTTTTCAAATTTTTAAAATCACATTTTATGTTATAAAAAAATTATTTTTATTGCTGAGCTCTCTTTAGCGGCGGCGCGCGCATGCCGTAACAGCCGCGCGGAGCCCTATTTTCAACGTCAAATTAAAATTATAAATAATGGAGATAGAGTTCCGGGAGTACGGACTTTTTTCTTGGAAATTTTCTCCTCTTTAACGGGCTTTTTTCAAAATTGCTTAAATATTAATATTTTTCGAGTTATTAACAAAAAACTAAATATCGTTTTTTTTCCATCTTATTTTGTTAATAACAATTGCAATTTTTTACCTGCACCAAAATCCTTCAAAAACATTTTTCTAGAGGTGATTCCGAATCGAATGAGCCATCGCTCATATTTTTAGGACCTTTATCTCTATTTTTCACGTTTTTGAACTTGTTGACTAGACTATAGGTATGTCTGAAGGTACTTCTAAACGGGCAATAATTTCACTGCACACATGAATGGACTGCCTGGGCTAGTGTCAGGTTAACTCGTTTATTTTCATAGGTGACGTTACATACCACTCACTCATTTGCCCGATTGTCTATCCAACTAATATAAAATTCAAATCTGATGTAAATACCTCTTGCCGGGCTCCGCCCTAGCGCTGCCGGTGTTGGTGGCGGAGGGGCGGCGCCCCCGCCGGCCGGGCGTCGCCTCCACTTCAGACGCCGCGGGCGAACCTTCTCGACTCTCCGTCGCGGTTTTCTGAAATATATAGAAAGTATTGTTCTCTATGTTTGTGCGAATCTCATTCATAATGGATCAACTTTTCACACACTCTTGTGACCATGGATGTATATAGAAATCGTCAGGAATGTAAGTCATAACAAATCGCGTTAAAATCCGTAAGTTGTTTCATAATAATATAGGTAATATAGGTTGTAGAATGTATAGTTCATACTTTATTCATTTAGTGTGGTAAGAACGTGTGTTACGGGTCTCGTACCTGTAACCCATAATGGAAATAAATTTAAGATAATGTAGTCACAAAATTTAAGTAAGGGATTTAAAAAATCTGAATTTTTGAGTATTTTCATCCCTTTTTTGATTCGCTGTACGATCATTACTTCCATAGTAATCGCATAGTGGTGCCTGCGATCGGTGGCCCTTTTGCGCCGAGCCTAAAAGAGTTTTATGGTGTCGTTATAAAAAATATCCAAGCCCATAGCCCGTTCCAAATACGAGTAAAATTTTTTTTTTCGGCAGTTTTCTTATGGTTACTCGAAATCCGCTTTCGATAACAAAATGAATTTCAGATAAAAAAATATGATACTCGGAGTCCTCAAGTACTGCCTGTTGGAAATCACTCAAAAATTTGATTTTTTTATATCCCTTCACCTATGACCCGGTACCCGACATATTATAATATACATATTCATAATACAAACTGAATGGAAATCTGAGACCGTAGAGATTGACCATAGATTAAGATTTTTTTTAATGTCATAAGAGGCAACCTAGCAGCCGGAGCCATGGTGACTACCGACGCTCATAGACATCTGCACAACCAGAGGTTTTGCAGATGCGTTGCCCTCCTTTCCCCTATCCCCCAATGGGCCACCGGAAACTCACAAACCGCACGAAACGCGACAGCGACTAGCGATCACTTGACGCCGGTGTTATGTGAGCGAGAAGTACCACCCCGGTCGTGCCGGCCCAATTCGGCTGCAAAAGCAGCATGGCACTACCTCCTTCAAGAGTTTCTACGCTTTTTGTCAAGCTTGTCTAACATTATCAATGTTATTTTATAGTAGATAATTATTAAACACTATGGCACTGACCTGATCGGTGGACAGTCGTCGGGTGGTTGTGTGCAGCGCTTGCGCCGCCTTCGTAAAGGAGGCTCGCCGGCCCCGCCCTTCGCCCAACGGAGACCCCACCTCGGGACTTGCCACTGTAACATACAATATGTTGATCAGTCTCATTCTCAATTTCGTTATATTTGCCAAACTAAAAAATTGATTTATTAAAACAAAAAAAGTAGGTCTGGAAGAGACCGCTTGGAGCGGTGAGACCGCCTTTTTTGTACTTAGATAAAATATTGTACTGTATTATTATTATTATTGTATTGGTACAAAATAAAGCATTTTATTATTATTATTAAAATGCATATTCATGACCCGGTGCAGATATCAAAATTATACGACCCGTAACTTTTTGGTCATTGACTGTTATTTGTAGTATTTTACTGTTGTGACCATGTAATTTCAATTAAATATGCATATTTTCAAAGGCTCATTCATAACTTTGTGAAAAACAAATATTTTTCGCGACTTAATATACCATACAATTTTCTTTAATAATTTTAATTAAACGGTAAATAAATATTAATTGTACAATCAAAATAAGATACATAAAATTTGTAAATAAAAGAAAAATTATAACTAATAAATTATAATTATATTAAAAGGCGTGGTTAATAGATATTAAATTAAACGTGGCAATAAAAGTACGTACCGACGTCGACGGATATCCTTCTAGTAGCGCGCGCCGGTTTTGGCATCGCCTTCGTCTCTGAGGCGGCGCGGGCTAAACGCGCTGCAATATAAATACTAATTAAAACTTGTATAAACAAACAGACAAGTCGGTAGTAAGTGGTCAACGTCGCCTAATAACATATTAAGTCCATCCATAATAAAAGTAAGTATCCATGCGCTGCGAATATAATTTATAATTAGCTAAGGCAAGTCACTCATACGTAACGCTGAGACGACGACGGCAAATCTCAGTGGAAATGTTTTTTTTTTTTTTAGAAGAGGGGGCAAACGGATATTTGTGTCGATCGATATTTGAACAAAGCCTTGATGCTTTGTGTGCACACAAGTAAATAATCTATAGACTACTTTTATTAGCGATTAAGATAAAAGTAAGATTAGTCCTGAGTTTCCCAAAGACGTTCAATGCAGCATAGTTTGTTTGAGATCCCACCGTCTTAGGAATTCATACTAATCATCTTAATATTACACAAATCTGTTGTAAAAAAATCTCTTAATTTTTTGACGTATACAGATTTTTTTATGAACATGACGAGCATATTTGTAAAATGTATCATCATCATCATCATCAGCCTCTATCCGCCCACTGCTGAACATAGGACTCCCTCAATGAACGCCAAGACGGCCGATCCCTCGCCACTCGCATCCAACACGGACCGGCCACCGCACGGAGATTGTCTTCCCACCTGGTCAATGGCCGACCAAACACTTCGTCTACCTAAACGTGGCCTCCACTCTAGAACTTCATTGCCCCATCGGCCGTCCGTTCTGCTGAGTGTGTGACCAGCCCACTGCCACTTCAACGGTGCGGTTTGTGAATTTCCGGTGGCCTATTGGTGGGGATGGGGAAGAGGGGGGTGGCGCATCTGCGTGGCCTTTGTTGTGCGTATGTGTATGGGCGTCGGCGCCCTGAGGCTCCGACTGCTCGTTTGCCCCCTAATGACATAAAAAAAACGAGCTTATTCTTTGTATGTGTAGATATCAAAGGGAGCCGGCAACTGTATGTCACGATTGTGGCGCGGCGGTGGACTCGGCCCAGCACACTCTAGAGGTGCCGGAGATGGGCGGCGCTGCGTCACGATCTGACGTCAGTTATCGGAGGAGACTTGTCTTTGCCGAGCATCATCACCGCGATGCTCCGCAATGATGAGCCCTGGACGGCGATGGTCTCCTTCTGTGAGGCAGTAATGTCCCAAAAGGAGGCCGATGAGCGGGTGAGAGAGGAGGCCGCCGACGAGGCCTCCCACCGCAGGCGACGAACAGGGGTGCGTAGGAGGCGCTACTTAATGCGCCTCCAGTAACGCCCCTGTGCTCGTGTCGGGCCGAGGCTGGGGTTAACCTGGGTCCAGATAGGCACGACGTCGTCGGGGACTGCTAAAAGTATCGTGAAAACGAACGGCCGAGCAGTCCCCCCTTTCGAGGAAGGAGTCTGGCCTCTCGCCGGGGTCAGCCTGTCGCCGAGGGTCCTGTGTTGCCTGCAAGATCCGGGACCCTCTATAAGGCGGCGGAGGGCGCTTGCAGCGGTTTTAGTGGGTAACGACACTGCCCAAGTGCGAACCCCACACACGGCTAGGTTCAGCCGAACCCGGACTGATGTTTATAGCATATGACACTCGCAAATAATGTGGCTTTCTATTGTTAAAAGAATTTTCAAAATCGGTTCAGTGGTTGCAGAGATTACCCCTTACAAATTCACGAACTTTACCTCTTTATAATATTAGTATATATTTTGAATAAGTACATTTTTCTTTAATGAAAGGTTCATATACAATCAAAATTTAATGGGTAATTGAAAATTACACCATTAATGCACACACAAACATAATTATTAATAGGCGAAAACGTTAATCCAAGAGAAGTATTAAAATGAAATAAAGGAGTATTAGAAAGCAAACCATGCAATCTACACTACAACAAAAGGCCATACTCACATCGTGGTTTGGTGGACTCTGGCGAGCGCGACCCATCGCCATCCGAGGAGCCTACGTTAGTGCGCAAGAGTGTTTAGTAGGCAGCATTCAGAAGCATATAACTGACTTAAATAGCAACATAGTGTAAGCTGGATATTAGGCATATCCCAAGTCTTGGACAAGATTTTGCAGAGTATAAAAGTAAGGAGTACTCTGTGTATGAAAAGTGTTCGTTAAAAAGCGCCAAATAAGGGTAGCGATACAGTGGTCAGAGGGTTAATTTTTGAATGTGTGTGCGCCAAAAAATAGGCCCATTTATATACACATTCAACTCATCTAAAACTGCAACTTTATATTATACTCTTAATTATACCAGCGCCATTGTGGACGATTTATGAACTAGTATTTACAGCGAAAAATTGACACTTCTTAATTTTTTTTGTTCATCTAACATGGTACTCCTTACTTGTATACTCCATGAACTTTTTCTTTTAGTTAAAATTAAAGTGTCCGAAATGTTGCAAGAGTTAAGTATTTAAGCGTCTTTACGAGAGATGAGATTAAACAAAACATACGTAACAACAGTATATGGCTCGGAACAAAATGTTCCTTTTTTTAATGTTAGTTGGATAGGCAAACTGGCAAACGTGCCACCTGATGGTAAGTGGTCGACGTCGCCCATGAACATAAACTAGTTTACCTGGAACGAGCCCAGGCAACTCATCTATGTGTTGTCTATCCTGAGACATAAGATGTTAAGTCTCGGTGCCAGTAATTACACTGCCTGTCTTGCCCTTCTCTCCGAAACACAGCAAAGCTGTTTCACGGGAGAAACAAGCAAGATGGTGGTACCCATGCAGCCGGGAGCGCGGCACAGCGCTTCCCTCCCACCGTCCTTAAATATTAGGCTACGAAATATAGTCGGTTTTCCAACATTCTTATCTATATTTGTTTTTTTTTAAAGAATATTCAGTGAATTCTAAGACTGCCTTTAGCCGTTTTCCCATACTTACAATTTAACTTCTAATTAGAGCAATAATTAATTTATAACGTGTTATATTGTGCTATATTTAAAAGTGCATTTGTAACAAAAGTGTTAAGCTCGCTAATGTTGAGAACTTGTTAATGTTGAATGCTTTCGCATCAGCGTAGAATTTGTTAGCCGTATTTAGGATAGTGTAGAAAATCAAAATTAGGGTATTTTATACAAAATACAATCATGCAAATAGAGGTACAGTTTACACAAACAATTAATGCATTTTTTTATTTAAACAGTTTTAGAAAATAATCCTGATACAACTAGTATCCAAAAGTAGAATTGCAAAATGCGAAGAACTTTTTTTCAAAACAAACTTTTCTAAAGCTGTTGGAACCATGAAACATTGGTCACATGACCTCCCCATAATTATACAAAGCTTTTTAGCATTGAATTACGCAATTATTGAAAAAAGGTAATGCTATTTATTTAATATACATTTATATATTTTACATTTCTGAAAGCTACTAGCAAACAGGTAGATTTTTATAAAATGTCCGAAGGTAGAATCAGAAAATGTATCGATAATTTTTTACAAGTCACTTCTAAAGTTGATTGGGACATATTTTTTTGCATTTTCTCCATTTTTAAGGATTTTTTAATTACCAGTACTATTTATATATAACTATAAAATTTCAATCAATGTATTTTGTACTACAATTTTTGCATGTTTTAAAAATTGAGAATGTAAGTTAAAAATGTTTAGTATTAGGTTTCAACTACAAGGTTTCAACTACATAAGATAATATCAATAAACGCTATTATTATACTATATATTACCTTCTTCGTCCTCTTTAGACGTTTGCGGTTCTGCCGTGTCGTGATCAGCGCGCGAATTGCGTCGCCGCGGCGTCTGCGGTTCTAACCACGAGTCTAATACGGCTTTCTGGTGCCGCGTTAGTCTGAAATTGATGCGATATAACTCTTTAATTATTTGTGATAGTCGCCATAAAAGTAAAAATATATTTTAATGTTATATTTTTGTATTCAACTTCAGAAAGTTTCCTATTCCTTCCGCCAAACAGGTTCGTTGTTTCATGAATAAGGGCGAGACGGCCAGTGCAATAGTGACAACGAAACTTACCCAAGATAGGCAACGCATGAATTAGTTGTTGCCTAAGCTAATCCCAAGTTTTTTTTCTTCTTCGGAGGGATCTATGCTAACGGCCCGAAGGCCCTAATGCTACATCGGATTAGTGTGAGCCCATTCGGCTCACTTTTGATTTATAAAGTGGGGGGTTGCCCCCCGCCTACCGTGCAGTCTGCGACCACACGGCCTCCTGGCGTCAGTTGTGGCTAATCCCAAGTGAAATTTATGTTCATGGGTGACACCGACCACTGTTTGTCCGTTTGATTATCCAATAAGGAAGTTAAAAATTTACACAATAAAGCCCATTGATTTTTTTTTGATTATCTCCATAAATGACGAAGTTATGATATTATGATACGCGGCCTCTGACGTCACAAGTTTCGCCCACAGGCCGCGACTCGCTCGCTTGAGTCGAGTACCGCCTTACACATACCGTTGACCCGGTGAGACTTGTGACGTCACAGAGCAAATGCTCCACGCGCGTTCGTTTTGTCATTTTTCAAGTTGTTAAAATAATTCTTTTACCTTTATTTCAATATAAGTTTATTTTGTAAAAATAAAAACTTCCTTATTGAAATAAACAATATTATTTCAGTGACTCGTCTATTAACTTAGCTGTGAGATTAAAAATAATGATTTAGATACAATTAAATTTATAAGTTACCTCCTAGCACTCGAGTATTCATTCATTATATCTTGCGTGTTCTCTTTAGACGGTTCGTCAGTGGTAGTCTCTGGTATAACTGAAAGATCCGTCTTTGTACTTAGAATGGATTTTCTTCCTTTTCTGATGGGAGCCGCTTTGACTTCTGTATCTTCACTTGCCCTACTTCTATTGGATTTAGTTGAACTTCCGGAAGCTACACTCGCGTTATCATCATCTTTCTTGCTTCTACGAGTAGACCGTCTCGGTGTTAAAACTTCATCAACGGAAACGTCTTCTTCAATTTTAGATTCAGATAGCTCCTTGGAGGCACGTCGGGTAAGAATCCTCCTTACTTCCGTGCTCGTCGGCGTTTTTGCTCTACGCCTTGAAGGCGTGCTTTCTTCGGGTTTGATTTCTTCTGGCGTACTTTGAGCTTCAGAAGCGATTGATTGTGATCGTTTTCTCGTCATTGGCGTTTTAGGTTCCTCTTTGTCTATTTCAACATCTCTTGATTTGTTAGAAGCTGTGGAATTACTACGTTTTCTAGTACGCGTTTCTCTTTTACCACCTTTTTCTACTTTAGTGCCTTCATCTTGTTTAGATGTTGCGTCATCAAGGACATCCATTTTCTCTACATTTCCCAATTCTGGAACCATAGCTTTGTCATTATCCGTTTGAATTTCTTCCATTGTTTCATCTATTTGTTTAGCTGTTTTCTCCTCTTCAACTGGTTTGGCTTGGGAAGTTTGCTCTGTAATTCATATGATTTGAGTTATTTTAAGAATTTATGTCAGTTATAAGTACGCTGGCATCAAATAACGATAACGCCTTTTTTTATATCGCAGGGAAATCCTTATGCATGCAGCCAGGATCTTCGGGTAGATCCTGACCGCTGCGCCACAATCATGACACACTGTCTACGGCTCCATGTGGGCCGACTAGCACAGGCACTAACCAATGCAACCATGCCCGGTGAGCACCTGTGTCAGACGGAAGGTGAGGAGTTTGCGCTTACGGCGCACCGCTCGAGGACCGGACGCATAGGAACCGTTAGGCTTCGCCAGGTCCTCCCCACACCTCCGCATTAACACCTCTTGCCCTAGTCGGCGAAGCTACAGGATCCCGTCCAGCGTAAGGCTCTCACCAAGAGACCTCCTATCCGAGACAAAGGAGTGCGTCTGGGCAAGAACCTCAACCACGAGCTCCCACGGAGGGTCACCGGCCAGGGCAGTGGTTGCCGCCCACGATGACAATAATGCTTGTTTATCATATTAATTCGTGGAAAATTTTGCTATATTTTCCGTGACTTACATTTTTTTAAGAATATATGATTAGAACAATGATGTAAACATTAACGACTCAGATAGTTTAATTGTAAATTACTCATCATCATCATCTGATGATTCATAGGTTTCTATAAGTCCATTGCAGGATATAGGTCTCCCTCAATTAATGAAATTGCCTACATAAATTGTAAATTTCTATAGAATTAAACCTCGCGTATCGTAAAATAGATTGACACTAAAAATAATTTAGGCGCTTATACTTACGAATAGATACATCATCTTTTTCTAATTCCTTCTGTATTTTCTTGTCTCTGTTTATTTCCCTATTTTCAGTTTCAATAATAGGTTCTTTCATTATTGCCATATTTTCTTCATCTGCTGAAGTCTTAAGTGGTTCACTTTCAATTGGTTCTTTTTCTGTCTCTTTACTTTGTGCAATCACTTTATCCGTAACATTGGCTTCCTTTCTTTCTTTTTCTCTCGCTTCACCTGTCGTGACTTCTTTTTCAATTTCTGCATCTTTTTCTTTTACGAGTTCAGTTTCAACTTTTTCGTCTGAGTAATTGAGGTTCACCGATTGGTCAGATCCAATATCTGAGTTATCATCAGTGAGCATGGACATATTAGCTTGATTTAGAGGATCGGTATTGGAATCTGCCTCCCGTATACTATCGACTGCAACTTGTGTTTCAATTTGAATATTGACAGTTTCAACTAAATTAGGTTCTTTAGGGGTATTTTTGTCTTCTGCTTCAGGGATATCTTCATGAGCTTTTTCTATTTCTATTGGAACATCTGATGATGCTTCATCAATTTGTAATTTGTTGCCAGAACTCGAATCATCCGAATCATCTATAGAAATCACTTCTTCGGGTTCGGAATTGTTCTCCTTAAAAACAAAATGAGGTCATTATAAATTTACGAAATTCATTAAATTATAAAGTAAACCAATAAAATGTTAAAGGTTTATTGATATAGTGACCCGAGTAGACGCCGAGATTGCAAGTTGTATCAAAATGCACAGTGTGCAAAGTTTCAATAAAATCGGTTTAGTGGCGTAGGAATTCCTCGCAGATAAATAATTTGAGACGAAAATATTGTAAATATATTCTATACATAATAACGAAAAGGAGAAGAATATTCCCATTAAATAATAAGGTTACAGTTTAAGTGGCAATTTTTTAATACCAAGTCAGGCAGTGACCCATTAAGTTTTTATGTCATTAATATGCATATTAAGATGTTTGTGGTAATGTAACATTAAAGGTATTAATGTTAGGAAATCTTCAGTGAGCATACTTACTTCTTCTTCAGAGCTTGTGCTATTTGAACTCTCATTAGATTCTTCCTCAACATTCATTTCTTCGCCAGAATCAGTGTCAACCCGACAATCATCTTCGGACATTTCATCCTCGATCTCATTTATCTCCCTTTCAATTTCCACGATTCTCTCCTTTTCTTTTTGTATAACTTTAGCTGAAACTTGAGTGTCTGTTTGTGACTTCCATTTATTACTAATATCAATTTCACTGTCACTGGTCATAATTGCGGAGTTATCAATCACAGAGCCTCCTAAATCTGTTTTAGCTTTGGAATCATCAGTGATTACACTGCTGTCATAACTTCCAAGCACCGATTTGCCAAATGCAGTATCATTAATAGATTTTACATTGAAACTTGGCACATCAACTTTTTCTCTCGAACTAGATTCTGCGGCACTACTTTCGCAGCTTTTTAGAACGGACTTTCCAAAGTCATCGCTAATTGTAGTGAATGCTGGTAAGGTTTTAATTTCAACAGGAGCAGTAAGGCTCTCGTCTACCTTTCTTTCGAATGTAAAACTAGAAGTATCTACTACACTACTCTCATAACTGTGTAATACGGATTTCTCTGCATAAATTTCGTTAATTGTAGTGAATGCTGGCAGCGATTTCATCGCACTAGAATCGCTGTCTTGGTGAGTTTTAGATATTTTTTCCGTGGTTAGAGAGAATATACTTTCTGATGAGCTTTGTAAGACTGATTTGTTGACTATAGGTGAAAATGTGACATCCAATAGGCTCGTGGTTGTGCTTATTGACTTCATGGGAGTGCATTCCATGGCACTATCCTTTTCTTCCACTACATCTAAATCCATTTTTTCTGTCTGTTTAGTTTTAGAGAATGTATTCGCTTCTAATACCATTCTAGAAAGTGATTTTTTGTTTCGTGCAGATTGTTCTTTTTTAGGTGACATTAATTTTTCAGGTGTTTTAGATCGGCTCCTGCGTTTAAAAAGAAATAGATTATAAAATGAAAAAATAATCATCAAATAAGTGACAAACGGTTGTTTTAATATACATACTTTTATTTTATTTCTTATCACACATAATGTAACAAATGTAAAAGTCATAAATATAAAATTCTAATTCAAAAAGCAGGAAAGTCAATTGTTATAAAACCTAAGGGTTATTAATTAAGTAAATCATATTGAAACTCGTAATATTAGTACCTCAAACTGCGTGGACTGCAGATCTCAGGTCGTTCAATAGGGGCTTCCACTTCGGGAGTGCGAGAGCGGCTCCTAAATACAATTATTATTCATTACTTATTTTTGAGAACACAGACAGAACCCTAAGTTATTTTTTTTATAATTGCTTGCTTGCTTATAATAACATAAACTTAAATCTAAAAATTTAATAATTTATATTGTATAGATAATTGGCTTCCTCAATGTCCTATTGTTCTGCAAAATAGGGAGCTTTATGCTCGATAGGCATTTACTACAATAGTATTTAAAATATTGATGTTTAATTAAAACCTTAGACTTCTTGAAGGCGACTGCGGTGACGTCTTGGTAGGAGATTCCACGATAGCCTCGAGACGGGGCGATTCAACAACCTTATCTGTTCTCTCTGGAGTGCGGGATCTGCTCCTGAATGTTACATAACAGATACTTAAGATTAGTTTAAGGTGAAAAACGTAATGACAAATTTAAATGTAGAGTAAGGCCATTATCCCACTGGCGTTTTACGAGCGTTGGCGTTTCTCCAACGTCATGGTAACTAAAAATGGTTGTGTTTTTCTGACAGTCTATCGTTGGTCTGTCAGAACGGGACAGTGTGATTGTACGTGACGCCAGAAAACGTACCTTTGATGTGACCTTATCACTTGCGCTGGAGAAACGCCAACGCTCGTAAAACGCCAGTGGGATAATGGCCTTACTCTACATTTAAATTTGTCATTACGTTTTTCACCTTAAACTAATCTAGATATGTATAATATTTAAGATAATATAAAACCTTACCTCAGTTTTATCGGAATACTGAGTGTTGAGGCCAGAGCATGGGGCTCACTTTCCATCTCTTGTTTTGGTTGTTCAAGTATAGGGGCCAGGGGAGACTTGGGGCTTCTCTCCGGAGTGCGAGACTTGCTCCTGATATTATAAATGTGAAAGTATGTTAGTTAGATTTGAATACCCGTAAACGGATAAACAAAATAGTGGCCCTAATTAAGACAAAATACCTTTATCGCTGTAACGAGTTCCCGTAATAAATTTTCAATGTTTTATTGTTACTAATTAATTTTGATTTTAAAATTATTTAGCTATTTGCCTAACACAGCCAAGCTGTTGGACGGGATCGCACCTATCGTCCATATTTCCAGTAAATCTGCTATAACATACCTGGTAGCTCGGCTGGCCCGCAGCGGAGTCACTATGGGCGAATCTTGGCGTTCGGGAGTTTCTGGACGGCTTCTAAACGCAAAAAAAGCTTTTTGTAACATATTTAAGGGCACTCACTCACACTGTCAACAATAAACTATCTTAAGGTAGTGCATTTTATATAACAACATAGGAACGCCATCAATGAACGCCAAGACGAAAGATCCCTCGCCACTCGCATCCAACACGGACCGGCCACTGCACGGAGATCGTCTTCTTACCTGGTGGAGTGGAGGCCGCGTTTGTGTAGAAAAGTGTTGGCCTGCCATTACCCAGGTGGGATATTTACATACGTCATACAAATCATTAATTTGCGTAGTATATGATTACCATAGTACTACCAAGTTTTTCTTCTACTTAACTATTTTGGATTGAGATGGAATGGATGGAATATTATATTACCTATTTCCTGAAGGAGTAATCTCGCCAGTTCTTCTAATACTCCTCCTGCCCTTTGGTGTGGTCGGCACAAAATTGGATTCGACTGATTCCACCAGTTCTTTGGCTATATTTCTTCCAGATTCTGCATCTCTCCTCTCTTGCCACTCGCTGTAATGTTCTGTATGGGGTTCATTTTGGGGTTCTGTGTGGTATTGGGTATCTTTTTGTGGATCTGTGTGGTATTGGGTTTCTTTTTGTGGTTCTGTGTGGTATTGGGTTTCATTTTGGGGTTCCGTGTGGTGTTCCCGCCTGTGTCGTGGGTGTCTGGGGTTGAGTAGAGTAACGGAGATATCTGCGATGCTCTCGATGGACGTACTGGGGTCATCTGATAGACTGCTGTTGATAGATATTGACAAAGACTTCCTGCAAGTGAAAAACATAATGGTATGTTTGTAGGGAAAATGAATGAAAGGAAAGGTAGATGCAGGGAAATGCACTTCGCATGTATCTATCTGGATTACCCCGGGTTGGTTCCAGGAACTTATGTGGACTCGCACTTGGGAGTGCTCTTGGGAGTGCAGTATCCGAACTAAAACACCTACGAGCGCCTTCAGCCGCTTTTTGAGGGTCCCAGATCTGCAGGCAACAGGAGCACCTCAGCGACAGGCTAGCCCCGGCGAAAGGCCAGACTACTCCTCGTAAGGCCCTGCCACCACTAAGCAATCCCCACGACGTCGTAATAAAGGAAATTTAGGACAATTTAGGAAAGTTATGCGATAGGATTGGCTCTCATGTGATCCTAATCACATGCCGAAACACAGCCTATGCTATTTTACGACAGTTTCAAGTAGGACAGTATCGAAGTTGGACACGCCCCGATCGGTGCCGGAAGAAGCGCCTCCTAAGATATCTAGATGTATATATAGGTTATCCAAGTCATCAGTATCAGTTCCGATATAACACAACACCTAAATTAGCGTGGACAAAGTTTGTCTCGGGCAACGGGTATTTTTTTACACATGGTGGTTAGCTTACCTTGCGCGAACAGTATCCTTGTAAGTTTTTTTCGGCTTAATCTCTTCAGCTGCAAACTTTTTAGGAGGTGACATCTCATTTTCTTGCTGAAATAAACGGTTGCTTTTAATTTCATATATCAATGAGCAAAATATTATTTATTATAAGTAAAGACTACAATATTTTCTTTTCAAACATAAAATTTATATAAAGAGAAGAATACAGAAAACTGTGTATAATAACCAGACAACCATTAAATGATAAATTAAAAAATCGAATAAATTTTATTCGATTTTTTAATTTATCCTATTATACAGAAGAACGACTTGAGTGATCATGATGAAATTTGACATATAGTCAGAACATATCTCTGGGCATATAGTATCGAGTCCTGATGCAAAAGTAAATATATACATACAACAATACAACGGATTGTTGACTGAATAAATATACTAATGGCTAACAGAAAGTCCGTCGCCTCTTTGACACCTATTTGGTTGAAGATGGTCGAGATTTATCAAATGATGCATAGCCCGTATGTACCCGTATATGTACCCGTATGCCATATTATGTACCCGTATTATTAGGCTAGTTCGTAATACGAATAAACTCACTGTATCATTATCCTCGTCGACATCCGGTCCCGTTTCCTCCCGTTTCTCCGTCTCGCTCGCACGGTGCACGTTGCGTGCGGGCACGCCCACCGGCGAGGGGGTGGAGCCCTCGGACGCGGTCGGTATCGTGAAACGCAGATGTCTGTAGCAATCATGATGGCCTTTATATTAATTGTTACAGCGTTTTGGCGATGATGGAACAAGGTTCGATCAGTCTATCACTAAAATATTCACAGAATAAGTAATAAGTAAGTTATCGCGACGCTTCCAGAGAGAAAAAATATAGTGAGCCTTCTAAAGCACTTGAAATGATCAGGAAAGAGAGATGTGAAGGAAGACATAGTCATAGTGGTAAGCCTCTTCCTCCATTAATTGTTTTACATTTGTTTTAAATAAGAAAATGATGTTAAATATCATATCCGTCGTGTAGCTTCTATAAAAATTAATGAATATTTTTTTAAACACAGCCACATTTTTTATCATATTTTCTTACTGTTCCAGAAGTGTTCCAAAAGTTCCAGGAATCCAAATATAAGTATGCTCGTATGTTAAAGGACCCAATGTCGTATCTCAGTTTCGATGTTTTTATGATAGATAATTAAACAGCATATTACTTTGTGTCGCTGCAGTGCGTGTGGTTGCTGGCGGTCTCTAGATCGTCGTCGGAGTCGCCTAGGTAGCGCGAGTCCACCGGTGACGGCATCTCGCGCTCTTGGTCGTCGGGACGGCGGTTCTGGTGCGAGTATAGCCACGTTAACATAACAATTTCATAATTAACAACATGCAGATATAAAACGTGCCAAATGAGAACAGAATCCCAGTTAGCGACTTAATTTTTTTCGTCAACTTTGATCGTTTGGCGATCTTTAAGAGGGACTATGTTCGGCAATTTACGAAAAGTGCAAGGTGATGGTGATACTAATAAAAATACTTTCGTTAATAGAATCGGGCGTTACTTTGCGGAAATCCATTATATAAGATATTAAATTATATTATATTAATTAGCAATTATCCCGCGAAACACGCAGTCTTTACAGCAAATGTGTGAGTGCACGCATATGCATGCATATAGCACCGCCTTCCTTTCCCACACTGCATATGCGTACACTCGCATGCACCACCACCCCACATGCACCACAATCACAGTAAAAGACCACCACCAAACAATCTACAATCGTAAAGTAATTATATTAATTAGCACTTATCCCGCGAAACACGCAGTCTTTACAGCAAATGTGGGAGTGTACGCATATGCAGTGTGGGAAAGGAGGGCGGTGCTATAGGCATGCATATGCGTGCACTCCCACATTAGCTGTAAAGACTGCGTGTTTCGCGGGATAAGTGCTAATTAATATAATATAATTTGATATCTTAAATATACTTTCTTTTTTTAAGAGTTAGTGCCATCCTGCTTTGCAGCCGAATTGGGTCGGCATAACCGGGGTGGTACCTCTCGCTCACATAACACCGGCGTCAAGTGACAGCTATGCTGTCGCGTTTCGTGCGGTTTGTGAATTTTCGGTGGCCCATTGGGGGGATAGGGAAAAGGAGGGCTACAATGCATAACGTCTGGTCTGGTTGTTGTCTATGGACGTCGGTAGTCACCATAAGGCTCCGTCTGCTCGGTTACCTCCTAATGACATTAAAAAAACATGCGTCGTAACGGAAGATGAAAAAAATTTATGTTAATATTAAAAATCACAATTAATTAAATTTCTACACCGCAAAACAAAGAAATACAATTTACGCATATACACAATCAAATCAAAAGCGGCAGCGTAGTGAAGGCATCACGCAGTTTGCCGTCACGGTGTACGTGCCGATTTTACTGACAAGGCGCGCCAAAAGTATATTGTACGCACCTTGAGTATACTCTGCGGCGTGTCCGCTCTTGGCGTGCGCGCGGGCGAAAGCACCTCGGGCATGTCCAGCAGCTGCGACACCTGCTGGCTCAGCGCCGCGCCCACGCCCGCCCCCGCCCGTGAGCCCGGGCTCTCCAGCCGGGCGCGTTTGGGCGGTGTGGACTCGCTCGCCTTGTCCTCGGTGGGGAAGTAGCTGGAATATACAGGTACAATTAAGCAGTCCCTATATATTCATTAAAACCTGTTTAACTATGAGCTAAAAGGACCTAGATATTTTTATCACTTGAGAAGTTTTCAATTATCTGTTACGTGACAATTTATATCTATGGACGCTTTTTACACCACGTCAATCTGGTCTCATGGTAAGTTCTGGAAGAACTTGTGTTACGGGTACCAGACAACGGTATAGATATTTTTAACGTTTTTATTATTTAATACACATCCATGACCAAGGAACACAGAAAACTTTCTGTTGATTCAAACCCGCTACCTCCGGCTTGAATGCTAACGGGTTAACCCATTGAGCCACGGAGGTCGTGAACAATTATAATATTAATGTTTGCAAAACTTCCTAAATAAGTCTGTTCACATGACAGTTTTCCTATTTATAGAGGGTCCAGTCTTGGTGACCTAAGACAGTATAGTCTGACAAGCGAGTCGTGGGACGCGATTTATTTCGAATTCTTCATATGGCCACACTTCTGATTGTCAAACTAAATGTCATCTTACCTCTATTTGTTGTTGTTGTGGTGTAATTATTGTAAGTTTTTGTGCGAAAAAATGTCGAAACCCATTAAAAGCAGTGCCCGGAGCTTGTTGTATACAATGATAAGCAAGTATGAACAGAGAAAGGATGATATAAATCAGCGTTTCGAGAAAAAACAACGAATTTTTGACGAAATTATTTCAGCTGCAAGTAAGTACATCCCAAACATTTTGATACTCGTCCTAGATTTAAACAACAAAAAAAACCTTTTGTTTGTATTCAACATAACTTTACATTTGTTTAAATATGTACTTTCGAGAAATTGTGTTTCAAAACATACAAATTATTTCTTGTTCTAAGGTCTATCAGATAACGAAGATTTGAAACGTCAGATCGTAGACTTAATCTAAGAGCTGAAAGATATTGAGAAAAAAGATCTGTTTACCTCTGAATCCAGTTATTTGGCCCATTTATCTAAACTGACAGGTTGTATTTCAATATAAGTATTTTTGTTATATAGTAAACTGTGATAATAATCTGCCACTTAACCCAATTATTTTTATTATTACAGAAGTTGGTGTCAACACACTGAGGAGGATAAAAAAAGGAAGGTTCCCTAAACCAAAATGTGTGGAACACGCCAGGAAAAAAACGCCCTCGCCAGCCCAGTGTTTCAAACTTAGATGATTTTGACATATCGGCAATTCGTAATAAAATAAATGAATTTTACTCGGTTAGGAAACAAGTTCCAACAATAAGAACTTTGTTAGCAGAATTACGAGAATCAATAAGATTCACTGGATCTCGAGAAACATTGAGGCAAATATTGTTAAAAAATGGTTTTGAGTTTAAAACTAATAAAAATGAAAGATCAATTCTAATTGAAAAGTTTGAAATATCTGCTCTGAGACATAGTTATCTTAGAGCTATTCATAAGAAGCGACAAGAAGGAAAGGCAATAGTTTACCTAGACGAAACATATGTCCACCAAAATTACAAGCCAAAAAAGTCATGGCAAGGACCGAGTACGAGTAGAGTAACTGACAAAATTTCTAAAGGTTTCTATCAAATTAATTTTGCCTTTTTTGGAATGTCTATAAGAATATTTGTTATTTTATTATTACTTTTCTTTGTTTTATAGATAAAAGATACATAATAGTCCATGCTGGCTCTGAGAAAGGTTTTGTGCCCAATGCATTATTGGTGTTCAGCACAAAATCTAAAATGGCTGATTATCATGATGATATGAACCGTAATAACTTCATAAAATGGCTGGAAGAAAAATTCATACCCAATTTAAATGAACCTAGTGTGATTATAATGGATAATGCGAGTTATCATGTAACTCAAATTAACAAGCCGCCTACGATGAGCACTTTAAAGGCTGATATTCAGAAGTGGCTCACCAAAAATCACATTTCTTTTGACAATTTTCTTACAAAGGCCGAGCTTTTGTGTCTTGTCAAAGAAAACAAACCAACTCCCTTGTACGAAGCGGAAGAACTTCTAAAGCAGCATGGACATGAGGTCATCAAATTGCCGCCATATCATTGTGATCTCAATGCCATAGAATTAATTTGGAGCTTGGCAAAAAGGAAAGTGGCGAGTATGAATCTAGGCGTGCCAGCTGCCGAAATGGAAAATTTAATAAGGAAATGTTTTGCCAGTGTGACTGCTGATGACTGGAAATCATGCACTGATCATGTGATTAATGTTGAAAATACATACAAAATAAAAGATAAAATAACAGAAGAGGAACTTGAACCATTTCTCATCAATGTTCGTGAAGATGAAAGTGATAGTGATGAATCATATTTTGAAGGCATCGAATTTCTCGAATCAGATTTTGATTATTGTTCAGAATGAATAAATGTTTTTAAGTTTTTATTGTGCATCTTTATTATCCTTATTTTCGATGGAGTGGAAAAGTTGGTGTTGATTTTAATGTAGTTAATGTTTTCGTTTTGATTATTTTTAAACCAAATTCTTTGAAGATTCCAACCTTATCCAAATAAACAAATAATCAAGTTAAGCAAAAGTATCAAAATTGTTTTTAGACTATATATGCTGGGTTAACACCTAAAAGATTTTTAAATTTGCCGCCAGCGGCTTGTGCCACGACTCGCTTGTCAGACTCTAGTAAGATAATAAACAAAACAAGTATGAAATAAATGTGACTGTTTGTAAACTAGAGGATCATTAAGTGTTTAAAGCTGATAAACTGTCTCACATTTGGGATATTGAGCAACCAAATCCCAGTTTTAGTGGCAAACATAAAAAAAAACCTATGAAATCCAATCTCCGTTGATAAGGTATTTAAATGCCCAGTAACAAGTATTTAAATACAAATGTGTTATTATTGTAATTATCAACATCAGAGATTTCTTATACCGGGTGTATTTGGAACGCTTGCGAAAACGAAGAGGTATGATAGTGTTGGCATAGCCTGACATGATACAAGTGAAAAAAACGCGTTTTCTTTTTTTTTTTGGCTGCCTTTTTTTTTTTTTTTTTGAATAATCCGGTTTAGTAAACATAATGTTACAGGAATTTGATGAAAATGCTTTAAAATAATGTTTTTTTGAAAAAAAAAAACAGCATTGTAATAAACTTAACTTAAACAAACGGACTGAATCAGCTGATGGCGTTCGCTGCATGCACGAGGTGAACGAACTCCCGCACCGCGCGCGTCTTAAGCGCGATTTATCGCTTTAGTCGTTCATCGGTTTAGTTTTTACTTAATACATTGCGGGTTTGCAAAATACACAAGTCCTAAAATTTTCTTTAAAAAAGGTTTCTGAGATAAATGGTTATATGCATTATATAGTAAATAAATAGTATATTATTAGGGTTAAATCTTCGCAAGCGTTCCAAATACACCCGGTATATCCAGGGCCCAGTTAAACAAGTTTCATTGTGTATGTAATATATTTAATATGTATATGAAATATATAAGAGTATAATGTACACTATCTATCACTATTTATGTATGAATTTTCTGTTATGTGAAATTAATACATACCTCTTCGTTTTGGACAACTTGGGTGTACAGATGAACGGTGTCTCCTCGATGTTGAGGGCCCTTTTTATACCTTTCCTCATTTTGGGCTTATTGATCCACATTTCACTTGCATTTTCTATGGTATCCTGAAATAAATGCTTTTAATATTAGGTGGATAGTCAAATTGACAGGCCAACCTTATGGTAAGTGGTCAACGTCGCCCATGAACCGTGCGACGAGAGTCAAGCTCAATTGATAATTTAAGTTATGTAGTGTAGACCATCATCTTCTTTCTTCTTCTTTAGCGTTACACACATTACATAGTATAAATTAAAGTCACTTTTTGTATTGGTCTGTTTGTGCATCAATATTTTCTAACACTATAACTACTCAACAAATTTTGATGTGGTTTTCAGGCAAGTTCCTAAGTATGATAAGTCAATATTTTTATCATAGAAAGTAGAAAAAGTTTGTGTGATGCGAAAATTGATATATTATTGAGCGCTTTCATTGTTACTAAAATAAATATACAGTGTGCAATTGAAATCATGAGCATCCTTTTAAATTTAGACACTGCCCATGTAACTACTAATGTTACGAATACTAAAAATAAAATTAAAGCATGTTATTGAAAATCCTTATAATTAAATCCTGTATAAAAAGTATCAAGTTCGGTTGGACGCAGTTTGGTTTACGAAAATGCCGCCCGCGCCGTGTAGAATACATAGACCTCGCGTCAGTTATGTACGTGACGGATACCTATCTATTAGAAATAAATAGCTTGTAAATAAATAAATAAATCCCTTGCTTGCATATTTTTTTTTATAAATCAGCTTATTATTAGCCGTAATGCAAATAGTATCATTAGTAGTGTCTAAATTTGAAAGGATGCCCATGATTTCAATTGCAACCTGTATATATAACTGGAATGATGGTGAGAATATTTTTATAGCCCAAGTTACTCCTTATAACATCAGCTGTCTGCTAGTGGACGGATGATGATGTCTTAGAATAAAGGAAAAATACTTTACCTGGATAAACGAAGATTTGTAAGTAAATGTGTTCTTAGGTGACAAAGCTTGTATGAACACCGACATCGGCTTGGGCGCCACAACTGAAAATATTTCAAAATGCCTAATTAGTTAAAACACGACAATAATCAGTGGGCGTGCCTAGTAACCCGAATGGCGGGGGAACTTTGGACGAAAAAACCGTTGATAGGGAAATAGAAAAAGAGAAGGAATAAGACTGGGTGGGAGGACTAAAGAGTAACAACAGAGAAAATGAAAAAAAAAGAGGTGTGAAAAGGAGAAGTAGTAAGATAACAAGAGAAGGAGAATAATAGAGCTAGTAAGAAAGAAGGCCACAAGTGACTAGTACCACTAAGTGTTTCGCCGGTTCTTTTGCGAGGAGCCGCCTTGGAACCGGTGGTAGATTCAATTGAGGTTTAGTGAGTTACTTTGTTCGTATGAATTATATATTGAATGTGCAAAATTTATTTTATTTCTAATTTTTTTTTTATTATTAATATTTTCCTATAGTCTATTTCTTCACCATGGTGGTCGAAGGGCAAAGCCGCGGTCCGAGCGACCTCAGCGGCGATGCGCGGAACGGCGCGACACGCCACGTCCACGAGCGTCGCCGCCGCCTCCGACACGCCCTCTCGCCCGCGCCGGGGCTTCGCCCGCGCTGAATAGGCCTCCGCTTCCAGGTACCTGCGAGATATTGTAGCTAAAACACACTGTAGATAGCGGAGTCGCAATATTTACAAGATTTTGATCGAACATATCTTAGAACGCTAACCGTAGCAAATCCTGCTTTCGAATAAAAAAGCATCTAAATCGGTTGACCTATTTGAGGGTCTGCAGTACAGACAGACACACTTAGCAGTCAAACTCATAACCCTCTTTTTGCGTCGTAGTATTTAAAACGGAATATTCAATATATACAACTTATACAACCAGTTTCGTTACATTAGCTTTTTATTTTATTGGTATCAATTTAGATGAACATTTTATGATGAACATATCTATAAAATACTATTGTATTAATAAAAATTATTTAAGTTCACCTGGCTTGTTGCAAATAGTACAGGAGCAGTATATCCGAGGTCTGCACGTCGTTACAGTCCTGCAGGTACTGTATGAACACCTCCTCCTCGAACGGCAGCAGGGACACTTGCAGCACCTTCGACAGCTGGCCAGTGTTGCGGCACCCTGGAAATGTTCACGTGATCAAGATGGTTGGATAAGATAAGAAGCCTCGACACCAGACGACAACATTCAATGTCTTGTCCCATATACCTAAAATACTCTTTCTCTCACAATATTCTATTCCAATTATAATTAAACCATTTTTTTATGTTACTTGGACAGGAAAACTGGCAGACGCGTCACCTTCCTTCCGTAATACAGCAAAGATGTTTAAGGTTACAAAAGTCACTTATCTTTCCATAAAAACGCAGAACAGTAATTACTACAATGTTTGACGTTGAACATCAAAAACTAAGGATAATATAAATTGATCTCATCGTATCTATGTCTGTATGCACCCAGAATCGTAAACAAATACGTTTAAAAAATACAACTTTAAGTTTTAGGAATCAATCATTGTGCATTTCATTCTAACACACATGTTCATGCACTGTGTCAGGTGAGATAGCATTCATTTAGTTAGAGTTCGCGTCGTCGACTTGTTCCATCTTAACGAAAGAAAAAAGGATTGTGGTAGCCATGCATACATGATATACTGTGCCGCATATCATATTTCGAGATCAAATTACATAACATACATTAAAGTACCTTTGTAAAAGAAATTCAGCATGTTCGTCTTCTCTGCCAACGTAGGTGAATTTTTCACACAGGTCCTGATGACATCCAATGCTTCGAACACTAAACCTCTCGCTAGGTACAGATTACAACAAGATTGCCAATCTTCCAATTTGTCATGTTCATTTGCCCGGGAGTTTGAATCTTTGTCCATTATCTTCTGTATCGGTGCTGGTTTCCGTACATGCAAGTACTGTAGTGCCGCTTGAGACTTTTTCTGAGCTAGCAGAGCGGAGAGAACGACTTTGTGTTGCCAGTCCGATAGCGTGTTGCCAGTTAAACATTGCAGTTGATCCAAGGCGAACTGGAAATAGAAAGTATGTAAAAGATATATTATTGCAAGAATGATGCCATTACTGCAAATTGAATATTATCACTGCAAGATATAGTTGCCAGAAAGACCTTTTTTTCGAAAGGGCTAGATTTGTTGGCCTGTTGGATGGCTCACCTAAGAAATATTAGTAAGGGGGTCGCCCCCAGGTTGTGAAGTTAGCTGAAGTGGTTAGAATATGCTTAGACTTCTTCCAGCTTTGATTTGTTACGAGTATGTTTTTGCACTGATGATTTTTTAAGGTTACCAGAGTCGCTCATCTTTCCATACAAACGCAGAATAGTAATTACTACAATGTTTGACGTTAACCATGAAAAACGAAGTATATTATAAATTGATCTCGTCGTTATCTATGTGTGTATGTACCCAAAATCGTAAAAAAATTATACATTAAAAAAATACAAGCTTCTAAACTTTCGTATTTCATCGCTGATTATAGCCCAACTTTGGGCGTAAATAAATAGTATACAGAGCACGAAAGCTCAAAAATAAAGCCCGTACAGATATAGTTTAGTTATTCAAAAGATAAATTAAATTTATTTTGAAAATATACACTTATTAGTTTTTCTATAATAACTGTTTTGCTAAAAGGACATTTTCGGAATGAATGATTGTGCATTTCATTCTAGCACACATGTTCGCGCACTATGTCAGGTGAGATAGCAATCAGTTTATTAGAGTTCGCGCCATCGACTAGTTCAACCGAGTTAGAATTAATTCATTCAGTAGTGTTGTTAATATTGTAGTTTATATGAATATGCGACATGAATTTCGAAATCATGCAATTATTATTTTTATAATATTGGTACGCATATACTTACGTCAAAATCTCTATGATCCAGATGCCAAAAAGCCTGTGTTGCCTTGATAGCTGTGTTACTGAGACCGAACATTGTGGGGAACTGCATAAGCCTGCGGATTACTGCTTCATATCTACAAAAAATATATAAATTTAAGTGCAATTATATATATTTTATTTATATATATATTAAAATGAGTTCCTTAGACATAAATCAAACAACAATGATGGGTGTTAAAAGTGCTAAAAAGCGTTCGATAATATAAATTAGATGAACCTTCAAGACGAAATCATTTTCTGATATCATAGTCAATACAATTAATGTTAGTTTAATATTAAGTTTATTGATTAAGATTATTAATTTAAATATGAGGTAGTGCCATGCTGCTTTGCAGCCGAACTGGGCCGGCACAACCGGGGTACCTCTCGCTCACATAACACCGGCGTCAAGTGACACCTGTGCTGTCACGATTCGTGCGGTTTGTGAGTTTCTGGTGGCCCGTTGGGGATGGGGAAGCGGAGGGCGGCGCATCTGCGTCGTCTTGGTTGTGCGGATGTGTATGGGAGTCGGCGCCGTGAAGCTCCCACTGCTCATTTGCCCCCTGATGACATAAAAAAAGATAAGTTCTGTTAAGTAAGAGTGAGTGACACACACCTGAGGTCGTCGTAGAGCGCGCAGTAGTCGAGCAGCAGGTACAGCAGCAGCGCGTGCTTGTGGTCCGTGTGCACGTCCGCGCGCAGGTACAGGCGGACCAGCGCGGAGAGGGAGGGCGCGGGGTACAGACCGCCGCCCTCGCCGCGACGCCACGACCTGATACAGGCGGGATATAATATCAAAAGACTATAAAAAAGAAACCACTCAGACTAAGGCTCAGGCGATGGGTCGACGAAATCAAGGCAGTGGCGGGTGGTACTTGGACATCACTAGCCAGAGAAAGAGAAAAGTGGAGTCAGTTGGAGGAGGCCTTTTCTATAAAAAAGATATTACAACCAATAAAATAACTATAGAAATATCTGAAAAAGGCTTATTATTATAAAAAAAAGCAATGCAATAACAAGATATGACCTTCTACCGACTGAGCCCACACGACACGATTCTAGTAAAATAATAAAAGATCATTCTTTAAAAGACTAACGCCCGAATACTCAAACAAATCTCAAATTTAAGACGTACTTAAACTCGTGTTGTCCCTTTTTTTTTTCTTTGAATCTGACACGTCGTAGCATGAGTTTAAGTACGCCTTACATTTGAGATTCGTTTGAGTATTCGGGCGTTATTAACTGATGATGAATGCTAGCAACAAAATAGATCACACCTCAAGTCAGTTTACACGTTTAAGCGGTAGTGTTACAGACAGACACACTATTGACAGTGGTGAAACTCAGAAAAAATAAACCTTCTTTTGTGTCGGTATTTAAAAAAGACACACGATAATTTACCTGTATACAGTCTCCCCACCAAACTCGTTCTCGATGAGCTGGTCGATATACAGCAGCTCGCTGGGCTTGTCGCCCATTTCTTCATCGGGAGACTTGTCCTGCAGCCGGTGTAGCTTTAAGCGCCTAAATAATGAAAATATTTTCAGTATGATCGCTGTGTGATCCATGTCACCACGGAATCAAGCGAGGAGTTTATTTGGTCATTACTTCGCCTAATGCCAGGCGCTTTATGATCTATATTGGACTCAGTTTGAGACTATAACTTTTACGCTGTCGTGGAAATACAAGAAATACCTAGCTTATAGCCAAATTAAATTATAATCCTATGCCTTTGTTCTGGTCAGACAGATGGTCGACGGAGTGATTTCATAAAGGTTTAGTTTTTAAGAAAAACGTTGTTTTTTGAGAAACGGAAACGACGGCAAACTTAAAATTTAATATAAATTAGAACCTTATCCTTTTTACGGGCTTTTATACAAATATTCCAAGTTTAATAAAAGGGTTAAAGATTGCAAGAAAATTTTAACCCTTAAACAGAAAAAGTGGTTATCTTTAACCGATTGAAATTTAATTTTCGTTTGGATATAAATGTATTGTCATACATACCTAGCCAAATGACATCATTTTTAATACTATAAGACGTCCACGATGGCGGACGGTACAAGATGGTGGACGGTCCAAGATGGCAGACAGTCCATCATAGAGCATGGTCCAAGATGACGTACGGTTCAAAATGGCGGACGTTCTAAGACGGCGGCCGATCCAATATGGCGATATCATTGTCGTTTATACATTACCGCTTGTAGTACGTAGCGCGCAGCTCATCCCCAGGATACGGCAGCGGTGGCGCGCGCTCGGGCAGCAGCCCCACGCGCACGCACCATTGTACCACCGTGAAGTACAGGGACACCGTGCCCACGCCCTTGTACTTCTCCTCTATCTCGCTCAGGGCTGGAACAATATGTTTCTCAATATAACTTATTAAAAAAACTAAACTACCAAAATCGGCAAACGTATTTAAAATTTATACTTTTCGAACGAAATTAATTCATAATTATATTATAGTAGCTGATTGACATATTTATTATTATATTTTAAAACTTTAATTTGAATCGTTTTTCTTTGAATGTATATTTATAATTTGACAAAAATTATTTTCATCATAATGTTAAAAATTATTGTACACCATAGTTACGGTAAGATGTAAGGACTGTTTATACTTGTAAGACCTATCTATTGTACGTACTACATCTAACAATAAAGAATTTTGAATTGAATTGAATTAAATTAACCTTCCTAAACGATACGTTCCCTACTACCCTCATCCTAAATTTATTCCATTCTTAAGAATCTGGGGGTTCTCGGAACGAGTTGACGTTTCGCCGTGGCGCGGTTGAGTCGAGCTCTCGCGTGTCTCCTCAAATAAATACCAGAAAACGTCTGGACTCATCATCACGTCGATGCGTATATTTTTATTCGCGGTGCGGCATCATCCCGGGGTGGCATACATCTGCATGGGTGTGGTAGCATCTCGTTTATGGGTGCGTTCATGGTAGCGAGTTGGGCGGAGTAAAGAAAAGCGACCTTGAATTGGTCAATCGTATTGTTTCCACTTGCGGAGTGGAGATTTCGAGTACTGCGATTGGCCAATTCACAGTCCGCTCTACTCCGTCCAGCTCTGCGTCAGTGTAAACGCACCCTATTTCTCCTGCGAAGCAGCTTAGTTATGTTTCGGCCAAAAGGACGGGACAGATACTGATTGATTTGATTTGTACATAGAACATGGAACAGGAGGCAGTAAGTACTTTATGGATGACGCTGACCACTTACCAAATACCATCACTTTTTTAGGGTATGTCTGCCGTTTGTCTATCCAACTAACAAAGAAAGTTCATTATAATGTAAACTTTCTACAGTATACAATATGTTGGTTGGTTATACAGTATACAATGTGTTGATTTTATGGAAGGACCGATGTTCACTAATAATTGCATAAAGTAGAAAAATAAGCATGCATGTTCATACTTTTTTAGCTAAGGTATGTTTGCCGTCTTTACTAACTTGAAAATTGCAGAGACTTTCTCTCTTCTCGTCTTATGTTAGAAGTAAAAACTATTTCAATACCTTCTGGAATAACCAGATTGCAGCATTTGGTCAAGACAGCATCTAGAAGCCCCGTCAACTGACTCAGCTGTTGCACGCAGTGTTCTAGGCACCGTACCACATTCCTGGGGAAACAATATAAATAGTTATTAGTAATATAGGAATGGGCCGAAATTCGTTTTACATTCAGATTAACCGAATTACGGTAGCTACGGCTAAAAATGAACCGAAGTTTGGCCGATTTTTTTATTTGCACCTAATGTTCGGCCGAATTTCGAATTCGGTTCAAATCACATTTATAATAGTAATTCATCTTATATGTGTTTAAGGTAGGAGAAAAAATATCTGCTCACTTATCCGGTAATATTGAAGACGTAAACAACGGCGCTGTCAGCTCCTTTGCGTTCTCCTTTATTTCTATCGCCCTTCTCCAACACCAATCCGTCTAAAGACAAATACAGATACACAAATTATAGCGAGGAAGACATGTTTAATGTATAGCTAACAGACAACAGTTACTACATTTTATATTTTAATTTTTATTTGTGTATGCTTGTGAGATGTGCAACTTGGCCCTTTGCCTATCCAAGTAATATAAACAAATACCTGTTGTCTGTAAAGTCGGTTTACGGACGATAATTTTACGTGATAATGTCATAATGCGTCACAAGCCGAACGCTTAGGCCGATCGTGCCTTTCTATTGCTTGCACACTCGGGTCAGGAGGAACGTGACACTTTTTCGTGCGTGCAGCCGGCGTTCATCGATTTATAAACGTTATCACGTAAAAAGTTTGCTGTCACGGGACGCTCAGCCGATGTGAAACATCTATGTTAATATTAGGATTCGCTAATTAAATTATAAATATGACAGCGACATTCCGTTTGCTGTTACGGCGTTCAGGTCGATTTATTGCCAAGGCGCGTCAACATGTTTAATATATGGACATGATGAACTGACCAGGAATGTAAGAGTGCAGCCGACCCCGCTGTGAGTGCCCGTAGCCCAGTCCTGGGCGCAGCGTTTCAGGAACCGCGACAGCCGAGCTTCCAACGCAACAGATAGGAGGAATCTTCGTTGATCTTCCTGTAAATGCAAATAAAATATACTTAATTTATTATTACTTTTTTACTTTACTTAATATATTAAAAATTATGTTAAAATATACTTAAATTACAATTTGACACCGCCTCTTACTTTACTGAACAATAACAAGTATTGGCAGCTTAAGCTATAAGCACTTAACAATAGATGTATCAATAAACAATAAATGTATTAACTATTCCATTTAAGGGGACTGTGTCGGTTATTATAAGATATTTAATGATTTATTGGCATGATCTAATAAGTAGTAACATTGTAAATAGTTATATCTTTTAGTTTTATTCCTTATTCGTCTTATTATAGTTTTCGGTTTGAGTAAACAAAATTATTAAGTTTCGATGTTTTTATTTACTAATAGTAATCTTCATAATAATCTAACGAAGTAAAGTAAATAGTATATAATAGTATCTTTACGAAAACATGTGCAAGGTTTCTTTCTAAAGTATTTCTGTAATTTTTTACACTTGTGTATTGAACACTCCCTTGCAATGTTCAACAACGTTCTTATGTGCGTATGCGTACTCGCGCGTCTTCGTACGTTTATGAGTACGTACTCTCATACGTGTACATACGCTTATACGTATAGGAGTACAGAGTAGCGATGTGTCGACTCGGTTTGGCAAACTGAGTCAAACCGGTTTGAGGGTAACTCGAGTCAAACCGAGTTACTATCTGTCCAACTCGGTTTGGGCTTCTAACCGCCGATGCGAGTTGCGTGTTTACGGTTTGGCGGTTTGAAGTAGCGTTGTGTCAACTCGGTTTGAGTGTAACTCGAGTTACTATCTTTTCAATTCGGTTTAGGTTTCTAACCGCCAATGCGAAAGACGATGCGAGTTGCGTGTTTGCGGTTTGACGGTTTGAACTTTGAAGTAGCGATGAGTCAACTCGGTTTGAGTGTAACTCGAGTCATTCGAAGTTACTATCTGTCCAATTCGGTTTAGGTTTCTTACCGCCAATGCGAACGAGATGATGCGAGTTGCGTGTTTGTGGTTTGACGGTTTGAAGTAGCGATGTGTCAACTCGGTTTAGTAAATTAATAATATCACAGTATAACAAAAGTCATAGGCCAACGGACGCGTCTAGACAGAGAGATCGTGCGGGATTTGCGGGATGAGGGAGGGGCGGGCAGCTCCCGAACTGCCATATACTCGTTCGGGAGCAGTCAGTTAGGGCTGTCTCTTTTTTCCCAGATACTTTTGACTAAGAGTATTTTATTCTTTGTATGATTTTTTTAAATGAAATAGTTTTAATTACGATACTAGTTCAAATTATGCATATTATTGTTTAATAGATTTTTGTCCTTTCTTAGAATGGTTTTCAAGTGTGCCGATTACCAATATGATAATGTATTTCAAGATTCAAGATGGTGGACGCGAATTAAAAAAAATCAATATGGGTATCATTTTCATGGGTTTCAGGGTGCCGATTACGAATATGACGATATAATATTTCGAGGTTCAAGATGGCGGACGCGAATTTACAAAAATTCAACATGTGTATCGTTTTCATGGTTTTCAGGGGTGCCGATTACGAATATGACCATATATTTCGAGATACAAGATGGCGGACGCGAATTTTTAAATAAAATCAATATGGGTAACGTTTTCATGGTTTTTCGGGGTGCCGATTACGAATATGATGATATATTTTGAGGTTCAAGATGGCGGACGCGAATTTTTTAATAAAATCAATATGGGTATCGTTTTCATGGTTTTTAGAGGTGCTGATTACGAATATGACCATATATTTCGAGATACAAGATGGCGGACGCTAATTTTTAAATAAAATCATTATGGGTATCGTTTTCATGGTGTTCAGGGGTGCCTATTACGAACATGAATATAAATTTCGAGGTTCAAGATGGCGGACACGAATTAAGAAAAAATAAACATGGGTATCGTTTTCATGGTTTTAAGGGGTACCGATTACGAATATGATGATATATTTCGAGATACAAGATGGCGGACGCGAATTTTTAAATAAAGTAAATATATATATAATATAATAATGGGTATCGTTTTCATGGTTTTTAGGGGTGCTGATTACGAATATGACGATATATTTTGAGGTTCAAGATGGCGGACGCGAATTTTTAAATAAAATCAATATGGGTATCGTTTCCATGGTTTTTAGGGGTGCTGATTACGAATATGACCATGTATTTTGAGATACAAGATGGCGGACGCGAATTTCTTAATAAAATCATTATAGGTATCGTTTTCATGGTGTTCAGGGGTGCCTATTACGAATATGACGATAAATTTCGAGGTTCAAGATGGCGGACGCGAATTAAGAAAAAATAAACATGGGTATCGTTTTCATGGTTTTAAGGGGTACCGATTATAAATATGACGATATATTTCAGGATACAGGATGGCGGACGCGAATTTTTGAATAAAATCAATATGGGTATCGTTTTCGTGATTTTTGGAGGTGCCGATTACGAATATGATGATATATTTCGAGATAAAAGATGGCGGACGCTAATTTTTAAATAAAATTAATATGGGTATTATTTCCATAGTTTTCGGGAATGCCGATTACGAAAATGAAGTAGACTCAGTACGTTTTTCGCTGTGGATGACGCTTGTTTGTTTGTTTTCACTTTTGAGAGAATGGTGGTGAGAACATTAACAATAAATTAATAATTATTCAACATTCATAAGGTCTAATGGTGTAGGTGTTTTTTTTTTGCTCGTTTACGTTTAAATGGAAAGCCGTTTTTCACATCTCTACTAACCGCAGCACGGGCTCGATTCGGTTTGGCCAAACCGAGTTGCAAACCTGTTTGAGTCAAATTTTGATTCGGTTTAATCGGTTTGAAAAAATTACGGTTTGACCCATCGCTAGTACAGAGGACCTCTCGCGCATATACGTACTTTTGTGTGGATAAACTCATACGTAGGTATACGTATTTCCTGTACGTCTGTGCACTCACCGGTCCCGCGTCAGCGCGCGCGTCATGGTAAAGCGGCGTGAGGCCGGCGGCGAGGCAGGCGGCGTGCAGGCGCGCTGGCCGCAGCAGGCACGCGGGCCCGCCCTCCCACAGCGCGCGCACGATCTGCCGCTGGATGCCCGCAGTTCGCACCACCGACGCCGAACACGTGTTCAGGCACACGCAGTCTGTTATATCATATATAATATTTAAGCTTGGAGACATATGCCACCTGTTACTGTTGCTGTATGTAATATTTAAGCCATGTTAATACAGTCCAGGTCCACATAAGTAATTGTTACATATATATCGTAAACGATACTAAGTACGCACGCATTACTTAACTTCAATAGTATGAACCACCCCAGTCATTCTTAATCAGTACAGGTAAACTATAAACTATTACGATGAGAGAACTGCGCTAATGCTAAATTATTTTCTATTTACCCACATTTAATTTAACTTTGTACTGTGTGTATTCAACATACCTAACAAAATAAATATTGTATATTAATTGTAGATTATATTCTCATATAAGTGAATTATTATATTCTTATGAGAATAAAGATATATCTCAAACCTTATAAAGCAAATAAGAAATTACATACTTAATATATACAAGTACACCATTACATGAATAGTTCATATAGAAAGTTTGTGTCAATGATGGATTTTGAGCACATATCTTGCCATTGCCCAGCCAATATTACATCAAGTGGTTATGATTCAGAGCCCCTCTAAGCCCCTCGTTATTTAATATTCTAGCATTTCCTCTCGTTTGTTTTTTATATTGTATTGTGTGTAACATTACCATAAAATTTTTAAATCTTTAATTGCAGCTTGCATAATCACGTGATTGAATCCTCTTTTTAACAAAAAGCTTTAACCACCATTTCATTTATTTTTCATTCACTGATTTGTGGTTTTTAGTACTGTGAGCAATCATAGTAAGAACAACTAAGCTTAACAAATCATTTACTACTTACTATATTGAAGGGAATTAGGATAAAAATGTTCTTCTAGTCGAGTTGCATGAGAGTACGAAGAGACGGTAGAGGGGTCTAATCTCAGATCTAGTGTGTTGATGCCCCGTCCCAACTCAGGACTCAAAGCTGTACTCATAAACGGGCTGCTTTCTAGGTTGTATGTCGCTGTAATAGAAAATAGTATTAAAAAATTATGTAAAACCTACTTTAAGACACATTACCAAACCAGAAACGCGTTTTAAGTAAGTAATCATATAGCAGCATAATATGAATAATAAAACGTAATATTTACTAATTTTGTTTCGGTAATGAAAAATATATTTATAGAATATTAATCCTAATAATCCTACTATTCCTAATATTAATATTATAAACGTGAAAGTTTGTATACATATGAATGTTTGTTACTCTTTCACACAAAAACTACTAAATTAATTTTAATAAAACTTTACAATAATATAGCTATTTATACAAATATTGCGTCGGTTGTCCAAAATCTAATCCTGCGGGCACTAGCTAAGACACACTAACAATTTATGTATGTGTATTATAGTGTATTTATAATTAGGTTACTTAAAATAATCAGTAAATTTTTGTTTGACTAAAAGATTTTGATGATTTTAGCAAATAATAAGATTTGTCAATATAATAAATGTATTTTATTATTTCATCAACAATATTCATGTTCACAGAAAATTATGAAGCAGGCAGGTAGGAAATAAAAAAGTAAGTAATAGTACACTACTATATGAGGTAAATACACATACATAGTAGCATTTTACTTGAATAAATAAAACACAGATAAAAATCTACATTCAATATATTGTTGGATTTGGGATGGGATGAATGATAGACCTATATAGGGCTAGCATGCGCACACCCCCACCATGGTTCAGGCCTTGACGTGGCGGTGGGGCTCAGTAGCCTAAGGTGTGCCCAGCACCTTGGGCAAAGCTAATTGAGCCGAGGGGGCTCTTTGTACCCCTCTTATAAGAAGAGTGGACAAAAGAGCAGGGGCAAGTACGAGAACCTCACACCATTGTACTGTCCCGACGTTGGGAGGGGTTGTTGTGGTGCGGGATAACTACTCTGTGAAGGTGGCGTCGGTCCCCTGAGGGGCTGACTGGCCGCCGAGGTGCCCTGTTTGCTCATTAGATCCGGGACACCTCACCAAAGGCGGCATTGGTGGCACTCACCGGATTTTAGTGGGTAGAGCTGCGTCCACTTACCAGCTTTCGGGCGCAGCGAGTCCCACATACCGCGTTGGGAGACCCACTCCCCAGCGCCTCAGGATGCCTCAGAGCATTTCCCGGCGTTAAAGAAAAGAAAAAAAAGGCATGCGCGCATTTTTTTTTTTATAGAAGAGGGGGCAAACGGATAGTCGGTTCACCTGATGGTAAGTGAAAAGCGACATCCACAGACACCCGCTACACCAGTGGATTAGCAGGTGCGTTGCCGGCCTTTCAGATATGAGTATGCTCTTTTCTTTATGACTAAATTGAAAAATGAAAAAAAACTATTTCATATAGTTAAAAAGAGAAAAGGGGTAGATAAAATTTTGTTGTGAGAGCATGTTAGCCCTAGGAGATAATTTTTTTACTCTGACTAGTTACAAATACAGCAGAAAACGCCATGTTTAGTCTTTCTGTAGATAGTAAGAATACATTATTATATCTTACCAGGCATCTGGTCTTTGTACCACTGGTCTAAATCAAACAGCAGCATTGCATGTTGCAGTGTGTTGTTAATATTCTCTCCCCAACACTCCCAAACCAATTGGCAGAGATTTAACATGGCTGAAAGACAAGAGAAAAAATTATAAATATCTATCGGTCTCAATAATATCAAAAGTATCTTTGTTTTGTAGATTTCAAGTTTGAAAATAAAACCCTTATTTTTGTCTGTTGTTCCATCTTTGTTATAGATTTTCATAATTGTGAATTCTAATATTAATAATCTGTTAATAATTACTATACTACTAATATTAATAATCTGTTAATAATACTTACTGTCTTCTCCTTCTTCAGCTAAAGTAGAATTAATAGAGTATGTGTGGCATGATATACACCTGCCACCAACAATAGGAACATTATCTTCTACAGAACCCAATTCAATTTGAAACCGGACAGTTGCAGTTGAAAAATCCTAAAATAAATTAAAGATGTTTTATACAATAAGCACCAGTGAATAAATTAATTGTATATTGTCCGTTCATACAAACAAAAGTTTTACAGCAGTAGAAAAATTGGTATTTTCTGTACCTTTCAAAACACTAGGCCAATCCATACATAAAAGTTTTTTTTTTTTTTTTTTTAATAATATTTTATGGCCTGGTTACGAGACCTTTAAGCCAAATACATAAAAGTTAATACTTACTTGATATAAACAGGCAGTATCCGATAACATTCTTTTTCCTAAATATGTTAATGAATACATCACAGCTAATGGAAATTCCTCTTCTTCCTGTCTATCTATCACAGAGAAAACTACCCATAAATAGCAAAATGCTCGAGGATCGTCACAAGGCTCCTAAAAGAGAGATAACAAAATATACACTTTATGTATCATTAAAAGAAACTACTGCTTAAATTTTTCTGCTCATATTTTTATCCTCCTTCTAGTTGGTCACTTAGATGATTAGTTCTTTGTTCTGAGCACTTTACAATTTGTAACAGATAAGATTCTAAAGCTTTAAAAACAGTTATAATTGTAAAGATAATTTTTTCTCCTCATAGGAAAATACCCTTTTTTTATTTTATAAAACACTACACTACAGACATTCATGCATATACCATTTTTTGTTCAAATTTTATAGAATTACAGTTTTTGTTTGTATTAAGATGTAAGTTTATGATTTGAGCCCATCACTTGTCAACGAAGTCTACATTTCGGTCTTTTATTGACATTTTCAAGTAATGTTGTTTGATTATATGGGGTCGTTTCATAGGGGCAAGTCAGTCCTCGCTAGGCTGATCTAATTTGGCAAACCAATCAGATGAATCTCTAAATGGATTAGTCAAAATGCAAGTAATAGGAAAACAGTTATAAAAAGTAAAAAATAATAATACCTGAAATCCAAAATGAGTAACTGGCAAGCATTCCACATTAACTTGTGACGTAAATTCTAGTTTTAAAGCCAAAAGGTCCCACAATTGGAATGCACCAAAGTTGAACCCAACAGCTAAGCTTCCCAGCTGGGGTATATATTCTACAATGGTAACCTGGATGTGATCTCTTTTGGCTTTCATTCTTATCGTACCATCGGGGTTACAAAACATGTACTGGCCATCAACAAAAGAGTTTTCATTCAATAATACTGCCAGGTGATCATTATTCACTACAGCCTGCTCTCTTTGCCTTTCAATTTTATGAATTGATTTCAAAGGAAGGAATATCAAGTTTGCTGCATTTCCTTCACCTAATATTTGGTTTTCATAGCCATTTGTTATATCTTTTAATGCTGAAAAAATAAATATTATTCCTATATATAAATAATAATAATGTTGGGACAACTCACAGACGACCATCTGATTCCAAACTAGGCAGAGCCTGCGCCTATGGCAACTTCTAAATATAACATATTATAAATAAATTACACCTAGACACAGAACAAATGATCATGCTCATCACACAAATATTTGTCCTGGGTGGGGATCGAACTCACAACCTTCTAGTTTAGCAGTCAGGGTCACTAACCACTAGACCAACAGGCCTGACAATTGTTTATATAAAAATAAGAAAAGGAATATTATATATTATCAAGTAAAATGTTACACGATGAAGTAATGGTGCTATTAAATGGCTTTTTCAATATTATTCTGAATTTATACATGCAGTTAATACCTATTATTTATTTTCTTTACTAACATACAAAAATCTTAATTACTAGTAAGAGCAGTCTTAAAATTCAACACACTGTACTAGGCTACTCTAAAGCAGGTTGTAACTCATTTTTAAGAGAAAGATATGCCTAACAGTGGAGTGTCAAGGGTGTAATTATTACTCTGCTGATTTTTGTACCCCGCTTATAAGAATAGGGGACAAAAGAGCAGGGGGGAGCAGCTACTTCAGAGCATTTCCCAGCGTAAAATAAAAAATAAATAAAACAGGGTGAAATTATTTTACCTTGGATTAAACAGTCTCTATTTAGATCAAAGACAAATATTTCTCCATTTCTTGTCCCAGCCATGACCAAACCATCGAAACATTCAAATGGCCCCACAGGGACTCCATCACACAGGGTTAATTTTGATATTACTACATCTGTCTGTATGCAGCGTAAAAGTTGTGATCCATTGATGTTAAGTACACAGATAATACCAGTTGTGTCATCACATTCCAAGCTTATTATGAGTTGCTGCGTATTTTCTATAAGTGGTGTAGGTAACTCCACAACACTGGTAACGGATATGTTGCTACTGCAAAATGAAATCTCTGTCTATGTTATCTTATAAAATAATATCACACCATAAGTCACAGAACAGGAAATACCAACACAACAGTTGTTGGTTTATTCCTAAGTTCTAATCAATAAATGCAATTTTTGTTAACCTGTTTTGCAAGCAACTTTTACACGGCAAGATGTTATAATGACATCATAATTATTGTAAGGTTACCTTGTTCCATAGAATTCAAAATTGCGGGCGGCAATTTTTAATCCACTCCTAAGATCAACGACGCAGAATTTGGGACCCAAAGCAAGCCAGCCATACTTTGTGTCTCTCAAAATTCCTCCTAATGGAGTTTGATCTGAAAAATTATATCGCAAATAAATATTTTGTAAATGCCGCTGTTTATAAAGAAATTAATAGAACGTACCTGTGCTGTCAGTTACTGGTTGAAGAAAACTGAATACAGCAGGTGAGAGGTTGGTAGTTTTTACAATAGAAAACACACTATTTTGTAGCTTTTGCATCTTTATATTATTTCTAATTAACGTTTACTTATTTAAAAATGACATTTGCATAAAGAGGTTAGATCGGCGATATGATACCTATATTAGCTAACTGTTTACACTTAACTTATTAAGGTTCCCTAGGAATGAATATTATTATGTACGTATTACTTAAACATTATAACTAAGAAGTAAATTTTACGTTTAAATATTGAATAATAAAGACGCCGAACACAAGTTTACAGTGTCACAAATTGTACATTGAAGTTTGACAGTTGACACTCGAATCATTTATTATTATTTTCATTTAAAGGCATTAGCTACTAGGCTATTAGCCATACAAAATACAATTATTTAGTCTGTAATACGGAGAAATGGCGGGAAACCCCAAGGAGCGCGGCTTCGCCCCTACTATAGAAAACCACCCTGAATGGACAAAACACAAAATAACAATTAATTAACGGGAAACCAAAAAAACACAACCGCGCGTCCCGATGCTTCCCGCCATTCCTGACACTCGAATCATCGAATGTCATGTGATTTTTTTTAAATTTAAAGGCATTAGCCACTAAGCTGCGGGAAGTATCATGGCGTGTGGTGTGTTTTTTTAGATTTCCCGTCAATTAATTGTTATTTTGTGAATGTTTGTGAACCTATTTTAAGAGAGTTACAAAAGATTTTCAATTTCGTCCTTCAACGGGGCATTTCTCCAAGGAGAGGCATGGAAGTGAGATAGTTTTGTTTTTTAAGAAGGTTGACACCTCCTTTCTTAAAAATATAGATCGATATAACTTCTAAGCCTATACAAGCTGTTCTTAGGGGTAATGACGAACCACCTCACTAAAAATCTCGATGGATTCCAGCAACCGGAGCAGGCTTGGTTTCGAAGAGGATTTAACATCTAGACCACATTCACACTATAAGGCAAGTTGTATAGAAGACCTATGAGTAAAACCAGTCACCACGCCTTGCCTTTCTGGACTATAAGAAAGCTTTTGACTCGGTTGAAACCTGGGCTGTTCTGGAAGCTCTGCAGCGATGTCAGGTCGATTGGCAATACGTTGAAGTGTTGAGAGGATTATAATACGACGCCGCATTTATGTCCGTTCTGGTTCCGGGAGGTCAAACAAGACTAATTCAATTGCATCGAGGAGTGCGACGGGGGATGTTATTTCCCCGAAACTGTTCACTAATGCTTTGAAGGACGTCTTTAAGACTTTAAACTGGACATAATGTGGCATAAATATTAACGGCGAGTATCCCTCACTCTTACCGCGATGACCCGCTGCGCCGACCGCAGCCGGGCCTTATTCCTCCCAGTAAGGTGATCCGCCCAGATGGGTGCACCGTCGCCATACTACGGCAGACTCCTGAGTATAGCTGCCTGCAGGCGGCGCTGGGTCCTCCGAGGTTCGGGATGAGTCTGCCCAGTGCACTTGCCGCCTTCACGACCTTCGATCCCAACATGGAGAAATGTGGGCCGAAGGTCCACCCTCCGTCAAGGATGAGCCCCAGACATTTGATATGGGGGTTCATGCTGACCCTCACCCCTCTGACCTGGAGGGCAGCCCACGGTGGGGGTCCTTTCCGCCCGGTCCCGCGGAAGAGAAGGGCTTCAGTCTTCTCAGGTCTGACCCGAAGCCCTAACCTCTCTATGCGACTGATCACGAGGTCGATCCCGACCTCGGCCAGCCGCGCCGCCTCCTTATAGCCTCGTCCCCGGGCATATGCGAGCAACAGCTAGTTTAATATAAAACGGTAATTTTGCGTGACATTTTTACCTCATTTATGTTGAACAAATATACATATTATATTTAATCAGGGAAAACACGTAACACAATATATCTAACAGTCTTTAGTAAGTTCATTTGAAACAAATTGACATTGTAATTTGAATCCGCGCCTCTGTACTCTGTGTAGACGCAGTTATTTGATCACTTACACCTACCGGTTAGTGAATAATGCCATTAATTAAAAGTATAATAAACTATTTAGAGGTACTTACCTAAATTTATAGTTAAAAGACGTTTATTTTTAGTAGTATTTATTTATAAAAAAAAACTTACGTACAAAAATATACAGGATTGTTTTACGAATAAGTGATAGAGAATTTTTGATCACCGCAATAAATTACTAATCAATATTTTGTTTACCTACAATGAAAACTGATTGTTATAATCAGAAAATACAATGTTGTATACAAAGGGATGTTGACAGTATTCATATAAAAATATAATTTTGATGTTAATTGGTAGTTTACGTGATAGAATTCTGAAAAAATACAATATTTTCCCTTATTTTTGTATGATTAAATTAATATTTTATAAATAAAATGTAACAAAATTTAAAATAGGTCACGTGATAATAAACGGAAATGACGTCACCATTTCCTATTTAGCGGAAGCGGAAGAATGTTGACGTACTTTTATACACCATTTTCCGTACGCAGTACATATTGTAAAAACTATTTTTCAGGCGTTTTGACACACATAGGCACCGTACAACACTTATAAAACTTAGAAGCCATTTTTTATTAAAGACAACTAGAATCATTTTATCACTTTTACGATGTTTTACAACATATGACGTCAGGTGACAAGTGTTAGCGTTTTGGAACGAAATTTAAAATGCATTATAAAATGCAAGATTTTATAGGCATTAGACGTATTTAAGCAAAAGTTGATAATATTTAGGCCTCCATTACATATTTATAAATGATTTTAAAAAAATTCTGAAAAATGTCAACATCCCTATTCAGCTTATAAATGAAAAAGATATAAAAAGCTCCTACTCCTTTTTTAGAAGTAGGTTAAAATAGAGCCAGGTGGGCGTAGAGTCCTTTCCTAATGTGTGTTAAGATTAAAAACTCCATAAACTTTGCCCATCCATCATATTTGTAGTTTATTCTTTACGCAATAAACTCAGAAAAAATGATACATAAAAAAAACAATAATATGTAAAGGCGCAAAAATGTAGGTTAACAATAATTGAAAAGCACATAAATAAAATAAATATTGTGCATACAAAATTCAAATTCTTAAATAAATCGTGTTTTTTCATCGACATACAGTGCATATGTCGATTAGATTTCTATTAGCAATATTGATTTGGTGTTTTGTAGTTTTACAGTACAGTTAGGTACCTATATCTTTATTTTCCTAACTTTCATTACAATTTCCAATTTAAAATAAATACCTATATTAAGTTTATATTGAGCTTATTTTTTGTGTCTGTTAACTTGTGTAACTGATACATTAACAATATTTCTATTTATATCGTTTGCGTGTGGGCTTATTTTTATTTGTCCCTGCACTATATTTAGCATAGACGTGTATGGGCTCTCTGTTACATCATTATTCAAATTTCTTTCTGCTTTATTTTGATTCGAATTGTCACTGCGTACATTTACAGTTTCGTAAACTGAGTTTTTCATAGATGTGTACGGCTGTGTGCTTAATTGGTTATCATTGTAACCTGGACTGTAATCATTTTGATTAACAGCCGAATTAATAGGATTAGGACTGTTTGTTCGGTTAATATTTCCAAAATTATCAGCCTCGACTTCATTATTGATATACGAATTTTCAAAAGAGCCTTTTCTCGTAACTTGAATACTGTTTGATCTGGATGAGTTAGTTATAGACTGTAATGTTGACGAACTACCTTGTATACTTTCTAATTCTTGTGAGTATACTTCTTCACTCTTTTGGAATCTTTGTGCAGGAGCTGATAGTGGTATTTTATTATGCAGAGACACAGCACTTAACGATCTACTTGGTGAGCTATGGGTTGTTCTATCTATTCGTGTATTATTTGGTTTGTCTGGCTTGTAACTAGCATTGTTTGTGGCTTCTATGGATCCATAGGCGCTATCTTTAGTGGAACTATGAGTTGTCGAGTCCTCTTTAACACCGTATCTTCTTACTACGTTAGCAGGTGCGACCGGTTCAATATTTTGTACGTCATAGGATAATGGATTTTTATCTTGTCTTTTAACTCCTTCAATAACTTCTCCTGTTCTTGGATTTATATGTTTCTCAGTGTCATATCGTAGATTTACTCTATGACTTTCGTCAATGGGATGCGGTCTTGATCTGTCTTCTAATTCTTCATCACTGTCATCATATGCGGTAGGCTCACTGTCTTCCTATAGGAGCAAAAATATTAACTATAATAACGATAATTAAATAATTTTAGAATTCCCGTAATTTAATGCATATTTTTATTTTATTTTAAAATAAAAATGTGCATTAAATCTTCATATTATTTTTAAAGATAGAATTTAATGGCAAATGGCAAATTTTTGATCTTAACAAACGTTAAACAAATTAGATTTGAGTAAATAATTTTTCAAATCGTTAAATTTCGTTTCTTACTTAATACTTTGCCAGTTTCCTTTAAATAGAAAGATTTAGTAAAGTTATTAATTAGGAAAATAAAGTATATACCTCCTCATCAGCTTCCTCAATTACACTATTCTGTATCCAGTCACGAATCCTCTGCTTCTTAGCTCGTCTGTCGACGGTAGTTTCAATACCGTTATCACGAAAATGCTTCAGTAGAATATTCTTTTCATTGGGGTCGCTATGGAAACTATACATAGACGGACAGAGCTCGTCTATATCTCCACCAGCTGCAACGAATTGTTTATTTGTGGATTTACTAATGTAAATAAATATTAAGTACATAAGTATTTTTGATGACGCAGGAACAATTGGAGTTAGGAAGAGCGCCAATTACTAATCGATAGCATAAACGTCATGCGACCTTTGCATGCAAAAAGAACAAAAAATAGTTATATGGGATTCTAAAGAATAGACTAAAGTAGACCTAAGTATCCCCCGCCATGGTTCAGGCCTTGTCGTGGCGGTGGGGCTCAGTAGCCTAGGGTGAGCCCAGCACCTTGGGCGAAGCCAATTGAGCCGAGGGGGCTCTTTGTACCCCTCTTATAAGAAGAGGGGACAAAAGAGCAGGGAGCAAGGGGTGAGGATGGGAACCTCACCCCATTGTACTGTCCCTACGTAGGGGGTTGTTCTGTGGTGCTGGACAACCCCTCTGTGGAGGTGGCGTCGGTCCCTTGCGGGGCTGACTAGCCGTCGAGGTGCCCTGTTAGCTTAACAGATCCGGGGCACCTCACCAAGGCGGCACTGGCGGCACTCGCTGGGTTTTAGTGGGTAGAGCTGCGTCCATTTACCATCTTTCGGGCACAGCGAGTCCCACATACTCACCTGGGGAGCCCCACTCCTCAGGCGGGATGCCTCAGAGCATTTCCCGGCGTAAAAAAAAAACCTAAGTATCCGTTCCCTTTTTATATAGCTTTAAAGGATATTTTTCTTATTGAAATTGCAAACACTTTTAACGGATTTTATCGCGGTTTATTAAGATTTTTACAAGCCCGACGTTTCGGATACTTTACAGCAACCATGGTCACGGGAGGACTGAGATGGTCAGTTTTGATGAGCAATCTCTCTTCACCTGCCTACCTGTGGAAGACTGCATAACAATAGTAAGAAGAAAGAAAGAAGAAAGGGAAAATGACATGCCAATGGAATATGCTGACCTTTTGGAACATTGCCTTACATCTGGCTATATGTTGTGGAATAGTTATTTCTACAAGCAAGTAGATGGAGTGGCCATGGGCTCACCAGTATCCCCTGTTGTTGCCGACATGTTTATGGAGTACTTCGAGGAGACTGCTCTGCGAACTTCGCCCATAACACCCAGGTTCTACAAGCGGTATGTAGATGATACTTTCACAATATTACCATCTGACAAAGTAACCATATTCCTAGACCATCTTAATTCCATTAATTCAAAAATTCAATTCACAATGGAATTAGAAGCAAATAATTCTCTAGCCTTCTTAGATGTATTAGTGATCCGTAATCCCAACAATACCTTAAGCCATACAGTGTATAGGAAGCATACTCATACGGATAAGTACCTAAACGGCGAATCTCACCACCATCCAACACAGTTAGCTACCGTGGGTAAATCTTTGTTTCAGAGAGCATAAGGGATCTGTGATGAGCAACACCTGGCAACCGAGCTTCAACACGTTAAGCAAGTACTGCGAGACAACAAGCTTCGGGTGCCGCGTCTTCATCACCGTGACCGCGTGAAAGCAGCCACTGTTGAGCGAGTACCTGCTGTGCTACCATTTATGAAAGGAGTCACTGACAAGGTTGGCTATATCCTAAAGCGAGCTTCCATCCAAACCTTTTTCAAGCCGCCAAAAAAGATAGGTCAATTCTTACCATCTGTCAAGTGTCATATACCCTTACAATATGCAGGAGTATACAAGCTTGATTGCGACTGTGGTCTCTATTATATAGGCCAAACAAAAAGATCTATTAAAACTTGCGTCAAAGAACATATAGCTGATTTAAAACACCGTCGCTACACTAAGTCTGCCATCGGTGAACATAGTCTTGACAAAGCTCGCCATTATATCAGATTTGATAAACCACAAGTCCTCACAAAAGAACACCGATTCCAACCAAGGATGATCCGTGAGGCTATTGAAATTAAAAAACATCCTAATTTCAATAAAGAAGATGGCTGGCTCTTACCACCTGCTTGGGATCCCATTATTAATATTATCAAATCAAAATCCAAGCATAATATGTCACAGATTAAAGATACAGTTAACACTTTCTGCGTAGATAGGACTAACCAAAATATTGATGTATCATAGGGGTAGTTTCGAATAACTTTGTAACATTAGGACGTATGACATCTCAGTCTTCCCGTGACCATGGTTGCTGTAAAGTATCCGAAACGTCGGGCTTGTAAAAATCTTAATAAACCGCGATAAAATCCGTAAAAAGTGTTTCATTATAATGAGTGAAATTCGCGTAAACATTAGAAAACAATATGCAATATGAGTATTTTATACAAGTACTTCTATTATTCGCGCTTCAATAATACCTAATGGAAGCGACAGGACAGCAACGGAAGAGACAGGGTTTGAAAGCTTATGAGCTTTTCACAAACTATATAAATCACACAAGCCGTGGAGTGAACCTTCTAGATAAGATACGTACCAACTCTATCCGTGTAACCTTTAGCCTGCCACCGGTCATCAAGAAAGCGTGATAGATCATTGAAATTCGTAGCCCTTTTCTCTACCCGTGGTTCGACTAATCTTTTGAACATCTTCTGCGCTCTGGAGGACACCATCTTCCATAGTTTCGGTTGTCTTTTCAATGGATTTGCACTATTATACCAATTAAAGTAACTGTAACAAACAGAAATATTGTGTAAATTTTTGCCATAATAAGGGCACTGACAGACGAGGTGAGTGTGTATATTTAAAACTAAAACCTAAAATTCAAATAAAATTTTATCGATACTGATTCCGTGTAAATAACCGTTCAAAGTTCATTGAAGCTGAAAGAGGGCGAAAACTATTTTATTTCTCTAACTAAATACAGGGTGGACCATAATTCTGGTAGACTTTGTAAGAAATATATCTAATAAGGGACGGCGGAGCGGGAGGCGGGGGTCACCGATCGCTAGAAGTAGGCTCGGGGGAATTCAGTGCAATCGTTCACTGGTGCACAATGTACGTTTTACGTGAGCGAATACTATCGTAATCAAGACTCTGACGTTATTTCACGATGAAAATATTGTCAACACAATATAAAGCGTGTAAATTATGCGCCAACTAGTCAAATGATCAAGAGCTGGGCGGGAAAGTTTGAAGCAACGGGTTCAATATGTGATAAGACAAGATCTGGAAGACCTAGGACATCGAGAGAACCTGAAAACGTGCAGCGCGTGCTTACGTCCGTTCATGAGCAACCTAAGCTTTCCACTTTCCATTCTCGTACATTTAAGCGATCTAGTGTGGTTAAAATCCACAAATCAAGCACCAAACTCCATTGCACTCGCCAAAAGTGTCTCGAATTCGAAAACTCGAAAGTTGACGGTTTGTGCCGGACTATGCGCCCGTGGAATCTGACTGTTCTTTTCCTGTCACAGAAAATAATGAGCAATACGTTGAAATTATCAAGAACTGATGAATTTTCAGGATTTGTACAGGCCCACATGCAGCAGTGAGTGAATGTTTTCGCAAAAAAGTCATCTCAAAAAGAGGTTACATAAAGTGGCCTGCTTGAAGCCCGGATTTATCCCTTCTTTAGGTGTGTTGAGCACTTTTTGGGTAAACAAAAATGATGGAACTCGCAACATCGTCACCGAATGCTTGTAGCACCTTTAGACAATCTGTAGCACTATTAGTACTTCGTAGCGATTAAGTAGCTAAGCGTAGCACCTTCTAGTTGTCGAGACTCTAGACTTTAGACGCCTTTTGCGCGAGTCCAGACAACTCCACGTGCAGAATAATATCTCTTATTATATAATTTATAGCTGAGAATTATTGTTTCTGACATAAATTGAAAATAGGTTAAATTCGCGTACTCAACGACGACCCGAGAGGGAAGTGATATATTATCATATTATATTCATGACTCACGTCACACGGCAGTACCACAGCAGTACCGTGTCACGGCATAAGGCACGTGCCACGTAGCAATAAATCTGAAACTCGTTCATTTTTTGACGCGACAACGTCTAATAAATAATGAACGCAGGCTGCATGCACGAAAATGTTCCGTAAAGCTCATTGCACGCTTGCTTTTTGTTATGACGTTGCCACGTTAAACTATCGCCCGTAAGTACTAACACTTCTTTAGCCGCGTTGAGCATTTTTTGGTGGGGAAAATCTTATAGGTTCGCGTTACCGACATGCTAATGTGACATTATGACGCCATTATGAAATTTCAAATTATTAGTATTATATTAAAATTTCATAATGTCATAATTCTAAGTTATAAGTTTTATCTATCTATCTAGATAGTCTATTGATAGTCCTATGACTGGTTAGATTTTGCTTACGGGGATATCTCAAAAGTAAAGTTTTTAAGGGTAATCCTGAGTCAGAATTCTCTCGATTGGTGCAGTGCCAGACCCACAGCCAGACCAATGAAGGATCTCATATGGATAATGTCATATTTAAAAAAAAATATCCCCTTTACTTACTTCTTACTTACTAGCTTACTTCAGAAATAAGTATTTTATTCTCTTTTATACCTATTGTCTTGTTTATGGTTATTTCAAATATTACGGGAATTCAGGTCCACCCTGTATAAATAAATTTATACCACTATAAATAATGTAGTTTTTTGCCCTTGTTGAAGGCCAAATAAACATCGTGGCCTACATTTCAAAGCACGTATCATTATATGAAATAAAAATAAATTAATAAAAGCAAACAAAGTTTCCGCCCAACGCGGGTTGTTGAGATAAATTTAGCGCTACCATCTGTAAAGTATATTGTACAGCCATGCCTCATAACTACATCCATGTTTATCATAACAATATGACCTAGATCTACGTTTCCCAGACTTTGCTATGGCCAGGTAAATTTCGTACTCCTTCGTGACCAACACAACCCAAACACCCTCGAAATATTAGGTAAAATGAAAATCATTATTGAAAATACACACATACCTATGTTCTAAGTATGTATTACACTTCTTCAGTCAAGGTCTCCTTTTTTTTTCTTTAACGCCGGGAAATGCTCTGAGGTATCCCGCTTGGGAGTGGGTCTCCCCAGGCGGGTATGTGGGACTCGCTGCGCCCGAAAGCTGGTAAGTGGACGCAGCTCTACCCACTAAAACCCGGCGAGTGCCACCAATGCCGCCGTTGGTGAGGTGCCTCGAATCTAATGAGCAGCCAGGGCACCTCGACGGCTAGTCAGCCCCTTAGGGGACCGACGCCACCTCCACAGAGGGGTTTTCCCGCACCACAGAACAACCCCTCCCAACGTCGGGACAATACAATGGGTTGAGGTTCCCGTCCTCGCCCCTTGCCCCCTTCTCTTATAAGAGGGATACAAAGAGCCCCCTCGGCTCAATTAGCTTCGCCCAAGGTGCCAGCTGGGCACACCTTAGGCTACTGAGCCCCACCGCCACTTCAAGGCCTGAACCATGGTGGGGAGTCAAGGTCTCCTAGTCCTACTTGTTTGAAATAAGAACATTGCGACCCGGTATTTTTTTTCGTGACCCGGTAGCGCGGGGTCGCGACCCACCAAATGGGAAACGCTAATCTAGATCTATCTAAGGCGTGCGTTATTAGTGGAAAAGTCTTGTTTCTTTCATTTCTTTCAATTAAATTTTTTTCATTAATTTTTTTCTTATGTCATAGGAGGCAACCTAGCAGCCGGAGCCATGGTGACTACCGACGCTCATAGACATCTGTACAACCAGAGGTTATGCCGATGCGTTGCCCTCCTTTCCCCTATCCCCCCCCCCCCCCGATGGGCCACCGGAAACTCACAAATCGCACGAAACGCGACAGCGTAGCTGTCACTCGACGCAGGTTTCATGTGGGCGAGAGGGACCACCCCGGTTGTGCCGGCCCAATTCGGCTGCAATGCAGCATGGCACTACCTCTTAAATGAAACCTTGTTAGGTTTCTTCGAATGATCCGTATTCTTGATTCTATACTTTATGTAATAAATATATTAAAAGTAGCTTTCATTCATCTGGCAGTGCTAAAAATCATGTTAACTTCTTCTCTAATGATGACAAAGTACAAAAAAATCAAATTCTTAAGAGAGTTCTTACCTTAAATATCTAGGATCATCAAACGCTGCCTTTTGCCAAGGTAAACAGCCAGTCAAACAAATAAAAATAACAACTCCAAACTGCCATATGTCATGACTCACGAGAGCTCTGAAAAGAAAACATTTATTTAAAATCCAACCATAGAAATATTAATTAAGAACAGAACTTATTTCAAATATCTGTGAATATATGATTAATTAATTAAACATTGGTATTTTTTAATGATTTAGACAGAAATGTTTCTGCCCTAATAGACGAGTGCAGATAACAAAAGGCATAACTTTTACGCCTAGTCTTCAAGCCATCAAGTCGTTAAGCTTTTCGTATCATAAATAGTTTCCCTCATAAAGAACGGTCCTAAATTAGGTTATGACAGTCATTATTAACCAGGCAGTAAGCATTCTATTTATTGCATTATTTACTGGCGTGTAAACTGAAAAGGAATTGACTTTATGACATACTAGCAGCACCCCGCAGTTTCACCCGCGTACTTCCCATTTCTGTGGGAGTACAGGGATAGATTATATGATGTATAAGCTATATTATTGTAAAGCTTTATTAAAATTAATTCAGTGGTTTTTGTGTGAAAGAGTAATAAACATCCATACAAACTTTCGCGTTTATAATATTAGGCAGGATAAATGGTCTCGACAATGGGTAGTTGTTACACCGCCATACTTAAATTATTATTTTTCAAAGACAGTAGTTTTATCAGGTTCATTATGAACAGATGCCGATTGATCGTTTCTATAACCTACTTCCTCCAGGTACCAATTAGATATGAATTAACTTAGCTTTTTTTACAGAAGAGGGGCAAAAGGACATTCGGTTACCTGTTGGTAATTTATCCATAAACACCTGCTACACTGATTATTATACGACCGGTTTGCAGATCCATTGCCGGCTTGTCAAATATGAATTTGCTATTTTCTATGAAGATACCTATGGCGTGCTGGGTTGGGATTTATGGGAATACGCAGGTTTTCTTAGATTAAATATAAAAGAATTAAAAATGAAAAATATACATTACTTGTAGGAGCTATCCATAGACAAACGTAACACTTCAGGCGGTGAATACGGCAACCATTCATTCCGTCTTCTTACAACAGAATTCACTTTTCTCGTTTCACCAAAATCACATAGCTTAATTCTAGAAAAATCTGTTTTAAATACTAAAATATTGTCTAGTTTAACATCTCTATGCACCAAATCTCGCTGGTGAAGGTGCTCTAATGCTGCAGCCAACTGCTTGGTCACTCTTTTGGTATGTATTTCTCCTATCCCAGTATCCAGCATGTTCGATGTTAAATCGCCTAAAAATGAATGAATGAATGAATGAATATTATTTATTATGCACACACATTACTAAAATATACCAGAATAACAAAACAAAAAGAAACATGTGGAAATAAAGGCGACTTTATAGTTGAAAAGCGATTTCTTCCAAGTAACCTTTGGGTAATCGCAATATTTTATAAAAAAAATATTACAATTGTTTAAAAGAATGTGTTGAGTACAGTGCGCGCAATTTAACTGATCCAGTACGAAAGTAGTTTTACAGATTTTTGAGAATTAAGAGCGCGTCACACGTTTTGTATTGAAAAATCACTTTGCGACATCACTTTCAACTTTGTCCTGATCAAGTTAAACTCGTACAGTTACATTATGCATGTATGAATTTCTTTAATTATACATGTTTTGTCTCTTAAAGTTAGACTGTTGGAAAATGATTCAAAATTTCAGCCAATGCAATTTCAAGTAATATAAAAATAGTACTATTATGAAGATGATATTATTAATTTCGTAAGAAGTGGGAGTTAACGCCACCGAAGTCAATTAGATAATATCAAGACCTAGTCGCTTAAGTATGACTCAAAAACTCAGATATAAATGTCTACTTCTTCATTTAAATTTAGCTACAAATAATATTTCTAGCACAATTTGCTCTTATGCAATTGCAGTGGACGGTAGAGCTAATTTAGCCGAGCTTTTAGCTCAAGCACTAGCAGTTGAAATTGGTAAATTTTAATTGGTGTTATCATGAAACACACTATAATTCATTAGTAGATTCGTCCGTGTTTGGCCAGAATCCAATCATCCACATATACATTTGTAACACTGGATTTACGCAGTGTTTAATCAATTTATTAAATTTACATATAAACTGATAATAAATTAAGCTCGATCGTACCTAATGGTGCATACTCTTGGCAGAAGACGTAAAATCCGGCCGTTTCAAACGCTACGTCGAAGGTAGTGACTATATTCTTATGAGCACTTAAATGTAGACTATAATGGAACTCTCTATAGAAATCTCTTATCGAAACATAGGGTTTTGGAAGGGCCTTCAATACAATCTCTGTATCTGAAGCCCTATGCTCCACAAGAAGTATTTTGCCAAACCATCCTTCGCCAACTATTTGTAATATATCAAATTCTTCAACCAAAGAAACCTGCAAGTAATGAAAAAGTTAAAAGTAAGTTAATATTAACAGAAATCACGAAAAGTAATGTGGTAGAAAATAGAAGTATGTGAGAGGTAGTGCCATGCTGCTTTGCAGCGAAATTGCGCCGGCACGTCCGGGCCCCGTACCTCTCACTCACATAACACCAGCGTCAAGTGACAGCTATGCGTTTCGTGAGGTTTGTGAGTTTCCGGTGGCCCATTGGGATAGGGAAAAGGAGGGCAATGCATCTGCATAATCTCTGGTTGTGCGGATGTGTATGGGTGTCGATAGTTGCCAAAAGGCTTCGACAGCTCGTTTCTCGAAAAGAAGGTGATTGTATACTACTTATTACTTACTCTAAACTAAGCAGATAACATATACTCATTATGGAAGGTTAAGGAAGTACGAAAAAAGAGATTAGAGGGAAATATAGAGAATTTATTCATGGAACAACATTTACTCACTTTTTCTAATTCAAACTCTCTTATTTTATGTATAGAGCCAGTAAGAGCTCGCCTCGTACCGTCATTCATCTTCGGTAGTTGTCTGAATTCATTGTTTTCTCTGAAACAATTGATCTTAATTTGAATATCGTTTTGCACGTTCCTATTACTTAATCATTTACATTAAATCATAAGAATATCGTGTTCACTCTTGTGGAAGGAAATGCTTTATAGACTGCTGAATAGATTTAAGCGTCGTCCCCATTTCGTATAAATTTGTTGAGTGAATGATCTTGGATCATTGCCAGGTCATGATGTCTACTCCAGAACCAGACAGCTGTCTTGACGTCATCATGACGTAACTAAGTTTATTTGACACCCTAGTATTTGTCTCATTCATTAGCATTTTGTCTACAGTGTTCTTTTTATACAGAATGTAATAAAAAGACATGACTAAGGCTTAGGACATTCACGCTACGAAACAACTAAAATCAACATCAAATTAAATTTGAGTTATGATATTAGTATCTAAAGCTAAAATTACATGAAAGAAATACTTCGACTTGTCCAAAAGAACCAAACTCACCGATAAACTGAGTCGAATGGACCAGTAATTGTTTGTTACAAATCGATATTTGTTGCTTTGCCTTAGATCCGACTAATTGCAATAACATCAAATGTTTTATTATCATTATCATCAGCCTTTATCTATCCACTGCTGAACATAGGCCTTCTTCAATGAACGTTACTTGACGACCTATCCCTTGCCACTAGGTGTTAGTTCTGACAAATTTTATGCATTTACCTACGCTATGAATTTTGCCGTATATTCTGTACTAATAATATTTTAAACGTTTTACCGGCTTGTTAATTGTTTTTTAAATGAGGTTTCAATTTTACAGGTGTCTTTTATGATTAGACGATGTATTATTGAGAACATTTAAAATTAATGCGCTGACAATTTTATTTCCGAATTTAATAAAAACTACCTAAACATACTACTTGTTATAATTCGTGTGCCTTGCCTATGCTTGACCCTATCTCGTATGAAATGCATGCAGATAGATCGATAAGATTTAAAAAACCTACGCTAGAACTAATAAAACGTATTATCATTCAAATGAATGATAATAAAAGTCCAGGTTTTGACGGTATTAGAGTAAAGGACGTTACATTTCTCTGTCTACAATTAGCACCGGTAATAACACATCTTATCAATTGCTGCATTACAACTTCCATTTATCCCGATATTCTTAAAATTGGAATTATTCGACCTATTTATAAAAAGGGATGTCACAGGGATTATAACAACTACAGGCCAATAACGATCTTGTCGGTTATTGATAAAGTTATAGAAAGATATTTGGGTACACAAATCAACAATTTTTTATCAAATAATAAAATTATTAATGAGACACAATATGCCTTCCAAAAGTTTAAAAACACTAGCCTTCTGCTTTAAGACCCATAACTTACATAAATAAATATTACGTACCTAAAGCAAATAATGTATACGGAACGCGTAAAATAGAATATTTAATTCCAAAGTTAGTAAATGAATTACCCGAAGTGCTAGTGCAGATGTTAAAAGGGAAAAATATAAGACCAGACTAAAACATTATTTTGTCAACTTTAAAACTGATAACTAATATGTAAAAACATTTATTATTATTGTGTGATTGTGTACATCCTAAATAAGTTTATATTGTACGACTCACCTTGCCCAGATAAACCCTGTGAGGTTTTCGTGGCTGGGTTTTTTTGTGAAAAAAAAAAATATTGTACTTTTTTGTTTTGACCAAATAAAAAAAAAAAATGTTTTATGAATGACCATACTCTTGACATCTTTTGGTGAGTTACGAAAGTAATGAGTCTTTTTTTTTGCGCCGGGAAATGCTCTTAGGCATCCCGCGGGTGGGACTCCCCAGGCGGGTATGTAGCACTCGCTGCGCCTGAAAGGTGGACGCAGCTCTACCCACTAAAACCCGGCGAGTAACCGGAAATGCCACCTTTGGTGAGGTCCCCCGAATCTGTTGAGCAACAGGGCACCTCGACGACTGGTTAGTCCCCCAAGGAACCGATGCCACATCTACAGAGGGGTTGTCCCGCACTACAGAACTACTCCTCCCAACGTCAGGAAAGTGCAATGTTCCCACCCGCGCCCCTTGTCCTCCCTGCTCTTTTATCCCCTCTTCTTATAAGAGCGATACAAAGAGCAGCTCCCTCGGTTCCATTGGCTTCCCTCAAGGTGGGTTCACCTTAGGCTACTGAGCCCCACCGCCACGACAAGCCTTGAACCATGTTGGGGAACTAATGAGTCATTGCATCATAGATTTTAAAACAGCAAATATATTATAATAACTTATTGTCAAACAAAAATACTCCCCGTAAAGATATCAGGAATCAATGCTTTTCCGAGACCAAGTTCATTTGCCATCTATGTGTTTTGTTATTTTACGTACAAGAGAATAGTATTGTTCTTTTTAATGTTTATTTAAAGCTACATTTCCAATGCTTCGGCACAGCCACCGATGACCGAACTGTATCTTAAACACGGATTCCAATCTTGACTTCGCACTCGGTGAATATTTTCGTCTGTTTATTTTGTTTGAGACACGATTTTGAACATTATTTGCCAAATCCTAGACATGTATCATAACCCATTCCAAATATTTTCGGTTCGTTTGAATTATTTTAAGGAATGAGAAATCACACCTTTCCTTTTCTTTTTGATAGTTTGCCAATTTGTACATAACTTACATTTAAAAAATGCAGAGCTATGAAAGAATTATCAGTTACACTCATAGATTTCTGGAAATCGACAAATGCTCGATCACGAGGTAGTTTCCTGAGTTAGAGACATTTTAAAGAGCATGTTCATTTCTCAAAGGTATCACCAGCAAGCCCTCTGCTATTGTCTATCGGATGGTCAATCACTTACCACCAGGTAAATACTGAATGATGAATCTACCCCTTAATCCATACAAAATAAATAACTTGTACAAAAAAAAAAAACATATTTTCGGTCAGGAAACAGTATAGGTAATAATGATTTGCAGTCTTATGAATGTCGGGTCTGACGTCAATGCTTCTAGGAAAATACAGTAGGTGAAGATGTGCAGGTATGTGCCAAATCGGTCACCTAAATTATTCTTTATCTAGTTGGATATTCGACTGCGAGTAGGAGTACGAACAAAACGTTCAAAAGTCTTTAAACACCTTTTCACGTGTGTGAAATGATGACACAAAAGTTTAGCGGAAAACGAATACCTATTATATACAATTTTACAAATAATTTAATAGTACAAATTTATTTCTTATATGGTTTTATAGAAACACCCAGCATAGCACTCTCCATAGCACGTTCAGCTACGGCAAACTTTTTGACCAGTCGTAGAGGTCACATTTCGGCCCCGTCGGTCATCACGGAGAGAACGCATTGATCTTCAAACTCTGCGATATATAGGACATGAGAAAATGGCTAAGCTTCCTGAGTGAAGGTTAGGTAAACGAAGTGTTGGTCGGCCATTAACCAGGTGGGAAAACGATCTCAGTGCGGTGGCCGGTCCATGTTGGATGCAAGTAGCAAGGGTCGGCCGTCTTGGCGTTCATTGAGGGAGGCCTATTTCGTTCAGCAGATGGATAGAGGCTGATGATGATAAAACACGTAAAGTATTCTTTACATTTAATACAGACTGCAAATTAAATACCATGGATATTGACTCGATATTCAGCCGATTTGAAATGCTATCGACATTGACTAGATTTTAAAAGGTATAAACATTAACTAGATATTTACTCCATTTAAAATGCCATGAATATTGCCTCGATAGTAAAATATGCTATCGATATTTACTCGATTTGAAATGCTATCGATATTGATTCCATATTAAATGCTATTGGTATAGTACATACATAGTACTCGACATTTATTTGATTTGAAATTGAGAAAGTGTGAACGTGAAGTACAGTGCCGCAATGATCAGTGCCGGATTTGGATTTTTTTATAGCAAAGGAGGGCATGGCGGGATGATATCGACACTTTTCAAAAAGACTGGTATGGTGCAGCTCATGATAGAGACGGTTGGAAAAGAGAGAGGGAGGCCTTTGCCCAGTAGTGGGACAGTATAGGCTAGGAAAAAAAAGGAGGGCAAACGAGCAGTCAAAGCTTTAGACTACCGACTAAGAAGGGGGGATAAAGGAGCGGGGGACAAGGGGCGAGGATGAGAACCTCACCCCATTGTAATGTCCTGACATTGGGAGGGGTTGTTCTGTGGTGCGGGACAACCCCCCTGTGGGGGTAGTGTCGGTCCCTCGAGGGACTGACTAGCCATCGAGGTGCCCCGTTTGCTCAACAGATCCGGCGCACCTCACCAAAGATGGTGGCACTCGCCGGGTTTTAGTGGTAGAACTGCGTCCACCTTACTACTTTTCGGGCGCAGTGAGTCCTACATATCCGCCTGGGGAGACCCAGTCCCCCGTGGGATGCCTCAGAGCATTTCCCGGCGTGAAAGAAAAAAAAGGCAAGATAATTCTCTGTGTGTGTCTGTCCTGCCCTCCTTTTAAAAACACAGCAAAGCTATTTCGTATGTACTTTAAAAATATGTTAAAGAAATCGATGAGAAAGTTCGAAACTCAAGAACTAAATGGACTCATTGGAATATATTCAACATTATAATACGTAAAGTTTAATAATAAAACTTCAATTATATCGAGACTAATCTAAATGGTTTTGGAGTGCTTCCTAGTCAGATGCGCGATGTGCAAGGTGATAGGTGAGTGCACGGTTTTGACTGTATAGTAGAAGATAAAAAAATTGTGATAACAATTTATTTTACGCCAAGTGTCATCAAGATACAAAATAGTGAAAGTCAGTCCGTAACAAAAATCGTAATAATTACATATTCTTCAACAAAGTGAGTGTCAGACTACCCTACCTACATATTTTGTAGTGGTTTAGATAAGGACATAAAAAGCTAGATATTTTTTTTGCCACATTCTGACGTCCAATTGGTGCAGTAGTTGACTGGGTTTGAATCCAGCCCAGGGCAGACAATTCGTATGATTAATCCATGTTTGTATATCTCTCTGTAAACATATTTTTTTATAAAACATTTATTTAAATTTTCTCTCATTGTACGCGTATCACATGTAAAAGGTTGCTTGAACACAGGACTAGGTTAACGTGGTGTCCCCACCATGGTTCAGGCGTGGCGGTGGGGCTCAGTAGCCTAGGGTGAGCCGCTGCACCTTGGGCGAAGCTAATTGAGCCGAGGGGGCTCTTCGTACACCTCTTAATATTACAAGGGGCGAGCACGGGAACTTCACCCCATTGTACTGTCCCGACGTTGGGAGGGGTTGTTCTGTGGTGCGGGACAACCCCTCGGTGGACGTGGCGTCGGTCCCTTGGGTGACTGACTAGCCGTCGAGGTGCCCTGTTTGTTTATTAGATTCGGGGCACCTCACTAAAGGCGGCATTGGTGGTACTTGCCGGGTTTTAGTGGGTAGAGCTGCGTCCACTTACCACCTTTCGGGCGCAGCGAGTCCCACATAATCGCGTTGGGAGACCCACTCCCCCGCGGGATGCCTCAGAGCATTTCCCGGCGTTAAAGAAAAAAAAAACTAATGTGGTGTGATTGTTTGCTAGGCAATATTTATAGGCGAACAGTACAAATTCGTTACGTAGTTTTTCTATGATTGAGGGTTGAACAAACTAATACACTTACCATTAAGAATATTAGTAAGGATTTATTTACAAGTAGAAAAAAAATACGCATATTATGGATCCAAATAAGCAACATTCACAACTGTACCAAATTAGCGACAAGAATAATAATGAGATAAATAATTAATGAGATAAATAGTAACGTACATAAAGGCAAACGAATAAGCCGATTTCATATCAGAGGAGTCAGGTACGGTAGCCTCGGATTTAAATGATCTGCGTAATTTTAATGCACACAATCGTCATTGTTTAAACGTAATGTATTTTTGTCTAATTCTAGACTTACCGTAGCACCACCTATAAGAACTACAGCTCTACATTAAGTACCATAAACACGTATCTACTGGTAATTAATTTCTTAAATCAAACAAACCACTATGCCATGCAATAATAACTTCGTTACACACTTCGTCGATATAAAATCACACATCAGTCACATTTCAAATCACTCGATTATTCACACTTGTTATTTGTAGAGCATGCGAGTTCAGCGGCGCCTGTATTTCTACTGGCGACGAACTGAGCAGCCCGGCTGGTTATTTTTATGCTGTGTAGTGCAAAGAAAATCATTTTGTAACGGAAATATTACGATCATCGACCTATTATGTTATTGAATACGGAACTCATTTTTCGTATTTGGTGTTAAAGTTTAATCTAATTATAAGAAGCAGTTTACTAGGATTAGTTTACACATATTTTTTTTTGCAAATGGTATTGAAACTTTCGGAAATAATATAATGTATACATTACATAATTGTTAAGTACTTAGTTATCAAAATTAATATTTTTTATGATGTGCCGAAATATTAGCTTTTTTTGACGTTTCGCTGGGGAATGCGTTTAGACATACCGCAGGGTCCGGGGGGCCCGGCGGTTATGTGGGACTCTCTGCGCCCGTAAAGATGTTAAGGAGGACGCAGACTCTACCCACTTAACCCCAGCGGTGTTCTCCTTGTCGTCTGGGTGATCCGGCACTCTTCTATGGAGGCGGGGGGTAGCATCCCCTCCACCTTCTTCGCACACTGAACACATACGAGTGCTTTATAGCTCGGACCTTACGTGCGCGTGGCAGATCCCCCGATCGGCCGCGCACAGGTCCCTCACGGCGGTGCGATCTAGTGTCACCGCCGTGCTCTCCTTCGGGATGCCGAAATATTAGCTATGATAATTGAATTTTGAAGGTCCACAGTAAAATCCACTCCACTCCACTCCATTCCACCCCACTCCACTCAGTTATGTAGGTATAATAGGAAATTGAGCCTTCTTAACCACAATATCTTTAAGTTAATTTTGGTTTGTATTGAAATTTTATTGTATTTAACACAGTAGTGTGATAGTGGGTATTCATTTTATACTTGTTGCTTATTTCGGCGACTTTCCTGTTGAGAACTTAGGATTAAGTAAAAAAATGCCGTCGATCAAGAACTTACAAAAATTTTATTTCAATGAAATGAAATAAAATGTTTTTATTAATAAGGTTCAAGAGTGGAGGCCACGTTAAGGTAGACTAAGTGTTGGTCGGCCATTACATTCGGTCGCATCGCGCATCGGATACGGACGTGCCTTATAAAGTGCACCGTAGAGTTATTAAATTAATGTTTAGCGCGGCTATATGCCGCTGCCCGCTCGCGTCGCTATGAGTTCGCAACTCATAGCCAACGAACTGCTGGTTTTTATACAAAACGCCATAGACACTATGGATGAAGTTAGCATCTTAAAAATATGTAAGTCTAACTTCAAAGAAGAAGATATAAGCATTGGCAAGCGACTACTGTACGAGGTGCTGGGAAAACTCGACCAGATGCCGTCTAGACGGAGGGACGGAACTGAGAAGAGCATCTAGGACATCGTCACCTTGTTAAGGGTGACCGACCCAGTCGAAGTGCCGAGCTTCGTGGCGAAGGAGTTGCACAAGCTGCCCCCCGTCACGTTCGACCACGTCGACGTCACCAGGCTCCTTAAGGACATCATCTTCCCGAAGTCGAGCCTAACAGAAGACCAGCCCAGGTTAGAGGTCTCAGACAGGACCATTCAAGATCTGCGTGCCGAGGTAGTGTCATTACGTAATGCTACGTCGGTAAGTAGGTCACCTGAAGAGACCTCGAACGTGAACACGCGTCGCGGGGCGTAAAATGTCTCCGTCTGCAGATTTGCATAGGCGGACTCCGTTGCGTCACCGCATGCCATCGAGTGCGATGTCCCGACGGTTGCTGAGAGTGTAAGCGTGTCGACACCTCGACGCGTTTATGCTGACGCAGCTGCTAGCCGGGCCGCGGCTCGTCCATCAAGCTGCACCGCACCACCGCCCGCGCCCTCCTCGGCGACCCCCCACGCGGCTGCTGTACGTGCCGCGCGTGCTCCGTGTCCCGCTCCGCTGCCAGCGCCTGCGCAGCAGGCGCCACGTCGGGACGAAGATGGTTTTGAGGTGGTGTAGAGGAAGAGGCGCCATCCCAGAACCGTCCAGAATCGCTGCGGCAAAGCCACACTGGAGCCCAACATGCTCGTGCGGGCCGCCAAGCCGAACACACCGGTGTATATCTCCCACCTTCATTACACCACAAAGGCGGAGAGCATCGCCGAATCCGTGCGCCGGAGGTTGAAGTACTGTCCGAGGGTGCAGGAGCTGGAGTCGCGCCGGAACGTCAACTTCAAGGCGTTTGGGGTGCGAGTACCGAACTGTTACCTGCAGGACGTTTTACGTGAAGACTTCTGGCCTCAGGATGTGGTGTTCCGTCGCTTCCGCGGAACAGTACCACCGGAACGCACGAAAACGTAGCGCTAGGAAGTTTACTACATAATTTTAAGGTTTTAAACAACAACACTTATGTAATATAATATATGTATGTTAGTTTGTAAGGTATATGTAATTGTAAGGTATCTATGGGCCATAGTGCCTGAAAATAAATGATTTATTATTATTATTATTATTATTTACCAGGTGGGAAGACGATCTACGTGCGGTGGCCGGTCAGTGTTGGATGCGAGTGGCAAGGGATCGGCCGGCGTTTATTTAGGGAGGCCTATGTTCAGCAGTGGACGGATCGAGGCTGATGATGATAATGATGATGAAATATGAAGGAGATGGGCAAAGATTGTACTTATTATTTAATTAAATATTATTAATGTGAAACGGCTATTGCTGCGCCTTGGCAGTAAAATCGACTCAAATGCCGTGACAGCAAACCGCATGACGCTGTCATCGTTTATTTACACAAAGAAATAGATTATCAAAACGAACAGAAACGAAACTCTATTTTTTTCAAAATCTTTCCATCTTTCTTATTAGGTTTTTACTTATTGTAAATTATATTGATAAGAATATTATACATAACAGATGTTTTACATCTTATGGATGTCTCATGTCATGCCATTTATTTTTAATATTTTACACTTTTAAATAATACTGGCAAAATGTCAAGTGATCGCAAAAGGCAATTGTGACATCCTAAACAAAAGAAGCAGAAGAGAGAGCAGTTGACAATGACAATTCATTTCATTTATTATTGTTTTGTTTTGAAATGCAAACATACTGTGTTTGGACTATTTGTGTTTGCATTGTGAATATATTGAATTGAAAACGATTTTCAAGAATTAAAACAAATGTGTGTTAAAGAACGAAAGTAAAGTATTTTAAATAAGATAGTGCCAGCTGTCGGAAGTGTGCAATAAGTTAAAGGTATGTCTTTTGGAGGTTACAAACTAGTGAAACTAGATTACGTTAGCTTACGTTTAGCTTTTGATATTTAATGTAATTTATTAGGTAGTAGTATTTTATTACAAGAAAAAGTTTTTACACTACTTAAATTATGTTTTCGCTCGAATAAATATTAATAAGTAAGTAAACTTTTACTATAAAACAGGAAAAAAACCACATTAAATAAAAATACAAATGTATTATTAAAATAAAGTGATAGTCTAGTTTGCGGAACAAAGTTAAGAACAAAAAATTACAAAGGTTAATTTTAAATATGAACTTTTTAAATTAACATTAAGGCAATAATGATAATAACCCTTATAAGTGTTATTGGCACTCTCCTTTTCTCTTTCAATTTTAGTACAGTAATTTCAAAAGCATACAACAATAACATAATATACCTTGTTGGTTTTAGGTCTACTGCCCAATAGTTGTTATTATATTTTGTAGTTTTGGATAGGCAAACATTATTTAAGGGTGGGGACACCAGCGAGGCCAGACGGGCGATCAGTCCTCATCAGCGGGACCATTTCACCCAAATAGGCAAACATACAAATGCACCGTCTAATAGTAAATGGTTATTGTCACATTGTAAATGAACATAATAAAGTTTGCCTTGGTTTCGCTACACAACGCTTCACTTTATTACCTGTGCTCTGTGATATCAACACATACCCTTGAAATAGAATATAATAATAATAAAATAATATCAACCCTTATATGTCCCACTGCTGGGCTGGGCTGGGCTAGGCACAGAATAATATTGTTGTTGTTGTAATAATATTGTTGAAAATGTTTTATCAACATTTGTTTGGACCTTTCAAGGTAATCAGCTCTTTTATTATTGCATTGAGTTTTTTAAGTATGACTTTTTAATAATTATAATAATATAATATATTTTTTTATGACATAAGGAGGCAATCAAGCAGTCAACGGAGCCTTAAATCGGTGACTTCCGACACCCATAGACATCCGCACAACCAAAAGTTATTAATTTTATTTTATTTATTATAAGAGTTGCCCGCCTTTTCCCTATCCCCCGCAATGGGCCACCAGAAACTTACAAACATCACGAAACGCGACAGAATAGCTGTCACTTGACGCCGGTGTTATGTGAGCGAGAGGTACCACCCTGGTAGTGCCGGCCCAAGTTGGCTGTAAAGCAGCATGGCACTACCTCTTTCAAATGTTAGCACAACTCACACATGACTATCTGATCCCTTACTTGGCAGAGCCTATATTCTGCCAACCAGACAACTGTTACAGTATACTTTTATATTTCTAAATACACACTGTATTATCATCATCATCACCATCATCATCAGCCTCTATTCGTCCACTGTTGAACATAGGCCTCTCTCAATGAACGCCAAGTCGGGCGATCTCTTGCCTGCGTCCTGGGTGGTAATTGAACTCACAACCTCCGTTCTAGCAGTCAGGGTCACGAAGCACTAGACCAACAGGCCAGCCGATTTATCAAAGATAAAGATTTATTTTAGTTTTCTTTATCTTGTAAGTACATGAGATAGACTAACTATAAGATGACTTATAGTCAGTCAAAAGCGGATTTGCAATTTAACTATATAGGATTAGAAATTGGAAGGGGAGATGTGTTTTTTTGTTTGTGCCGCGCGCCCATCTCACGTACTCAAGCTGAGACACCATCGTGCTGATTTCTTCCGTGAAACAGCTTTGTTGTGTTTCGGGAAGATGAGTAGCACCGGTGTTTTTTTAAATTGGCATTTACCGTTATATGTGTCAGGCCCAACCCCAACCCGACGCCAGGAGGCCGTGTGGTCGATGACTTCACGGTTGGTGGGGGACAACCCCCACTAATAAACCATAAGTGAGCCAAATCGGCTCACAATAATCCAAAGAAGCATTAGGGCCTTTTGGCCGTAACTCATTCCGCAAAAAAAAAAACGTGTCAGGATTGGTAACTCAAGAAATGCCGGAGGCAATTCCGATTGAACTCATTTATGTTCATGGGCGTTCACTTCTTACATGTGGCTCGTCTGCCAGTTTGCCTACCAAACGTAAAACCTTCTCTTCCCTTTTACAATACTTATTAAGTCGCACTATTTTCCAGCTCTATCGGTAGTAACTCAGGACATTAGCACTTAAATGTAAACGTGAATACTGAGTCATAAACAGACGCCATCAACACTTTATCGTACTATTTAGGATGTTAAGATGGCCGACTGAAATTGCATGAGGATTTTATTGACTAGTTAGTAATATGAATACACTTAAAAGTCTGTTTAGCACAGATTAGATAGTAGTTACTACGTATGTTATAGTCAAATTTTAATAGTTAAATGTGTGCATTTTCAATTGGTGATATCATAATTCTTCATGACAAAAGCATATTTCTTTTTCAAAAAAATGATGTACAAGTGGACATGATTTTTTATGCAAAAGAAATATGACAGAAACAGTAATAAGAAATAGGGCATTTATTTAAAATAAATTGTTTCCACGGTTTCACGAAGCCCAAAAAAATAACTCTTCTCGCTCGGGCACACTCGGCGGTCCCAAATTCACCCGATCGAGTCTTTCACCTCCGAGCGTGACGGTTCAGCCTCACTCATAGCCTACAAAAATCTGTGTGCGGTGCTCCAAAAGAAGTTTTCACTTCAAAAAATCCTTATAAATAGTCCATATCCTTTCTTAATAACGAACTATCAAATGCAAAAAAAATACAAAGCCGCCTGGTAGTTCCGGAGATAACGGCTTCAAAAAATCAAACTCTTCAGATTTGTAGTTCTCTATATAAATATTGTATATGTATAAAGGTTTTTCGAATACAGCAACAGGTGAATCGAATCAAGTCGGATAAATGAAAGCTCTTATGAACTTTGCGATAATTTTGTGGGATCTGACGGTGATTACATCGTTGGCATTTGCAAAAAATAAGAGGCCAGCTGCTAGAGTTCGTTGACTGGCCTTGACATGATTCATCTTAATTGTAACTAGCTATACACGAAAATTATATCTAGTTATATTACCTTTGTAGTGAGAAAAAGAATAAAAACTTTAATTACTTATGCGCAAAAAATGACAACCATGAGTTTTTTTGCTACAGTATAGTTATGTGACATGTTACTTTTTATAACAGAAAAACTAAACCTCGCAAGCTAATAAATATTAATAATATCTATGGACGCTTTTACACCACGTCAATCTGGTCCCGTGGTAAGTTCTCGAAGAACTTGTGTTACGGGTACCAGACAACGGGAATATATTTTATACTTTTAAACTATACACATATTTAAAACACATCCATGACCCAGGAACACAGAAAATATTTTTGTTCCCTGGCGGGATTCGAACCCGCAACTTCCGGCTTGAGCGCCAACGAGCTTACCACTGAGCCTCAGAGGTCGTCATATATATATATATATGTATATTATTTAACACTATTTGTTTTTGAAATAACCTGTATGAGTACTGATATTATGAAAGTTCTCCTCCTTGCTCCTTGAAATTAAGCGCGGAGTGTCTTGGTCCATAGTTCACCTTGCGTTGGCCATCCGAGGGTCACATCTTCAAACATTTTACTCTCATCACGCATGCAGGTTTCCTTACGATGTTTTCCTTCACCGATAAGCAAGCTCTCATGTTCAGGTGCACGAGGAAATTTACAAATACCCATTTTAGGTGCACGCGGTCAGGTTCGAACTCAGCATCACTTCGAGGCAGAACAAATATCCACTAAACCAGGGGTTCCTTACTTAAAGATAACTGAACACCAGCCAAATAATCATTTGATCCCCATATCAAATGATTACAAATCAACACTGAAATATACATAACAGCATTTTTTTGTAGAAATATGTTATTTAATTAAAACACATTATTTTTACATGCAAGTTATACTAATCACAAATTTTGCGCTATTTCAAAATAATATTTGTAGCTGTGGTACATAACAGCTGATAATAATGTTGGTGGAACCCTGATGAATCTTCTACGGAACCCCTAGGATCCGTGGACCCACTTTAGGAATCCCTACAGACCATCGTCGCCCATGATACCCTTCGGATATTGTAAGTGGGTGTTTCATACATTATTAACGACTCGTACGTACTTATGAAACTTTCATTGGATCAGATAACGTAATGATAGTGCGACTAGTTTATTGCTGCGTATGATAGCGGAACAGGTCCGAGCCTCCGCGGCTAGTTGATGTTGTATCGTGTACTAGTAATGCTAATTGCTGTCGATAACGTGACGAGCGATTTATCCGTCGCAGGTTCGATTCCATAGACAGATTTTTATGAAATATACATACATCTATCTATAAATAAAATTTGAGTGTCTGTTTGTATTATTAAAATAACCGTTTTATCAATACACGGTACATATTTGGTATAATGACATTTTTACAATTTTTGTGTCTCTCTCAAGCTAAACAGAGACAGACGTCTGTGCTTAGAGATTAGCCGGAACAAACAGACAGACAGACAGACATTTTTTTTTTAAATGCTTTTTTGATGTAAGTACCGTTTATACTTTCATATGCATTTAGTGAAAAGATGTTAATTTGAAATTACAAACAGACACTTCAATTTTATATATCTGTATAGATGAATTTTGATATTAACATAGTGAGAGTCAACTGTTACCGTTGCCCGTGAACATAACGAGCCCACCCACCACCACGCATGAATGAGTTGCCTATCCTAAGACGTTAGTCTCGGTGCCAGTAATTACTAATTACGTCTGTCCTCTTTCTTTCCCGAAACAAAGCCAAGTTGTTCGCCGGAATAAATAAGCGTTTGATGGACCTACGCAGGCTTGTGCCACCAGCGCATCCTTCCCACCGGAAACTATAGTAAGTTTGACTTTTTGAGTTATAATGTTTTTTTTATAGCATAGGAGGGCAAACGAGCAGTCGAAGTTTTAAACTTCCGACCTCCATACACATCTGCACAAGCAGACATTATGCAGATACGTTGCCCTCCTTTTCACAACACTCACAAACCGCACGAACCGCGACAGCATGGCTGTCACTTGACGCCGGTGTTATGTGAGCGAGAGGTACCACCCCGTTCGTGCCAGCCCAATTTTCGGCTGCAAAGCAGCATCGCACTACCTCTTACTATTTGAGAGCAGCTATAGTATATCTAGAGCAGCTAATCTGACTAACATTATAAAGGCAAAAGTTTGGATGTTTGTTGATCTTTCACGGCAAAACGGCTGAACTGATTTGTCTGAAAGTTGAAATAGTGATGGCTTATACCTTGGATTAGGACATAGGCTGTAAAAATAATCATCATCAATCCAAATACGGTTGTAAATCTAAGTTAACGCAGGCGAAGCTGCGGACACCAGCTAGTTTACAAAAAATTAACAGCGAGTACAATGATTAAAGTCTAATTATTACGTAGCTGTTACTCTCGTGTCGTATCTACACGTTGACATATAATTAAGAGCTATTACAACACTTACGTATTCATTGGCTGTTGACGTACATATTGTATATATGTCTGTACGTCGTGACTATCCTATCGTAGGCTATTATGAGTGTTATCTGAACTGTCAACGTGGGTGCACCTTTAATTGTACTTGACTGAATAATACTTTTTTTACTTCACATTGCTTTGCATATAATATGTATTGGAAGTATTGGAATTAATAATGTATTTTGTAGTGAGACATATAATAAGCATATTATGCATATTGTAGGACATATTGATTAATTAATCTTTTTTGTGATATTCCCCGGAATTATTATTAAAAAAAAAACCCATCGGCATCTAAAAGTAACGAACGTAAAACCCTTTTGATTAGAGTAGTATCTACTAATAATTCACTATCTCTTAGTAGGTAGGTTTTTTTTTCGCATAGGTCTGGCAATATATAAGGCCTTGACGACCTCTGTGGCTCAGTGGTAAGCGCGTGGGCGGTCAAGCCGGAGGTTGCGGGTTCGAATCCCGCTAGGGAACAAAAATATTTTCTGTGTTCCTGGGTCATGGATGTGTATTATATAATAAAAATCTTAAATATATGTATAGTATAAAAGTATTAAATATATTTCCGTTGTCTGGTACCCGTAACACAAGTTCTTCGAGAACTTACCACGGGACCAGATTGACGTAGTGTGAAAATGTCCATAGATATTATAAAAAAAATAAAAAATAAGGCGTACTAGAAACTATCAATGGTATTAATGGACATAGGAAAGAAATAACAAATAGAATCCATCTATAAAATAAAACGCTTTTCCCTCATGATATGTTCTATTTTTGCCCTATGACTTTGACTCTGACTGCCTTTATCCTCGTGATGAATATATTATTGATGGTTCGAGCGAATTCGCTAAGAGGTAGGGCCATGCTGCATTGCAGCCGAACTGGGTCGGCACGACCGGGGGTGGTACCTCTCGCTCACACAACACCAGCGTCAAGTGACAGCTATGTTGTCGCGTTTCCTGAGGTTTGTGAGTTTCCGGTAGCCCATTGGGAAAAGGAGGGCGGCGCTTCTGCGTGGCCTTGGTTGTGCGGATGTGTATGGGCGTCGACGCCGTAAGGCTGCGACTGCTCGTTTGCCCCCGGATGATTAAAAAAAAGAATAGTGAAGCCATTACTTGAGCGACCAGTTGGGCGACTAGTTGGGCGTCTAGTAGACAATTAGTTGATGGTCCAGTTGATGGACAAGTTGAGCGTATTGGGCGACTATTTGAACTACTAGTTGGACGCTCCGTCGCCCGTACCTGTTGGTCGACCCATCAGGGTCGACCAACAGGTACGGGCGACGGTATCTGGTCGAATAACTTACCGGGTGATACCCGGTAAGTTATTCGACCAGAGTCCCGACCAGTTTGTTGACCAGCCCGGACCAGTTGGTCAATCAGTCGTCCGAACAATTGTTCGACCAGTCACACGACTAATCATCCGGCCAGTTACCCTACTAATCGCCGAATCGCCTAATCGCCGAACAATCGCTCGACCTGTTTGTTCACTAGATGGGGGATGAGGAGTTGATCGGCCGATTAAGCGACTAATTTGACAACTAGTAAATCTATCAGTTGGGCGACTAGTTGAGAGATCAACCCGTTGAGCATCTAGCCGTTCTAGCGACTAGTCTAAGTCTAATAACGAAGAACGAAATAAAGCGCGTGTGCATCCAACGATCATCCGAGACGAGTTTATTAAATTTAAAATTTAAATAGGTAGCATTGTTGTAGCTGAAAAATAAACTGTGTTTAAATGAAAAAAAAAAGAATGTTTAACTTTTTTATACATAAATTTAATGATTTTATTTGGAACTTGGCACCCGTTTATATCTCAGGGCCTCGATTAATTACCGCGCTATAATTATGATAAAATTGAACTTGGCTCCCATTTTTACATTTATGTTTTTGGTGGTATATGATTTCACAAATCTGCTGCATTGTCTTCGTACTTTATATCATTTTCAATAAAGCCTTACAGTTTAGCCTCTAATAAAGTAATTCTAGGATATCCTATCGAGGGACCAACAAAACCCCAATTATAGATACGGACATTTTATATGGAAAGCGGACAATCCGTCGTGGGGCCGTTAGATGCACGGTCCGCCGATAGACGATTTAATTAAAGTATTGTGCATCAGCTTAAGGTGGGCAACTTTCTATGGAAATCTTAGAATTCACCAATAATGGATCGCTATTAAATTTCAAGAACCTGATTAAATATTGTTGATTGATATAATTAAATTTTTGTTTTTGTCTAGTGTTGGACTACCTATATTAATTAAAATGAATGTGAATTAAAGATGTGTAAGGTGACGACTAAGCGGGCGAAAACTCCTGACAAAAAAGTTCGGAAAAAGAACATCAATAAGAAGCAGAGAAAATAGGGCATGCCATCTAATAACTTTGCAGATGGGTTTGAACTGAGGCTTCCGTATAAAAGTGTTTTTAGTAATACAACAACAAACAAGCGGTTTTAGTTTTTCTTTTACTTACGCTGTGACACCTATCCTCTAGCCTCGAGGTACCTCTTGCTCACATGATACCGGCGTACAGTGCTATGCTGTCGCGTTTTGTCTAATGTCTAATTTGTCTAATTTTTTGCACTTGAGATAGTAAATCTTCTTTCTGAAGAATTAAGCATGTTTTGGTACATATGCAGACGGACGCATCCCGGTAAAAGGATTTCCATGCTGTTTTCAACATACAGTAATTCCTGAGGCAGTTTTTGGGTGAATTGGTAAACGATACAAGGATAATCATTGTAAAAACCGGAAAAATTTAAGCCACTTGAGAGCGTACATTGAAAACGCTGCCTTATTACCTTTAGATATATTATATAAAAAAAAGAAAAAAAAAATGATCATCATCGGTCCGGACACGTCCGTAAATCTAAGTTAACGCGGGCGACGCCCCGGGCAACAGCTAGTCTGTAAAAAGTAACTTGCATATATATCTTTGGAAAATATCTTTTTTATACAAGCTGTCCAACACTATTTCTGTCTTGATTAACTTTATGGTTCTTAATTATGAATGAATATGAAAATGTAAATCAAAATGGATTAGCCGATTAATAGTAATCACCAATATAATCAGTTAATAACATTTTAATGATCTTATATTCTGAGATTAATCAATTTAGTGAAGAATCGGTTTCTATCAATTTAGAGTTGCTATGGTCCCCAGCTTGGTTCAGGCCTTGACGTGGCGGTGGGGCTCAGTAGCCTAGGGTGAGCCCCAACACCTTGGGTGAAGCTAATTGAGTCGAGGGGGCTCTTTGTACCCCTCTTAAAAGAAGAGGGACAAAAGAGCAGAGGGACGAGGGGCGTGGATGGGAACCTTCCCCATTGTACTGTCCCGACGTTAGGAGGGGTTGTTTTGTGCTGCGGGACAACCCCTATGTGGAGGTGGCGTCTGTCCCTTGAGGGACTGACTAGCCGTCGAGGTGCCCTGTTTGCTCAACAGATCCGGGGCACCTCACCAAAGGCGGCATTGGTGGCGCTCGCCGGGTTTTAGTGGGAAGAGCTGCGTCCTCTTACCAGCTTTCGGGCGCAGCGAGTCCCACATACTCGCCTGGGGAGACCCACTCCCCCGCGGGATGCCTGATGAAAAAAAAAAGTTATGTTACTTGAATGGGAGGACCGACGATCACACGCTGATCCAACATCGACCCTTCTTTTGTGACATTACCAACCCTTTAATCCTCAATGGAATCCGTTATGCTTTGTTGACAGAATATCACGTCATGTCGTAAGAGCCTGTTGTCATCTGGGACGGATAGGCGTACCACCGTTGATTGTTCTTCGTTGGACCCATACAATTGCTGGTCTTGCTGGCATGTGATCCTCTTCCAGATTAAGTCCAGCAGTGAATATGCTGATAATGATACTTGTATGCATATTAAAAAACCCTGTATACCTTCGCTTTGATACTTGCATGCATATTAAATAAACTCTGTATACCTTCGCTTTGATACTTGCATGCATATTAAATAAACCCTGTATACCTTCGCTTTAAGACCGGACTATTATGCGCCATAATTATGCGGCGCTCTAAGGTTTCGGGAACACAACTCTCGTCAATTAAGGTATCGGACGTAGTCATCTGCTAGCCACACTAGCCTGCCCCAGGTACAGTCGCTTGTAATAATATCTAGTGGGTTAACATAGATTTACAGCCGTAATTATATTTATAGTATTTCTAGGGAACAAGTCGATGAGTCTCGGAACAAACTTGTGTCTGAAATGGAGTCTCAACTCAACCTAGTCCAATTTAACCCCAACAAGTTTGCGCATTTGCCGCTAAAAAATCACCCTTCGTCGTACCTCTACAATTTGAAGGCACTTCCCTAACCGCCTCAGCCAGCATTGGGATACTTGCCGTCAACATATCGAGAGATGTGCAGTTTCGTGGTCATTTATATAGGCAAGGCTAAACTAGCCTCTAAGAAACTGCGTGCTCAGTAGGGCGAAGCAGTATTTCATGCCTTCACACTGCCTACAATTATACAAGACGCAGATCCGGCCTCACATGGAATACTGCTCTCACCTATGGGCTGGAGCGCCACAATATCAGCTCCTTCCATTTGAGCGGTATCAAAGCTGAGCGGCTCGAATCGTCGATAGCAAGGTTATCTCCAATCGGCTTGATTCCTTGGCGCTGCGTAGAGATGTTGGAGCGCTCTGCATCTTCTACCGTATCTACCACGGGGAGTGTTCTGAGGAATTGTTCGGACTAATACCTGCAGCAGAATTTCACCACCGGACATCGCGTAAAAGCTTCAAATTTCACCCTCACCATCTCGATGTTCTTAAATCCACAACAACTCGATTTTTACGGCATTTCCTGCCTCGCACAACGAAGATATGAAATCAACTGCCACTTACGGTGTTTCCGAACCGTTACGACTTAGGGACCTTCAAGAAAAGAGCATACTCCTATTTGATAGGCCGGCAACGCACCTGCTAACCCTTTGGTGTAGAGGGTGTCACTGGATGTCGCTATCACTTACCATCAGGTGAACCGACTGTCCGTTTGTCCCCTCTTTTATAAAAAAATTAAATAAATAAATAAGATTTTAAACTGACTATTTCTATAACTAGCTGGTGCCCACAGCTTCACCTGTGTTAACTTAGATTTACTACCGCATCCGGATTGATGATGATGATTTTTATAGTAGGGGGGCGGGTACTAAGAACGGAAATAAATTATATTGATACAAATATCTATATTCATCATACGACTTATATGTACTTGGCAGGATTCGAACCCGCGACCGCTACTGAAGTGTTCAGTACCCTGACCACCCGACCAGGTGGTCGTCGAAATATCAATAAGAATACACGGCATTCAGGGGCGAAGCTACTTCAATCGCTTAGGGCCACGAAAGTTGCACATTTCCACATAAACGAGTCTCCTAGCAACATGTGATAGGCATCCAGGGTAAGCTAGTCAGTGTGACTATTTAAAAGTAGTTTGATCTAATTATTGTGGGCGACTGTACATTGCGAATAATGAGGAGGATAGGGATTGTTCGCCATTAGATGAAACATGCGGCCATTCGGTTTAATGCATTTTAATGATATTATTGTCTCATGGATGGTTCTTGACTTATTGTTTAATTTTGTGTAATGCCTCTTCCTCTCTATCCCATTTACAAAATGTTGAGTTACATTTATAACTAGCTGTTGCCCGCAGCTTTGCTCGCGTTAACTTACTCAACTTAATTACTGTTAGTCACAGCCTATAGCCTTCCTCGATAAATGGGCTATCTAACACTGAAAGAATTTTTCAAATGGACCAGTAGTTCCTGAGATTAGCGCGTTCAAACAAACTCTTCAGCTTTATAATATTAGTATAGATAATTACTGGTCGATCCGGCAAACGTTCTGCTTAAATTATTTCTGGATACGGACTCCATTTGCACGTAACGGTATTGAGACTTATTCCCATGAGTATTTTTTTATGTCATAGGGAGGCAACTGATCATTCAGAGTTTTATGGTGACTACCGACGCCCATAGACATCCGCACAATCAAAAGTTATGCAGATGCGTTGCCCTCCTTTTCCCTATCCCCCAATGGGTCACCGGAACTCACAAACCGCACGAAACGCGACAGCATAGCTGTGACTTGACGCCGGTGTTATATGAGCGAGAGGTACCAGCCCGGTCGTGCCGGCCCAATTCGGCTGCAAAGCAGCATCGCACTACCTCTCATAACTACCAAATATTCACAATTTTTTAAATAAAGGAGTGCGACCAGAAACACCGTGACACGAGATTTTTATATCGCTTAAATGGCATTATCGTTCTTTTTCCTTCCATTGCTGGACATGTCTTTCAATGAACGCCGCGACGACAAATCTCCAGCCACCCGCATATAACTAAGACCGGTCGCTGCACGGAGATAGTCTAGTTGAAGTTTTATCGCCCCACCATGGTTCAAGCCTTGTTGTGGCGGTGGGGCTTGGTAGCCTAAGGTGGACCCAGCACCTCGAGCGAAGCAAATTGAGCCGAGGGAGCTCCTTGTACCCCTCTTATAGGTGGAAGAGGGGACAAAAGAGCAGAGGGACGAGTTGGGAGGGGTTGTTTTGTGGTACCACATAAGGGTAGTCCCCCCTATGTGGAGGTGGCGTCGGTCCCTTGAGGGACTGACAAGCCGCCGAGGTGCCCTGTTTGCTCAACAGATCCGGGGCACCTCACAAAAGGCGGCATTGGTGGCACTCGCCGGGTTTTAGTGGGTAGAGCTGCGTCCACTTACCATCTTCCGGGTGCAGCGAGTCCCACATATCCGCCGGGAGAGTCCCCACTCCCCCGCGGGATGCTTTGAGCATTTCCCGGCATAAAATAAAAAAATAAAAACTGTTGAAGATTAAACCACCCTTCTGGGTTTGGTGACAGTGAAGTTGACCATGGGTGGCTGCCAATTTGCCTATTTAATAAAAAGTTATCCGTTTCTATCATATAATCTATACCGCCATAAAATGCCATTAAGGTAATTAATTATTATTATTTTACAGCAAAATAGTTATTAGTTAGGAGAGGCATAACGAATGGACAGAATGCCGCTAAACCACACTGTTGAGTTGTTAAATGGACATTAAAGATAATTTGCACATCTCATAAAGTGAAACGCATTTGATGAACTGTTGAAAGTTGCCATTATCATCACAATGAATGTTCCGTCCGATACGTTCAGCCTCCTGCTACTCACTTCCAACTAGGGCTATAAAAGTTAAGCAAAATTTAAAATCTGACACTGTACTTTTAATGTGTTATCATCCTTTATTTTTTAATCGGAACGCCTCAATCGGAACAGAGCATTTATGGTTATTTTATAACATTGGTAAGAACTTTTTTTTTATTACGCCGGGAATTGCTCTGAGCCACCCCGCGGGGGAGTGGGTCTTCCCAGGCGGGTATGTGTGACTCGCTGCGCCTGAAAGGTGGTAAGGTAGACGCAGCTCTACCCACTAAAACCCGGTGAGTGCCACCAATGCCGCCTTTTGTGAGGTACCCTGGATCTAATGAGCAGACAGGGCACCTCGACGGCTAGCAACTCTCTCCAGGACAGACGCCACCTCCACAGGGTTGTCCCGCACCACAGAACAACCCCTCCCAACGTCGGGACAGTACAATGGGGTGAGGTTCCCATCGCCGCCCATTGTCCCCCTGCTCTTTTATCCCCTCTTCTTATAAGAGGGGTACAAAAAGCAGCTTCCTCGGCTCAATTTGTTTCACCCAAGGTGCTGGGTTTACCTTAGGCTACTGAGCCCCACCGCCACGACAAGGCTTGAACCGTGGTGGGGACATCAGTAACACCTAAGAAGTAGGATGTATATAATAGATTTTTATCGAATAATGTTTTTCAATCTTTCTAAATACGGATTCCTTTATAGGTTCAAATTTTCAGGCGTTCCCCCTGGACCATACACAGCCAAAAAGTTAGAATTATTGAAAACTTAGAATTTTGACGTGTTAAGGGGCCATCCATAAATTACGTCACACGAATTTCATGATATTTGGACCCCTCCCCCTCCTTATCACGGATGGTCACATTTATGAGACGTCACATATTTTGCAATTTTTACATAAATAAATTGTTTAATTAAAACAGCTGACCCGAAATTTGTTTTATTTTGGTTTAATTTGTTTTTTAAAATCGTTTTTTATTAGTTCACTATTAGTCTTACTTAATTATATAGTCTTATATAATATCTTTTATTAGTCTTATGTGACGTCACAAAATTCCTCCCACCCCTTGTCACATAATGTCACAATTCGTCGGACCACCCCCTCCCCTTAACGTGTGACGTAATTTATGGACGGCCCCCAACGCTTTATAAATTGATGAACACCGGCAGCGCTCACGAAAAAGCATCCCGTGTCACATCCTAACGTCGTCTCATGACGTCTATAAAAAAATAAAAACAAACAAATAAACTCTTCTTATATATATATATATATATATATATATATATATATATATATATAGATTACCTCATTTCCCCCTCGCCAACTTTCGAGGAGACTGTATGAGTACCACTACATTTTCATCTCAGCGTTTCTAGAATTTTATAGACTTTTCCCAGTTCCCACGTGTATGATATTGCAATTAATAATTGATAAGCAATAAAACTGTTTATTTCACTACGTTAACAGGTTTACATTAGAGAGGATTGCAAGACCCATCGATACTACATGAAAGTATACAGATTAACTGACAAGATTAGGTGGGAGATGTACTTGTATTCAGATACAACTATACTAGTATTTCTGTGGTAGGGTGGGATATTTTTTCTTCAAAAAAGGCGTTGTTGTAATGAAAAGCTCATCCTTCGTATCTCTTCCCTAAAACATTGCTGTGTTTCGGAAGAAGGGCAAGATAGGTAGTGTGATTATTGACACAGGGCTTCTTCAGGATCTCCACCATGGCGGTGGGGCTCAGTAGCCCAGGGTGACCCGCTGCACCTTGGGCGAAGGTAATTGAGCCGAGGGGGCTCTTTGTACCCCTCTTATAAGAAGAGGGGACAAAAGAGCAGGGGGCAAGGGGCAAGGACGGGAACCTCACCCCATTGTACTATCCCGACGTTGGGAGGGGTTGTTATGTGGTTTGGGACAACCCCTCTGTGGAGGGGTGTCGGTCCCTTGGGGGACTGACTAGCCGTCGAGGTGCCCTGTTTGTTTATTAGATCCGGGGCACCTTACCAGAGGCGGCATTGGTGGCACTCGCCGGGTTTTAGTGGGCACAGCTGCGTCCACTTACCAGATTTCGGGCGCAGTGAGTCCCACATACCCGCGTAGGGGAGACCCCCTCCCCTGCGAGATGCCTCAGAGCATTTCCCGGCGTTAAAGAAAAAAAAGGGCTACTTCAGGACAGGCAATGCATGAGTTGCCTGGGCTGGTCTCAGGTGTTTGTGTTCAAAGGCGAGATTGATCACCACGACGGTGACGTTACTAGTCTTTAGTCTGGCGATTTAGGCACTTTTTAATGTTAGATAGGTATCTAATATTAAAAAAAAAATAGTAAATGTTTCATCGTTTTGTAGATTTGTTACAAAAACAACAAAGTTTTCATTATTTGAAAATTGTTTTACTAAACTTTGGTCTCAAGCACTGAAAAATAATTTACTAGACTGCTAGCAGTCAAGCTTAAGAATTGTTCTAGAATAATCGATAAAGTCTTCCATCACTAGTTTAGATGTGAGTACACTAATGAGTAGCATAATTAAAGGTCTAGGTGTAGAACTAGACGGGAAATGATCAGGCTATCTAGATTCTAGACATTAAGATAAGACAATCATATTAGATGCGTGGTACTGCATGTAGGTCAGTCTGGCATTTGTGCTGAAATCTCTTGACTAACATGTTCGTGTATCGATATTATCTCGCTGGCTAATGGGCGACGGTCTCCATATGGACATACTGATCATCACGCTGTATGCAAGCAATTCCATTGTGCTCATTTCCAGAGTTCTTATGTTGCAATATTCGGTATATAACAGTTTTCTCCGGACAGATGTATAGCATCTTATAAATCTTAGTTAAAAGTTCAAATTAAAAAAATCAAAATCACCTTATTGCCTGATTTACAATAATCTAGTTTAAAGGTCGAAACCTATAAATCGAAATAAGTATAAAATACCTGTGTTAGGAGGCTACGCTCTTCCACATTACAAAGTTTAAATTGCAAATTGTAGTTAAACAATATGAAAGCTTAAACTTATTCTAAAACGTGTTAAAAGTACGTAAAGTTGAAGAACTTCACACACCTTCGAAGAATAAATAATTTTAGCAGAACTGCAAGTTTTATTACAACGTTTCCCCTTCATCGGAACAGGCGATGTTGACCAGACCACACAAGTTGACTTATTTTCCCATTCACCAGTTCAGCAGTGCGTGGATTGACAAACTAGATTTACTAACACTTTATACCTACTTAACAACTCTTTCGTGAAAACATAATCAACCTCTATATTTATACAATGGTAGTTCAACATCGCTACACTTTCGAGTTTGTTTAACATGATGAATTTGGAATTCCGAACGTCTCCGAAGTACCAACATATGCCATATACCAACAGTTGATAAGGTGTACCATTTGGGCTCGAATCAGAATCGCTCACATCGATACTGTAATCGTAAAAAACATAATCAACCTCTATCTTTATATCATGGTAGTTCAACATCGCTTTATATTCGAGTTTGTTCAACATGCTGAATTTGGAATTCCAAACGTGAAGCTAGGTAAAGGTATACCTGGCCCGTGTTCTCACGAGTCCGCTTGTACCGTCTACGACACGGATTTTAATCGCAACACCGCGTCATTGCTGATTTATCTGCCGACGGTACACGGATTTCTAAACGTTGTATCAGATTCGATATCTAGCGGTTTTTGAGCATTATCGTTATTGTGCTCTTGTGTTTCCAGTTTTGGGATGTTCGCAGTTATAATGTTAATTTTGATATTCTTAATACAGAATTATATTTAAACTAGTTATTTTACATGTCGGATGTTTCGGATATTTTACAGCAACTTTGGGAAGACTGAGGTTTCAGCACTAAGTTATTCAAAGTACCTTAAGGTTCATCTACAAAGCAACTACACGGCAAGCGACAGCCACGTCTTATGCATAAAGTCTGAAAAAAAATATTGAGTAAACATTAGGAAAAAATGCCTATATACAGAGTGATCTATTTGTAACCAAATTTTTTTGCAGTATTTTTTTTAGGAATGTTATGTTAAAAATAGAAATATATAAATTATTACTCACCTAGGGTACATAAAGACAGCCAACTTGAAATTATATTGAAACCAGACAAAATGATGTTTCCGCCCAATTTTAAAGATGGAACCCATGCATAGATGGAGAAGAAGGATTACGCTTATGCTGTGTATGCTCAGGACAAGACACGTTACATTCAAACAACCTTTACAGTTTCATGTTGCATCTAATTGGCGTTACAAAACCAGGTGGTAACGAGTGTACACTGTCAAGCCTCGCCCATTAGTTCTCACGTGGTCCGACCACGCCTGCACAAGGCCCATCATGTCGGTTTGACAAGAACATTGAACGCTATAGTGTTGCAATCCACTGAATAAATATTAGAGGGGCTGGTTTAAGATTACCGTACCAAGACTTGTGTTACAAATTTTCATATCATTTTTTTTTGTGAAACTGACCTTTAATTGCCATTTATCGGGTGTTTTATACATTTATTTTTATACATAAAACTAACTAACATAAACAAAAAAAAAAAACATTCTAACAAATGGAATCCTTATTAGTCTTACATTATAAAGGCGAAAGTTTATGAGTTTCGATGTTTGTTGATCTTTCACAGCAAAACGACTTTTTTTTCTTTTACGCCGACTGCCTGCGCCCGGAAGGTCGTAAGGTGGACACAGCTCTACCCACTACAACCCAGCGAGTACCACCAATGCCGCTGTGTCCCGGATTTGCGCAAACAGGGCACCTCGACGGCTGGTCAGTCCCTTAAGGGACGTCACGTCCACAGAGGGGTTGTCCCGCAGCACAGAACAACCCCTCCCAACGTCGGGACGGTAGGGTTTTACTATTTATTTAGGGTAGGGGCTTGTCACCCTGCCCTTTTGTCCCCTCTCCTTATAAAATAAAAAAATAATATATTATTATTATTATAGGCTTATTCAACGTCAAATGACTCTACTACCGGTTCCAAAACTAGTCCACTGAGAAGAACCGGCGAAACAAACTCAGTGAAACTAATCTTTTCAATATAGGTACATAATCTATACTCATAATAAAGCTGAAGAGTTTGTTTGAACGCGCTAATCTCAGGAACTACTGGTCCGATTTGAAAAATTCTTTCAGTGTTAGACAGTCCATTTATCGAGGAAGGCTATAGCCTATATAACATCAAGCTGTGACATATAAGAGTTGAGTAACGCGGGAGAAGCTGCAGGCAACAGCTAGTATGATATATTTATACATAGAAGCTTCGTAGGAAACGCCTTATTCCCAAGGTGATTACTTATAAGAGGGGTACAAAGAGCGGCTCCCTCAGCTCCATTTGCTTCTAAGGTGATCAAGAAGATTCAATTATTTTAATCGGACATTAATCCTGCCGTGAGCTGTTTTACACAATATGTTATTGAAATATTTGGACTCTGAAAGAGTAAGAGTAAGAAAAAATGTAAATATATACTAGGCCAAAAATTATTTCTACCTGACCCGCTCTTTAAGTACGTTCTTGATTAGTTGATATTTTTACGGTTCATTTTGACTTCATTAGTAATTGTAATGGCCAAAAAGAATTGAATAATTCATTTGGTTCGTTAAATTTTCAAATTAAATCCAATTAACGAAACGGAGTCGGCAACGAAACGTAGTCATATCTGTAGTTCACAGTCTTATTGATAGCAGCTATATGGAGATAAACACATTCCGGTGCCGGTGGGAGGATGCGGTTGTGCTGCATCCCCGTGTGCATGCTGTGTCTCTTATGTCTGTCAGCTTTGCTGCGCTTCGGGGAAAGGGGCAAGAATGTTGTAATTGCAGGCACCGGGACATTATACGTCCCCGAATAGGCAACACGTGGATGAGTTGCCTGGGCTTGTAAGAGCTAGGTGCCATGCTGCTTTGCAGCCGAATTGGACTGGCACGACTGGGGTGGTACTCTCGCTTACACTACATCGGTGTAAAGTGACACTAGGCTGTCGCGTTATGTGCAGTTTGTGAGTTTGCGGTGACTCATTGGGGGATAGAGAAATGAAGGGCAACGCATCAGCATAATCTCTGGTTGCGTGGATGTGTGGGATGTAGGTGTGAACTGTGAACCTCAAACGGAGATCTCCGATTGAGTGAGATGGTATGCTCGATCAGGCCGAAGCCCACTTGCTATAATTTCAGCTGTCGTATATATAACGTCGAACTGTAGAACTTCCACAATCCTGAATTGCGCTATCGCGATTCAGGATTGTGGCACTGATTGGTCCGCTACATTACTCCCCCCGAAGACCGGAGGTCTATTGCTTGGGCATCGAAAGTCGCCAAGAGGCTTCGACTGCTCGTTTGCCTCCTCCTATGCAATATATAAAAAAAAAAAAAAAAAAAAAAAAAAAAGTCTCAGGTTAACTTGTTTGTGTCTATGGGCGACGCTGACTTACCATCATGTGGCTCGTCTGCTATATATTTTTAACTAGGCCACATATAAGTACCTAATAGCTATCTTAATTATGAAGTTTAGATTCTAGGTCAAAAAATTGTATGATACCTGATATAAACGCATAACGAATGCGATTTCTCATATCAAGGCGATTGAAGTGTTCGTCTGAATGCCCCGGGGTATCCTTAATCCATCAAATTAGGTACAAGCTATCATAATACCCGCCCCTCCTAGCTTTCAATAAGCCAGTACCGATAATGCGTAATTATAGGCTGGTGCGGACTTGCTTATGAATTTGCCACGGAGGAGTTTCCAGTGCCTTGGTCTAGGTACTAGGTACCGGTGCCGCCGATGCGCTATTAGATTATATTATATGTTTGTAGTAATACCAAATGTATTTCTTCCCTGGGAACCATGAAAAGGTCGTTTAAGATTAGAACGATTGACACGTCCAGACACGGCAGTCCTAATGTTGCAATGGTTACTGTAAAGTATCCGAAAATAATAATAAATCTCGGTACGGTGGCCGGTCCGTGTTTGATGCGAGTAGCAAGGGATCGGCCGTCTTGGCGTTCATTGAGGGAGGCCTATGTTCAGCAGTGGACGGATAGAGCTGATGATGATAATGATGGTACGAAAGGTCGGCAATGTGAAACGCCTAATACACCATAAAGTCCGTAAAAGTTGTTCCGTTGTAAAAAAATTGGTTGTGTGTAAGGTTGGTTTACGAATGATAGTTTAACGGGACAACGTCAAAAGAAAACGCAAGTGTACAATGAGCGGAACGGGACAATGAGCGTTACGGGACATTTTCGTACATGCAGCCGGCGTTCATGGATTTATTAGACGTTGTCACGTCAAAAAGTGTTATGTTTAAATGCAATATAATTTTTGTAATTTTATTATTTACTTACGATCCGAAGGCAGTTTATAATTTTCCAAATCGTTCGTTATCTACTTAAGTTTCCAAACAAAAAACTAATTTAGAAACAGCTTATATAATTGTTGGGAACAATATTACAAGTGTCTTACAAAAACACCTGCATTTTAATGTCGTATTTACATACAAAGTTAAGTTTTAAGTATTAACAAACTAATGTTAAATATGTTAATGGATTCGATATTCTTCTATTGACTTTGAATCAACGTGAAGCGTGTCGTAAAAAGATCGACACGTATTTAAAAACCGGCCAAGTACGAGTCGGACAACACGAAGAGTTCCCATAGAGTTCCGTACTACATTAGACACTAACAACAAAAAATGACGTTTTTGTATGAGAGGCCCCCTTAAATATTAATTTTATTTTATGTTAATTAATTATATTTAAAGAGAACATAAAACTAAATATTCTGTGAATAGTTTAAGCGTCTACCTGTGGCCGTTATTAGTATCGAGCAAGAAACTGAAAAAAAAATAGCGTTTGTTGTGTGGGAGACCCCCTTTAATATTTGTTTTATTTTATTTTTAATTTTAATAGAAATACATCATCCATAGATTATACATATTAAACTGAGATAGATTGGCAACTCGAAAATAAAAAAAATAACTGTGGCCTCTGTGCAATAGATGGCACTTGTGTACATATTAGTTTTTAAAACAATCACTAGAGGGCGGTAAATGCGTGTATTTTTTTTATTCAAATTAGTTTTCTGAGGTGTTTTTACTATTTCCAGTATGTATGAGAAAACGATTAATTGATTAAAAATAGCTTTTGAAATATAACCTGCAATTACCAAACACTGTAGGTTATACAAAAACAATTTTAATCGAATACTTAATAATTTAAACTATTTTGACATACATACATAGAAGCAAATAAAAAATAGGGCGCAATTATTAAGTATAAAGTTTATTTATGAAAAGGGCAACAACTTTAATTGTTACAAACAAAACAATGTTCACAACCGAAAGTCCAAAATAACATAGCCAGGTAAAGTCAGAAAAGTTCAGCAAATTCGAAATCCGTTTGGGTAGCGTACGTTGTCAGAATAAATAAAAAACACTCAAATTGCAAATTATAAAGACTTACGAAACACGATAACAAAGCACCTACGAACAACAAATTCAACACAAACGGTTTTTCTGTGATGACAGTTTCAGTGTTGCTATTACAATAAATAAAAATACAATTAAAAATATTTCCCATTAACTAACATTAACTTGTATGTAAATCAAGCGATATTTTATAGATAAGTATTACTATTTGTCAAATATAATATGCAGACTTTTTATTTATTTATATGTACAATTTTATACAATTATTTTAAAAGTTATGTGAATCTTTTATTGATCTGGTAGCACTAGTACGTCCACCGACCGGAGCGTGATACATTTATTGATTTTGATAATATTTAATGCATTTTATGCAATTAAATTTCTGAATAGAAAAAATAGACAGAAAAGAAAAATAGAAAAGTAGTTATTTAAATATTTTCTTAATCATATAATACAATGCCATCTATTATAATTACATTTGAACTTACTATAAAATGGTGGGACCCGAACACTAGATGGCGCAAATTTCGACGACAAATTCTAAACTTGAATTCTATAGAAGTTGCCACCCCCTGACATCATCTGTGGAAATTTCAACTGTCTAGCTATTACCGTTCTTGAGATACAGCCTGGTGACAGACGGACGGACAGCGATTTCTCAGTAATAGGGTCCCGTTTTTACCCTTTGGGTACGGAACCCTAATAAAAATACACTTTTATTAGAATTTTGTGCAACAAAAGCGGATAAGAATATAAAACTTCGATTTTATCGGCTATTGGATTTTGATCGCAGGATGCGATGTGATTTAAATGTAATTTACATGTATGTTTTTTTGTTGATTAATTTAAAATGTTTTTAGGATTTAAACACGCAGGTTGCGGGTTAAATTTCCGGCAATTTGTATGATAAATATATGGATGTTTATTTTTTTATGTCACAAGGAGGCAACCGAGCATTCGGAGCCTTATGGTGACTACCGATGCCCATAGACATTCCCACGATCACAAGTTATGCAAATGCGTTGCCCTCCTTTTCCCTATCGCCCCCAACTCAAACCGCATGAAAGGCGACAGCATAGTTGTCACTTGACGCCGGTGTTATGTGAGCTAGAACCACCCCGGTCGTGCCAGCTCAATTCGGCTGCTAAGCAGCATGGCACTACCTCTTGATATATCATCATTATCATCATCAGCCTTTATCCAACCACTGCTGATCCTTGGGCCGTCTTGGCCTTCAATGAACGCCAAGACGGCCGATCCTTTGCCATTTGCACCCAACACGGATGAGTGTATTTTATATTATTATTATCAACTTTTCTTCGTCTGTTACTGAACATAAGCTTTTAATAAACGACAAGACGGCCGATACGCCGCCAATCCCATCAACTAGGGCCGGTCACTGCACGGAGATCGAATATGTAACATAATTTTTTTTCTTTCCCAGCACTTGAAACAGGTCCTGACGATCTCACTACTGGACTAGGCTAACGTGCTGTGATTGTTAGTTCATTCATTTTAGCAGGCGTAATATATCGCATCAATTTATATTTACCGTGTAAATTTAAGTGAGGTTATGAAATACTTATGTTAAAAGGCTTTCCTAGAAAGTGTACATCATATTTCTAAGTTATCGCTGAGGGCCGCAAATTGTTGGTAAATGTCCCATAAACGTGAGTCTCGCCTGGCCCATAAACAATGGCCGTCGCTTATGATCCAATGGTAGGGTCCGTAGACAATGTTATCTGTCTACTTAACATAAGCGGAGATGGATGGGGCACTGCATGGTTCATATGCCTTCCTGGGGACGGGTTTGCAGGTTCGAATCTTTGATATTTTATTATTTATTTTAAATTATTGCAATAGGCTTGCGTTGTTTTATCTTATTAATATAAAGACGAAAGTTTGTAAGTTTGGATGTTTGTTGCTCTTTCGCGGTAAAATAGAACGTTAAAATGGTGAGTGCTTATACCTCGGATTAGGACATAGCTTTTTTTATTTCATTACTCTCATTAGGGGGCAAACGAGCATTCGGAGCCTCACCGCGCCGACGCCCATACTCATCCGCACAACGAAGGCCACGCAGATGCGCCGCCCTCCTTTTCCGTATCCCCCACAATGCGCCACCGGAAACTCACAAACCGCACGAAACGCGACAGTATAGCTGTCACTTGACGCCGGTGTTATGTGAGCGAGAGGTACCTCCCTGGTCTTGCCGGCCCAGTTCGGCTGCAATGCAGCATGGCACTACCTCTTACTATATAAATAATCATCATCAATCCGGATACGGTTGTGAATCTAAGTTAATGCTCGCGAAGCTGTGGGCACCGGGAAGCTAGTGCAGTTTAAAATAATATTCTGGTATCGAAATGAAAATTGCTGTGGAAGTTTGCCCTCTGACTAGTGTTTCCACTGTGAAGATTTCCTTTCCCCTTGCCTTAATTGAGATTGCCCCTTCTCAGGTCTTATTTCCCCTCAACAAAAATTTTACTGTAGTTTGTTTTTATATATAGACCTTTTTTAGTTATTTAAGTTCAAATAAAAAAAAATGCACGAAAGTATTGTTTAGCGATTTCCCCTTTCTCTTTCCCTCTGGTCCCCACTTTCCCCTCCAAAGGGGAAGTTCCCCTCATTTTGGAAATACTGCTTCTGACACAGGTCATCACATGTTATTAATAAAATTAATAAAAGTATTAATAAAATTATTAATAAAATTATAATAAAATTAATAAAATTATTAATAAAATTAATAAAATTATTAATAAAATTAATAAAATTTTCCATGTTTTTCACTTTTATTTCGCGGAGATCGATACCTCAACATCCTACGAATGCTTTGTTCGTTGACTGAATTACGCGCGTAGATCCTGAACTTCTTGTTTCATTCTTTCTATCTCTATCTATATTTCTATACGGATATCATATTTAGGAAAGAATAGATTTTTTTTGTTTGTTTGTTTCGACTCAAAATCTTTTACCTATGGGACGGAAGCGCTGTGCCGTGCTCCCGGCTGCATGGGTACCACCATCTTGCTTGTTTCTCCCGTGAAACAGCTTTGCTGTGTTTTGGAAAGTAGGGCAAGACAGGGAGTGTAATTACTGGCACAGATACTTAACATCTTATGTCTCAGGATAGGCAGCACATAGATGAGTTGCCTGGGCTCGTTCCAGGTAAACTAGTTATGTCCATGGGCGACGTTGACCACTTACCATCAGGTGGCACGTTTGCCAGTTTGCCTATCCAACTAACATAAAAAAAAATACGCGGCCGATTAAAAAAAAATCACGATTAGAATACAACGTTAACACGGAGTCACAGAGGCTACAAAAATAATCATCATCAATCCGGATACGGCTGTAAATCGAAGTTAACGCGGGCCAGGCTGCTGGCCCCACCATGGTTCAGGCCTTGTAGTGGCGGTGGGGCTCAATAAGTTAGGGTGAGCCCACCACCTTGGGCGAAGCGAATTGAGCCGAGGGGGCTCTTTGTACCTCTCTTATAAAAAGAGGGGACAAAAGAGCAAGGGGCGAGGACGGAAACCTCACCCCATTGTACTGTCTCGACGTTGAGAGAGGCTGTTCTGGGGTGCGGGACAACACATCTGTGGATTTGACCTCGGTCCCTTGGGGGACTGACTAGCCGTCGAGGTGCCCTGTTGTTCAATAGATCTGGCCTCGCCATTGCATTTGCGGCATTGGCGGCACTCGCCGGGTTTTAGTGGGTAGAGCTGCGTCCACATACCAACTTTCGGGCGATGCCTCAGAGCATTTCCCGGCGTTAAAGAAAAAAAAGAGCCAGGCTACTGGCACTAATAAATGAATGAAGCGTTACCTTGGACAAATGGTTATGTTACTCAGTAACCAGTTAACCATGTCTTTAAAATGTGTCTCGTTGTTGAGAGCATAGAGGCATAAAACAAACATACGAACATGCTTTCACTATTAATATTTGAAGCATGTAGGTAATTGAAACCCTACTGTTCTAGATAAAAGATGGCAACGGTATCCCACGCGTGACTGTTGTAATGACAGTACATCAGCGTGTGGGATTAGCTGACCTGGTGGAATGGTTAGTTTTTGGTTATTAGGGTTCTATATGGTTATTTTTTCGTCATTATGGTTCTATTATTTTTATCCTATATATTTTATCCTATTTGGCAACCAAGGTGATGATCCGGTTATGATGGACTAAGACTGGTTATGGACCATGGTTATGGCCAAATAGTTTGAAGTAATGATAAGGGTGTGTACTTATCAAAATTACCACAATGATTTATAATATTTATGTGAATTTCACTCATTATAGTGAAAAAATCTTTTTTCGGACCAGACCGAACATGCCTGATGTTTCAAATACTTTGCAGCACAGAAGGACCGGTTGACGATTAAAAAAAATACAAGTTTTTGTAATACGTAAAAACGACGTACTACGTATTTAAGATTTTAAATTAAAATTGTTTTTTTTTTTACTTCTAAGACTATTTGAAACGGGATATTTACTATGTTTTTCTATTTCCGATGAAACTTGAAGGTCATTTGGCCATCAGCTCAAACAATTCGAAAAAAAAAAATGTTTTTCTACTATATTCCGCAGAGCTCGATATTTCCACATTTTCTACGAATGTCTTGTTTATGAGACTGGCGATCTACGAGTGCCTTCTTCTCGTGAAAATTGAAAAATAGTAAATATCAAATAGTTTTGGAAGGTATTTAGTTTCGTATTAGCACGTTTCTCACAACATCGTATTTCCCTTCGAATATCTTATTACTGAATATCTCCGGTGGCTATTTATTAGATTGAGTCGTGCGCGGTGCGCGGTAGCCGGTGCAAAATAAATAGAATACAGGCGCAAGGAATAACGGTGTTTAACAATCCATTAGCTTGTTTATTCTAGTATTTTATATCTGTTGCGGGATTTGTGGTTTAAAGAGTTTATATACACTCGATACGGTCAGGTTTTAATAAAAGCTCCCCACCATGGTTCAGGCCTTGTCGTGGCGGTGGGGCTCAGCCTAGGGTGAGCCTAGCACCTTGGGCGAAGTGAATTGAGCCGAGGGGGCTCTTTCTACCCCTGTTATATGAAGAGGGGACAAAGGAGCAGGGGGCAAGGGGCGAGGATGGGAACTTCACCCCATTGTTCTGTCCTGACGTTGGGAGGGGTTGTTCTGTGATGTGGGATAACCCCTCTGTGGAGGTGGCGTCGGTCCATTAGGGAACTGATTATACGTCGAGGTGCCCTGTTGCTCCACAGATCCGGGGCACCTCACCAAAGGCACCATTGGTGGTTCTCGCCGGGTTAACCGGGCAACAAAGAGCAGCTCCCTCGGTTCAATTGACTTCGCCCAAGATCACCTGGCACTAGTGTCAGTGACACGTGATCATTGGCCCATACTAACGCCCGAATACTCAAACGAATCTCAAATGTAAGACGTACTTAAACTCATGCTACGACGTGTCAGATTCAAAGAAAAAAAGAGGGACAACACGGGTTTAAGTACGTCTTAAATTTAAGATTCGTTTGAGTATTCGGCCGTAAGTCACAATACTGCAAAACGAAATAAAATTAATAATAAAACTGTATAGAGCGGATATTTATCATGGCGATTGTCTCGTTTTATTGCAGTTTTTTTAGTGAAAATTACCTCATAAAACTGGAAAATGTCACCTACCACCATCAGAATAGTTATCGGTTATAATCTCTATCACATATAATCACGATCACAGATTGTAAATCTAAGCCCACGCAAGCGGCGCCGCGGGCAACAGCTAGTCTCAAATAGTTTCCAAACACATTACCTCTATGGTTTACCGTTTAATTCTCAAGACGGTGAAGACGTAAATTTAACAAACTCGGATTATGCACGACTAATCAATTTAAGTAAGCGACGATGGTCTAGTGGGTATGAGCTCAGCCTCGAAGAGAGGTCTGGGTTAGATCCTGACCGGTGCAATATATGGGTTTTTTTTAATATACCCGTGCACCCAGATCATCGCTTGCCGGTGAAGGCAAACATCGTGAGGAAACTTGCGTGTCAAGTTCCCCCCGCATTGGACCAGCGCATAAGGGAACTATAGCTCAAAACCCTTAGGCCTCATCACCAGATTTCGAGAACAGCAGTGGATGTCCCACTATGGTACATATCACTCATGTGATATCACTATGGTGATAAGAGTCTGAGATGATGAGATTCGACTCGAGCATCAAAAATATTGATTGCCGATACTCGATGTTTGAATAAATCGATGTTTGATTAAATCTTGTTAATGATAATTGATAAATATGCCCTATGCGTGCATATTTTATTACATAATCGAGTCATGATAGAAATATCGATTTTTACAACAAATAAATCTTCGTTTTATCTGTATTTAATATTAATCGGAACGTGACTGATCAAAACGTTATAATAATTCTTTGGACATTTGAATTTAATACGTTAGGTTAGGATTTATGATCACAGGTTCTAAGTTTAAAAGATATGATGCTTTCAATTGAATGTTGAAAATATTTTATAGTTTCTTTACACAGTTGCAGCTTCGAATTCCGAGGGCGGAGAAGTTTTTTCTGAATACAAATATATGTATGTACCATGGTATCGTACAGATGATATACATATTATAATCGACAGATGTATCAGCCAGATTAAAAGTTTTTTTTGCACTTGGTTGCCGAATTTTCTTTTTGAAGTCCCAAAATTTAAAAAAATAAACTTGTGGCGTGTAGAGACCGGATGCCAGAAAAAAGCGAAGCTTTATAGTATGAAACGTAGTAGAAGCTTCATAGTATGAAGCATTAACAATGCCGCACGCTCGTTTAGTGTAATAAAATCTGACGCTTAGCCATCGCTTAGCACGGATAAATTGGCCCCGCGGCGAGCGCTTATATGCGAGCGGCCGAAACGTCTGTATAGACTACAGAAGCTCCGCTTAGAAAAGTAGGGGTCGAGTGAACCCGTGGTGAAGAGCGTGTATACCCGTAAAAAGTCAACAAACATCTGGACTTATTGCATAACCTATGGCACCTGGTAACGTATCATTATATAGTATACTCTCTGCGCCGGTGAGTGCCACCAATGCCGCCTTTGGAGAGGTGCCCTGGATCTATTGAACAAACAGGGCACCTCGACGTCTAGTCAGTCCTCCTAAGTAACTGACGTCACCTCCACAGAGGGTTGCCCCGCATCACAGAACAACCCAACTTCGGGACAGTACAATGGGGCGTGGTTCCCACCCTCGCCCCTTGTCTCCTCCTACACTTTTGTCCCTCTCCTGCACTTTTGTCTCCTCCTACACTCTTATAAGAAGAGGGGTACAAAGAGCCCCCTCGGCTCAATTTGCTTTGCCAAAAGTACTGGGTTCACCTTAGACTACTGAGCCCCACCGCCACGACAAGGCTTGAACCATGGTACCTCTTTTGCTAGTTTACATGTATTTATATTTCTTATTCAAACACGTTCCTTGGCCCGCATTTGCATTGTTAATTAAAAAAATTATTGTGACGTTGCGAAGTTGATAGTTACTGCGTCTTAAATATTGCAGTTTCTCGCGCCTTACGAAATACTTTACGACGCCAGCGAATAGGGTTTATGTCAGGCCTTTAATTCAGCTTTAGTCTTTTATTATACGGCTATATTATAGTGTTTAATCGAAAATACGTGTTTGTAAATTAATAGCGTGTGTTTGAAGATTTGGTAAGTAATAATGAACATTTACATCATGTTAGCTTCCCCACCATGGTTCAGGCCTTGTCGTGGCGGTGTGGCTCAGTAGCCTAGGGTGAGCCCAGCACCTTGGGTGGAGCTAATTGAGCCGAGGGGATCTTTGTACCCCTCTTATAAGAAGAGGGGACAAAAGAGCAGGTGGCAAGGGGCGAGGATGGGAACCTCACCCCATTTTACTGTCCCGACGTTGGGAGGGGTTGTTCTGTGGTGCGGGACAGCCTCTCTGTGGAGGTGGCGTCGGTCCCTCAAGAGACTGACTAGCCGTCGAGGTGCCCTGTTTGCTCAACAGATCCGGGGCACCTCACCAAAGGCACTCACCGGGTTTTAGTGGGTAGACATGCGTCCACTTACCAGCTTTCGGTCGCAGCGAGTCCCACATACCCGTCTGGGGAGACCCACCCCCCCGCGGGATGCCTCAGAGCTGCATTTTCCGACGTAAAAGAAAAAAACCCGTGACCATGGTCGGTGTAAAGTACCTACCCGAAACGTCGAGCTTGTAAAAATGATGATGACATACAATAATATAACAAACAAACATAACATAAAAATATTAAACGTACTAGTTACTCCTACGATTTTCGAAAGTTCCCCTCGATTTCTCTGGGATGCCATCATCAAATCCTGGTTTCCTTATCATGGGACCACCTCGGAAGTGCACTCTTTTGAATAAAAAAAGAATTTTGAAAATCGGTCCACAATTGACAGATAAATCGGTGAACATACATAAAAAAAAACTCACGAACATATTATAACCTCCTCCTTTTCGAAGTCGTTTAACAATATAAGTGAAGGAAACAATCTCAAAACCGTTAGTTTGTTGTTTTAAGATATATAAATACGTTTTACTGAACCATCACCGCGCCAGTCTTGCGTTTGTCTGGTTTTTTTTATGTTAGTTGGATAAACAAACTAGTATTCTAACCACCCGATTATACACAGATAATCAAAGTACACTAAATGTTTATGTATCGATTGTGAATCGATATTCAGGCACGAGAACTTGCTCGATGGCTTCACAACAGTTTAATGCAGTTCATGAAATATTAGCATGAAGATTACTTGCAAATTACTTCCTCTTCAGCTGGCAAGTCAATAGATGTAACTCGATTATTTATCATCAATCGATTAATTTGTTTGTATCTTCAATCGAATAATTTGTTTTCACATATCAGTTTACCTAGTCTGAGCTTTTTATATGAACGATAAAATGACCAATTATTTTGATGTGAAATAACTATTGGTGCGTTTTGCCGCGACGGTATTTTTTAACTTTTTTTTTTAATGTTAGTTGGGCAAACTGGCAAACGTGCCACCTAATGGTAAGTGGTGAACGTCGCCCATGAACATGGAACGAGCCCGGGCAACTCATTTATGTGTTGCCTATCCTGAGACATAAGATGTTTAGTCTCGGTGCCAGTAATTACACTGCCTGTCTTGCCCTTCTCTCCGAAACACAGCAAAGCTGTTTCACGGGCGAAACAAGCAAGATGGTGGTACCCATGCAGCCGGGAGCGCGGCACAGCGCTTCCCTCCCACCGGTGGTGCCCGCAACTTCGTCGGCGCAGGATAAGATTTTAGTTTTTTTTTCATAAAAAGTATTCTATGTTACTTCTAATACATCCAAGAATATGTTCCCATACATACATAGTTGCCGCCAGTTAAGATAGTCCTCTGAGTTGTATGGGCGCTTATACAAAGTAGGGGGATAGCTTAATTGGCAGCAATAAGGTAACAGACAGGTGACAGAAAAAAATCCCGAGAACTCACATGTAAAATAACATGTGTGATGTGACCTATAATTATCTATAACACTAGATGGAACACAATACATGACAGTGTCGTGCCACTTGCCGTCACGGCGTTTGAATTGATTTTATAGCCAAGGTGCGAGTGAATTTTTCACATGAAAGCTCCGTCTGTCAATCGAACATATTGTTGCGATTAGTAACGTTAGCAATGATTGGAATTGGATTTACAAGGCGCGTCAATAGATTAGAATTTCAATTTTCAAATAACAAAACTCCGTCTTTCCGTCTAAAACTTCATAAGATTAATAACGTTTTCAATCGCACAATCCATGAACTTGCGGATGGCTCATCGACATGTCGACATCTTACTTGCATGTAAGGTAAGCTCCCAACATCAGATCGTGCGGCACGGCTGCATAATGCGCCGGGACCTATTTTTTGCTGTAGCCGGGGAGAATTTTAAATCGTCTATGGGACTATTGAGAGCGTTACTATCGGTTTTCTCTCTGTTTGTGTTTCGAAGTTGTTTTAAATTTTTTGAAGTACTTCTTTGGTTTTTGTGGTACTGTTTTCTAATGTTTACGCGAATTTCACTCATTATGATAATACAACTATTGCGGATTTTATCGGCTTATTAAGATTTTTACGAGCCCGACGTTTCGGATACTTTACAGCAACCCTGGTCACCGCGATAAAATCCGTAGAAGTTTTTAGCAGCAAGGGAACAAGGGGCGAGGATGGGAACCTCACTCCATTGTACTGTCTCGACGTTGGGAGGGGTTATTCTGTGGTGCAGGACAACCCCTCTGTGGAGGTGGCGTCGGTCCCTTCAGGGACTGACTAGCCGTCGAGGTGCCCTGTTTGCTCATTAGATCCGGGGCACCTTACCAAAGGCGGCATTGGTGGCACCCGGTGGGTTTTAGTGGGTAGAGTAAGAGCTACGTCTACCTTGCCATCTTTCGGGCGCAGCGAGTCCCACATACCCGCGTGGGGAGACCCACTCCTCCGCGGGATGCCTCAGCATTTCCCGGCGTAACGGAAAAAAATTTACAACCGTATTTGGATTGATGATGATTATTTTATAGCCTATGTCCTAATCCAAGGTATAAATCAGTTCAGCCGTTTTGTCGTGAAAGATCAACAAACATCCAAACATCCAAACTTACAAACTTTCGCTTTTATATTATAAAATATTAGTAAGATTGACATAAGCTTTGAACGCTTTATTCCCAGGGTGAAATAGATGGGACCTCAAGTTTTTAGTTGGGCTGCGCTTATACGTATTAAAGGTTGATAGGATTTTTCTTTCGTTCGACAAATATTTAGTAGGGGACAGGGGTCTCGGGCACACCTAACGGTAGCCGTATGATCGTTGACGTGGTTCGTTCTAGAAATTGAGAGGTTCGATCGTGACGTAGTTGTGCCTCTTCCCCTGTCTCGTCGTGTCCCGACCGAGGATTGCCTTGTAAGGGCTTCCGTCTATTAAGTGATTCATAATTCATAATTTTCAATTGTTTGTCTTTGCAGGTTCAGATATATCTTAGTTGTAATTTCTTATGAATAAAAGCGATTGTCTGAATTACGTACGCGGTCAGGATGAGCTTGTGTTAGTTTTAGTAGTAGTTGAAATTAAGAAATGGATGTATGTATTTATATGATTTATATAGCATTTATATGTGGACGTATAAAAGCAGATGATGATGATGATAGTGTATCACGATCTCGGTATATTAACATCTACATTTATACATTGTGCATATAACCTGCACTTGGAGGGATACGGTCCCAAGACACTACACCAACTATTAGAAGCTTTATACTAGTTTTTTTTTTATAGTTCGGTAGGCAAACTGGGGGCAACTTTGTGAGAGGTGTTACCTATCCTCCTACGATTTACAGTCTTTAGTAATTACACTGCCTGTGTTTTTTTCCCTTTAACGCCGGGAAATGCTCTGAGGCATCCCGCTGAGGAGTGGGTCTCCCCAGGCGGGTATGTGAGACTCGCTCCACCCGAAAGCTGGTAAGTGGACGCAGCTCTACCCACTAAAACCCGGTGAGTGCCACCAATGCCGCCTTTGCTGAGGTGCCCCGGATCTCCCGGATCTAATAAACAAACAGGGCATCTCGACGGCTAGTCAGTCCCCCAAGGGACCGACGCCACCTCCACAGAGGGGTTGTCCCGCACCTCAGAACAACCCCCTCCCAACGTCGGGACAGTACAATGAGGTAAGGTTCCCATCCTCACCCCTTGCCCCCTGCTCTTTTGTCCCCTCTTCTTATAAGAGAAGTACAAAGAGCCCCCTCGGCTCAATTAGCTTCGCCCAAGGTGCTGAGCTCACCCTAGGCTAATGAGGCCCACCGCCACGTCAAGGCCTGAACCATGGTGGGGACACTGCCTGTGCTATTGAATCACATCAAAGCTGTTTCACGAAGGAAAAATGCCGGATGGTGGGTTTGCAGATCTCAGAGGGCCATCTGCATGGGTATGCAAATGGCGTGCGTCACGCATTAGTATAGTTTATATGTACCTACATGGGCGACGCTGATCACTTACCATTAGGTGGCATGTGCCAGTTTGCTTGTCCAATTAACAAAAATATCCATATTCTAACGTGTGCAAGACATTATAAAGGCGTGCTCCACCGCAGCGTACTCAGAGTTGCAGCGGAAACAATCACATCATACGTTTTCTTGCAATAACTTGATAAACGTGCGTAGCCCTTGTGCGCGCTGCGATGGAGCCACGCCCTTACTCCCACCGGTAGGTAGATAGATTACAGTTATATTAAACTTAATTGTAAATTATAATAGACATAGCAATTATTATCGTCATAATCTACTGTCTTATATATAAATATTTACGACATTATAACGAGGTTTGTTAATTTAAAAGTTCCCGTTAATATGATTTAAATCTAAGTGAATGAATAAAACAAACATTTTCTATTTCATATTTACAATCCCAGACGGTATCGGATGGTTTATGCTAGCTTTATGCCCCGACTCCCGCCTCCCGCCTCCGCCACTCCCACCGGGAGATCCAAAGATTACATATAAATAAAAAACTAATATCACAACTATGTTTTATGGTAGGTGCTAGAGAACTATTGAAAGGTGAATGTTAATGACATTTGTTGACGATTTAATGTTGACTTTGAATTCTGACTATTAATACAAACTTCTGACTTAAATAAAATGTAATACCAACATCAATGCTGGCACTTACATCTTTTAATGAACTCCAAAATAGCTTTATAGCTGCACCAAGTTTAATCTAGTTCTGACAAAAATGCCCAAACTGGTACAATTTGATCGCCCTCTTGCAACAAATAAATCTAAATTTTACCTGTTATTCATTTTTAAAATCAAATTGAGTGATGACTGGCAACAAAATTATAGGCTGACGTACAGACGTCATATAGGTATAACCTTCAGTTAGCAGTGAATAAAGACTTTATAATGAGTGAAGTTCGCGTAAACATTAGAAAACAATAAAGACTTAGTTTAAATAATAATGAAAACTAGCTGTTGCCGGTAGCTTCGCCCGCGTTAACTTAGATTAACAGCCGTATACGGAATACGGATTGATCTGTATTGATAACTATTTGTATAAATAACTATGTTAATCTATACATCTATACAGGTAAATAAAATTGGAGTGTCTGTTTGTAATATCAAAATAACCGTTTTTTACTAAATGCATATGGATGTATACACGATACATATACCAAAATATTATTCTTTAATTTTTTTTGTGTCTGTCTGTCTGTCTGTTTGTTTGTTCCGGCTTATCTCGGAAACGGGCCGATTTTGACGGGACTTTCACTGGCAGATAATTGATGTTATAAGGAGTAACTTAGGCTATAAAAGTAATCATCATCAATCTGGTTACGGCTGTAAATTTAATTTAACGCGGGCGAAGCTGCGGGCAACACCTAGTTTAAAATAATCTAATGAACAAAGCAGTCGTAGACAATACCGCAATGTCGAGAAAAAAAACTTGACAAAATCTTGTTTTAAACAGTGAAAGCAGACTGTCGGTGATATCGACCTTAAGGCACAAAGCTACAGACAATCCTTTATTCAATAAAATTTAATCGCAATCTAAGCCACAACAAGCAATTTAAGGTACCGGCTTACCGTAAAAGGGATCGTAAATAAACCTTTTTCCTAATCTTAATAACGGATCTAAGTCTTCCTAACCAGCTTCAATATTCAATAAGCTATTTAATTGGTATTAACGAACCGACCGGAGTTACTAAATATTATCGTAACTCCGAAGAAGTTATGTTGGAAATAATGTCTGTATTATTTTTATGAGATTATATTTCATTGAAGTTTTTTAGTTTCTACTTGGATAAGCGTACTAGCAGACGAACCGCCTGGGGTTAAGAGACCTGTGTAAACTCTAATTGCGGCTCTACACTCTCCCCGAGATAGGCCGAGGCAAGCCGAGCGCGAGAGTGTAGATGGTAGCGCCTGGCCTGTCATATTTTATATATAAATTGGCGGACCGAGAGGAGTCGGGCGAGAGTGTAGAGGCGCAATAAACATGTAAAATATTTTTAAATTAGTGTTTTACTAAGTATCCGAAAGATAAAATATGTTTAACGCAGGGCCGTCTTTCCCCACTGAGCACTCTGGGCACGTGCCCAGGGCCCCACGATCCATGGGGCCCCATTATTTATATCAGAATATGATTGAGTGATGTTATAAAAATGATTGCTGATTAAAATATATACTGTCCTTATTCTAGGTTTATTCTTCTCTAGTCCAAAAATCAGGCTCACAGATCTTAAAATTGTTGTGTTCGTCGGGGCCCCATTATCCTACTGCCCAGGGCCCCTAACTGGTTAAAGGGGACATAGGTTTAACGAAGTAGTTAACAGAACGGTGGTATATGCATGTCAATGACCAGGTGTAAAATCTCGGCGATTCGAATCCGCGACCTCTGCGAGTAGCCCAACCAGCCTTCATGGAAAAGAAACATCATTAATCATTCAATTAAATGATGTTGTTAAGAAGTTATTAATTTAACAGCTTCCAAAGTTACGCCTTGGGCAAAATTAATAATGATCTTAAGGTAATCTGCTTACAGCTGTCCGAAGTATTGAGTGTTACAAATGGAAGGGCCTGTTGACCTGGACCTAATCTTCTAAATTTTGGTTATGTAATACTTAATAAGATTCGGACTTAATAACTTTGGTATTAGTTTTCTTATCCTATTAAGATTATCATTAATTAATTAAGGAGGGCTTGTTCTGTGGTGCGGGACAAACCCTCTGTGGAGGTAACATCGGTCCCTTGGGGGACTGACGAGGTGCCCTGTTTGCTCATTAGATCCGGGGCACCTCACCAAAAGGCGGCATTGGTGGCACTCGCCGGGTTTTAGTGGGTAGAGCTGCGTCCACTGACCAGCTTTCGGGCGCAGCGAGTCCCACATACCCTCGTGGGGAGACCCACTCCCCCGCGAGATGCCTCCGAGCATTTCCCGGCGTTAAAGAAAAACAAGTATTACGCTCGTAACTTGTTACGGACACAATTAAGTAGGAACGGAAATAAATCAAAAAATTATAAATGCGAAAGTTTGGATGTTTGTTCCTCAATCACGACAAAACTACTGAACGGATTTTGATGAAACTTGGCAGTGTTATAGCTTATATACCAGAATAACACATAGTTACATTTTTTCCCGAAATAAATAATACCTTTTCTCCACGCGAACGTAGCTGCGGGCACCAGCTAGTACATTGTAACTCATAGTTCATATACACATCTATATTAATCTTACTATGCAGATATTTCTCCGTTTTGCATTGCAGCTGGACGTCTCCTGGATGCTGTCTTTTCTTGAATTTTACTGGTGATTGCAATCTTATACTGTTTCTCGCTTTAACTTGGGAGGGAAACTGGACATTTCCTACTCCTCCTGAATCCCTTTGATTAAACTCGTTGCGGGTCCCAAGGCAGTTTTAACGTATCCCTCGGGTCATTTGCTTACCGCTGACGATCTTGGCCTGGGCCTACCCCGATAATTTTTCGAGTATTTCTTAAGTGAGCCATCTGTTCACTTACTGTACCGATTGAGCTTAAAGGCCATCAGGCCGAAAAGTCTAGCCCTTTCGAAAAAAAAAACCCGATAATATAAAAAAAAAAACCCAACCAGTCACAGGGACTGCCGATAGAAGTGAAAACAAAACAATTAAATTCAAATACCTATAATACAGGCTGTAATAGATTATGACAACCTACAATTACTAACATACAATTTAAACGGCGCACAAAATGGCCGCTTGACATAATTTAGAAGCAACACAATTTGCAAAAAAAATATTGCATAATCTTATATAAATTAAAACCGACTTAAAAAAAAACTAAAAAGTAATAAAATAATTTCCTTAATTTTTGTGCCTACAATTTATAATCAACTTGTTCTTCTACTAATATACAATCTTTGCGTTTACCACGTCATTATTGTCACTTTTGAAGCCGGTGTCCTATTTGTTGATGTACCTACCTACCTTGGCTGACACCAGGCACAAAAATTAAGGAAATTATTTTATTACTATTTAGTTTTTTTTAAAGTCGGTTTTAATTTTTGTTTAAAATTTTTTTATTTCTTAATTTTTAGTGATTTTAAATTTTTTTAACTGATTTTATTTATCTGAAATATGGGTGGAACTATTAAACGCGATGCTCAGATTAAATAGCGCTGTATTAATGAGATGACCGTAGAAAGGGTTTAATTTACACAATTAAGTAGGAACGGAAATAAATCAAAAAATTATAAATGCGAAAGTTTGGATGTTTGTTCCTCAATCACGACAAAACTACTGAACGGATTTTGATGAAACTTGGCAGTGTTATAGCTTATATACCAGAATAACACATAGTTACATTTTTTCCCGAAATAAATAATACCTTTTCTCCACGCGAACGTAGCTGCGGGCACCAGCTAGTACATTGTAACTCATAGTTCATATACACATCTATATTAATCTTACTATGCAGATATTTCTCCGTTTTGCATTGCAGCTGGACGTCTCCTGGATGCTGTCTTTTCTTGAATTTTACTGGTGATTGCAATCTTATACTGTTTCTCGCTTTAACTTGGGAGGGAAACTGGACATTTCCTACTCCTCCTGAATCCCTTTGATTAAACTCGTTGCGGGTCCCAAGGCAGTTTTAACGTATCCCTCGGGTCATTTGCTTACCGCTGACGATCTTGGCCTGGGCCTACCCCGATAATTTTTCGAGTATTTCTTAAGTGAGCCATCTGTTCACTTACTGTACCGATTGAGCTTAAAGGCCATCAGGCCGAAAAGTCTAGCCCTTTCGAAAAAAAAAACCCGATAATATAAAAAAAAACCCAACCAGTCACAGGGACTGCCGATAGAAGTGAAAACAAAACAATTAAATTCAAATACCTATAATACAGGCTGTAATAGATTATGACAACCTACAATTACTAACATACAATTTAAACGGCGCACAAAATGGCCGCTTGACATAATTTAGAAGCAACACAATTTGCAAAAAAAATATTGCATAATCTTATATAAATTAAAACCGACTTAAAAAAAAACTAAAAAGTAATAAAATAATTTCCTTAATTTTTGTGCCTACAATTTATAATCAACTTGTTCTTCTACTAATATACAATCTTTGCGTTTACCACGTCATTATTGTCACTTTTGAAGCCGGTGTCCTATTTGTTGATGTACCTACCTACCTTGGCTGACACCAGGCACAAAAATTAAGGAAATTATTTTATTACTATTTAGTTTTTTTTAAAGTCGGTTTTAATTTTTGTTTAAAAATTTTTTATTTCTTAATTTTTAGTGATTTTAAATTTTTTTAACTGATTTTATTTATCTGAAATATGGGTGGAACTATTAAACGCGATGCTCAGATTAAATAGCGCTGTATTAATGAGATGACCGTAGAAAGGGTTTAATTCATTACATAACAAATGAAAAAACCGAAATGGAATTGTGTAAAACTTTATATACATGTAATTGAAAGCAATCACGGCAGAACATCACCAATATATAGATATAGAATGGATATTATGATGACCTTGAAAAACTATGATGCGCTTCCAAGCCACAGTTGTTTTTTGTTCATTTAACAACCACAAGTAATAAAATTACATGATTTTGGCATAATATTATTTACCGTATGAAGTAAGCCCAATTAAAGCTGTAAATCGTCGAGGTTTCCCCTCGACTGTGTATGGTCTCCATCATCACACCTGTAATGGCGCTTATAACCCATATGGGTACAAAGTTCTCATCAATTTAAATTAATTAAGTCCAAACACAAGGTAGCTACTGTGAACTGTTGAGGAGTTCCCTTAACGGTCCTTTGTCTTCATCATCAGACCCCTAATGACAGTCACAACCCATCTAGGTGTTAAGTTCTCATCATTACAAATTAATCAAGCCCAAACACAAGGTTACTGATGTAAATCGTTGAGGAGTTCCCTCGATTGTCTTTCGGCTCCAGCATCAGATCGACTCCAGACCTTCATTAAATTGTAGTCCTTCAAAACACTTTATAAAAAAATATCAAACGCACTAGTCGCCCCTACGATTTTCGAAAGTTCCCCTCGATTTCTCTGGGATGCCATCATCAGATCCTGGTTTCCTTATCATGGAACTATTTGGGAAGTATACCCTTTAGAACAAAAAAAGAATTTTTCAAATCGGTCTAGCCATCTTCGAGTAATCAGGTAACATACATAAAAACAAATTAAAAACAAAAGATTCCGACGAATTGATAACCTCCTCCTTTTTGAAGTCGGTTATAAATCAAAGGTCAAACTGCGTCTCCAGCGGCTCGCGTGCGGTGTCGCGAGTCCACGTCATATAAACGTCAAACTGCGTCTCCTGTGTGCGGTGTCGCGAGTTCGGAGATTGTATCTCATCTAAAATATGCGTACCGCGCTAAAATAAGTTTACACTTCAAAAAATCATATCAGAATAGTATAGAATAAAAAAATATAGAATAGATCTCTTCGAAAGAATCACATTCTTTGTCTGCTATATAAACTAGATTACTGAACCGATTTTAATGAAAATTTGCACAACTTGCAGTCTGGTCCTTGAGAGATAGGTATATCCAATCCTTAGACAAATCTAGCGCACCTACGCGTAATAGACTATATAATAACCGTTACATTACTCTAATGGCCGTTTATCAAATCTTGGGGAAATTTAGTAATAAATTCCTGTGTCTGCTCAGCGGTCAGATAATCGGTTTTAATAATTATTAAATGTTAGGATTACGTTATGGGTGTTGGCCACTGGTTATTAAACAATATTTTGTCAACCCGCATCTGTGTGAGTCATTAGGTTGGACCGTGACTTATAAGATTAGGTTATACGTAATATGAAGTATATTAATTGACGTAGAGAGGGTAGGGAGAGTTTGAGAGAGAAGTAGGGATACGGTGTAGGTAAGCTGTACGGGTTTGAATCCCGTAGAGGGCAATATTTGTGTGAGTAGATGTCAGTACTCGTATGTACATGTTAAATGCATTCTAAATTATGAGTCTAGACCCTGTTCTAGATGTTTCTAGGATTTTTAAAGCTTGTTACGTGATAAAAAAAAATAATTTAATCGCAAAAACGCTGAGAAACAAATCAAGTCTTTCAGCCTGCAGAGTGTGCCAAAGATGGCTTCATGAATGTATTATACATGAAGCCAAAAACCATAAACCTCTTTCTGACATATTGTTTCCTATAATATACGCGAATCTCTCATTATAATGAAACTTACGAATTTTCTCATCACGAGAGGACTTTTACGACTTACATGGTTTATTCAAGGTTTTCGAATTTCGAAGGTGTTCCTACTGACGTTGGGTAAAAAGGTCAATTGAAGTCATATACTTAGTACACTTTACATGCAAATACTTTTCTTGTAATTTTCCTATTGCACGGCTATCGGCGGCCATCTTGATAAATGACTCTTATTTGTTCCAGCTGATTGCTTATCCCGGGATGGATCCCGCTTGATTGTTTCACTTACCCTTCCGAACTTGAAGGATGGAAGCCTATCTTGAGCCCAGCTATATTTCCTGGCTGACGGGAGCATAATGATTTAGGTGAGTGATTTTTCTTGTGTACATTATAGGAGGAAGTATTTTTTTTTATGTCATAAGGAGGCAACCGAGCAGTCGGAGCCTTCCGCCCAACCAGAAGTTGTGACGATGCGTTGCCCTCCTATTCCCCATTCCCCCAATGGGCCACCGGAAACTCACAACTCACGTGTTATGTGAGCGAGAGGTACCACCCCAGTCGTGCCGGCCCAATTCGGCTACAAAGCAGCATGGCACTAAATTTAAATGAAAAAAAAACTGCATAGTCTCACATAGTGGATGTCCAGGTTGGAGTTCTCCAACATAGCATCGTCTTGGATTTTATATGTTGCGGTGTAAATAAATAAATTGCGGGAAATTGCTTGACAAGCTTTTTAAAGATAACCAAACATAAAATTGAAAGCTTTTGTTAGTTTGATTGTTCTTATATCACGTTGCAAGAAAATGGTGGATCAAAATTATTTTTACACTCTATTAGCACAGTATAAGTATGCAATCCCCACCAAGGTTCAAGCCTTGTCGTGGCGGTGGGGCTCAGTAGCTTAAGGACGTAAGTAGTAACGCTCTTATAAGATCTTATAAGAAGAGGAGACATAAGAGCAGGGTGAACAAGGAGCGAGGATGAGAACCTCACCCCATTGCACTGTCCCGACGTTGGGAGGGGTTGTTCTGTGGTGCGGGATGACCTTTCTGTGGAGGTGGTGTCGGGCCCTTAAGGGACTGAGTAGCCGTCGAGGTGCATGTTTGCTCAAAAGATCCGTGGCCGCATAGCTGCGTCCACCTTACCATCTTTCGGGTGCAGCGAATCCCACATACCTGCCCGGTGAGTCCCCCCCTCCCAAGCGGGATGCCTCAGAGCATTTTCCGGCGTAAAATATCAACTCAGTGTATGTATGTGTTATACGTATACCGTGCTGATAGTTAGATTACTAGAAGATGAAACTATGCATGGGATGAAAGTTACTATAAATTATTTTCTCATGAAATTCACACATTATTATAAGTAGTTTTAGAGATGTTCCATTTTGGGTCAGCACTATGTACACCACATAGGTAAATAGGAAAAAAAATGGTAATTTCATAAAAGTACTAAAAAAATAATTTGTAGAAGGGTACATGTGTACAAAAATGAATAATTGAAACGTTTTTTAATGTAATAACCCTGTTTTTAGGGCGGCCATGACAGTTGTTTTGACATGACGTTTGACTAATAGTTGAGAGTTTAGTTGATAACCTTAAAAATTAACCCCAACATGTTGTTTTATTTGTATACATCTCTCTCTCATATATAGTAAATAAAATATCTGTATGTAGTCTTATTTTTCGGAGACCCAAGATTTTCAGAATTCGTGTTATTTTTAAATAATCGCAGATATTGCGATATAAGTCAATCATGTGACATTGTCAAAATGACATTCTTTGCATAATTCTGATCAGTACCTCTACCATGAGTTCGCACATGACATAACTATAATAGCGCAACACGAATCGAAAACTATACCATAACTTAGTTTTTATTCTTGTTGCGTTTTTACGTAACTACTATAGTTATGTCATTTACGCTTGTAACAAAAACTCATGGTAGAGGTACTGATCCGTCATGTTTACTTTACGTTCTGTTGCTCTCCTTGACGAAGTTAATAAAACGAAGCGAAATTAAATTAAACAAACAATAGTAAACGGTTAATATATTATGTAGCTATATTTACATAATATAGTGGACATAGTGCTGGCCATCGCCTCATACATTTCTTGAACATCTCCTTTATCGATCAACAAAATATATTTTTAAGCTACAACATTAATTAAAATGGCCTTCGAAATTTAGTTTTTTTTATATTTTTTTTATTTAGTATTTTTAGTTTATTGGTAAACTTACGAAGATTGAAACAAAAATAATCAACTTATTTGTACTACCGTCGTAAACATAGGGTTTATCATAAACATGCTATAGTAACAGTATGACAGTTTTTGCAATATATCTATACCTTTATTTAGTATCGCATACGGTTATCTCGGTGAGTGGCTCCGTAGTTAATGGTGTGACACCCCGTTCATATTTTACACGAGTAAACAGATTGTGTGTAATAATTGGACGGGTGTCCGGGTAATGTGGTCATAAGTCAGACGGTGCCAATCCGGACAATTGGCCGGTATGATCTATGGCTTGGATCGCTCCTGAGAATTTGTGAATAGTTACGAAAATCGTGTGATTGTTAATGGTGTTCGACTGTGAAGATGGAATTTAGGGCTTAAGTTTTTTTTTTGCGAAGTGAGAGATTTATTTCCCCCTTTTTTATAGAAGAGGGGGCAAACGGATAGTCGGTTCACCTGATGGTAAGTGAAGAGCGACATCGACTGACACCTGCTACATCAGAGGATTAGCAGTTGCGTTGCCGGCCTTTCAGATATATGCTCTTTTCTTGAAGGTCCTAAAAAATATTCTTACTTTTTTGCATTTGTAAAGCACTGATTTCATGCAATCCAATAATAATGATATAAAATAATATAAAAGCATCTATAGGGATGCTTTTGCACCACGTCAATCTGGTCCCGCGGTAAGTTCTCTAAGAACTTGTGTTACGGGTACCAGACAACGGGAATATATGTAATAGTTTTATACTATACATATAATTAAGATTTTTATTATATAATACACATATTTAATACACTTCCATGACTCAGGAACACAGAAACTTTTTGTTCCCTGGTAGGATTCGAACCCGCTACCTCCCCGGATTGAGCGCCAACGCGCTTACCATTGAGCCACAGAGGTCGTCATTCTTATATTCTACCCTTTTCCGTTTGTTGGACATAGGGTCCTTTCAATGAACGCCAAGAAGGTCAACGATCGACACTATACGGCATATACATACCTGTACCTAAATCCTACATGTCTAATGTATTTCTGGTAGCATACATACTTTTTAACATGGTACCACGTTTTTGTGCAAGTGAAATTTTATAATTGATTTTAAATAAACTTTCCGATGAGCTAGATAATTGAAATTTCGACCATAGCTTGGAAGTGTATGACAATGCACGAAAATGTGTAACAAATAAAAATTTCAAACCTTTTAGTCAGGGGTAAAAATATGGTGCTTTGTTTTAATGACTTATACGTACAACATACATTGGATGTAAATGCACTTTGCACAAAAGCTACAACGGATTTCTAGTAATAATGTAAGTAAAAATATAGAAATTGAACACTTTGTCCCAGCCTATCTTTACATATGATGTAGCGCGGCCGCCGTAATCAAATTAATCACCACAGAAAACGGGCAAGCGCTTCTTGACAAACGAGAGAATGTAATTTCACACGCTATTATTATGCGTTTGCTCGTAGATAGCCTGCCTCGTGTATCATGTCTCATGTCTCACGTCTCATGGCAGTGTATTTTTCAATTTTGCATTCTAGATGGCCATGATTCGTGTTAGTCGCGTATATCGAGTGAGATATTAGTGTTTGGAGTCACGGTTGATAGAGTCGTGTTTGGTGTTGATTATTTGTGTTATATATATATATAAGTATATAAGTGTAACGTATGGCCCGTGAGGTTCTGCATTCGTCGGCTATAGCGACATGCGAGCAGAAAGTTATCTTGACGTTATTACGTTAATACTTTTGTTCAGCAGTGGACAGACAGCTAATGAAGATGGTGATTTTTTTGGAATTACTAATTCCAAAATGATATTTTTGTCGAAAAATTTTATATATACACAATAAATAAAAGCTACGATTAAACTTCTTGTTATACCAAAATATGGTAAAACAATGATAATATTTTGTTGTTGTTGATTATAATGATGATGAAAATAATTCGAAACATTCAATAACACTTTAAGTAACAGGTAAGGCCATAAAGCATGCCTTACACTTAGCCAATTTCGCAATTATTCTCATAAACACTGTCCCGATACACTGAGCTTTGATCATAGCAGAGGCCGGAGTATTTATCATAGCTAGGAAACGAGATCGTCGCTAGGCGCGGCTCCACAACCGATAAATCTGCCGCACTTAACTCGCAACCGGTAAATAACTATGGGATTTCCGCGTGCGAGAGCGCTATGCGCCCGCGCATAAATCCATGCCCGCATTGTGATATTGTGTTGCTATTATGAGAATCCGGGGAGGCCGGTCGCATAAATGCAAGTTGTGTCAACTTGACGGCTGATGGTTTGATATGTCACTAAATGATTGGTGGCAAAGCGTCGTTTGTCGAAGTTGAAAGAAGAAGAAGAACGCTAAGAAAATACGGCGGGAAAGTTCGGCTTTTATGAGAATATTGCTATAATTAGAATCTGCGGAGGTCGGCTCGTTACGTGAATTTAGGTCGTGTCAACTTGACGACTGTTGGTTTGATATGTCACTAGTGATTGGTGGTCCAAGAGTTTGTCGTAGATGAAAAAAGAAGAATACTTAAGGCGGGCCTTTCCCGATAAACGGCATTTTGAATTCTGTTTTATTTAGAAACTAAGCCGATTTAAGGTTTGAAAAAAAAATATGTTATTTAACATTCTTTCACCTTCATCATAATATGTCGGTCATTCGATACACGATTACTTATATTTTGCTGCATAAAAAAATTGCAAAGATAGTTCAAAATTAAGATGAAAAAACCTTTTTTTTGAGTAATATAAGGTTCTGTACAATAAACCTTGTAGAAAATGTCGTTGTCGGACGTCATAAATTATTTTTTTATAAGTCCCTTCCTTCAATTAAATAAATATGTGGTTTCACTCGCTGTCAAAGCTCTCGACGCGGTTTCGAGCTCCATACTAAATTCAGTTCTCGGACAGCCCCGCCTTAAGTGACATATTTTTCGGCGGGAGATGCGCTTTTAACAATGTTGCTAATAAGATAATCCGAGAGGACGGTTGCAATGGGAGTTGTGTCAACTAGACGGTTGATGGTTTGTTATGTCAGTAAATGATTTTTGGCAAAAGTAGTGTCGTCAAAGATGAAAGAAGAAGGACGTTAAAAAATAATTAAATAAATATTATCCTGCTAATTGCTATTATTTGTGAAACATTTGTTTATCTCAACTCAGAACTATTAACTAGCACAAAATACCTGCTTGTGAGTTGTGAAGATATCGCGTCTCGGAATTGGCATGCGAGTTCGAGGAAATCGCGGTCTATTATGATGTTTGCATTCCTGAAGTATCGGATACTTAACTACAATGGCCATAAGGGGACTGAGATGTCACGTCACAATTTAAGTACCTTGACATTTAGGTTTAGAAGGAGGGCTTACTTATTTAAAGATACTTATAAAATTATACTTGCCGTTTTTGCTTTTACTCTATCTAACGCTAATTCCGAAATGGATATTCCAGACATTTTGATCAGCTTTCGCCTCCTAATGGGGTGCGCTATCGCGATCAGCGATGGTACACGTGTTGGTGAAATTACCATTATTATCGATCATCTCGCCCTCTAACGATGGGCTCCACTCGGTCCATTTTACGTCCAGATCTCTGGTTAGTTTAATTTGGTTGTGAAGTCGCACGGTTATAGCGAATTATATGAAGGGTTTTTACGATGGATAAAGGATTTGTCAGCGTCACGAGTAACCGGGAAAACAATTTTATATTACGACATCACAAGGTAAAAAATGAAATGTAAAAGTATACTTTAGAACTGCTCCATAAATTTTCATAAAATACTAGACGGGACCTAACGGACGTTGTCCTGAACTAACCTAAAGAATTGTGAATCTAAACCGTTCTCGAATCCACTTGAATACACATAAAAATTCAACAGCTAAATAAATATTTGACAACCAAGTGACCTTGAGAGACTGACTAGACGTCGAGGTCCTCTGTTTGCTCAACAGATCCGGGGCAGCTCACCAAATGCGGCATTGGTTGCACTCGCTGGGTTTTAGTGGGTAGAGTTGCGTTCACCTTACCACCTTTCGGGCGCAGCGAGTCCCACATACCCGCCTGGGGAGGCCCACTCCCCGCGGGATGCCTCGGAGTATTTCTGTGGTGTTGTCCCGCTCTTGTTGTTGTGTGGGAGTTGTCCCGCACCACAGAACAACCCCTCCCAGCGTCGGGACAGTACAATGGGGTGAGGTTCCCGTCCTCGCCCCTTGCCCCCTGCTCTTTTGTCCCCTCTTCTTATAAGAGGGGTACAAAGAGCCCCTTCGGCTCAACTAGCTTCGCCCGAGGTGCAGCGGCTCACCCTAGGCAACTGAGGCCCACCGCCACGTTAAGGCCTGAACCATGGTGGGATTCATGACAACATTAATTCAATAATTATTATTATAAAAAAAACTTGTTGTTTTTGTTAGCAGTACTCATTAGTTGCGGATGACGTCACGCGGATGTGATTTCGACAAGGTTCCAGCGCATTGGCCATTTGCGGGGATTATATACAACAAAGTACACGGCTATCGGTAAAACTAACACGTTTTATATTTGAATATACACCCGTTAAACTAAAAGAGATAAAAACGATATTATTGTAGCATATAGACGAAGGTGTATCTCGAACATTCTATTGCTGATATCAAATGAGATGTTGATCGCAGCTATAAAGATAACGTAGATAAAGGATAAAAGCTTCAAGCAGTAAGATAAGTCAGGCGAGTTAATACAAATGTTATTGTACAATACAAATTATTGCAAGAACAAAAAATCGGACGAGCTCATACTGTGGTTCCGTATCTAGAGTTCATATCATATGAAGGTGTTTCGATGTACAAAGTCAACCTTTTTCGTTCAATTTGCCGAGTGTCTTAATGGCATACAAAAATTTCTCAGGAAGAAGGTTTTGGCAGGAGGATGCCTAATCTAAAGAATCTTTCCTTGGTCCTCATCTACCCATCCGCGATACGGAAGAAGTAACGTATGAAGGCGCCCCTCACGCTGACGCTGGTGAGGGTCTCGGGGAGTCACTGGGTCTTTTGGGAAAGGCCTATGTTCAGCAGTTGACGTCTATCTTATATTTATGAGGACCGAAATAATAAAAGACCTTCTATTGTTCACCAACCAAGACAAAACAACAATTTGATTCCAGTTGCGCTTTTTCCTCTTTACTACGGAGCCCTAAGTGTACGGAATCCAATTTCATGGGCACTAAATAAAATTAGCGATCCTCTGACAGTGTAACAAAGCGGTCTCGATGATTCGCGCCAAACGAACCGCAAAATATTAATCACGCCTGATGCGGGGTGCTAAAAATATTGTGTTACAAGCTCGTTATGCTGTCTAAGATTAAGTGCGTGTGCGGGTTTTATGCATTAAAGTTAGTGTCACGAAAGTAGTGCTGTATAAGTTTTACAAATTTTTTTGTGGATTTCCAATGTAGGAAACTTTGAAGTAAAATTCGTAATTTCATAAATAAATTAATATTATTCAACGATCGTTAACCTAGCTCCATGGTAAGTTCGTAAGATGTATATAAATACATATATACACGTCCATGACCCGGTGCAGACATCTATATTTATCATACAAATTATCTGCATTTGGCGGGATTCGAACCCGCGACCGCTGCGTCAAGTGTCCAGTAGCCTGACCACTCGACCAGCCGGCCATCAAAACGATCGTCCGCCGGCCGTTTCATGTGGCTAGTTTAGTAATTTAAATTAAGTTTAGATTGTATTTACAGGGCTAATTATATGTTTTGTTTAAGGATTTTTTGAGACGCAATTAAATATCAAATTTTAACCAATTTTGTTTTTTCTACAAAGGGACAAAAAGCTGTAAGTTTTTTTTTTGACATTAATGTGCGCCGTTTATGATTGTCAAGTGTTTCAGGGAACCCTAATTAATTGAGGAGACTGTTTTTTGGTAATTTACAGTAAGTCTGTCTTTATAATATAGTATGACATAAATATTTAACCCTTGTATTCTTATAACACGTACATACTAAGCAAACCTTTCCAAACATAACGAAACCCTCAGGTATTGGCAAATTCTCGCGGAAGCCATTATATAAGAAGAAGGAAAACAGAAGCCATGTTAGGTTAATTATTTCTAATTGTTCACTGGGCAGTGCTACGTATTTAAAGCCTTTATCCTACTGAATATCCATTTATAGTAACATAAATTACAAAATACCATTCTAAGTATAAAAATAAATCCGAGTTGTAGAGGGCTCGGCAATGATTTCAAATACGAATTATTTTACACCGGCTCGTATGTGACCCGAACACGGCTCCCTGTAACTCGTTCAGTATCCAGTTTCAAGATGGCGCCCAGATTTATTTCTTAATGCATGCAATGTATGCAGGTATAAGACTACGAAGAGGCAATTTAGAGCTCAATAGATTGCGGCTAACATTTTTGGTTTGTTTTAGCCCGATGATCGGCTACTAGAATGGACACCAGATGGACTCGACGAGAAATCGTAGATTCGAATCCCGCTAAGAGTAGGTATTAATTGGTAGGCCAAAACTTACGCACACACACACACAAACATTTATTTATACAAACAATCCTTCCACATGCTACACCAGTGCCATTGTGGACGGTTTTTGAAGCTGTTGTTTTACACACTTTGTGGATCTATTGGTGTGGCCGCAAAGGGAGATCTCCGATCGAGCGAGATGGTACGCTCGGCCAGGCCGAAGCCCACTTGCTATCGTTTCAGCTGTCGTATATATATATATATAGCGCTGACCTGTAGAACTTCGATAGCGTGATTCAGCTGATATAGGGGTGTATATATGTAACATGCGATTTTATTTGATTTGGACCTATCTGTTCAAAGCCTTATGCCCTAATAGTGGAGATATTTTATAACTAGTTGGAAGTGAGTAACAGAGTAGCTTTATTAATTGTATATCGTCAATAAAGTCTGACAATGCTAATAAGAAATCGGAATAAATTATACACAGTTTTGCTGTATAACTGTTATGGGTGTGTCGTGAAGTTACGACATTTTCTATGAATTCGAATATAAAATGTGTTTGTTATGGATGGGGCCCATTAGCGAGAGAAAAGCGGACCTTGGTGGTCTTGGAAATAAATGCGTGCCCTATATACACTTCCTTCGGTTTTATACGATTATACGTAAGACGTGAGCAACGATGTTCTAGTGTCCCACTCCGGGTCCGGGATCGATCCTAACCCCTATGACGCCTAGAAATAGGTTTTTCTTGATTTCTACGTGCACCTGAACATGAGACCATCGCTTGCTCACCGGTGAAGGAAACATCGTGAGGAAACCTGCATGCCTGATGAGACTAAAAGTCTTTGAAGGTGTGTGAAGATACCAAAACTGCATTGGGCCAGCGCGTCAGTGAACTATGGCACAACACCTTCCTCGCCTGATTTCGAGGAGATATACGAGGAGGGCCCCGGGCCCAGCAGTGGGACATATAAAGGTTGATATTATTATTGTTATACGCAAGTTTATCATGGTAATATTTTAATGATTAGTCACAGACAAACTAGCTGATCTTCTTCCCCACCATGGTTTAGGCCTTGACGTGGCGGTGGGGCTCAGTAGCCTAGGATGAGCCCAGCATCTTGGGCGAAGCTAATTGAGCCGAGGGGGCTCTTTGTACCCCTCTTATAAGAAGAGGGGACAAAAGAGCAGGGGCCAATCGGGGAGGATGGGAACCTCACCCCATTGTACTGTCCCGACGTTGGGTGGAGGTGGCGACGGTCCCTTGCGGGACTGACTAGCCCGTATTAATAGTCCCTTGCAATGATTTGATCCGAACATACTTTGTAACATTTATAATATAAAAGCTTGTAGTAAACTTTTTCTCCAAATTAAAAAGCCTTAATTATTAGCTTATTAAATGCAAAAACAATTCTTCTAATTGGATTGATATTTCTAGAAGAAACAAACAAATTCTTCAGATTTTTAATAGAATCAGGCGTTACTTTGCGGAAATCCATTACATAAGATTAAATTATAATTTAATTAGCAATAATCCCGCAAAACACGCAGTCTTTACTGCAAATGTGTGAGTGCACGCATATGCATGCATATAGCACCGCCTTCCTTTCCCACACTGCATATGCGTACACTCGCATGCACCACCACCCCACATGCACCACAACCACAGTAAAAGACCACCACAACACAATCTACGCACGTTTCGCCCCGACACCGAGGCATCCTCAGGATGTAGACTCTACGATTAGCAATCGTTAAAGTTAACGATTGCACAGTGTGGGAAAGGAGGGCGGTGCTATATGCATGCATATACACATTTGCAGTAAACATTTGCAGTAAAGACTGCGTGTTTTGCGGGATTATTGCTAATTAAATTATAATTTAATCTTATCTTCAGATTTTATTATCTAATATATAAAATTCTCGTGTCACGGTGTAAGTAATTGAACTCCTCCGAAACGGCTAAACCGATTCTCATGAAATTTTGTGTGCATATCAGGCAGGTCTGAGAATTGGTCAACATCTATTTTTCATCCCCCTAAGTGTTAAGGGTCGCAATCCCATTTTTTTTGGACAAATGTTAACGCGGGCAAAGCCGCGGGCACCTGTGCAAAAATATTAAAATATGACTGATTGTAAATAAAATATGCATATGAGCGATTACTAATATTGTTTTGGAGTTTGAAAACTGTATAGACGTTTTAAGAATGCTATTAATAATAGGTAATGGGTTTCACTTAGAAAACGATTTGACATTATTTTAGAAATAACACGAATTTTAGGTTACCTAGTTAATTTATTTTCACCAAATATGAGAGACGGAGTGTTGGTCGGCCATTAACCAGGTGGGAAGACGATCTCCGTGCGGTGGCCGGTCCGCAGTCTCGCTACACAGGATTTGGTAGATTTGAAACGTTAGAGGCGTTGCGGGCCTTTAAATTTAATTAAATAATAGTTTATTGGTTTTACCCATGTAGGGAAAGTAACAATTCTTTCGCACAGACAGAAATGGGATTGAACTTAAATTACGAACTAACCAACTTATAACTAAAGCGTACAACGCAGACTAAGATTTCAAATGCTTTTACTGACATTTGGTTTCCACAACAAAATATATTGTGAACCCGAACGCTATTGGTCGTACTTATTTTATAATGTCGCATATCTATCGCGCCACAGATAATCACGGAAAATTATAAGCTCGAAATCGTGAGAACTTAACCGATCCCGAGCTTTCTGAGCTTTCCGAGATTTCTGAGCTTCCCGAGCTTTCGAAGTGCGAAATGACATTTACAACGATTGTACCGTGCGCTTAATTAGATCGTAAAGTCTATATGTTCTCATTACGATCGGAAATTCCTAGTATTTATGGAAGCTTTATGGCCTAGTGTATTTTCTGCAATGAGTTATATGTATGGTATTTATGTGGTTTCGGATTTTATATCATCGTTTTAGAAGAGCTTTGAGTAGGATTTGCATATGCAACTTTTATGTATTGAAAACAAATCTTTATGTTTGAGGTTGTTTAAACTATTAGTTAGTCTGAATCAATTTTTTACGGATTTTAACATTATATGGCCGACACTTCGTCCTTCCGTGATCATAGTTGCTGTATATATTCTTCATATTATTGACCATTGCATAAGAAAAAACTGAGTCCTGATTGGGGAGCAAGCTCAATAACAACAGCTTGTCCGGTGTTTTGATCGCCATAAAAAAACTAAAACACCTAGACGAGGCACCCATCGGGGCTGATGCCGTAAGGCGGGGTCGGCATCCGTTCTTGTCTCGGGTCCGTGTCGGGACTTCGCTCCGTGTTTCAGGAGGTGTGTTCAGTCACTCCGCCCTTGCGCCCGGGTGACTACTGCGATTGTTTAGAGTATTCCCCGTATCATGAGTGATTAAAGAGGGGGACCCATTTTATGTATCGGGTATCCAAAAGGGGCATGTAAAAAACTTAATATACTGCGATAGAATCGGTAAATAGTTGTTTCATTAAGTATAAGCGGAAATTCGCTTAAACATTAACACAAATGCTTTTCCATAATAAAAGAAATATGATTAGTTATTTTGCAGTTAGAGGAGCTCGTGGCACGGATCGATCCATCAGGTTAAGCTACACTTGTGGGGTTGGTCCGTGGATGGGTGACCATCTTTACATACCGAGACATCTCCGTGCCTCGACAAGCACGTGTCCTGACTGCCATTCGTGGATCTTTGACAGTTGTTACGGGTCGGAATCCCGAAAGTCTGATAACCAGTCTTACCACGGGGTATCATATTAACCAGTTACTGGGTTGTGGAGTTGAATCCGATTGGACGAAGCCGACCCCAACATAGTTGGAAAAAGGCTAGGCAGAAGAAAAAGTTTTATGTTATCATATATCATTTTGCAGTTTAGTAACTGCAAAATGATATATGATAACATAAAATAGCTATTTAAAGTAACATAATGTACTATTATGAATAACTAGCTGATATCCGCGAAACATCCATAACATATGATAAGAACGTGAGGCCATAAACGTTCTTCGCATATACTTAATTCAGATATGGCATTACAAATATCTGTGGATATGGCAAATGTTGTTTGATATGGTTCAATTAGGTAATCGTGTTGTATGTACCATTTTGCTGCATTTCGTTCTATTACTTCCTAAGATACTTTCTTAGCTCCGCTTAGTTATGCACTCATATTGTATCTAACGATCTTCACACTATATGTGACGTCACAGCACACACTTTACAGTTTTAGAGAAGATTTTTGTTCAAAATATGTCTTTTAAAGTTTGTAATAACTATTTAAGTTAATTTACCTTAATTTATCGTTGGAAAAAACTTACCTAGCCTCTATCTTTTGAACGCCAAGCCCCATAATTCGCAACACGCATTCAACTAGGTATATTAAAAATATATTACTAGCAGTGCCCCGCGGTATCACCCGCGTACTTCCCATTCCCGTGGTAGTACAGGGATAAAGTGTAGCCTATATATTATTCTGATGTATAAGCTGTGTTATTGTAAAGTTTCATTAAAATACATTCTGTAGTTTTAGCGTGAAAGAGCAACAAACATACATCCATACATTCTTCCAATTTTTTGAGATTATAATATTAGTAGGAAGTAGGATAGGATTTTAGTCTGTGTTCAACATCATAACTCCTCAATAAAAGCACCTATAATAATAATAATAATAATAATAATAATATGTTAGGACAACTCACACACGGCCATCTGATCCCAAACTAGGCAGAGCCTGTTCTTTGGTAACCAGATAACTGATATATGTATACTCATAATATATATTTCTAAATACATACATATTATGGAAAAACTACACCCAGACACAGAACAAATGATCATGCTCATCACACAAACATTTGTCCTGGGTGGGGATCGAATCCACGACCTTCTGATTTAGTAGTCAGGGTCACTAACCACTAGACCATCAGGCCTGTCTATCCCACTACACACATCTAACTTTATTAGTATTTTAAAATTTAATATTTTTAGTCCACTGCTCGATATTATCTTTCAATAAACGACACCACGGCCCTATTCGACTTATACAGAACGTATTGACATCTGCTAAAAAGGTCATTTAACCTTAACTTGTATAGATTGTCAGACAAGTTAGTCGTTTTATTACTTCAATCTATTGACAAGTACATACTAGTGTAACCCAAGAAGCTTAATATGCCATGAATACACATTCCATTCATGATTTAATGTGAAATCATTTTGCATATATGCAAGGACTGTTTTCCACGGCTTTGCCTGCAAAGACTTTACAAAATAGGTACTCAAAATTTTTATGTTTACACATTTACATATTAACCGGTTAAGTCGTTTTTGAGTTATGCCGTAAAAACAAACATATACAAAAATAAAAAATAAAAATGTAGCTTTGATTATAATAATATCAGTCAGTAAATACAATTCTTTTCGCTCGACCTTTAAATTACATGGAACGATGATATCCGTCCTAGACTCCTAGTTGTGAGTGGCGAGATTGGCCGTCTTGGCGTTCGTAAGAGGCCTAAATCCAGTGGACGAAAAGGAGTTCATAATGATGATGATGATGATGATGTCCGTGCCTCGGAAAGCACGCTAAGCCGTTGACCCCAGCTGTCATTCGTGGATAAGGACAGTCGTTACAGGTCGTCAGAAGTCCGAAAGTCTGTCAACCAGTCTTACCACGGGGTTTCGTATTACCCAGTTACTACAGCTGCATCTGGCTAGACCGGTAGCCGACCCCAATGTTGTTTGGAAAAGGCGAGGAGAAGAATGATGATGATGATGATGATTTATTACAAAATTCGTGTGTACAGTCTGACTAGTAATTTACACAGACGTATTTATCAAATTGAACTTTGTGTTCACAGACAGATTTATAAAGTAGTATAGAATATGGTAAACAGTGGAAATTTATGTGTGCATCGCTCAGGGACCCAATTCACCGGGCCTCTCACCGGGCCCTCCCTAGACTTTCACACACTGAGATTTGTTCCGATAAAAACCTATTGGTGTCAGCTGGAGATTGTACCGAAACCTGAAAGCGCATGTACTGCACCTATCTCGGCACGGGCTGGGCGAACATCGGGCCGTAAGGAATAGACTGAAAGGTATATAGACTATAGAGAAAAGTCAGACGTTAGATGGTAATTTGGAGTAGAATAAGACTAGTATAATTTCCCCACCATGGTTCAGGCCTTGACGTGGCGTTAGGGCTCAGTAGCCTAGGGTGAACCCAGCACCTTGAGCGAAGCTAATTGAGCCGAAGGGGCCCTTTGTATCCCTCTTAAAAGAAGAGGGGCAATAGGCGAGGACGGGAATCTCACCCCATTGTACTGTCCCGACGTTGGGAGGGGTTGTTCTGTGGTGCGTCATAACCCCTCTGTGGAGGTGGCATCGGTCCCTTGTGGAACTGAGTAGCCGTCGAGGTGCCTTGTTTGTTTATTAGATCCGGGGCACCTCACCAAAGGTGGCATTGGTGCCATTCGCCTGGTTTTAGTGGGTAGAGCTGCGTCCACTTACCAGTAGCTCGGGCGCAGCGAGTCCCACATACCCGCGTGGGGAGATCGCATTAAAGTTAGTGTCACGAAAGTAGTGCTGTATAAGTTTTACAAATTTTTTTGTGGATTTCCAATGTAGGAAACTTTGAAGTAAAATTCGTAATTTCATAAATAAATTAATATTATTCAACGATCGTTAACCTAGCTCCATGGTAAGTTCGTAAGATGTATATAAATACATATATACACGTCCATGACCCGGTGCAGACATCTATATTTATCATACAAATTATCTGCATTTGGCGGGATTCGAACCCGCGACCGCTGCGTCAAGTGTCCAGTAGCCTGACCACTCGACCAGCCGGCCATCAAAACGATCGTCCGCCGGCCGTTTCATGTGGCTAGTTTAGTAATTTAAATTAAGTTTAGATTGTATTTACAGGGCTAATTATATGTTTTGTTTAAGGATTTTTTGAGACGCAATTAAATATCAAATTTTAACCAATTTTGTTTTTTCTACAAAGGGACAAAAAGCTGTAAGTTTTTTTTTTTGACATTAATGTGCGCCGTTTATGATTGTCAAGTGTTTCAGGGAACCCTAATTAATTGAGGAGACTGTTTTTTGGTAATTTACAGTAAGTCTGTCTTTATAATATAGTATGACATAAATATTTAACCCTTGTATTCTTATAACACGTACATACTAAGCAAACCTTTCCAAACATAACGAAACCCTCAGGTATTGGCAAATTCTCGCGGAAGCCATTATATAAGAAGAAGGAAAACAGAAGCCATGTTAGGTTAATTATTTCTAATTGTTCACTGGGCAGTGCTACGTATTTAAAGCCTATATCCTACTGAATATCCATTTATAGTAACATAAATTACAAAATACCATTCTAAGTATAAAAATAAATCCGAGTTGTAGAGGGCTCGGCAATGATTTCAAATACGAATTATTTTACACCGGCTCGTATGTGACCCGAACACGGCTCCCTGTAACTCGTTCAGTATCCAGTTTCAAGATGGCGCCCAGATTTATTTCTTAATGCATGCAATGTATGCAGGTATAAGACTACGAAGAGGCAATTTAGAGCTCAATAGATTGCGGCTAACATTTTTGGTTTGTTTTAGCCCGATGATCGGCTACTAGAATGGACACCAGATGGACTCGACGAGAAATCGTAGATTCGAATCCCGCTAAGAGTAGGTATTAATTGGTAGGCCAAAACTTACGCACACACACACACAAACATTTATTTATACAAACAATCCTTCCACATGCTACACCAGTGCCATTGTGGACGGTTTTTGAAGCTGTTGTTTTACACACTTTGTGGATCTATTGGTGTGGCCGCAAAGGGAGATCTCCGATCGAGCGAGATGGTACGCTCGGCCAGGCCGAAGCCCACTTGCTATCGTTTCAGCTGTCGTATATATATATATAGCGCTGACCTGTAGAACTTCGATAGCGCGATTCAGCTGATATAGGGGTGTATATATGTAACATGCGATTTTATTTGATTTGGACCTATCTGTTCAAAGCCTTATGCCCTAATAGTGGAGATATTTTATAACTAGTTGGAAGTGAGTAACAGAGTAGCTTTATTAATTGTATATCGTCAATAAAGTCTGACAATGCTAATAAGAAATCGGAATAAATTATACACAGTTTTGCTGTATAACTGTTATGGGTGTGTCGTGAAGTTACGACATTTTCTATGAATTCGAATATAAAATGTGTTTGTTATCGATGGGGCCCATTAGCGAGAGAAAAGCGGACCTTGGTGGTCTTGGAAATAAATGCGTGCCCTATTTACACTTCCTTCGGTTTTATACGTTTATACGTAAGACGTGAGCAACGATGTTCTAGTGTCCCACTCCGGGTCCGGGTTCGATCCTAACCCCTATGACGCCTAGAAATAGGTTTTTCTTGATTTCTACGTGCACCTGAACATGAGACCATCGCTTGCTCACCGGTGAAGGAAACATCGTGAGGAAACCTGCATGCCTGATGAGACTAAAAGTCTTTGAAGGTGTGTGAAGATACCAAAACTGCATTGGGCCAGCGCGTCAGTGAACTATGGCACAACACCTTCCTCGCCTGATTTCGAGGAGATATACGAGGAGGGCCCCGGGCCCAGCAGTGGGACATATAAAGGTTGATAATATTATTGTTATACGCAAGTTTATCATGGTAATATTTTAATGATTAGTCAAAGACAAACTAGCTGTTCTTCTTCCCCACCATGGTTTAGGCCTTGACGTGGCGGTGGGGCTCAGTAGCCTAGGATGAGCCCAGCATCTTGGGCGAAGCTAATTGAGCCGAGGGGGCTCTTTGTACCCCTCTTATAAGAAGAGGGGACAGAAGAGCAGGGGGCAAGGGGGGAGGATGGGAACCTCACCCCATTGTACTGTCCCGACGTTGGGTGGAGGTGGCGACGGTCCCTTGCGGGACTGACTAGCCCGGGTTAAAATTCCCTTGCAATGATTTGATCCGAACATACTTTGTAACATTTATAATATAAAAGCTTGTAGTAAACTTTTTCTCCAAATTAAAAAGCCTTAATTATTAGCTTATTGAATGCAAAAACAATTCTTCTAATTGGATTGATATTTCTAGAAGAAACAAACAAATTCTTCAGATTTTTAATAGAATCAGGCGTTACTTTGCGGAAATCCATTATATAAGATTAAATTATAATTTAATTAGCAATAATCCCGCAAAACACGCAGTCTTTACTGCAAATGTGTGAGTGCACGCATATGCATGCATATAGCACCGACCTCCTTTCCCACACTGCATATGCGTACACTCGCATGCACCGCCACCCCACATGCACCACAACCACAGTAAAAGACCACCACCAAACAATCTACGCACGTTTCGCCCCGACACCGAGGCATCCTCAGGATGTAGACTCTACGATTAGCAATCGTTAAAGTTAACGATTGCACAGTGTGGGAAAGGAGGGCGGTGCTATATGCATGCATATACACATTTGCAGTAAACATTTGCAGTAAAGACTGCGTGTTTTGCGGGATTATTGCTAATTAAATTATAATTTAATCTTATCTTCAGATTTTATTATCTAATATATAAAATTCTCGTGTCACGGTGTACGTAATTGAACTCCTCCGAAACGGCTAAACCGATTCTCATGAAATTTTGTGTGCATATCAGGCAGGTCTGAGAATTGGTCAACATCTATTTTTCATCCCCCTAAGTGTTAAGGGTCGCAATTAACGCGGGCAAAGCCGCGGGCACCAGTACACCTGTCCACAAAATATTAAAATATGACTGATTGTAAATAAAATATGCATATGAGCGATTACTAATATTGTTTTGGAGTTTGAAAACTGTATAGGCGTTTTAAGAATGCTATTAATAATAGGTAATGGGTAGAAAACTTAGAAAACGATTTGACATTATTTTAGAAATAACACGAATTTTAGGTTACCTAGTTAATTTATTTTCACCAAATATGAGAGACGGAGTGTTGGTCGGCCATTAACCAGGTGGGAAGACGATCTCCGTGCGGTGGCCGGTCCGCAGTCTCGCTACACAGGATTTGGTAGATTTGAAACGTTAGAGGCGTTGCGGGCCTTTAAATTTAATTAAATAATAGTTTATTGGTTTTACCCATGTAGGGAAAGTAACAATTCTTTCGCACAGACAGAAATGGGATTGAACTTAAATTACGAACTAACCAACTTATAACTAAAGCGTACAACGCAGACTAAGATTTCAAATGCTTTTACTGACATTTGGTTTCCACAACAAAATATATTGTGAACCCGAACGCTATTGGTCGTACTTATTTTATAATGTCGCATATCTATCGCGCCACAGATAATCACGGAAAATTATAAGCTCGAAATCGTGAGAACTTAACCGATCCCGAGCTTTCTGAGCTTTCCGAGATTTCTGAGCTTCCCGAGCTTTCGAAGTGCGAAATGACATTTACAACGATTGTACCGTGCGCTTAATTAGATCGTAAAGTCTATATGTTCTCATTACGATCGGAAATTCCTAGTATTTATGGAAGCTTTATGGCCTAGTGTATTTTCTGCAATGAGTTATATGTATGGTATTTATGTGGTTTCGGATTTTATATCATCGTTTTAGAAGAGCTTTGAGTAGGATTTGCATATGCAACTTTTATGTATTGAAAACAAATCTTTATGTTTGAGGTTGTTTAAACTATTAGTTAGTCTGAATCAATTATTTACGGATTTTAACATTATATGGCCGACACTTCGTCCTTCCGTGATCATAGTTGCTGTATGTATGGGTATTCTTCATATTATTGACCATTGCATAAGAAAAAACTGAGTCCTGATTGGGGAGCAAGCCCAATAACAACAGCTTGTCCGGTATTTTGATCGCCATAAAAAAACTAAAACACCTAGACGAGGCACCCATCGGGGCTGATGCCGTAAGGCGGGGTCGGCATCCGTTCTTGTCTCGGGTCCGTGTCGGGACTTCGCTCCGTGTTTCAGGACGTGTGTTCAGTCACTCCGCCCTTGCGCCCGGGTGACTACTGCGATTGTTTAGAGTATTCCCCGTATCATGAGTGATTAAAGAGGGGGACCCATTTTATGTATCGGGTATCCAAAAGGGGCATGTAAAAAACTTAATATACTGCGATAGAATCGGTAAATAGTTGTTTCATTAAGTATAAGCGGAAATTCGCTTAAACATTAACACAAATGCTTTTCCATAATAAAAGAAATATGATTAGTTATTTTGCAGTTAGAGGAGCTCGTGGCACGGATCGATCCATCAGGTTAAGCTACACTTGTGGGGTTGGTCCGTGGATGGGTGACCATCTTTACATACCGAGACATCTCCGTGCCTCGACAAGCACGTGTCCTGACTGCCATTCGTGGATCTTTGACAGTTGTTACGGGTCGGAATCCCGAAAGTCTGATAACCAGTCTTACCACGGGGTATCATATTAACCAGTTACTGGGTTGTGGAGTTGAATCCGATTGGACGAAGCCGACCCCAACATAGTTGGAAAAAGGCTAGGCAGAAGAAAAAGTCATTTTGCAGTTACTAAACTGCAAAATGATATATGATAACATAAAATAGCTATTTAAAGTAACATAATGTACTATTATGAATAACTAGCTGATATCCGCGAAACATCCATAACATATGATAAGAACGTGAGGCCATAAACGTTCTTCGCATATACTTAATTCAGATATGGCATTACAAATATCTGTGGATATGGCAAATGTTGTTTGATATGGTTCAATTAGGTAATCGTGTTGTATGTACCATTTTGCTGCATTTCGTTCTATTACTTCCTAAGATACTTTCTTAGCTCCGCTTAGTTATGCACTCATATTGTATCTAACGATCTTCACACTATATGTGACGTCACAGCACACACTTTACAGTTTTAGAGAAGATTTTTGTTCAAAATATGTCTTTTAAAGTTTGTAATAACTATTTAAGTTAATTTACCTTAATTTATCGTTGGAAAAAACTTACCTCTAGCCTCTATCTTTTGAACGCCAAGCCCCATAATTCGCAACACGCATCCAACTAGGTATATTAAAAATATATTACTAGCAGTGCCCCGCGGTATCACCCGCGTACTTCCCATTCCCGTGGTAGTACAGGGATAAAGTGTAGCCTATATATTATTCTGATGTATAAGCTGTGTTATTGTAAAGTTTCATTAAAATACATTCTGTAGTTTTAGCGTGAAAGAGCAACAAACATACATCCATACATTCTTCCAATTTTTTGAGATTATAATATTAGTAGGAAGTAGGATAGGATTTTAGTCTGTGTTCATCATCATAACTCCTCAATAAAAGCACCTATAATAATAATAATAATAATATGTTCGGACAACTCACACACGGCCATCTGATCCCAAACTAGGCAGAGCCTGTTCTTTGGTAACCAGATAACTGATATATGTATACTCATAATATATATTTCTAAATACATACATATTATGGAAAAACTACACCCAGACACAGAACAAATGATCATGCTCATCACACAAACATTTGTCCTGGGTGGGGATCGAATCCACGACCTTCTGATTTAGTAGTCAGGGTCACTAACCACTAGACCATCAGGCCTGTCTATCCCACTACACACATCTAACTTTATTAGTATTTTAAAATTTAATATTTTTAGTCCACTGCTCGATATTATCTTTCAATAAACGACACCACGGCCCTATTCGACTTATACAGAACGTATTGACATCTGCTAAAAAGGTCATTTAACCTTAACTTGTATAGATTGTCAGACAAGTTAGTCGTTTTATTACTTCAATCTATTGACAAGTACATACTAGTGTAACCCAAGAAGCTTAATATGCCATGAATACACATTCCATTCATGATTTAATGTGAAATCATTTTGCATATATGCAAGGGCTGTTTTCCACGGCTTTGCCTGCAAAGACTTTACAAAATAGGTACTCAAAATTTTTATGTTTACACATTTACATATTAACCGGTTAAGTCGTTTTTGAGTTATGCCGTAAAAACAAACATATACAAAAATAAAAAATAAAAATGTAGCTTTGATTATAATAATATCAGTCAGTAAATACAATTCTTTTCGCTCGAACTTTAAATTACATGGAACGATGATATCCGTCCTAGACTCCTAGTTGTGAGTGGCGAGATTGGCCGTCTTGGCGTTCGTAAGAGGCCTAAATCCAGTGGACGAAAAGGAGTTCATAATGATGATGATGATGATGATGTCCGTGCCTCGGAAAGCACGCTAAGCCGTTGACCCCAGCTGTCATTCGTGGATAAGGACAGTCGTTACAGGTCGTCAGAAGTCCGAAAGTCTGTCAACCAGTCTTACCACGGGGTTTCGTATTACCCAGTTACTACAGCTGCATCTGGCTAGACCGGTAGCCGACCCCAATGTTGTTTGGAAAAGGCGAGGAGAAGAATGATGATGATGATGATGATTTATTACAAAATTCGTGTGTACAGTCTGACTAGTAATTTACACAGACGTATTTATCAAATTGAACTTTGTGTTCACAGACAGATTTATAAAGTAGTATAGAATATGGTAAACAGTGGAAATTTATGTGTGCATCGCTCAGGGACCCAATTCACCGGGCCTCTCACCGGGCCCTCCCTAGACTTTCACACACTGAGATTTGTTCCGATAAAAACCTATTGGTGTCAGCTGGAGATTGTACCGAAACCTGAAAGCGCATGTACTGCACCTATCTCGGCACGGGCTGGGCGAACATCGGGCCGTAAGGAATAGACTGAAAGGTATATAGACTATAGAGAAAAGTCAGACGTTAGATGGTAATTTGGAGTAGAATAAGACTAGTATAATTTCCCCACCATGGTTCAGGCCTTGACGTGGCGTTAGGGCTCAGTAGCCTAGGGTGAACCCAGCACCTTGAGCGAAGCTAATTGAGCCGAAGGGGCCCTTTGTATCCCTCTTAAAAGAAGAGGGGCAATAGGCGAGGACGGGAATCTCACCCCATTGTACTGTCCCGACGTTGGGAGGGGTTGTTCTGTGGTGCGTCATAACCCCTCTGTGGAGGTGGCATCGGTCCCTTGTGGAACTGAGTAGCCGTCGAGGTGCCTTGTTTGTTTATTAGATCCGGGGCACCTCACCAAAGGTGGCATTGGTGCCATTCGCCTGGTTTTAGTGGGTAGAGCTGCGTCCACTTACCAGTAGCTCGGGCGCAGCGAGTCCCACATACCCGCGTGGGGAGATCGCATTAAAGTTAGTGTCACGAAAGTAGTGCTGTATAAGTTTTACAATTTTTTTTGTGGATTTCCAATGTAGGAAACTTTGAAGTAAAATTCGTAATTTCATAAATAAATTAATATTATTCAACGATCGTTAACCTAGCTCCATGGTAAGTTCGTAAGATGTATATAAATACATATATACACGTCCATGACCCGGTGCAGACATCTATATTTATCATACAAATTATCTGCATTTGGCGGGATTCGAACCCGCGACCGCTGCGTCAAGTGTCCAGTAGCCTGACCACTCGACCAGCCGGCCATCAAAACGATCGTCCGCCGGCCGTTTCATGTGGCTAGTTTAGTAATTTAAATTAAGTTTAGATTGTATTTACAGGGCTAATTATATGTTTTGTTTAAGGATTTTTTGAGACGCAATTAAATATCAAATTTTAACCAATTTTGTTTTTTCTACAAAGGGACAAAAAGCTGTAAGTTTTTTTTTTTGACATTAATGTGCGCCGTTTATGATTGTCAAGTGTTTCAGGGAACCCTAATTAATTGAGGAGACTGTTTTTTGGTAATTTACAGTAAGTCTGTCTTTATAATATAGTATGACATAAATATTTAACCCTTGTATTCTTATAACACGTACATACTAAGCAAACCTTTCCAAACATAACGAAACCCTCAGGTATTGGCAAATTCTCGCGGAAGCCATTATATAAGAAGAAGGAAAACAGAAGCCATGTTAGGTTAATTATTTCTAATTGTTCACTGGGCAGTGCTACGTATTTAAAGCCTATATCCTACTGAATATCCATTTATAGTAACATAAATTACAAAATACCATTCTAAGTATAAAAATAAATCCGAGTTGTAGAGGGCTCGGCAATGATTTCAAATACGAATTATTTTACACCGGCTCGTATGTGACCCGAACACGGCTCCCTGTAACTCGTTCAGTATCCAGTTTCAAGATGGCGCCCAGATTTATTTCTTAATGCATGCAATGTATGCAGGTATAAGACTACGAAGAGGCAATTTAGAGCTCAATAGATTGCGGCTAACATTTTTGGTTTGTTTTAGCCCGATGATCGGCTACTAGAATGGACACCAGATGGACTCGACGAGAAATCGTAGATTCGAATCCCGCTAAGAGTAGGTATTAATTGGTAGGCCAAAACTTACGCACACACACACACAAACATTTATTTATACAAACAATCCTTCCACATGCTACACCAGTGCCATTGTGGACGGTTTTTGAAGCTGTTGTTTTACACACTTTGTGGATCTATTGGTGTGGCCGCAAAGGGAGATCTCCGATCGAGCGAGATGGTACGCTCGGCCAGGCCGAAGCCCACTTGCTATCGTTTCAGCTGTCGTATATATATATAGCGCTGACCTGTAGAACTTCGATAGCGCGATTCAGCTGATATAGGGGTGTATATATGTAACATGCGATTTTATTTGATTTGGACCTATCTGTTCAAAGCCTTATGCCCTAATAGTGGAGATATTTTATAACTAGTTGGAAGTGAGTAACAGAGTAGCTTTATTAATTGTATATCGTCAATAAAGTCTGACAATGCTAATAAGAAATCGGAATAAATTATACACAGTTTTGCTGTATAACTGTTATGGGTGTGTCGTGAAGTTACGACATTTTCTATGAATTCGAATATAAAATGTGTTTGTTATCGATGGGGCCCATTAGCGAGAGAAAAGCGGACCTTGGTGGTCTTGGAAATAAATGCGTGCCCTATTTACACTTCCTTCGGTTTTATACGTTTATACGTAAGACGTGAGCAACGATGTTCTAGTGTCCCACTCCGGGTCCGGGTTCGATCCTAACCCCTATGACGCCTAGAAATAGGTTTTTCTTGATTTCTACGTGCACCTGAACATGAGACCATCGCTTGCTCACCGGTGAAGGAAACATCGTGAGGAAACCTGCATGCCTGATGAGACTAAAAGTCTTTGAAGGTGTGTGAAGATACCAAAACTGCATTGGGCCAGCGCGTCAGTGAACTATGGCACAACACCTTCCTCGCCTGATTTCGAGGAGATATACGAGGAGGGCCCCGGGCCCAGCAGTGGGACATATAAAGGTTGATAATATTATTGTTATACGCAAGTTTATCATGGTAATATTTTAATGATTAGTCAAAGACAAACTAGCTGTTCTTCTTCCCCACCATGGTTTAGGCCTTGACGTGGCGGTGGGGCTCAGTAGCCTAGGATGAGCCCAGCATCTTGGGCGAAGCTAATTGAGCCGAGGGGGCTCTTTGTACCCCTCTTATAAGAAGAGGGGACAGAAGAGCAGGGGGCAAGGGGGAGGATGGGAACCTCACCCCATTGTACTGTCCCGACGTTGGGTGGAGGTGGCGACGGTCCCTTGCGGGACTGACTAGCCCGGGTTAAAATTCCCTTGCAATGATTTGATCCGAACATACTTTGTAACATTTATAATATAAAAGCTTGTAGTAAACTTTTTCTCCAAATTAAAAAGCCTTAATTATTAGCTTATTGAATGCAAAAACAATTCTTCTAATTGGATTGATATTTCTAGAAGAAACAAACAAATTCTTCAGATTTTTAATAGAATCAGGCGTTACTTTGCGGAAATCCATTATATAAGATTAAATTATAATTTAATTAGCAATAATCCCGCAAAACACGCAGTCTTTACTGCAAATGTGTGAGTGCACGCATATGCATGCATATAGCACCGACCTCCTTTCCCACACTGCATATGCGTACACTCGCATGCACCGCCACCCCACATGCACCACAACCACAGTAAAAGACCACCACCAAACAATCTACGCACGTTTCGCCCCGACACCGAGGCATCCTCAGGATGTAGACTCTACGATTAGCAATCGTTAAAGTTAACGATTGCACAGTGTGGGAAAGGAGGGCGGTGCTATATGCATGCATATACACATTTGCAGTAAACATTTGCAGTAAAGACTGCGTGTTTTGCGGGATTATTGCTAATTAAATTATAATTTAATCTTATCTTCAGATTTTATTATCTAATATATAAAATTCTCGTGTCACGGTGTAAGTAATTGAACTCCTCCGAAACGGCTAAACCGATTCTCATGAAATTTTGTGTGCATATCAGGCAGGTCTGAGAATTGGTCAACATCTATTTTTCATCCCCCTAAGTGTTAAGGGTCGCAATCCCATTTTTTTTGGACAAATGTTAACGCGGGCAAAGCCGCGGGCACCTGTGCAAAAATATTAAAATATGACTGATTGTAAATAAAATATGCATATGAGCGATTACTAATATTGTTTTGGAGTTTGAAAACTGTATAGACGTTTTAAGAATGCTATTAATAATAGGTAATGGGTTTCACTTAGAAAACGATTTGACATTATTTTAGAAATAACACGAATTTTAGGTTACCTAGTTAATTTATTTTCACCAAATATGAGAGACGGAGTGTTGGTCGGCCATTAACCAGGTGGGAAGACGATCTCCGTGCGGTGGCCGGTCCGCAGTCTCGCTACACAGGATTTGGTAGATTTGAAACGTTAGAGGCGTTGCGGGCCTTTAAATTTAATTAAATAATAGTTTATTGGTTTTACCCATGTAGGGAAAGTAACAATTCTTTCGCACAGACAGAAATGGGATTGAACTTAAATTACGAACTAACCAACTTATAACTAAAGCGTACAACGCAGACTAAGATTTCAAATGCTTTTACTGACATTTGGTTTCCACAACAAAATATATTGTGAACCCGAACGCTATTGGTCGTACTTATTTTATAATGTCGCATATCTATCGCGCCACAGATAATCACGGAAAATTATAAGCTCGAAATCGTGAGAACTTAACCGATCCCGAGCTTTCTGAGCTTTCCGAGATTTCTGAGCTTCCCGAGCTTTCGAAGTGCGAAATGACATTTACAACGATTGTACCGTGCGCTTAATTAGATCGTAAAGTCTATATGTTCTCATTACGATCGGAAATTCCTAGTATTTATGGAAGCTTTATGGCCTAGTGTATTTTCTGCAATGAGTTATATGTATGGTATTTATGTGGTTTCGGATTTTATATCATCGTTTTAGAAGAGCTTTGAGTAGGATTTGCATATGCAACTTTTATGTATTAAAAACAAATCTTTATGTTTGAGGTTGATTAAACTATTAGTTAGTCTGAATCAATTTTTTACGGATTTTAACATTATATGGCCGACACTTCGTCCTTCCGTGATCATAGTTGCTGTATGTATGGGTATTCTTCATATTATTGACCATTGCATAAGAAAAAACTGAGTCCTGATTGGGGAGCAAGCTCAATAACAACAGCTTGTCCGGTGTTTTGATCGCCATAAAAAAACTAAAACACCTAGACGAGGCACCCATCGGGGCTGATGCCGTAAGGCGGGGTCGGCATCCGTTCTTGTCTCGGGTCCGTGTCGGGACTTCGCTCCGTGTTTCAGGAGGTGTGTTCAGTCACTCCGCCCTTGCGCCCGGGTGACTACTGCGATTGTTTAGAGTATTCCCCGTATCATGAGTGATTGAAGAGGGGGACCCATTTTATGTATCGGGTATCCAAAAGGGGCATGTAAAAAACTTAATATACTGCGATAGAATCGGTAAATAGTTGTTTCATTAAGTATAAGCGGAAATTCGCTTAAACATTAACACAAATGCTTTTCCATAATAAAAGAAATATGATTAGTTATTTTGCAGTTAGAGGAGCTCGTGGCACGGATCGATCCATCAGGTTAAGCTACACTTGTGGGGTTGGTCCGTGGATGGGTGACCATCTTTACATACCGAGACATCTCCGTGCCTCGACAAGCACGTGTCCTGACTGCCATTCGTGGATCTTTGACAGTTGTTACGGGTCGGAATCCCGAAAGTCTGATAACCAGTCTTACCACGGGGTATCATATTAACCAGTTACTGGGTTGTGGAGTTGAATCCGATTGGACGAAGCCGACCCCAACATAGTTGGAAAAAGGCTAGGCAGAAGAAAAAGTATGATAACATAAAATAGCTATTTAAAGTAACATAATGTACTATTATGAATAACTAGCTGATATCCGCGAAACATCCATAACATATGATAAGAACGTGAGGCCATAAACGTTCTTCGCATATACTTAATTCAGATATGGCATTACAAATATCTGTGGATATGGCAAATGTTATTTGATATGGTTCAATTAGGTAATCGTGTTGTTCGTACCATTTTGCTGCATTTCGTTCTATTACTTCCTAAGATACTTTCTTAGCTCCGCTTAGTTATGCACTCATATTGTATCTAACGATCTTCACACTATATGTGACGTCACAGCACACACTTTACAGTTTTAGAGAAGATTTTTGTTCAAAATATGTTTTTTAAAGTTTGTAATAACTATTTAAGTTAATTTACCTTAATTTATCGTTGGAAAAAACTTACCTCTAGCCTCTATCTTTTGAACGCCAAGCACCATAATTCGCAACACGCATTCAACTAGGTATATTAAAAATATATTACTAGCAGTGCCCCGCGGTATCACCCGCGTACTTCCCATTCCCGTGGTAGTACAGGGATAAATTGTAGCCTATATATTATTCTGATGTATAAGCTGTGTTATTGTAAAGTTTCATTAAAATACATTCTGTAGTTTTAGCGTGAAAGAGCAACAAACATACATCCATACATTCTTCAAATTTTTTGAGATTATAATATTAGTAGGAAGTAGGATAGGATTTTAGTCTGTGTTCATCATCATAACTCCTCAATAAAAGCACCTATAATAATAATAATAATATGTTAGGACAACTCACACACGGCCATCTGATCCCAAACTAGGCAGAGCCTGTTCTTTGGTAACCAGATAACTGATATATGTATACTCATAATATATATTTCTAAATACATACATATGATGGAAAAACTACACCCAGACACAGAACAAATGATCATGCTCATCACACAAACATTTGTCCTGGGTGGGGATCGAATCCACGACCTTCTGATTTAGTAGTCAGGGTCACTAACCACTAGACCATCAGGCCTGTCTATCCCACTACACACATCTAACTTTATTAGTATTTTAAAATTTAATATTTTTAGTCCACTGCTCGATATTATCTTTCAATAAACGACACCACGGCCCTATTCGACTTATACAGAACGTATTGACATCTGCTAAAAAGGTCATTTAACCTTAACTTGTATAGATTGTCAGACAAGTTAGTCGTTTTATTACTTCAATCTATTGACAAGTACATACTAGTGTAACCCAAGAAGCTTAATATGCCATGAATACACATTCCATTCATGATTTAATGTGAAATCATTTTGCATATATGCAAGGGCTGTTTTCCACGGCTTTGCCTGCAAAGACTTTACAAAATAGGTACTCAAAATTTTTATGTTTACACATTTACATATTAACCGGTTAAGTCGTTTTTGAGTTATGCCGTAATAACAAACATATACAAAAATAAAAAATAAAAATGTAGCTTTGATTATAATAATATCAGTCAGTAAATACAATTCTTTTCGCTCGACCTTTAAATTACATGGAACGATGATATCCGTCCTAGACTCCTAGTTGTGAGTGGCGAGATTGGCCGTCTTGGCGTTCGTAAGAGGCCTAAATCCAGTGGACGAAAAGGAGTTCATAATGATGATGATGATGATGATGTCCGTGCCTCGGAAAGCACGCTAAGCCGTTGACCCCAGCTGTCATTCGTGGATAAGGACAGTCGTTACAGGTCGTCAGAAGTCCGAAAGTCTGTCAACCAGTCTTACCACGGGGTTTCGTATTACCCAGTTACTACAGCTGCATCTGGCTAGACCGGTAGCCGACCCCAATGTTGTTTGGAAAAGGCGAGGAGAAGAATGATGATGATGATGATGATTTATTACAAAATTCGTGTGTACAGTCTGACTAGTAATTTACACAGACGTATTTATCAAATTGAACTTTGTGTTCACAGACAGATTTATAAAGTAGTATAGAATATGGTAAACAGTGGAAATTTATGTGTGCATCGCTCAGGGACCCAATTCACCGGGCCTCTCACCGGGCCCTCCCTAGACTTTCACACACTGAGATTTGTTCCGATAAAAACCTATTGGTGTCAGCTGGAGATTGTACCGAAACCTGAAAGCGCATGTACTGCACCTATCTCGGCACGGGCTGGGCGAACATCGGGCCGTAAGGAATAGACTGAAAGGTATATAGACTATAGAGAAAAGTCAGACGTTAGATGGTAATTTGGAGTAGAATAAGACTAGTATAATTTCCCCACCATGGTTCAGGCCTTGACGTGGCGTTAGGGCTCAGTAGCCTAGGGTGAACCCAGCACCTTGAGCGAAGCTAATTGAGCCGAAGGGGCCCTAAGTATCCCTCTTAAAAGAAGAGGGGCAATAGGCGAGGACGGGAATCTCACCCCATTGTACTGTCCCGACGTTGGGAGGGGTTGTTCTGTGGTGCGTCATAACCCCTCTGTGGAGTTGGCATCGGTCCCTTGTGGAACTGAGTAGCCGTCGAGGTGCCTTGTTTGTTTATTAGATCCGGGGCACCTCACCAAAGGTGGCATTGGTGCCATTCGCCTGGTTTTAGTGGGTAGAGCTGCGTCCACTTACCAGTAGCTCGGGCGCAGCGAGTCCCACATACCCGCGTGGGGAGATCCACTCCCCCGCGGGTATGTTATGACGGGTAAACTGGTAAACAAGCAGTCCAATCAAGTTATTTGTGTGTTGCCTACATGTAAAATGATATATGCATCAGCAATTACTTTTTTTTTTGTTTTTCTTACCGACCACTTACTTACAGATTGTAAGTAAGTGGTCGACGTCGCCCATGAACATAAACTAGTTTACCTGGAACGATCCCAGTCAACTTATTTATGTGTTGCCTATCCTGAGACATAAGATGTTATGTTTCGGTGCCAGTAATTACACTGCTTGTTTTGCCCTTCCCTTCGGAGAAACAAGAATGATGGACCCCTGCAGCTGGGAACACCGCACATCGCATCCCTCCCACCGGTAAATCAAATGTTTCAGTGATGTAGTAATAAGTTCCGCTGTAACAACTTCCTCACGGAATCTTTTTTATAAAATCCTTAACCGCTGGCGCCCATGCCTCGGGCGTGTCACCTTTCACCGCGCGGAGATATTGTCCGCGCAGCGATGCTCATTACCATATACCGCCCGTGACAGCGACGCAATTAACTATCTGTTTATTGTTGTTGCATTATGAACGACGTCGCCGTATCACTCCTGTGCTTGGAATTGTGCAACCTATAAATAATAATAATATCAACCATTATATTATTTTTGTGCTGTACAAGTGGGCTATCCGTGCAATTTTACATTGCCCTATAATTATATCTTTGAGAGACTTTAAACAAATTGGAGATTAGACTCACAAAAGTAACAAATTCTTTTAAAACTGTATAGGTACGCTTTTACGATAGGATTCCAGAAAATGTTTAAAATCTTCCAATAAAAAAATTCAAAAAGTTAGTAAAGACCGTTTGTGTGGTAAAGGATATTATAAAGTAAAAGATTTTATGGAAGATGCCCTATTCCCAAGGTGTGGTACCTTGGGAATAGGGCGCTCCTAACAGGCATTTAAGTATAACAACATGTTAAATTTGTTATTTATCATGAAATGCCAATTGTTATAAAATATTTGAAAAGATTAGTTCCACTGAGTTTGTTTCGCCGGTTCTTCTCAGTGGGCTTGCCTTGGAACCGGTGGTAGACTCAAGTGATGTTCAATAAGTTACTCGGTTACTATTGGTTTCCAAATAGTACCAGTATTTACATCAGGAGACACGTTAGTGTCTAGCGCCAAGAACACATCCAAGTAGTTGGGCGTGAGGCACTGTGTATATATTCTCGAGACATATGTAAACATAACCTCCAAAACAAAAAAAAAAATTTTGGGCTTTATTTTGTTATTATTGCCAAAACACTAAGACTTCCCACTATTTTTAATAAGTTTCTTTTTACGAATTCTACACATATTACAAAAAATTATTGGGTCTCAGCAATTATTTAATACATTTCAAACATGAAAATTATTGCTTGCGCCGATTTGCGATTAAAGAGGTTCAGAGAAAATATTTTATATGACGTTACAGTGAGAATTTTGAGTTTTGACATCGAAGTTGGTTGCTTGTTTTTTAGTTTTATCCTGTCGGAATAGGCAAAGGCTAAAGGGGAATGCTGCCTATCGTTATCAATATACGGTGTTGTATTAAGAATTAAGTATTTCGTTTTTTTTCTTGTATTCTCTATAGCTTATTTTTATTTATTTTTTCTGTCATATTTTATATTTGATAAACGTCTTTCGTATAATATATTTTTTCTGTCGTATTTTTTATTTGATAAACGTCTTTTGTTTCATATATTCGTTTCTGTTAAGAGCTCAATCTTCTTCGTTTCTTCCCAGATTCCCGTTAATTAATTGTTATTTTGTGTTTTGTTCATTCTGAGTGATTTACTAGTGTTTGTTTTAAAAACTGTATATATTGTGATTGGTTGGCGAATATTGTGGAGAACTGTTCTGGAGTGGTTTTCTATTGTAGGACTGTTCTGATGGTTTTCTGTAGTGTTTGTTTTTAAAACTTAATCTGTGTAATATATAATGTGATTCGTTGGCGAATATTATGGTGAACTGTTCTGGGTGAATAGAATGGGAAGTGATAGTTGATTGATGGGTGCTAGAGGGGCAGAGCCGCGCTTTTTGGCATTTTCCGCCGTTTCTCCAAAGCACAGACAAGATATTTTTGTTAACACAACAGATATGGCAGCATGGCCTCAGGTCTTAGCCGGTTCCAACAGAAAATGCCAATCAGAAAGTAAAATGTTATTACAGTCTAATTATTTTTCGAGAAATAACAAAATTATTTAACAAAGTGAGATGTACTATCTCTTATCTATGTAATTGTGGTGCTTTAATGTGATTTTAATGTATTTTTTTATTTAGTTTCAACCGATTTTATTCGGTCAAAACTCTAAAAATTAGACATAACCGCTTATTAAATGCCGCTGGAGTTTGTTTCTTGACTTCATCTCCTACCAATTAAATTGGTATTAAATTTTTTCTATACTCTAAGCCAACCCTTGATTTACATTTTAAGTTAAAGGAGAAATGCTGTTATGTTTACAATAGAAAAAACAGTTTGGTGGCTGTAGCAAACCAAGAAGATAGTGTTTATAAGTTGGTCATGGAACATAAACAATGTTTTTTACTCCTACTTCAACAGTAATTAGTGAAGAGTGTCATAGGAGATTGGCCATTTGAATATAAATGACCAGAATAAAATGAAAGATGGAGCAATTACGGGAATATCTTACACAGACAGCAATCTGAAGAAGAAAATGAGGAACCAGTACCATTTACTTTTAGTAAAGGGGGACCCAAATTAAGTGAATAAAAAAGCTGCCAGAGCGGTATAGATTTCCAAATCTATGTACAATGTTGAGTCCAAATGTTACTAATGATCCAGTCTGTGTCCATGAAGCTCTGGAGAGCCCAGAAAGAGACAAGTGGATTGAGGCAATAGAGGAAAAGCTGCATGCAAGATTTTGAAGAAAATGATGCATGGGTTCCTGTGAGTGAATTACCTTTTGATTAAACTTTAGTACAGTGCAAGTGTGTATATAAAAGGAAATTAAATAGTGTATGTTACAGAGCATGTTTAGTGGCTAAGGGCACAAGGTTACACAGAGGCCTGGTATTGATTATGAATAGACTTTCTCACCAGATATCAGACATTCTACTTTGAAATTATTGTTCGCACTATCTGTTCAGTTAAATTTAGATGTCACTCATTTAGATGTTAAAACAGCATTCTTAAATGGTTTTCTTAAAGAGGCCATTTATAAGGTTCAACTAGTTATTAATTGTGATTCAAATAAGAATAAGATTGTTCAACAAAGTAATTTATAATTAAAAAAAATGTTTATTTCAGAAACTTACATATTAAGTACAATAAAATCTATAATTACAATGCAATGTTTCTTAGGTATTTACAATATATGTATTGACTGCCTGAACTAGGAAATCCTGTGTTTCAGGCTAAAAGGGCTAGTGTACTCGCTTCACGAATCATATTTTATCATTTATATTAAACTATATATAACTTATAAGATAAAAGTATAAATAGGTAAAGTCTAATCTAACCTAATTAACGAATTATCTGTCTCTTCGTACGACCTACTTTGTAGCGACAACTGGATTTTTTTATATAGAGAATCATATTGTATCATTTATATTAAACTACAATTAACTTATAATATAAATGTATAAATAGTTAAAGTCTACTCTATCCTAATTAACAAATTCTCTGTCTCTTCGTACGACATACTTTGTAGCGACAACTGGAGATTTTTTTTACATTTATGGTAAGTTAGTCGATAAATATCTGACAAAGCATTTAATATTTAGTTATAAAGGTATGTTTTATTGCAATTTTTTGGGAGAATACTATATCTTTTCTTCGTTTTTTAGTAAGTTCAGTACAGTAGGCAAGAGCTGCGTGCTGTTTTAGTACTATGTTTAGTATAAAAAGTTGTCTGACTGTTAGGACTTTACATGTTTTATAAAGAAGGTTAGTAGGGAATAGGAAAGGGCGAAATGTAGCCACCTTGAGAATTGCTCTCTGCGCTCTCTCGACGGATATCAGTAGCGTTTTCGCTGCACCGCCCCATGTGCTGATACTTGATGATTTATGGTTTAAAGCAGTCATCTAGATCATGGTATTAGAGAGTGGAGCAATGTTTATGTGAGTTAGGTTTCAAAAGGAGTCGTATAGAGCCATGTGTTTTTACAAAAATGAATAATGATGTAAAAATTGTTATAGCATTATATGTTGATGACTTATATTTGTTCCAATAATCAAATAGAGACAGACAAGTTAATTTCAGTATTGAGCTCTAAGTTTAAGATTAAGAATTTGGGTCAGGTTCAACAATGTTTAGGTATGAGAGTTAAAATTGATAATCTTACTCAAATATTATGGAATAATATAATTTATGAAAAACTCGCAGTTTATTTATTCGAATATTTATTGCAAATATTTTACACAAATAAATAAGTGTAGTGTCCTAGGTATATAAATAAAAATTATTGTTGAGTAAATTTGTCAATTTTGGAGTCTGTAATCTGTAACTATCCAAAACTTTACAAAAAGTAATGAAATCCAACAAAAAAAAGTTTCTCTGTAAATCATCGCACCAAATACACATTTAAAATTTATTAAAAATAATCTGTACAGATATATAAAATTGGAGTGTCTGTTTGTAATATTAAAATACCCGCTTTTTATTTAATGCATATGGATGTATATGTATATATGGGACATAATATACCAAAATAGCCTTTTTTACCATTTTTGTCCGTCTGTCTGTCTGTTTGTTCCGGCTAATCTCTGAAACGACTGGGCCGATTTTGATGGGACTTTCACTGGCAGATAGCTGATGCTATTGGGAGTAACTTAGGCTATAAAAATAATCATCATCAATACGGGTACGGCTGTAAATCCAAGTTAACGCGGGCGAAGCTGCGGGCAACAGCTAGTTAAAAATAATTAAAAATAATAATAATAATAAAGATAAATAAAATTGGAGTGTCTGTTTGTAATATTAAAATAACCGCGTTTTATTTAATGCATATGGATGCATACACGGTACATATACCAAAATAGCCTTTTTTACCATTTTTGTCTGTCTGTCTGTCTGTTTGTTCCGGCTAATCTCTGAAACGGCTGGGCCGATTTTGTTGGGACTTTCACTGGCAGATAACTGATGTTATAAGGAGTAACTTAGGCTACAAAAATAATTATCATCAGACCGCGTACGGCTGTAAATCTAAACAAACGCAGGCGAAGCTGCGGGAAACGGCTAGTTAAAAATAATTTTGATTATTTACAAAAAATAATGAAATCCTGAAAAAAGAACTAAGTAACTGATTTAAATCGAAATTAAAAAAAATACGTTCAAAATATTTTTAAAAAATGGTGTACATTTATTGTACTACTTGGTGTGCATGTAACAGATATCTATACTAACATACTAATAGCTTATGAGTTTGTTTGTTTGAACGCGCTAATCTCAGGAACTATTGTTCCGATTTGAAAAATTATTTCAGTTTTAGATAGCCCATTTATCGAGGAAGGCTATATGGCTATATACCATCACGCTTTGACTAACAGTAGTTAAGTTGAGTAAGCTAACGCGGGCGAAGCTACGGGCAACAGCACTAGCTGTATATATACATAATACGAAAGAGTAACTAATACACGAATAAAATATGAAGACACTTATTCTCTTTCTCTCTTGAAGTCGTAATTAACTTTGTTCTACTGCAACTTAAAGCGGCAATTTAAAATCGAATAGATAGGTAGCTGAAATATTCTTTATAAAGTCGTCAACCGAAACAAGCGGATCAATTATTATTATCTAAGTATTGCAAAACAAGTATGTACAACAATTTCTTTTTATATTTTTGAACGTATTTTTTAAAATTTCGATTTAATTCAGGTACTTGGTTATTTTTTCATAATAGAACGAACTAGTTCGCCATTGAATTATGAACCAAATTGAGCGCTCTCAGTGGTGACCGATTAGGCCCAAGACTAGTCTGGTATGAACTTATTAATAAGGTACCAAAGATAGTAATGATAGTATGTAGTAGAGGCGCTGCTCGAGTTTCCATACAATTTTTATACTACTCGCTAAGGTGTATCTTCTCTGGAAACTCATGGTAGAGGTACAGAGTGGTACAGATCACAGATGTACCACACACACTACCAGGGGTGGTCAACTTCGACATTATTTGAGACCTATTTGGGGGATTGTTCAGTGCTGCAAGCCTATAAATAAAAATGGGTCTTTCATAATAAAAAAACTTCACAAAGCTAAAGAGTTGCAATTTTTTCTTACTTTACTTACTTTCTAAATTTATCTTAGTGATATTGTGAAGTCATTTACAATACATCGAAAATGACGCGCGCCAAGTACGTTTAAAAAATTGTTTTCAATTGTAAAATTTGCCACAAAAATTTTGCAATTATTGAAAATCACAATGATTACTTTTTTTTTAATTTATATTTTTTTGTAGCTTGCAAATTTTTCTTTTTTTTTTGTAAATATACTACACCAATTGCTTTTTTCAATTTTCACAGTTTTTAATGAGTGTTTCTTTTAATCCGAGAGGTTTTGTGTACTTGGTTTTTTTATTTCATATTTTTTGTAAAGATTTGTTTATTTTTTTATTTTTGCTATACGTGTATATAGTTAGAGGTGTACTTGGCGCGACATTTTACAGTGAAACTGTTTTTTGTGGGATTTTAATATAATGTCACGGTCTTGTCTTAATGTTAAATCTTATATGAGAGAATTACAAATATTATCACTACTTTTGTATCTATATACCCTAAGTATAGGTATAGCCCACGTTGGTATGTAAGAATCCTATAATGTAATTCCTACATCCGACGTCGTGCGACGCCCGGCTGTGCAGTCGCCAGTCTCTACATCTATTTGATATAATTCAATGAAAACATTCTCTGAATTTATTCACTGGGGGAATAAGAAATAAGTAAAGAAAGTATAGCTTAAAACACGAATTATTGTTTCAATGCCACATTGACATGCCTTACCCAATGTCGTCATTATCATTTTTTATACAAACATTGTCTTGATGACAATCAACACGAAAACAATAATTTGCTTGTTTCTCCCTTGAAAAGGTTTGCTGTGTTTGAGAGAAAGGTAAAACAGGCAGCACATCCCTACCATTATTCAAGCCATGTCGTGGCGGCGGGGTTCAGTAGCTTAAGGAGAACCCAGCACCTTGCGCGAAGCCAATTGAACCGAATGATTTGCACTTTGTACATTTGTACATTTGTACTATTATAAGAAGAGAAGACAAAGAGCAGGATGGACAAGGGGCGAGGAATAGGAATAGGAACCTCACCCCATTGCACTGTCCCGACGTCCCGACGTTGTTCTGTGGTGCGGGACAACCCCTCTGTGGAGGTGACGTCGGTCCCTTGGGAACTGACTAGCCGTCGAGGTGCCCTGTTGCATTGGTGGCACTTGCCAGGTTCTAGTGGGTAGAGCTGCGTCCACCTTACTAACCATCTTTTTTTCGTAGCGAGTCCCACTTACCTGCCCGGGGAGTCCCCTCTCCTCCGCGGGTCAAGAGCACTTCCTGGCGCAAAAGAAAAAAAAGGTTAAAAGACAGATTAGTCTCACTGTTATCACTATCAGATAACACTTGGGTATGATTTTCTTCACTGAAATAAGTATTATCCTCAAACTGTAGGTATATTTTTTATAATTTCCTATTATTCTTTAAAAAGCGTATGATGAAAATATTTTTACAAATTACTTCACCTTATCTACAGTATGTTTTATTAACGTTGCAGTAATAAAACTCCAGTGGTTTGCAGTTTATACGTAGGCGAAGCCGCGTTAACCAAGCAGCTAATATGAATTGAATGCTTAATCTCAGCAAATATCAGTCCGGACAGACAGACATTGTGCAACGACAATATTTAACGATCACACAGTAAATGTCAATTCAATTTAAATAGTTAATTCCTCAGATGTTCGTGTAAAGATTCTTGATCATTCTCAACTTACATTGTTTTACTGTATTGGGTAATATTGGGCGAGCAATTACAGTATTTATAATTAAATTGTAGAGCTATATTAATAATAATATAATATTTTGGGATAATCTATACTAATATTATAAAGCTGACGAGTTTGTATGTTTGTTTGAACGCGCTTATCTCAGGAACTACTGGTCCGATTTGAAAAATTCTTTCAGTGTTAGACAGCTTATTTATCGAGGAAGGCTATAGGCTATAAAACATCACGCTGTGACTTATAGGACTTGAGTAATGTGGGCGAAGCTGCAGGCAACAGCTAGTAATATATATTTAGCCTGTAATATGGCAACCAGACAAAATACTTATATATTTCTAAATACATACATATTATAGATAAATTACACCCAGAGACAGAACAAATGATCATGCTCATTACACAAACATTTGTTGTGGGCGGGAATCGAACCCACGACCTTCTGGTTTAGTAGTCAGGCTCACTAACCACTAGACCAACAGGCCAGTCACTATCGCAGACACCTACTTGCCCGTGGTTTCACTCGACCAAAAAAAAAACCTCTAAAATTAGTATGTTATATGTAAGTTCGGCTTGGCTGGGCTTCCTCAATAAAATGTACTTATAAATGTAGAAATATTTTCAAATTCGACTAATGAATTTTTGTAAGAGGTAGTGTTATGCTGCTTTACAGCTGAATTGAGCCGGCACGACCGGGGTCTCGCTCACATAATACCGGCGTAAAGTGACAGCTATGCAGTCGCGTTTCGCTGTCTTTCGTGCGGTTTGTGAGTTTCATGTGGCCACCACCCCGGTCGTGCCGGCCCAATTCGGCTGCAAAGCAGCAGCACTTCTTGCAAAAAAATCATTAGTCGGATTTGAATATATTTCTGCATTTATTGAGGAAGCTCAAGGAATAGTCCAATTTACATATTAAAGCTACTTAATTTAAGAGGTTTTTCTTTGGTCGAGTGAAACCACGGGCAATTAGGCAATTATGTAATATACAAAACAATCAATTTTGAATTTTATCCTATAATAACCATGTTCTTTGTCTCTTTTTATTGTACAATGTATCTGATAACACAATATTAGCCTGTTATGTTCTAATTTACCAATTACATGCAACGAGGACTGGAGTAATTCATTACAATGTAGATGAAGCATTTGATATTAAAGCGATGTGATCCGATAGGTAGGTGCAACCTTTCACGATGTTCCTACAAGACCTTTTCATACGGTTTCAAAACAAATTTCCACCAATAACCCATTTGTATGAGTGGAACTAATTTAAATGTTAAATGTTGTATAGTTAGAAATGTAATAGTACATTTTATGGTGACAGGTTTTTATGAGTTTGGCCCTCATACCTTGTAAGCTTGATTTGTGTTATATTAATGGATAGCTGTTGCCTGCAGCTTCGTCCGTGTTACTCAACTCCTATAAGTCACAGCGTGATGTTATATAGCCTAGAGCCTTCCTCGATAAAAGGGCTGTCTAACACTGAAAGAATTTTTCAAATCGGACCAGTAGTTCCTGAGATTAGCGCGTTCAAACAAACATACCAACTCTTCAGCTTTATAATATTAGTATAGATTTGTAAGTAGCAATATTGCTATGGGACGACGATCTCTGTACAGTGGACGATACTAGTTAGACGAGTGGCGTTAGATCGGCTGTCTTGGTGTTCATTATGACTGGCCTGTTGGTCTAGTGGTTAGTGACGCTGACTGCTAAACCAGAAGGTCGTGGGTTCGATCCTCACCCGGTATAAATGTTTGTGTGATGAACATAATAATATAATAATAATAATATCTATGGACACTTTCACACCACGTTAATCTGGCCCCGTGCTAAGTACTCGAAGAACTTGTGTTACGGGTACCAGACAACAGAAATATATTTAATACTTTTATCTATACATATATTTAAGATTTTTATTATATTATAATACACATATTTAATACACATCCATGACCTAGGAACACAGAAAATATTTTCGTTCCCTGGCGGGATTCGAACCCGCAACCTCTGGCTTGAGCGCCAACGCGCTTACCACTGAGCTGCAGAGGTCGTCAAAACATGATCGTTCGTTCTGTCTCGGTGTAATTTATCTATAAAGTGTGTATTTAGAAATATATAAGTATATATCAGTTATCTGGTTGCCATAGGAACAGGCTCTGCCTAGTTTGAGATCAGATGGCCGTGTGTGAGTTGTCCCAACATATTATTATATTATTATTATTAAAGGAGGCTGTGGGATATAAGAGTTATATAAGAGAAGGCCCCAAATGAGATCTCCGATAGGCATGCAGGTTTCTCTCGATCACGGAGCACGGAGATCGTCTTCCCACCTGGTCAACGGTCGACCAACACTTCATCTACCTAAACGCGGCCTCCACTCTTGTACTTTTTTGGCCCATATTTGTCTAATTATAATAGCGATCATTCTCTCATCATACTCTCTCACCCTTTTCAAATGTAAATTGCATTTCATACAAAAATTAACAAACTTTAATATAACAATCCATATTAAATTATTAAGCACTTAATTATTATAAAAAAGGGTCTCATATTTTAACCAAGGCGCTGGCAGCCCGCGCCTTGGGGAAAAAACAAAGCCTAATAATAAAGATGCTGTGTTATTTATGTGCATTGACACCTGAGGATTTGTTTTACGTTTGTGAATTATTAAAAAATATAAAAGTGTATCTTATTGGAATATATCGTCTTGGCGTTCATTGAAAGGGCATATGTTCAGCAGTGGATAGAGGCTGATGATGATGATGGTATTGATATTGAGGTGGGAGCAATAAGTCTCCACCAAGGTTCAAGTCTTGTCGTGGCGATGGGGCTCAGTAGCCAGCACCTTGGGCGAAGCAAATTGAACTGAAGGAGGTGTTCTTTGTATCCCTCTTATAAGAAGAGGGGACAAAAGAGCAGGGGGACAAGGGGCCAGGATGCGAACCTCACCCATTGCACGGTCCCGACGTTGGGAGGGGTTGTTCTGTGGTGTAGGACGACCCCTCTGTGGAGGTCGTGTCGGGCATTTGAGGGACTGACTAGCAGTCGAGGTGCTCTGTTTGCTCAATAGATCCGGGGTACCTCACCAAAGGCGCCATTGGTGGCACTCGCTGGGTTTTAGTGAGTAGAGCTGAGACCTTTCGGGTGCAGCGAGTCCCACATACCCGCCTGGGGGACCCACTCCCCCGCGGGATGCCCCAGAGCATTTCCCAGCGTACCTAAGGCAATACATAAATGAGTTATCTGGGTTAACTCCAGGCAAATCCGTCGTCGACCACTTACAATCACGTGGCACGTCTGACCTATGCACATAAAGACGATCGTACCAAACAAATATGTCATGATGATGATAAAAATACATAATATAAGTTTTTTTGTAAAATAAATTAAAGTTACAGCGATAAGATAATATGAAGGGATCGCTTGTTATTATCAACGTAAGTGTCCGTTGCATGCATCACGATAACATGCGAGCTGTTTCTAATTAGTCTGTCATCTGAGAGAACTTTTATTACACTTACATACGATAACTTATCGATGTGCTTTCACTAAAATAATAATGTTAGTATTATGCTTGACGACCTCTGTGGCTCAGTGGTAAGCGCGTTGACGCTCAAGCCGGAGGTTGCGGGTTCCAATACCGTCAGGGAACAAAAATATTTTCTGTGTTCCTGGGTCATGGATTTGTATTAAATATGTGTATTATATAATGAAAATCTTAAATATAAAATAGTATAAAAGTATTAAATATATTTCCGTTGTCTGGTAACGGTAACACAAGTTCTTCGAGAACTTACCACGGGACCAGATTGACGTGGTGTGAAAGCGTCCATAGATATTATTATTATTAGTATGCTATATAATATTTTTACTAATTTAATACATCGTTTTTTTAATGTTATAAGGAGGTAACCGAGCAGTTGGAGCCTTATGGTGACTACCGACGCCCAGCAACATCCGCACAACCAAAAGTTATGCAGATGCAATGGGCCACGGGAAACTCACAAACCACGAAACGCGACACCATAGTGTTATGTTATGTTAGCGAGAGGTACCACCCCGGTCGTGCCGGCCCAACTCGGCTACAAAGCAGCATGACTATACTATCTGTTGCCCACGTTGAATTTTATATCGTTCCATTGCGAACTCATAATGATTATTGCACGCCACATAAGCGTTTTTTTCAATTAACTGTCTTTTAATTATTATTGTTATTTATAAAAAAACTAAGATAGACTTATAATGTGCATTTATATAAGACTGTTTACGCGTTGCTAAGCAACTGACAGGCTACAAATAATCAATTTTATTGTGGAAATTGTGATAATGGGGCGCGCACTTTTGGATTTTCTAAACTTTTATATATCATTTCTCGGGATATATTGCGAAACAACTGTCTGAAACTTTTTACGCCTGCATACAATTTAGATAAAATCTAGCAAGCAAATAGCATCCTTTTTTTTGTTTACGCAGGTGAATATTTTCGCATTCAGGTTTACTTTGGGTAAGGCTCCTGGACCTATGTGGGGACTCGCACTTGGGAATGCACAAACCCACTAAACCACCATTTAAAAAGTAAACAACATGGATAGCTCAAAACGTAATGTGTTTTCTTTTGTTTATATTTATTAAAAGCGGCAATAAAAATCTACCAACCGGTTCGTACTGATCCGGATGCAATTAAATGAAAGCATTCTTTAATATTACCAGTATTACCATCCATTCGTACCACCGTTACTATATGGTACGGAACCGTCGCGATCGAGTCTCGCACTACCGATTTTTATCAAGCATAAATGTATGAATGAATTGGACAAAGCGTGACAGTGAGGCGTGTTCGTGTATACATCATCTGGTACACCTGTGGCCCCGCCCACGTCGCCGTACCCTCGTCTTCGTCCCAACACCATTCCACGGTCAGTCTTCGACGGGCGCGGTTGTGTCAGTGTGTGTGCGGTGTGTTCGATTGTTGATAAAGTGAGTTTGATCTTTTTTATTCCTGTGTACATATAATGAAAAATATTGCGGATTTTATTAAGCTTTTTATATCCGTTTCAGACAATTATGTATAAGTTATGGGAGGACTAAAATAAACTAAGTTTTTTTTCATTATAAGTGAAATTCGCGTAAACATTAGATAACAATGTAACAACTTGTGGCTTGCGGGCGGAGCTATAATATACGCAAGCGCAAAAACGCAAATGAAAGTTTTAGGAAAAGTTAGTTTAAAAGTATAATTTGCATTACAAGTTATATGTTAAAAAATGTTTGATATTTGTGTTTTTGAAATAGGATTTATTTTTGAAGCCAAAGCTATTAATTACATGTACATGCCGTATAATATATACGGTATGTACAAAAAACAGTTATCAAAATAAATACGCTGTTTTGGTTTATTTATCAGCCTGTAAGTCGCGAAGATAACATTTAAATTTAGATATTTATCATTATAAATGGATTTTGACCCAACCCTGTGTATAAAATTTGATAAAGCAAAATTTTTTTAATGCGTTTCGAATATAGTAGAGATGATATTTATTTTGATTTATGGTTTTTCCGTGCTTATAACAGTTCTGACAAATTGATGCTCTTACTTTTCACCTCCATGTTTTATCTCAGCTAATTTGTCAATAGATCATGTAGTAGCTGACATGATACTGTTCCTTTCAAGTAGACGGAGGGCAGTGCATAAATACTAGCTATATCCCCAGGCTTCGCCCGCTAACTTAATTTATAATCGTAATCACCTATGATTATTATTTTTATAGCCTCTCTTAGTAATAATGTAGTTTAACATTTTTTTTATTAGAAAAAGTTTCAAAGATACATCCAAACTTACAAACACTTAATGTTAGTGTAGATAATCCAGTGAAGGGATAAAGACTGTTGTGATAAAGACAAATATAGTGTTGTTCAGTACTACAAGCAGTCTTATCCCCGGGCTACATACGACTCGTTTTGTTAGGTTTTGGCATTACAGTTTAGTAAAACATGCTGTATAATCAAATCCTAAAAATAAAAATTGACATTTTTAATCACCTGTAACAGCTGTTATCGCTTATAGGGAAGTAAAGATAATGATAGAGTTCTCAAATGTAGAGCAGATCTAGACATGCAATTTAAGTAAAGTCAACCATGTAACCATGAACATAAAGTCCAGCCGCGACTGTTATTCTTCGTGCCAGGTCTATCCCCACCATGGTTCAAGCCTTGTCGTGGTGGTGGGGCTCAGTAGCCTAAGGTGAACCCAGCACCTTGGGCGAAGCAAATTGAACCGAGGGAGGTGCTCTTTGTACCCCTCTTATAAGAAGAAGGGACAAAAGAGCACAGGGACAAGGGGCGAGGATGGGAACATAGCACTGTCCCGACGTTGGGAGGGGTTGTTCGGTGGTGCGGGACAACCCTTCTGTGGAGGTGGCGTCGGTCCCTTGAGGGATTGACTAGCCGTCGAGGTGCCCTGTTTGTTCAATAGATCCGGGGCACCTCACCAAAAGCGGCATTAGTAGCACTCGCCGAGTTTTAGTGGGTAGAGCCTTTCTGGCGCAGAAGTCCCACATACCCGCCCGGGGAGACCCACTTCCCCTTTGATTCAGAAATGACCCCACAAAATAGTCAAAACATATTAGGATTGATCTATATTCATATTAAAATTCATAATTAATTATAGTCTAGCGAAAGATGAAATTATATTAAGACAGCGTCATGCCGTCACGGCATTCGATTTTACTGCCAATGTACGCCAACAAAAGTAATACAAAACAGCATTAAAGTAATGCATAAGCTCATAAGCCATAAAGTTATACCTACACACACATACACGATGTGAGATACCCGCGGAAACTATGACAAGCGACACTAGAATACCACATTGTTATAAACAATGCCTGTACAAGATGGGCCCCAGGGCTGTGCCGTGTATCGCCAGATCGTTGTGTATGATGTGAATTATTTATATTTTGTAATATTATTTACATTTCTTAAATTCCTACTACCCCACCTACCTATATCATAATGAAATGTCGTAACAAAATCTATAAATTCGAATTAAGTTCGTCGTTGTTTCACGCCTACATGCAAAGCTACATTTTCAGCTTAGGCTTTATTTTATGCCCGTATTTCTTCGGGAACGTGAACTACGCGGGTGAAACCGCAGGGCGCTGCATTAGTACTAATATAATAAACTTTAATAAAGAGCTGTTTGAATGTTGGAGATAATATTCATAAATATGGGTACGTTAACACTGACTGACATGGGCCAGGATGTGGCTATAATAATAATTTAATTTCAGGCCTCATAGCCAAAACTTTGTTAGTAACAATATTCTTATAATGTGAGTAGTTATTCAGTCCAGATATGGGTTAATTATTTTTTTCTTTATTTATTTGTTCAAAACAAAAAAATACAATTTTTTTTTCACAAAAAACCCAGCCACGAAAACCTCACTGGGTTTATCTGGGCAAGGTGAGTCGTACAATATAAACTTATTTAGGATGTACACAATCACACAATAATAAATGTTTTTACATATTAGTTATCAGTTTTAAAGTTGACAACTAACTATATACAGTCAAACCTGGGTAAGCGAGAGTTCAAGGGAGCACAATCTCATTCTCGCTTATAGAGGTTTCTCACTAACCCGAGTTTCTCGCTAATGCAGGTACATGGTACAATTTCTCTCTTATAGAGGTACGCAGCAATAACAAGTCACAGCAAGTACGAATGTAGTAAATATGTAATATGATAAAATTATGTGCATAATATGCACAACATATATTATGTATATGTGTGTTTCTCGCTAATAGAGGTTTTGGGAGCTTAAATTGACGGGTCTCACTTATAGAGTTTTCTCACTTATCCAGTTCTCACTTACCCAGGTTTGACTGTAATCAAATTAAATAAACTATATAATCTAACTTAAAGCGGGCGATAAAACCAGACTAGTGTTTCATATATACGTATATCTCTTTACGGCTTCCTTCGACACATTGATAGAAGTCTAGATATGTTGATGGTTGGTTCCATTGTCGATAACGCGCTACCTTTAATATCAGTCAGGTTACGTTCACCTGTTCGCTGGCCAAATGCGCTTTTATGTAGTCAAAGATTTTGTCATCAATCAATGACATTCGAGCATACTCGGATCACGCGTTTCGGAGTCCGTATCCACTCGACCGTGTAATTTACCTTTCCTTTTTTACCTATTGATAGGTCACGGGTAGGCAAAATCGATAAAAAAAAGTCCGTGTACGTGCAAATTAAAGAAGTACAACCAACCGAACTTGGGTCACTCGATTTGATGTCCCCCCAACAACACAGGTTTTATTGTGAAATATCTATTGGCGCGCCTGCAGTAAAACAGGCTTTATGATTTACTAGCTGTGGCCCGTAGCTTCGCCCGCGTTAACTTAGATTTACAGCCATATACGGATTGATGATGATTATTTTTTAGCCTAAGTTACTCCTTATAACATCAGCTATCTATCAGTGGAAGTCCCGTCAAAATCGGCCCAGCTGTTTCAGAGATTATCCGGAACAAACAGACAGACAGGCAAAAATTGTAAAAAATGCTATTTTGGTATATTTACCGTGTATACAATCATATGAATTCAATAAAAAGTGGTTATTTTAATATTACAAACATACACTCCAATTTTATTTATCTGTTTAGATGTATAGATGATGGATTAAGGTTGATAAAAGCGAGAGGCATTAAATTAAACCACGTATACTATGTACCATTTCCAGGCTACACACCAAAACTTAGACCAATAGAACCAATAGTTTAGTCACAGGATATTTTTAAAGTTTTAAAGGCGCTCCGGTTTGTTCGACCCGGTGAGACGCAACGTGTTGTGCGACGTTGCCTTTTAGATTCGAAGGACATTTTACAAAGGTTTACAAAAAGTTTTTACGTTTAACTTTGACTATTCACGTATTTAAGTTCTTTGAAAAACTTTTTTTTTATTGCTCTCAAACAATTTTTTTATAGTTTCGGATTAACCGTAAGCATGTGTAGTATATTATGTAGTTTAATTTAATGCCCCTCGCTTTTATCAACCTTGTATACTAGAATAATGTCATTTCTTTATACCATCTTTCGATATAACTTTTATTAGCTTTTTACCAACTTTTTAAGAACTTTATTCTTATTATCCTACGTCTATACCTAGGATAATTTAAAGTTTTTGCCTGTGCAAGAACTGTTAACTGATGGAACATCAGCAAGACCGGCTAAAGGGTATTTAGAAATGCTAATGAGTGTGTTCTCATTGTAAAGAAACAACAGTATATTTCTAAATCGGGTCTAGTTTGCATGTCTATTAGACTTTAGCCCGCTAACAGCAGGGACGTGACTGCGTACGGTCCGCTCGGAATAATTAGTGGATTAAAAGTGGTGGGATTTTAAGCGCGGAATAAAACTGAGACTAACATAATCTGAGTCTTTAATTATCAGCTAAACTAACACAAGACAAAGAGACAAAGAGAGCCTTTTTATCGCAGGGAAATCCTTATGGATGCAGCCAGGTTCTTCGGGTAAATCCAGACCCAATGTGGGACTCGCACCTGGGAGTGCCCACCCTAACTAAAACCACTCCGAGCGCCTTCAGCCGCTTTTTGAGGGTCCCGGATATGCAGGCAACAGACAGAATCACCTCAGCGACAGGCTGGCCCCGGCGAAGGCCAGACTGCTCCTCGTAAGGGGGGACTGCCCAGCCGCTACTAATTAGTCCCCACGACGTCGTGCCATACAGGCCCAGGTTCCCATCCTGAGCCCGACACGAACACAGGGGCGTAACTGGAGGCGCATTAAGTAGCGCCTCCTACGCACCCCCGTTCGTCGCTCACGGGAGGAGGCCTCAACGGCAGGCTCCTCTCTCACGCGCTCGTCGGCTTCCTTCTGGGACATTACTGCCTCGCAGAAGGAAACCATTGCCGTCGAGATGAGGGAGCCTCGCCCAATTTAAAGGACCTGTCCAGCGTAAATGTATAGCGTTTATGCATATGCTGTATCGCTAACGGTGAAAACTCAGGAGACTCGTGGTAAAGGCTGTCGTAGACGAAATATTAAGATCCACAAATAAAAATGTTTTTAATGTGATCATCTATATCTATAAATCAACTCGAATGCCCGAAATAATTACTGGTTGGAGTGATGCCCCGCGCTCTGATCTGCATGGGTACCAAGATCCCGACTAGAAAAAAAGTTAGGCTGAACCAGATAATATATCTGGACCGGATCAGGATAGAATAAGGCTTGCCAAATCCGGTAAGCCCTATCAGGACCAGGTCTGGACCAGATGAGGATAGCCTGATGTAAAATATAATAAAGTATGGTAAGGCACACTACATCAGGACCAGGTCTGGACCAGATGAGGATAACCTGATGTAAAATATAATAAAGTATGGTAAGGCATACTACATCAGGACCAGGTCTGGACCAGATGAGGATAACCTGATGTAAAATATAATAAAGTATGGTAAGGCATACTACATCAGGACCAGGGCTGGACCAGATGTGGTCCGGCATATATTTTTAATTTTATTTTGAATTAATATAGTTAATTTTTTTTAAGTACGATTAAATTAATATTTACTATAAGGGATATAACATATAACAAAAAAAACTGCCTTCAATTTCTATTAAATTACATGAATATAAACACAAGTAAGACACAAGTATAGTATATACAATATGAAATGTATATGAAGCGATGCGTGACGTCACAATACGACTCATCGCATTTTGTACAGTGTGTCGCTTCATTAAAATTCGATAATATAACCAATGATGTTATATAAATTATAATATCATTGAATATAACTATTTAAGCGTCCAGAAGTAAGAAATAAATCTGTGTGGTGTAAAATTTCTGTTGAATAATTAACTATTTTTGTTTTATATACATTGTTTAGAATCTGTATATAGTAATTAGTATATTTATTATTTAAGAATATATACCGCGTGAATAGTATGTTTTATCAAAAAATGTACCAAAATATCAATATCAATAAAACATAAACAACGAATATGTACATAGTGAGTATATTAATTTATACAAGCGACCGCGGGTGGCGTCACAAAATAACATGTCTGAACTTGTATACAGTGTTGTTTGTTGCAAGAATACGTAGATCAGTTTATCAATTTTGCAAGTGACAAAAGTTTTGTGTCATAGAGAATCATTTGTTGAATATTTAACTAATAATTATATTATTTTTTTTATATTGTGTAAAAATTATATGTCGATTAGAATATTAAAATATATAAATTAAAAGTGAAATTTATAAGTTTAACAAAAAAACTGAATAACTTAAACAATTAGATTATGAATAATTAATATAATGCGTGTTAAATTAAAAAAAAGTGAATAAAGTAATATAAACTTATAGTATCTAGATTATTATATTACTCAGTTTAATGTGTATAAAATACGAACTTGTGGATTAAATTAATTAGATAAAAATTTGTGTAGTGTTTAAAGCTTCGTTATTAAGTTTAATTAGGTACAAGGTTAGTCAGAAATCATTGAAAAAGTGCAAAATTTTTTGCTATTTCTTAAAATAATTTTATATTTCAATAATCCGTTTTTTCAGATGACTTACAAGTACGTGTTAGTTCTATTTGTAAATGATTCACCCAGTAAAGAAATAGATATACCTAGTATGTACCAAGTTCTTGGTTAGATCATTTTATAGAATACGGTGGTACTGGATGTAAATATATGCCTGAATCATTGCTAAAAAATTCTAAATACCTATTGCAAATTATTACAAACAATGGTGAAATATTGTGATGAGCCTGATCCGACGTGGCCAACGTTTCATGTTGAAATACGTGGCGTAGCAGGTAATGTATTGTTATTTGAATTATAGATTTATTAAAATTAATATCTTATTGTCATAATAACATGAAAGTAATTACAATTATTTAATTTAATTTAATAATTTAATTAACCAATAATGAAGCTTTGAAGTTATTCATAGCGATTTGGATTTGTATCTACTATCTAGTATAAGCGGGTTATAAGGTATGTCAATAGAAATATCTATAATAAATCTAACCTCTTCTATAGTTCATCTTTTCTCTTTATTTTCGGCCTATGTACAGTGAGTTGTAATTACTACAGTAATAATAGTTCAATGCATATGTAGGATACTTAAAAAATATATCTCAAATTATTTTATTATTAATTGGTTCTACATTGTTCTTCATATTATGTGATACCTATCTATTAATATAAATCAAATAAGTGCTAATTATAATAATCTATTTGACTTATTGAGCTACATAATAATATTTGCATTCATTTCAGATTTTATGAAAACTTCCATATGACATCCATAGTAAGTGCTATTGTTGGTACTCATATGGATCTCATACGTCCAGCCCAAAATGAGAGGTTTTATAATAGAAAAGGATTTCACTTAAGGAATGTTTTAATTGTAAGTTAACTCTTGGATTCTGTAATTCTGTAATTTAGTTTTAATAATGTGTTTTGTTTTATTAGTAAATACCTTTAAATTGTATATAGGTATTATATTGATATAATATATTATACAATTTAAACAAATTAATTATATATGTTAATAGATATATTCTTTTAGTAATACCACAGTATAAGAAGTCATAATACCTTTAAATTGGCAAATAACATAAAAATTATAAAGGAATCTTAGAATGTGTTCTTTCCTTTTTAAATTTTGGGGAAGTTGTTTATTCACTTGTTAAGTCTAAGTTAAAATCATAATAAAGTGAGCATTTGTTTCATACATGAATATTGTAATGCAATAATTATTTATTATGTTTTAGGAGACTCGGGCTATGCCCAAAGAACTGTTGTGATATATATATATATATATATATATATATATATATATATATATATATAGCTCCGGCTGGCTCACCTGAAGAACACTACACCAAATTTAATTGTGTAGCACACTATACAGTAAAGCATACTATGGGTGTTCTGAAGTATAGGTGGCGATGTCTCCTAGGCCACAGGGTCCTTCACTATCATCCGGACACAGTTATTAGAATTATAAATGCTTGTTGTGTTTTACACAACATTTGTAATGAAGCAAGCTTGAGTCAAAAAGACAGTGAGGATACCATACCACCTACTTCAGTAGCACAGACAGCACCCAGAAAACAAGTAGGCAGGACCTTCCAGAGTTAGTGTGGGTGAGCTATAATAGGCTGCGAAGTGTTTTTAATGTTTTCATTAAACTCTTGTTAAACTATTATTTGTTTTTTTTTACTATCTATATTTTTGGTCATTGATTGATATAATCAATATTACAATCACAGTATTTATAAAAATAAGTAACTAAAATACTTAACAATAACCCTTTTATTCTCTTTTAACCTAAGGTAGCAATATTTAAATAAATCACAATATTTAGTTTCTAATATTTAAATGTAACACAGTTTTTATTTCCCTGTGTATATTTTTGGTCATTGATTGATATGGTGATCTATATTACAATCACGGTATTATAAAAATAAGTACTAAAATACTTAACCCAACCCAACCTAAGGTAGCAACATTTAAATAAATCACAATATTTAGCTTCTAATATTTAAATGTAACTGTTTTTATTTCCCTGTGTATATTTTTGGTCATTGATTGTTAAGGTAATCATACCTACAAGCACGGTATTATAAAAACAAGTACTAAAATACTTAGTAACAATCTATCCTAATAAATCACAGTATTTTGTAAACAAATTAAGCCTATGTTTATGTTATTTTTTTTTAATTTTAAGAACTATTTTTCAATTTTAAGACCAATCACTAAAATACATAACAATAATAATTTGTATGTGGTCTGTCAGAACTAGAGCTATTATTTTGGAAAGCCTTGGCACCAGCATTACTGGTAAATTAAGAAAGGAGACGATTTCTAATTTTTTTATCTCATCCAGATTCGATTAGGAATTCCGAATCGGGTCCTGATAAGATTTTCCTGATCGGGTCCTGATAAGGTTTTCCTGATCGGGTCCAGATTAGGTTTTCCTGATCGGGTCCAGGCAAATCATCTGCGTTACATTCCTTATCTGGTCTAGATCGGGCATGCCCGGTCCGGTCCTTCTAAGGATCACGAAAAAATTTCTAGTCGGGATACGATACGATTTCTCCCGTGAAACAGCTTTGCTGTGTTTCGGAGAGAAGGGCAAGATAGGTATTTAGTTAAGTACTGTCAGTGGTGTCGCCCGAAAATTAATCACCTTCTCATTGTTGTAATGGTGTGGTAAATAAGTGGCTACATCTATTGTTCGCAATATTAATAACTTTGTGAAGTTTCACCGACTACTACCGACTAAGTAGTTACTTTAATAAAAAAAATCGGTTGTCTGTAAAGTCGGTTTACTGACGATAGTTGAACGTGACAACGGCATAAGAAAATGGGACGCCTCAGAGCGAGGTAACGCCGCACACGTCATGTTTTTCGTTCTTGAAGCCGGCTCCATCGAATTATAAGACGTTGTTACGTCAATAAATCACATAATACCGGCGTAAAGTGACAGCTATGCGTATCGTGCATATTCTCTGGTTGTTCGGATGTGTATGGGCGTCGATAGTCGCCAAAAGGATTCGACTGCTCGTTTGCCCTCCTACGCTATAAAAAAGCTACTTTAAAATTATGTTTTGATTTGTTTTTGTGATCAATAAAATATTTTTCTTTCTTTCTTTCTAATAGTAATGATAACTGTACCTTATGATCCTGGTATGTACGATGTAATTGATTTAGGACTGGGCCCGGGGCGACGGGAAGTCCTCAATTACAATTAGTACGTCTCGGTTCGCACTCGTATCGCATCAGCTATGACTAATATCCGCTAATGTACATCTGCCATTGGTTTTGTCTTAACGATTATGAAACAAATTTTCAAGGATTTTATAAGTTTTGATGGACATCTGTCATACTTTTTTTTTTCTTTAACGCCGGGAAATGCTCTGAGGCATCCCGCGGGGGAGTGCGTCTCCCCACGCTGGTATGTGGCCTGTGGAACTCTCTGCGCCCGAAAGCTGGTAAGTGGACACAGCTCTACCCACTAGAACCCGGCGAATGTCATCAATGCCGCCTTTGAGGTCATCAATGCCGCCGGTGAGGTGCCCCAGATCTAATGAGCAAACAGGGCACCTCGACGGCTAGTCAACCCCTCAAGGGACCGACGCCACCTCCACAGAGGGGTTGCCCCGCACTACAGAATAACCCCTGCCAACGTCGGGACAGTACAATGGGGTGAGGTTCCCGTCCTCGCCCCTAGCCCCCTGCTCAATTGTCCCCTCTTCTTATAAGAGGGGTACAAAGAGCCCCCTCGGCTCAATTAGCTTCGCCTAAGGTGGAGCGGCTCACCCTAGGCTACTGAGCCCCACATCCACGTCAAGGCCTGAACTATGGTGGGGACATCTGTCATCCTGGTTTTGTCTTAATAATGAAACAACTTTTCAAGGATTTTATAAGTTTTTAGTGTTTGTCCGATAAATTGGATATATGGCACGTGTCGTCATGGGAGGACTGAGGTCTTACGAAAATACATGCGAAGTACACAAAGATTTATAATTTCAATCATAATTGGTTCCACATAGATCATGTGGAAAGTGCTACTATATTTTTAATCTGTGTCATATTAATGCTTCACAAATGAAATAATTTTATTGATTCGCTGATTATATTTTATTGTAAGTTAATTATTGAGGAATTAATTATTATTGAGCAGAATGGTAAAAGAAAGAAAGGAAAGATATCATGAGCATTCTGTTCTCTAGACTTTCTAAGAGAAAATGTAAAAAAGCAGATAATATCTGAGGGAAAATATTATATAATATCAAGTTTTTTATGTTCAATTCTATTTTGAAAAAAAAACAAACAACAAAAGCATATATTGTTTTCTAATGTTTGCGCGAATTTCACTCATTATAATGAAACAATTTTTACGGATTTTATCGCGGTTTATTAAGATTTTTACAAGCCCGACGTTTCGGATACTTTACAGCAACCATGGTCACGGGAGGACTGAGGTGACAGATGTCCTAATGTTACAAAGTTATTCGAAACTACCCTATGATACATCATTATTTTAATAAGTCCTCTCTACGCAGAAAGTGCTAACTGCATCTTTAATCTGTGGCATATTATGCTTGGTTTTTGATTTAATTATTTTAATAATGGGATCCCAAGCAGGTGGTAAGAGCCAGCCATCTTCTCTATTGAAATTTGGATGTTTTTTAATTTCAATAGCCTCGCGGATCATCCTTGGTTGGAATCGGTGTTCTTTTGCGAGTATCTGTGGTTTATCAAATCTAATATAATGGCGAGCTTTGTCTAGACTATGTTCACAGATTGCAGACTTAGTGTAGCGACGGTGTTTTAAGTCAGCTATATGTTCTTTAACGCGAGTTTTAATTGATCTTTTGGTTTGGCCTATATAAGAGAGGCCACAATCACAATCAAGCTTGTATACTCCTGCATCTTGTAAGGGTATATGACACTTGACAGATGGTAAGAATTGACCTATCTTTTTAGGCGGCTTGAAATAAGTTTTTATAGAAGCTCGCTTTAGGATGAAGCCAATCTTGTCAGTGACGCCTTTCATAAACGGTAGCACAGCAAAAACTTTAATATACTATATAATATAATATATATAATAAACAAAAACAGAAACTTTAAATAAGCGCGAAATATCTCAATACAATAAATGCAAAAAACAACAAATTTTAAAATTCGAAAAGTTAAACAGCAAATCAAATGTCAAAAATAACGAAACGAAGACCACAGACAATGACAGCTCACGCGCAGTTGTCAATCTGTCAAAATGTCATTTAGACACTAACACAATAAAAGTTTTGGAAAAGGGATTAAATTTCGCTGTTACACCTCGCAAAATCCCGTTCGAAGAAATAATTTGTAACGTTGAACATTGTCTGTCGATAAATAATATAAAGAAGGAAGATTCGGAGGCCATCAGACAAGATGTATCGTCAGCATTACGACGAAGTTCTGTGCCGAAACTAAATCTTCCTCGCGAACAATACAAAGCGTTAATAAACCTACGCAACAGACGAGAATTAACGGTTCTTCGTGCGGATAAAGGTAATGCAACGGTTGTGATGGACACGTCAGATTACAATGATAAAATTCAACAACTATTATTGGATGAAAGCACTTACACGGATCTCAAAGCCGATCCAACTAACAAGGTCTTGAAAACCACCAGTGACCTTATAAAGAAGCACTCCAGTTCATTGAATCTAGACGTCAAATCATTGATTCCTTCTTGTCCAAAGCCACCTAAACTGTATGGGCTGCCAAAAATACACAAGGCTAATGCTCCACTACGTCCAATTGTAAGCCAGATCGACTCACCAACCTACAGACTGGCTAAACATGTTGCCCATGTACTTTCGCCGCTGCGTGGACAAACCAGAGCACATACACGGGATTCATACCACTTTGTTAATGAGATCAAACACCTACATCTCAGCAACAATGAAACTATGGTTAGTTTTGATGTGCAATCACTCTTTACATGCTTACCGGTGGAAGATTGCATTAATATTGTATCAAGAAAGCTAAGAGAGAATGACATGCCAATAGAATATGCTGAACTTCTAAAACATTGCCTGACATCTGGCTACATGTTGTGGAATAACCAGTTCTACCAGCAAGTAGATGGCGTAGCTATGGGCTCACCAGTATCCCCCGTTGTTGCCGACATATTCATGGAGGACTTCGAGGAGACTGCTCTGCATACCTCACCAATAACACCCAGGTTCTACAAGCGGTATGTAGATGATACTTTCACAATATTGCCATCTGATAAAGTAACCATATTCTTAAACCATCTCAATTCCATCAATACTAAAATTCAATTCACAATGGAATTGGAGGCAAATAATTCTTTAGCTTTCTTAGATGTATTAGTTATCCGTAATCCCAATAACACCTTAAGCCACACAGTGTATAGGAAACATACCCATACGGATAGGTATTTAAACGGCGAATCACACCACCATCCAACACAGTTAGCTACCGTGGGTAAATCTTTGTTACAGAGAGCACAAGGGATCTGTGATGAGCAGCACCTGGAGACCGAACTTCAACATGTCAAGCAAGTACTGCGTGACAACAAGCTTCGGGTACCGCGTCTCCGTCACAGTGAACGTGTGAAACCAGCCACCGTCGAGCGAGTACCTGCTGTGCTACCGTTTATGAAAGGCGTCACTGACAAGATTGGCTTCATCCTAAAGCGAGCTTCTATAAAAACTTATTTCAAGCCGCCTAAAAAGATAGGTCAATTCTTACCATCTGTCAAGTGTCATATACCCTTACAAGATGCAGGAGTATACAAGCTTGATTGTGATTGTGGCCTCTCTTATATAGGCCAAACCAAAAGATCAATTAAAACTCGCGTTAAAGAACATATAGCTGACTTAAAACACCGTCGCTACACTAAGTCTGCAATCTGTGAACATAGTCTAGACAAAGCTCGCCATTATATTAGATTTGATAAACCACAGATACTCGCAAAAGAACACCGATTCCAACCAAGGATGATCCGCGAGGCTATTGAAATTAAAAAACATCCAAATTTCAATAGAGAAGATGGCTGGCTCTTACCACCTGCTTGGGATCCCATTATTAAAATAATTAAATCAAAAACCAAGCATAATATGCCACAGATTAAAGATGCAGTTAGCACTTTCTGCGTAGAGAGGACTTATTAAAATAATGATGTATCATAGGGTAGTTTCGAATAACTTTGTAACATTAGGACATCTGTCACCTCAGTCCTCCCGTGACCATGGTTGCTGTAAAGTATCCGAAACGTCGGGCTTGTAAAAATCTTAATAAACCGCGATAAAATCCGTAAAAATTGTTTCATTATAATAACAAAAGCATATTTAGTAGGGAATTAGCGGAACTTTTTTTCTATGAATTTTTGTTTATTTGTTTATCCGGATCATGTTTTAATTTTTTGTTTTATTAATTTTGTAATATTTAATATGTTAAACTATTTAAATGTTGGTGTTACGACTTACGGGTAATGGGTATGCGCGCGCGGAAGCCGCGTTTTCCGTGCCTAGTAAAAATTGTAAATATTGGTGGTAGAGATCCGGAATATAGGACTTTTTATTAGACTATTTCTCCCCTTTAAGAACTTTTTTGGCGATTTTGGATATATGCAATCGTTTTTGACATATTCGCAAAAATTTCTTATTGGGAATTTGCGTTTTTTTCCACAAAAATGACATTTCCTAGCCCCTTCGCGCGCTATGGTGGAGTCACGCCCTTAATTTCCCTACATACTAAAATAAATAATATAACAGTAAAACATCTGTAACTTTTTAACAAAAAAGAAACATTATTTCTCACAATTTCATTGCGCTATCATATTGTCTATTATCTTTATTTGTATACAGCATTCGAGAGATTTACGGTTCAATTGACTGATAACAACGATGCGGCCACACAGACAAATAATAGAATAGAAAAAAGACAAAAAAAAAAGAAAGAAAAGCTTTTAAAAAATAATGTAAGTAAATGAATACGATGTAATATACGTGATAACTTGATATTGTCACGCTTAGAATAAATTGAGAATATAACGAATCTTATTGCTACTATCAATTATTTTTACATGTCTGGTAGGGGCTGATATAGAAACACATAGGTTAGAATTTATAAAGATACTAGCTGTTGCCCGCAGCCTCGCCCGCGTTAACTTATCTGATGCAAAAAATAGATAAAAACAATCCTTGATGCGGATTATATATCATTCTTAAATTTCAGCTCGATCGGTGCAGAACTTTTTGAGTTTTTGAAGCGTACACAAACCAACATAACATTTATATATATATATATATATATTTTTTGTGGGAATTGTCCCAAATCTAATCTTGCACAGACGAAGTTGCTGACACCAGCTAGTATTATAATATAGCTAAAGTGTTTGTGTTGACGCGCTAATTTTTAGGACCACCCTTGGGATTCAAAAAATGCATTTGATAGTCCAGTTATTGCATTCATCATCATCATCATCATCGTTATCAGCCTCTTCCGTCCACTGCTGAACATAGGCCTCCCTCAATTAATGCAGAACGTGGCCGATCCCTTGACATGCATAGTGTATACAAACCATAATAATATATATTTTTGCAGAAAAGTTTAGTTTTTACTTCTTAAGGGATGAAATCGCGGAGAAAATTTTCTATACGGGAATCTCTTCGGTAACAATTATAAGTGTTCCCATTTCCCGATGCATTTTTATCTCGATTACGCTTTTGTACTTCATCGTTTATCGATTTAAATTATTCGAATGTTTACGAAATGACCCATTTAATATTCTGAACTTCGATCGGTAACAGTTATAATTTGATTTATCACCTAGTGCTGTACGTCTGACGCCAGATTGTTTGTCCATTTATTTGACAAGATGGATGCCTGGATGGTTCCTTATTACTGTCGTTTGTTCTTGGATTTATTGGACACGAAGATGGTACGTGTGCTGCTTCAGTGGTTGATGCATTACCAGGATGTTAGAATTGTATATTGATCGTTTAATGTTCAATATATCTTTATCGCGAATTCTCGGGAATTTCATTTGATGTATTTTGCTGGTTATGGAGTACCTAATGAAACTGATAAGATTGTATTTTAATGTGAAGATATTTAAGCGTAACTTAATTAAGTAAGTATGAAGATTCTTAAGCGTACCTAACTTAAGTAGGAAATCAATACCTACCGAGATTCATCTGTTTGTAAACGTTTTTTCTCTTTCCCCAAAATATTAGCTTCCCCAAAAATTTTCCAAAGTCAGAGTAAAGGAAAGTAAAAGGTTCACTGAGTACAATTATTGTCAAATCAAATTAAATCCAATCAGTTTTTTTATTAAAATGGTACATACCTAGGTAACACTGAAAATGTTTAGAAAATGAAAAACGGCTTAATGTAGAAAGTTGCCAATACTTTTATTGTTTTTCGAAGTAATCTCCGTTTCTTTCTACACATCGTCGCATTCGATGGAACCACTGAGAAAAGCAGTGGGCCCATTCTTCCTTAGGAGTCTCTTCTATGGCATTTTCGTACGCTTTCACCGCATCTTCAGGGCTCGTAAAGAGAATACCTCGAATTTTATCTTTAGTTCTTGGGAATAAATGAAAGTCGCAGGGCGCCAAGTCAGGACTGTAAGGCGGATGACTCATTATCTCGACACCTGCCATAGTCAAATATTCAACAGTCCGTTTTGCGGAGTGCGCTGAAACATTGTCGTGGTAAAGGAGGATCCTGCTTCGAGGGCGCTGCTGTCGAATTTTTTCCAAGACAACAGACAAACAGCGATTGACATACCAGTCTGCAGTAACTGTCCTACCATCTTCTAGCACAACTGTCGCGAACTGACCTTTCCGACCAAAGAATGAGGCAATCATCTTTTTTCCTTGACTTCTTCCTTTCTTTACCTTAGTTGGCCGATCCTCGAAAGGAAACACCCACTGAGCTGATTGTCTTTTGGTTTCGGGTTCGTAGCAATATATCCAGCTTTCATCACCTGTGATGATGTCAAATACAGCATTTGAGTTACCGCCGTTGAACTTATCTAACATTTGGCGACACCAGTCCATGCGGAGGCGTTTCTGGTCGTCGGTTGAAGTATGGGGAATCCATCTGGTACAAAGCTTCCTGACGCCTAAATGTTCGTGTAATATTTTTTGAACTTGACTCATACCAATGCCTAGGCTTGCCCGTATCTGCTGATAGGTCACTCTCTTATCTTCCTCTATCATGCGTCGCACAGCACTGATGTTACCTTCAATAGTCGCTGTTAAAGGACGTCCCTCACGCGGATCATCACTGAGATTGCTACGTCCACGCTTAAACTCGTTAAACCAATTGTAAATAGTGGCACGAGATGTGGCTTCATTAAAAAATGCTAATCGCAGCCTATCATAGCTTTGTTGTTGAGTAAGCCCACAACGAAAGTCATTGACCGAAAATTTTCTCGCGTTATGTTCATTTTCACGTGTAACAAGAGTTTTAGATTTGCCGCCAATTCACAAAAACAAATGACAAATGAATGCAATATACTACATTAGGTTACCAAAGAGTTCTAAAATTGAAATTCAAAAAAAGTTTTCATTTTCAATGTTTCTAACTGGCCAGTTCTAAACATTTTCAGTGTTACCCACGTACTACATAGTACCAGCAAAGTATATTTTTGAACGTCAATTGAGTCTACCATTAAGTTCCAAGGCGAGCGCATTAAGAATAACCGGCGAAACAAACTCAGTGGAACCAATCAAACATTTTTTAACAAATTTTATATGTTGTTACCCTGAAATGCCTGGGAGGAAAGCCCTATTCTTAAGGTGTGGTATCTTCCATAAAATCGTTTACTTTTATCCTTTCGGTACCGCACATAACTTTTTTTATTTTTTATTTTATATTTATTAAACTAGTTTATATAATATACGTACAACTAGTGGAACCAAAACCAGTGGAATCTAATCACAAGTAAACATGAAAGTTAAAAAAGGTTGTTGGTAATAATTTAAATGAAGGCGTGCGCTATGTCCGCGAATGCAATGAACACTTTCTAATGTCGTATTCGTAACCCAGACACTTGGGTTATTAATATGCGGATCCCGAGGAAAAGATAGGCTTGTTTTATCAATTTCTAAATTTTAAAATTTCTTATATATTTTAATTTTGTAAGAAGCACATTTTTGTTTAACAAAACTCGAACTTGTTCGAGTATGACGTATGTTTCTTTGCTGTTTTAAAATACTAAAAGATTATAAATTAAAAAAAAAACTCCTAATGCAATAAATTAAAAACCGTGTGGTCGAAGACTCCAGGGTTGGCGGGGGGCAACCCTCATATAAAAATCAATAGGTAAGCCAGCTCCCTCATCACCAAACCGATGTAGCATTAGGGACAATAAGTCATTAGCTTAGTCAATTAGAAAATGCAATAACCAAAGAGCATACCAAAAAAGGCGCTAAGCCAATTTTAACGTGTCTAAGAACCACTAGAAAACCTGCTTTCAAATAAAAACGCCGAATCCAAATTTGTTCACCCGTTTGAGAATTCCACTATCACAAACTTAGCGATCAAACTTAATACACGTCTTTTTGCGTTGGAGGTAAAAAAACTATATCGTATTGTTTTCTAATGTTTGCGCGAATTTCACTCATTATAATGAGACATATTAATAAACCGCGATAAAATCCGTAAAAATTGTTTCATTATAAAAACTATATCGTATTATTATCATAAGACCATGTAGCGATAGACATTAAATTTTATATTGATAGTTAATAAAAATGTCAATTTTTTTCACTGCGTAAGTTAAAGAAGACACTTAGTTAAAGACAATTTTTTTTTTTTTTTTTAACTTAAAAGTTTTAGCTGTAGTTAAAGCGATATAACTTTTTTAAGATATAAAATAGATAAGAGTGTAAAAACATGTTTTTTGATTTGGAATCTCCTCAATATTTTTATTATATGTTTATAACTTCCATTACAGTTTTATGATAAACATAAATACAGAGACATTTTTACCGACTGCCTTTTACGGTTTAAAACGACTGTTTCACTCTCAAGTAAGGACAGTTATAATCTATATAGTATTAGCTAAATATAGTATATAAAATAATCAAAGAAAATCATATACACAATTACAGTTAGAAAACCCTTAATATTTTGGAAAAAAAAAACCCAACTTATGCGAGTGGCGAGGTATCGGTCGTCTTGGCGTTCTGAGGGAGGCCTAAGTTCTGCAGTGGGCGGACAGGAGCTGATGATGATCATGAACCCTAAATATATATACATTCGAAACTTTCTTGCATTCTTATATCTATGTCCTATGAGCACATAGTGGGTTAAAAAGGTTCATTGTTGATGATATAATTTCTTAAACCTTCAAAGCATAATTCCACCAATGAATGTGTACTAACTAGTGGCGGTGTTATTTATATCGACGTTATCGCCCGGACTTGTCAATCATCCGAGACAGATGATTCTTCCGAATGATTTTACCTCTTATTCGTGGTGCATATGAACTACTAACAAGGTCGGATCTTCACGGTCATCCATCATAGCTAGGCGCGTAACGAGCGAGATGCGCCTGCGACGGTTTTTACACCCCCCTGTGCTTTGATGGATCACGAATTTGAATTAGCTTACATCTTGATCGTTTCGGGTCTTTGACCTTGTATCTTCTATTCAAATTTAGACACTCTCCCGGTCTTTCATGGCTTATCAGATTCGCATAATTGAATAAGTGATGCGCAGCAGTGACGTTGGGTGGTTTAATGATCTACAGATTGTATCGGTGACGTTTCAATACAGCATAGATCAATCGCCTTTTGAACGGTTGATTCTGAATCAATTATATGTGTATATTTGTCTAATTAGAAAGGAGTGTATATAGAATTTTTGTTTGAAGTACATTTTAGTTATTTTGTTACATTATTTGAATTATATTATATACGATATAAATGTGTAAAATATAAATGATAAATATTTTTATGTTTATTGTTATTAGTGTTTGCATAGTTATTTTATTTAAAGGATCTTTTTATATTTAATATATTTTGTACATGTACATTTTGGGTAGACGTAGTGTTGGTCGGCCATTAACCAGGTGGGAAGACGATGTCCGAATAGTGGCCGGTCCGTGTTGGATGCGGGTGGCGAGGGATCGGCCGTCTTGACTTTCTCTGACGGAGGCCTATGTTTAGCAGTGGACGGTTAATGATGATGTACATGTACATTTGTGACTGCTTATTTTATTTATTAGATTTACACTTCATGATTATTGCCCATTCTTGGATCTGCTGACATTTTGTCTTTGAGTTACGCTTCACAAATCTGTTATTAATAGGTTGTCTAAGGCTTTGAGTTTTATTTCCTATGAACGAAGTGCATTCAACCAAGGAAATAAGTTACTATAAGAGCTAATCTAGAAGATTATAGTCCCAGGTAAAGAAGTTGAAAATTATTTATCCATATAACTGTATTGACCTTCAATGCAATAGGCCAATTTCCAGCAGTAAACCGAAAAAGAGTGATGATGATGATTTCGTTTAAAATGGCGTTATTGCATTAGGACAAGATTAACTTCAAACAATCAAAGCTAATTGGCAGGGTATCATCATCATCAGGTTAGTATTGACAATTATCACCCAGTACTCTGTCGGGGATTCGTGGTAGATTTATAGTTAACGTTAGTATGATAAGCATCGCTTGCTTTGGCTTTGCCACCTGTAATACTTTGGTACATATAGATATGATGAAGAAACGAGTCAGTTACTTTCGTGTCAGGTGGGTGTGGATTGTAAGAGGTAGTGCATGCTGCTTTGGAGCTAAATTGGGCCGGCACGTCCGAGGTGGTACCTCTCGCTCGTGCGGTTCGTGAGTTTCCGATGGACTATTGGGAAGGATAGGGAAAAGGAGGGCAACGCATCAGCATTGCATGTGTATGGGCGTTGATAGTCGCCAAAAGGCTTTGACTGCTCGTTTTCCCTTCTATACAATATAAAAAAAACATATATTTTGTCTTGTAGGGCTCTTTTACGCCGGGGCAACGTTAATTTATTTCATAGAACCACAGGATATAGTTTGAGTATTTTATGTTTTTGAGAATTAACATTCAGTGTTTGATGTGATATATCGATAGTATATTTATTATTGTAAGAAAGTAGGTGTTTCATACTCGATTGCTTTGACTGATGGTGGCCCATTCTCCACCCATCCAAGCGCTTTGGCTCCTCGTGAATTTTTCGCCAATTCATTAAATAAATTTTCAATAATGTGACACACAATTGCTATAATAGAACACATGAACAAAACCTGTATTACAACATTGCTATAGGCCGGCATAGTTACTAATTTATATACTAAGGCCTCTTAAAAATTAGAATAAAAAAGAGAGGTGTCAAGGGACACCCGGATGGAACGAAGTTCCTTTCGATTAATTAGTGAAAGAATTGTTATAAAAAACAAAAAAAAGGTGTAAGGAAAATAATTATTCGGGTAGGTATAATTTTTTTATGATTTTTTATCGATAAAAATCAGAGCATCTCCCGGCGTAAAATAATAAAAAAGAAAAACAAAAAAAAGTCACCGAGATCGGTGGGATTTGAACTGGGGTTATTTACTAAGCAGCCTCAATAGTGTAACAAAAACAGCTACCGACGCAGTGATGTGTTAATCAAAAAGCCGCACGGCTTACAACTATAGCAAAAAGTGTCGTCCCAACTTTTCATCTTATTTTTTTCCGTCTAGCCCCCTTTCGTAACGCGCGATAAGGAAATACGTTCCAAAAAAAAAATTTGCTATAGCATTTTTATAGGGTACATTTACAATAGTTGACCATAATTCCATTGCCGATGTAAAATGGAGATGGAAAGGTATATTCAAATTCTAGTATTTCAACTTAGTCGCGTGCAAGGAACGTCGTGTATTCGCGGAATGTGAACGCCCAACTACCGCAGTGGTTCTCAGATTGTATCTTGTTTCTTTCCTTACATCGCAAATTTAGAGGCTTTCTAAGCAAGCTCTAACGGAATTTAATTTACCACCTCTTATTTCGAACATTGATTTTCACTTTCACAAGATATTTGAGACTGATTTTAGAATGGATGTAGCTACTGTTTTGTATTTAATGATGGATTCTATTTTTACAATGAAATCTGGATATTCTTCATGTCATTGTTACTTTGCGGAGCTCGATCTTTCGGTATTATCAACGATTGCCTTGTTCACGAGATTTTTTGTACGATACGGATCGTTAGAATGACATTTCTATTGACGCAATAATGGTATGATAAATATTTGCATAACTTATATCTGAAAAGCGATAACAATCTGTGTAACGATCGAGACGAAGATTTTACAGATAACCTCAGATGAGCACATAAATAATTCTCTAAAAGCTGGTTATTTGTTATAGCAAATATTAAACTAATGGCACTAGATTTTTTAATATGTTAAAGCATTTTTTCCATTTATTAGGTACCCAAATTATAATAGTATGTGAATGTCAGTGAATAATGGCTTCATTTGAGATCATTAGCATATTAAGTTGCTGGATACTAACAATATGGTCCCATATGTGATGTAATATCTATTGGCGCACTTTGGCAGTAAGATCGAGTCAAATGAAGTGACGGCATACGGCATGACGCTGACATTCCTATTTTATTCCACCTTACGTTTAAGGTTTTTATTAATATATATACACAGATAAATAAAATTGGAGTGTCTGTTTGTAATGTTAAAATAACAGCTTTTACTAAATGCATATGATATGATATACACGGTACATATACAAAAATAGCATTTTTTTACAATTTTTGTCTGTCTGTCAGTTGGTTCCGGCTAATCTCTGAAACGGCTGGCCTGATTTTGACGGGACTTTCATTAACAGATAGCTAATGTTATAAGGAGTAACTTAGGCTATAAAAATAATCATCATCACTCCGGATATGGCTGTAAATCTAAGTTAACGCGGGCGAAGCTGCGGGCAACAGCTAGTTAATTATAAATTTTAATATTTACCTAGATTCGGCAAATGTGAATCTACGTAAATATTAAAATTCACATCCAGTGACTGATAAATTTGACAGATTTTATTTTCGTTTATAGAAGGATGAGTGTAAATAGTCTTTATTTATTGTTTTAAGCACTTATCCTTTTATAATTGTTGTAGTCCTTAAAATCTTCCTTGATTTAATAAAAACTGTCTATAAACTATGTCTTATACTTATTTTAGTTTTCGCTAACGGTTCCTAGTTTGGCAAGTGTTATTCCAATCAAGCTGGAGATTTGTTATAACAATTAATTAGATTTGAAAGGCATTTTATAGGGACCTGATGTTTAAGAATGTAATTCTGTGTTGGTGGTATGATTGCTGGATAAATCACTGCCGCTGTCCCTTCGTCGGTGACGTCACTGGCATGGACTTGTATCCGGCTCTTACTTTGAAGAGTGATTACGTGATATATCTTATTCATCTATCACTCACTGTCACTATGAGATAGTCTATTATCGTACGGGCGCTGGGTTCTTCATGTCTTGGATTCTGTGGTTCTTTACGTCTTGGCTTACATTCGAAGAAGCTTTGCGATATGCTTTCTGAGGGCCAGGTGGTTTCTGGTTTGAATCCCTCCAAGGGCAGATTTGTATCAATAAATAAAATCTGATCCGGTCTGAGGTTACATCATCATGAGTCAGTCCCTTAAGTGACCGACGACACTCCACAGAGGTGTTGTCCCGCATCGAAAAAACCCCTCTTAACTTCGGGACAGTACAATGGGGTGAGGTTCCCGTCCTCGCCCCTTGTCCCCCTGTTCTTTTGCCCCCTCTTCTTAGTAATACTAGTCCTGGCGAACTTTATATAAGCCTTTTCTATATACCACAGGGAGGACGACAGGAGGATGGACTGCAAGTTCCTAGATACGTGGTGTGATTGTTCACGCGTGTCCTAAAATTTAAGTGGCACGTATCACTAGGATGGGTAGTTACGTTCACGAGTGTCAAAAATTGCTGTGATTTACTTTTGAACACCGATATTTAACTTTGTTCCAAATTACCAACACCTCGGTCAGTGTTGATTCTCCTAATACTATTGTTCTTGGCACAATAAGCTATCTTACGCCTTTTAAATCGTGACTTTCACTACACGAATACTCGGGTACAATGTAATTCTTTTCAAACGAACGTAGATGATAGGTGTTCGGGCTTTTTATAAATCGTCAAGGCCAGCACGACAATATGAGAAATTTTTAACTGTACTATTCGAATATTTAATCTTCAATTGATTGTAAGGCTTGTTGTTTGCGTATACGAGTTATTTTACTCTGTTTTCGTGTTGTATCGTCTAAACACAGCAATCACTCATTAAAAATAAGTTTTGTGTCGGTCCCACCGTTAGTATTTTTTGCGCAATTCTCCGTAATGTGATAAGTTTGAGCGGTTTATGTTTGGTGCATTTTAATCAACATCTTAAGTTTTATGACAATAGATAAGAGCTGACAATGAGATAAATGTTTGGGTATTCAACGCTTCGATAAGATAAATTATGGGGCTGTTAAAAGTCGTTCACTTAAAGATAAAAGTGAAAAATAAGTTAAAAAAAACTTGACAACCAAAATAAATAGAGCAAAATAAATAGAGCAAAATAAATAGAGTTGGAACTTCTGTGATTAAAATTTGTTTATAAAATTCATAAATTATATCTATTTCAAAGTCATCATTATACACCCAATTCTGATTAATTGTGATTATGAAAATAACTTAACTAACACGATTTATTCCATATTAAATTTATTAATTGACCCATTGGGTGGATAGGGAATAAGAGGGCAACGCATCGTCACAACATCTAGTTGTCCGAATGTCTATGGGCGTCGGTAGTCACCATAAGGCTCCGACTGCTCGATTGCCTCCTTGTGACATAAAAAAATATTTTTTATGTTAGTTGGATAGGCAAACTGGCAAACGTGCCACCCGATGGCAAATGGTCGACGTCGCCCATGAACATAAACTAGTTTACCTGGAACGAGCCCAGGCAACTCATTTATGTGTTGCCTACCCTGAGACATAAGATGATAAGTCTCGGTGCCAGTAATTACTGTCTGTCTTGCCCTTCTCTCTGAAACACAGCAAAGCTGTTTCACGGGAGAAACAAGCAAGATGGTGGTACCCATGCAGCCGGGAGCGCGGCACAGCGCTTCCCTCCCACCGGTAATATAGATTATAGATTGCCTTGCCTTGTATTCTAAAGTGAAATGTAAGAACTCGCACTTATTATCATCAAAAAACTTTTAATTCATAGTTTTTTGATGATAATAAGCCGAATGCGAAAGTAGAATTTTCACAAAATTCTAGAATAATTGTAGCATTGCTCAAATTACGTTGTTATTTGATGCAATCCTTACTAATATTATAAATGTGAAAGCGTGGATGTTTGTTACGCTTTCACGCGAAAACTACTTAACCGATCATCATGAAACTTTGTACACATATTCTTGGAGGCATTAGAACTAACATAGGATACTTTTTATAGAAAAACTAAAATCTTATTCTGCGCAGACGAAGTCGCGGGCACCAGCTAGTAATATATAAATAGAACGTTTATTACAAAATTCATATGTAGGTACAGTCAAATTTATAATTGGGACGATCATCAATAAAATTCCACCGCGGCGTTGCACCGAGCTCGGTTTGAAATTAATTTCATCGCCTGGGCCCTCGGTTGCGAGGTCCGTAATTATGGCATCGATTCTGTGCGAGGTAATGAAGATATCGCCCCCATCTTCTTTATTGCAATAATGAAATATAGAAAGAGCCGGCTAGATTTACAACTTGCGTGTGCAATACAGGAAACGTAATAATTTCAGTTTATGGGTACAACTGATGTTGTAAATGTGGCTTTGTTTTTTCATCTTTTGCATCGTTATCGATTGTGGTGTGATTTAAAGGATGGGTACTTGGAAGCAAAAGGTCACATATCTAGGTTTAGGTAAAGGAACATTTCGTTTTCTGCTTATCTTTTTTGATGGAAGAATATACTAAGCTCTGCAAAACGTGTAATGCTTTTTTTTTCACGATTTCTTTATTATTCAAGATGCCAAAAGTAATAGGTAATTTAATTACTCATAGTTTACCTACCCTACGTTTATTGTACCGTCTCATTGTAAGTCTTTACGTTTCTAGTTAACTATACCTATAACTGTTATATTATTGTATACGAAGTTGTCAATATCCGCAGTGAAGTGTATTTGATCCATAGAACAATATCACTCATAAAGAAATTGCATCAGTTTCAGGCATCAGTTTCCAAGTTTTAAATTTAGTTCCTTTTTCTTGTTTGCGTCGGAAAATGTGCTTAGGCGTCCCGCAGGTGTGGACTCCTCATGAATAATAATTTTAAAGCGAATTTTTAATAAGTTGAAAATTCACAATAGTTTATCACCTGTATAATCTATATTACCAGTTCAAACGTATGTAAAATAAATACGATAATAATTATTTGTTATTAACGAATCAAAGAAAATCGAGAAAAAAAAAATATTATAATCAAAGGATTTATGTAAGCGAAGCTCTCTCCGCGGCAGGCCGTTCACCGCTCGACGTGCATCCATAATCAGGCGTAATCATTTTTTATCGCTGCGACACACTATTTAAGCGATTGTTGATCTCAGCTATTTTTAAAATGTCCTTAGTATGTACTTTTAGCGGACCCGACGGAATAATGTAATAATAATAATAATAATAATAATAATATATTATGTTGGGACAACTCACACTCGGCCATCTGATCTCAAACTAGGCAGAGTCTGTTCTTATGGTAACTAGACAACTGATTTATATATTGCTAAATCATATAATAGAAAAACTACACCCAGACACAGAACAAATGATCATGCTCATCACGCAAACATTTGTCCTGGGTGGGTATCGAACCCACGACCTTCTGGTTTAGCAGTGAGTCACTAACCACTAGACCAACAGGCCAGTCCTAACATTTATTGTTTTCTAATGTTTACGCGAATTTCACTCATTATAACGAAACAATTTTTACGGATTTTATCGCTGTTTACTTATTAAGATTTTTACAAGCCGGACGTTTCGGATACTTTACAGCAACCATGGTCACGTCGGGCTTGTAAAAATCTTAATAAACCGCGATAAAATCCGTAAAAATTGTTTCATTATATACAGTCCTAACATTGTTTTAATAACACTATACACTTACTAATAATATGTATTAATGAAAGCTTACAACTTCTGTCATATCGAAATGGTTATTATATTTTGTTTTAAATGTTGTCAGTTGTTTAGTTTTTTTTTTTTATGAATTTGCGATGCCATCTAGCGGATTCAATTGTATTTTCAAACATCCAGAGATGCACTCAAATATAAAAGACAATATAAATCGTTTTTAAGAGTTAGGCGATAAACACACGTATAGAAAATGTTTGTATACAATAGAGGGTATTTGAGCGATAACAAAGAATAGAATTATCCTTCAGGAATCGTTAATTAAAAAAATAAAAACCGTGTGGTGTCGTGGGACACCACACGGATAGGAACGAAGTTCCTCATTATAAAAATATTGATTTCAAGTTTTATTAGAGGTATAAAGAAAATAATTATTCGGGTATACATTTTATGTTATATTTTTTTATCGATAAAAACCAGAGAATTTCCCGGCGTAAAAGAAAAAAAAAGAAAAAAAGGGATGCTATTTTTTGGAAATCTATCAGCCATATTTTCGTGCAAAATCAAAAAATCAAAATCAAATTTTTTTATTCAAAATAGTACTAATACAGTATCTTTTTGAACGTCAATTGAATCTACCACCGGTTCCAAGGTAAGCCCACTGAGAAGAACCGGCGAAACAAACTCAGTGGAACTAATCTTTTCAAATAATATATATTAATAACAATTTTAACATCTTATCTTGAAATGCCCGGGAGGAACGCCTTATTCCCAGGGTGTGGTATCTTCCATGAAATCTTTTACTTTATAATATGCTTTACCACACAAACGTTCTTTAACAACTTTTTTGAATTTTTTTATGGAGAGCTTTTGAACGTTTTCTGGGATCCTATTGTAAAAGCGTATACAGTTGCCTTTAAAAGAATTGCTTACTTTCGAAAGTCTAATCATTGGTGCATGTAACCTGTGTCTATTACGTGTATTCCTACTATGAATATCACTTTTCTTACAAAATTCATTTATGTTTTTACGGACATACAGTAAATTTTCTAAGATGTATTGAGAGGTGACAGTCAGAATTCCTATTTCTTTAAATTTTTCTCTCAAAGATGAATAGGGAGGCAACTTGTAAATTGCACGAATAGCCCGCTTCTGCAGCACAAAAATGTTGTTTATGTCGGCTGCATTTCCCCATAAAAGTATGCCATAAGACATAATGCTATGAAAGTAGCTAAAATATACTATTCGCGCTGTATCTACATCAGTAAACTGTCTTATTTTTCTCACTGCATATGCTGCTGAACTGAGTCTATTCGCCAATTTAGCTATGTGGGGACCCCACTGCAGCTTAAGATCTAGAGTTATTCCTAGGAAAACTGTGGAGTCCACCAATTCCAAGTTTTCACTGTCTAAGAGTACATTTGTTTGCAGTTGCTTAACATTTGGCAAGGAAAATTTTATGCATTTAGTTTTTTTACTATTTAAATGCAAGTTATTAACGCTAAACCAATGTACCATTCTCAAAAGTGTGTTGTTTACCTCGTCATAATTAGTTTCTTGTCGTTTGATTTTAAAAATAAGTGAAGTATCATCAGCAAACAACACTACCTCTTGACTATCTTTAACTAGGTAAGGTAAATCGTTTACATAAATTAGAAAAAGAAATGGACCTAGAATGGACCCCTGTGGGACCCCCATCTCTATTTTAGTCCCGGATGATCTTTTACCATTTATCTCGACCTTTTGAGTCCTGTTTTTAAGATAGGAATTCAAAAGATCCAGTGCCGTACCGTCTATCCCATAGTGGCGTAATTTCCTGATCAAGGTCTCATGCTGTACACAATCAAACGCCTTGGATAAGTCGCAGAAAACTCCCAAAGCATCACGTGACTCCTCCCAGGCCTCATAAATGTGGTCAATTAAGTTAACGCCAGCGTCTGTTGTGGAGAGACCCTTTCTAAATCCGAATTGTTTTTTGTGCAGTAACATATTGGTTTCAAAGTAATATAGTAACTGATTTAACATAATTTTTTCAAAAATTTTACTAAATGAGGGGAGTATTGATATTGGTCGAAAATTTGTAACATCTGATGTACTGCCAGATTTAAAAAGAGGCAAGACTCGACTATGTTTCATTAAGTCAGGAAAAACGCCACTATCAATACATTTATTAAAAATTGTTGCTAGATGGGGTGCAATTACATCAACTATGAGCTTAGTGACTTTTACAGATATTCCCCATAAATCTGGGGTATTTTTATTGTTTAATAAGTTAAATGCATTTAAAATATCTTTGGGTCCTATCTCTTTAAACTTAAAGTTAGCTTCACATTGTTTGACATTGGTTTTAAGCAATGATTCGGCAATTGCAGGACATGAGATTAAATTTTTTGTAGTCGAAATCGGGATGTCAGAAAAGTATTTTTCAAATACTGTCGCAACTTCCTCGTCAGACTTAATTATTCTATTTTCAATATTTAAATTAAATTCAGAGCTACGACTACCCACTCTCCCAGTTTCATCCTTTATTATGTTCCAAGTAGTTTTTATTTTATTTTTTGCGTTTTTAATTTTTTCCTTAATATAAAGCGATTTGGCCGCGATACAAACTTGTTTGAATGTTTTTGAATATATTTTGACATACTGCTTAAATGATTGATTTTGATTGTATGTGCGTTCTTGGTAAAGGTCATATAATTTGCGTCTACTATTGTGGATTCCTGCTGTTGCCCAATCATTAAAGCCCTTTTTATTTGTGGAACTGACTGTTTTAGAAGTAAAAATGGCTTTAAAATGTGTATTAATTAAATTAAACAATTCACCAAAAGCGAAATCTGGACTTTTGTTATCTTTCAAATATGTAATATTTGCCATTATACTACTCCTAAATTTCTCAATACGTCTTACATTCACAGGAACAAACACATTATTTTTGTTACAATTTTTACTATTAGAACTTATAAGGAATTCAGCTAATTGACCACAGTGATCAGAATTCAACTTGTTGATAATTTCTTTGTGGACAGGAGTTAAATTACTAAAAATATTATCAATACATGTAGCTGTAGAACTACAAATTCTTGTTGGTACAAATTTTTTTTGGAAAGCAGACTCACCTAATTGTGACATATGCGAGAAAATTGAAGATGTGCAACATATTATGTTGATGTATTGTGTTCAGAACAAACGTGAAAGAGAAGTTGTTATCACAGAATTTAATTTAAATAGGTCAGATGTGGGTCTAACTTTATATATTTTAGCAAAACCTACTTCTGAGATATGTGTTAAGTTCTGTTCTCTTGTATAAGTTTCAATAGTATTTTATGTATTTTTTTGAGTAGACACAATGGAGTTGACGTGCCTTGTTGGATAAATTTAAATAAAGATTTTAAAAAACCTAACCAGTCACAGGGACAGTGAAAACAAAACAATTAAATTCAAATACCTATAATACAGGCTGTAAAAGATTATGACAACCTATACAATTTAAACGGCGCACAAAATGGCCGCATGACATAATTTAGAAGCAACACCAGCCGACAAACCCGACGCCATGAGGCCGTGTGGTCACAGACTGCACGGTTGGCGGGGGGCAACCCCCCACTTTTACAAACCAAAAGTGAGCCAATTGGGCTCACACTAATCCGATGTAGCCGTAAGCCGTAAGCCGTAAGGCCGTTAGCATAGACCCATCAAAAAAAAGAAGCAATACCTACAATTTGCAAAACAAATATTGCATAATCTTATATATATCTATACATCTATACAGATAAATAAAATTGGAGTGTATGTTTGTAATATTAAAATAACCACTTCTTATTAAATGCATATGGATGTATACACGGTACATATACCAAAATAGCCTTTTTTACAATTTTTGTCTGTCTGTCTGTCTGTCTGTCCGTCTGTCTGTCTGTCTGTCTGTCTGTCTGTCTGTTTGTGCCGGCTAATCTCTGAAACGGCTTGGCCGATTTTGATGGGACTTTCACTGGCAGATAGCTGATGATATAAGAAGTAACTTAGGGTATAAAAATAATCATCATCATTGCGTATACGGCTGTAAATATAAGTTAACGCGGGCGAAGCTGCGGGCAACAGCTAGTTATATAAATCAAACGTCAAACTGTGTCTCCAGCGTTTCGCGTGCGGTGTCGCGAGTCCACGTCAAATAAACGTCAAACTGTGTCTCCAGCGTTTCGCGTGCGGTGTCGCGAGTCCACGTCATATAAACGTCAAACTGCGCCTCCAGCGTCTCGCGTGAGGTGTCGCTAGTTCAGAGATTTTATCTCATCTTATAATATGCGTACCGCGCTAAAAGAAGTTTACACTAAAAAAGAAACGAGATAGACTTGTCTCCTTATACAAATTAAACATATTAGTTTTGTTTAAATTAGTTTATGCCCAGTTATGGTCATCCATTAAGATAAACATTTGAATTATTTGAAACGTTGAAAGTCTAGAGACTAGTGTATTTATAACGCGTAATGCTGATTAGGTTTTTGTGACGATTTTTTTATCTCCACATCTTTTGTTCACAACATATGAATATGAAGGTTCTAGCTAGAGGGCCGCTTATGGATTGTAATTACATCGAAGTTATTGAAGTCAATACCTAAAGGTCTGTAATAACGTAGATATTTGAATATACCAAGTGAAAATATTATAAATTAATCTGATTGTTTTTTTTTTTCGTTTGCGTTGGTTTAGGTAGTGTTGTCGTCCCCACCATGGTTCAGGTCTTGACGTGGCGGTGGGGCTCAGTAACCTAGGGTGAGCCCAACACCTTGGGCGAAGCTAATTGAGCCGAGGGGGCTCTTTGTACTCCTCTAATAAGAAGAGGGGACAAAAGAGCAGGGGGCAAGGGGTGAGGATGGGAATCTCACCCCATTGTACTGTCCCGACGTTGGGAGGGGTTGTTCTGTGGTGCGGGACAACCCCTCTGTGGAGGTGGCGTCGGTTCCTTGCGGGACTGACTAGCCGTCGAGGTGCCCTGTTAGCTTAACAGATCCGGGGCACCTCACCAAAGGCACTCACCGGGTTTTAGTGGGTAGAGCTGCGTCCACTTACCAGCTTTCGGGCGCAGCGAGTCCCACATACCCACCTGGGGAGACCCACTCCCCAGGCGGGATGCCTCAGAGCATTTCCCGGCGTAAAAGAAAAAAAAGGTAGTGTTGACGTGATTTTGACTTTTTTTCTTTTATTTGTTACGATTTATTTTGTTTTCACGTACATACTTTTTACTTGATTGATCAAGTCACGTGAATGATTTAAGAGTAACCATCAATTCTATACTCAGCGTCAGTATGTCATTTCATTGTCAGTATATCTCCTACAGAATATGTTACGTACTAAAACTAATGTAATTCGTCTCGTTGAATTGAAATATTATGTTTTGTTTCAGATAAATTTGTGGACTTCAAGCTCATTCCAAGAACATGAAATAAACGTAAGTTAGTGTATTTTTTATGTTTTTTTCATTTATTACATTTGAATGATTTGGTATGATAAACATATTAATGCTTGCATTGTAGGTATCGCTCATATTCTGAACTTTTTCTGATTTGTACAATTCGAAATACATATCAAAATGTTCTTTTGATATCGTCTGTAATTAAGACGTTTCATAATAATTATCATCGTTCTCAACCTGTAACCACCACGGCTGGTCGTATCTCTGCATAATGTTTTTAGAACATATCTTGAGACTCATGAACAATACATTCGTAGACAATGTCGAAATATCGAGCTCCACAAAGCAAAAATAAAAATCATGGGAAATTTCCCTTTTCAAATAGTTAAAATTTTAAAATAATCGCTCTTTAAAATCTTGACTATCAGTGTCAAATGTTCCAATATAATATGGCAATTATTATCATACATTGAATAATGCAAGATTAAAATACGATATGATCTCTATCTGATCAGTTCACGACTCGTCCATCTCATGGCCCATGAGACAGTTATATCAGAGACGGTCGCTCATTCTGAAATGTAATTATTGCAAACTAATGAGCGACTAGTTCTTGGAAGTAATTTGCGGAGGATTAGAACTTGCGAAATGGAAATAAGGTGGTCAGGGCGTTGTATGTGAATATGTATGTGTAACGTGAATTCTTTTATCATATTATACCTGTTGCCCGCAGCTTCGCCCGCGTTATTTTATATTTACGGACGTATCCGTACCGATGATGATCATTTTTCTACTTTTTTTTTGTTATATGTCTAAAGGGAATAAGGCTGCGTTTTGAAAGTAAGCTCCAAGCGGCTTAAATTTTTCCGACTTTTACTTTCTTGTGAGTTAATCTTAAAAGATAGACATATACTGTCACGGACTTTTTTTAGATCATTTAAAGAGAAATAGTTCACACATATTTTTTGTGTATCTTGAACCGTTTTCGCAGCGCACGCAACGGAAGCCCTCAAAGATTAATGATTTTCCCCGTTTTTACACATTTTCCACTGTTTATTCGCTCCTATTAGTCGCAGCGTGATGTTATATAGCCTAAAGCCTTCCTCGATAAATGGTTTATCTAACACAAAAATAATTTTTCAATTCGCACCAGTAGTTCCTGAGATTAGCGCGTTTAAACAAACAAACAAACTCTTCAGCTTTATAATATTGGTATCATATTATAGATGTAAAGGCAGAAAATCTATAATGAAACAACAGTCAATGTCACTGAGAAAAATGTTGATGAAGCCCAAGCTTGTAGGGTTAGATTTAAGGCGCCGCTCCACCGCGCCACACGCAGATGCTACGCACGTTTGTTATAATTTCAATTGCAAGAAAATTTCAATTAATACGTAGCGTGTGTGTGAAAACAATCACATACATTTTCTTGCAAAGCGAAACTTGACAAACCTTTCCGTGCGACGCGGTGGAACCGCGCCCTTAAGAAGCTGTTTGAACACCAGATCTTAAGTTTATTTTATATATTTAGGCCGCATACCGATAAGAAGAATAGGACAAACTGTCACTAGCACCAAGACCTAACGCCTTACGTCGTAGGATCGTCAACACTTCTTAAAATTACATTTACCATTAATTATCATCATATAACAGTACCCGGATGACCGAGCTTCGCTCGGTTTTTTTTTTTTTTTTTTAATAAGACATTTTCTAAAAATGATTCCTAGCTAGATCGATTTATCGCCCCCGAAACCCCCCATATACTAAATTTCATGAAAATCGTTGGAGCCGATTCCGAGATTCCAATTATATATATATATATACAAGAATTGCTCATTTAAAAATATAAGTACCTGGATGACCGAGCTTTGCTCGGTATTTTTTTTTAAATGACATTTTCTAAAAATGATTCCTAGCTAGATCGATTTATCGCCCCCGAAACCCCCTATATAATAAATTTCATGAAAATCGTTGGAGCCGATTCCGAGATTCCAATTATATATATATATATATATACAAGAATTGGTCATTTAAAGATTAAAGATAAGATAAGATAAACTCTACTATTTGTATTCTTTTAACACAAAACATTTCCATCCCAAACCTAAACTTCAATTCCTGGCTACATGTTATCAAAGATCGATTAAATAATAATAATAATATCTATGGACGCTTTAACACCATGTCAATCTAGTCCCGTAGTAAGTTCTCGAAGAACTTGTGTTACGGGTACCAGACAACGGAAATATATATTTAATACTTTTATACTATACATATATTTCAGATTTTTATTATATAATACACATATTTAATACACATCCATGACCCCGGAACACAGAAAATATTTTTATTCGAACCCGCAACCTCCAGCTTGAGCGCCAACGCGCTTACCACTGAGCCACAGAGATCGTCAAATATGGCTCAACTTGGCCAGACTCATCAGATATGCGCAAGCGCACCACAATTATGTACTGCTCTCGCACGTACCTCGGCTGAACTATGGAACGTATGGTTTCATTGATTCTATAGTAATTGTCGTACATTGACGAACATGTCAATGTATTGACGAAGAATATTCATCGCGAATCGTAAATTATAATAAAACGTTGAAAGGGTTTAACAAAATAACGAAAGTCTTGACACGGCTGAACCGATTTCGATAAAACAGGACTCAAAACTGTGATGTTCAACCCCTTCAAGAGCTACAGTGTCTCAGGCAGTAGCTGTCAAACTTACAATATACCTTTTTGCGTCGGTGGTTATAAAACAAAGAAAATGTAAATGTTGAATAGGCTTTTCTGCTTGAATATATATACCTACTTATCTTTATATATATAATTCTTCTGTACGTTTGTATGTCACTGAACTCCTCTTGATGATTTTTTTGTGTGTGTCCAAGTGGATTTGAGAATAGTTTAGATTCACAAAAATAAATTGTACATCAACATCTGTTGATGCCACTAGTATTATATACTTTAATATTAAAAATACAGAAGTAGCTCTGTTTGTATTTTTATCTTTTCACCTAAACTGATGTTGAGATTACAGTAAAATTTTGCGTCAAGGTAGACTCTATCTTAAGCTATGCTATCTAAACCATTATGTACTAATAAAAACCCACACAACCAGTAAAAAGATCTTTCTAGATTTGACAGATCCATTTCGTACTGTAGGAATAACGGAGGGAACCCACGCGCGTGTATGTAGATCGAGGGGAGATTATTAGAACCACCGTGGACTTCATTATCAGAGCCATAAGGTTGCCGGTGGTATCTTCGTGATTCTGCTACCTACGTTCAAATTTATGAACATGGTCGAGAGATGTTAGGACAATAGGACATGGGTATATGTCATTAATGTACGTAATTAGTTTTCAGCTTGTTTACGATATAATGCTTGGATTATAGAGTTTTACTGTTTTAATATTAATATTTTGTAGAGAATGTGACAGCTGATGGTCAGTGATCAATCTCGCCCATGAAAATAACCTGGTTTACCTGGAACGAGCCCAGGCAACTCATCTATGTGTTGCCTATCCTGAGACATAAGATGTTAAGTCTCGGTGCCAGTAATTACACTGCCTGTCTTGCCCTTCTCTCCTAAACACAGCAAAGCTGTTTCACGGAGAAACAAGCAATGGTGAGATGGTGGTACCCATCAGCCGAGAGCGCTGCACATCGCATCCCTCCCACCGGTAAATGATAAATCATAATCTGAAGAAAATAGGATGATTTGTTTTCTAATGTTTACGCAAATTTTGCACATTATAGTGAAACGTATTTTAATGGATTTTATCGTGGTTAAATAATTTTATATCTATTAGGGACCATGAAGGAAGGTGGAGTCCTCCGGTGATTCCATAATCACCTTTTTGGATAGTAAAGATTTTTTTTACCTAACCATTTGCTGTAAAGAAAGAAAATATTGGTAAATGCTTTCTATTTGTGTGGATATAGGGATATTTTTTGTTGATGCGTAAAGTCATATATCTTTATGGGGAAACGGGCATTAAAAAAACATTGTTAATCTAAGACCACGTGGGCGAAGCCGCGGGCAACATCTAGTTATAAAATATGGATAGAAAAATTAAATTATCTTCTTGACACATGGATTTACGGTATAGCTTTCTTGGCGGTTTCAAATAGGCATAATAAATACCGCCACGTTAACCTCGTCCCAACTCGGGTATTCCGGTAGTATAAGATCTTGCGAATTTCAAAAATGTCTATCCTATTCATTAACAAAACTGTTTTTTGCCAGGATTCTTACCCGCGACTTTCCGTAAAGATTCTGTTCCGTAAAGAACTGATTTAAAGCCTGATTTATGATTTAACATTTTGCTTCTCGGAGCTCGATATTTCGTCATTACCAATTTAAACAAGGCATTTATAGAAAAAGCCAAAATATGAATTTTCTCGAAAAAGCAAATACTCCGTTTTCAAACAGTTTTAATGGTACAAATAACTATATTTAACTAGCTTAACTATATCTACTATCGTTTTATACAGATGACATTTTATATTTTAGATAGTAGAACATATACAATTTCATCTGTATAAAACGACTAGCTGTTGCCTGCAGCTTCGCCCGCGTTACTCAACTCCTATATGTCACAGCGTGATGTTATATACCCTTATAGCCTTCCTCGATAAATGGGCTGTCTAACACTGAAAGAATTTTTCAAATAGGACCAGTAGTTCCTGAGATTAGCGCGTTCAAACAAACAAACAAACTCTTCAACTTTATAATATTAGTATAGATAAATATTTTATATTTAATTTAATATGTCAATATATTGCATATGGGTTGCATAACAAATTTTAGTCCAGGGTATGTTTAATTAATAATTAAAAAAAAACATTTCACCGGTATTATTAGATAAATTCTATGCAAACGTTAGGTTGTCTATTCTTTTCTGGTCCCGTATAGATTTACCTGTTTATACTTGGCTACCCGATAGTTGTGACCGGAAATGAATAGGCAACCTAACGTTTGCATATTCTATGGGCTTCATACTTTCGATTGGTATAGAATTTATCTAATAATCAAACCGGTGAAATGTCAAAAAAAAAAAAATTAACATAACCTGGACTAAAATTTGTTAGGCAACCCATATGCAATATATTTATTATAAAATACGTTTATAATAAATATATTGCACATATTGGCTTAAAGGTCTCGTAACCAGGCCATAAAATATTATTAAAAAAAAAATTGCACATAATTAAATTAAATATAAAATACGTTTCATTAAATAAACATCTTGGTGAAGGTCGTTTTATATCGGAATCTTAGCCTATAAAATAATAGTTTTAAATTGTCGTTGCGGCTAAGAAATGGCGTTTGTTGTGAGGTGTATTTCAAAATCCGCCATCACCGTTCCCGCGGAGTATGTTCGAGAACATTCTGATTCGTACAATTTCAAACGGCTGGACGTGTGTCTGTCCGTAAATGATTTAAAATTAAAGATCGTGACTCGTACTGTGCATGTTTTGTATCAATAATCTATTTCATGTTTTGCGTATGTTGTGAAAGTTGTGGGATTGTGTTGGGTGAGATTGATTGGACTTAATTTGAGAGATCCATCCTGAGTAATACAAAGAATATTTTATTTTTTATTTTAACGTTCGATGAAGACAAACGTTTTGAGAAATACTGCTTGTTTTTTTTTTTTTTTTTTTTCCAAATGAGTTGATTCGGGTGCTGAGTGTACTCTTATGTAACTGGTATTTCTGTGTTGGTTGTGTATTTAAGCTAGGGATATGTTTTGATTATGATTTTGCGAAAATTAGAAATTTTTAGTAGTGTCTAATGATGTTATTAGTTAGAGTAATGTGTTTGTTACATTCAGAGTACACGCAGCTATCGCAATTTTTTTTTTTTCCTTATAGGTAGGTTTTTTTTTAGGAGACGGTGGAATTAAAATGAGTGCTAATGTATGGTAGGCGAGTCCAGCGGGTTATGCGATTTGATACATTGTACCACTGAGCCAGGCTTACTGCGGAATGAAAGTGAGATGAAGGATGATGACAATGAGAAAGAATGAAAATATGTTTTTTATGTATGTATATATGATATATATATATATGTAATATATGAAGACAATGAAGTTACATACAAAATGTGTTAAAAACAATACAATAGAGAGAGATACAATAACTAGTTTTAAGCATTTTTTCAAGGCGAGCTTTGCGAAAGAAACTACAGCTTGCTTGTGTTTCAAAAGAGACCCCACTCTGAACGGGCTCACTTGGAGGCTTTGACAGAGGATCTGGTGGTCCAATCTAATCGCGGCAAATCGAGGGCAATCCTCGAGAACGTGATCCATGGTTTGAGACGTTGTCCCGTCACAAGGACAGGCATCGTCCTCGACAGTTTTGAATCTGTGGAGATAGTGTTTAGTGTATGAGTGTCCAGTCAATGCTTGAGTCAATGTGAATGTGGTGTCAGTGAGTGCGCGTAACTTTTTTATGTGTGTCAGTGTGGGTAAGTGTCGTTTTGTGTATTGTCCTTGTGGCTCGCTCTCATACCTAGATTGCCAGGTTGAAGCGTTTTGAGTTCGTGTCAAGTGTTTTATGTATGAAATGGGGTATTGTGCATAGTCCGGGGCCTTGTGCAATTTAGCCGCCCTTTTTGCGGCTGTGTCCGCAGCTTCGTTGCGAACAATACCCGTGTGGCTTTTGACCCACGCGATCTCAACGGTCCCGAAAATTTTATGTATGATGCTGTGTATTTGAGCGACCAAGGGGTGTGTATTGCTGCGATTCTGAGTGGCGAGAATGGCAGCTAGCGAATCTGAGTATACTACTGTGCGTGTCTGTTGATGAGAGAAGGCCCACTCGCAGGCCTTAAGAATGACTAGAAGTTCAGCTTGAAATACAGAACAGCTGTCGTGAAGTTTGAACTTTTTGCTGACCGGGCTACGCCCTTCGCCGTAACAGACGAAGGCTGCCCCCACAGTATCGTCCTCAAGCTTGCTTCCATCTGTAAAAGTGTGGATGGTATGAGGGTGAGTATCTGACTGGAAGCTCTGAACCTCGTCTTGGTTGCAGAGCGTGTGTGTGCTAGGTGTATGTCTGTGTGCTGGATGTAAGAGAAGGTGTGGCGGTGTATGTTGTTCAAGCGTAATGTCTGTCGGGAGATGTGGGGAAACGCCTGAGAGGCGGGTGGCTTCGATATGGTGCACCTCCTTGACCTTGAGGTCCAAGGGGGTGAACATGGCGAGTGCGAGGGCAGCAGATGTGGACACTGTTCTGAACCCGCGAATTGCTCTAAGAGCAAAGGCCCTCTGCATGCTAAGGAGACGTTTCCTCACGCACTTCTTAGCAGCCACGTGGCCCCATACTCCGGCGGCGTATGTGATAATGGGCTGTATCACTTGTAAGTAAATCGTGCGAGTGTTTTCGGGGTGGGCCCCCCATGTGTTGCGGCAAAAAAAAGGTGAGTCTGTTGAATAGACGTGTTGCTTTGTTGATTATGTAGTGGATATGTTTGTGAAAGTTAAGTTTTTCATCCAGAATGACACCGAGAAGTTTGATGTCGCTCTGGAAGTGTATAGGGTGTGAGTCCATGGTGATGTTTATTTGTTTGGCTTTGGCACTAAACGCCAATGCCTGTGTTTTTGTGGGACTGAAAGTGAGTTTAACCCCCTTGCCCCAGCTAGCGATTGTATGTAGTGCAGTGTTAATGGCATCCTGCAGTTCAGTCGCCGAATGGGCTGATGCGATCAGGAGGACGTCGTCTGCGAAGGCCTGAATGCGACAGCCCGGAGGTAAATCGATATCCAGGAGCTCGTCAAGGATAATGTTCCACAGATGAGGACCACAGGTCGAACCTTGGATGCAGCCCTTTGACATAGTCTTTGAAACCCTGGAGCAGGCGTGATCAAGTGTGACTGTGCGATCGTGAGTGTAGCTGTGAATGAGTCCAAAGATGTTGTGTGGACATCCGATGAGCCTGAGCCTATGGAAGAGAGCGGGCCACCAGGCGTTGTCAAAAGCAGCTTTGATATCTAACGAAACCCCTACGGAGAGGAGTTTGTCTGTCCTGGCTTGCCTTACGGCCTCGACGGCCGCGTTGATAGCGGCCGTCGTATTGGTCTACGGCCTGAATCCAAACTGTTTAGTGCTCAATTTACCGGCTTTGGCCGCGGCATATGTCACTCGTCCGATAAAGAGCTTCTCGAGAAGCTTTCCGAAAACAGGTAGCAGGCCGATGGGTCGGTAGCAAGCCAGGTCAGAGTTGTTCGTCTTATTAGGTTTAGGGATTATTTTTACGAAGGCTCTCTTCCATTTTCGGGGAAAATGTTGAAGGGCAAGGCAACGATTCATCACATCCGTGATAATCCTCGGGTATGATAGGGTGAACTGGAAGCAAATGTCAGAGGTTAGTCCGTCTAGTCCGGGGGCTCTTTTCGGATGCATTGCCTTCAAAATCTCCAGCACTTCTTCCTTCGTGAAGGGGAGGTCATCGGGAGTGTTAGGGAAGTTGGCGGCTTGTGCCCTGAGGTCGTGTCTGACATCTGTGTCTGTCGTGTCGTCCGGGTAAAAGTGGTCTAGGAGGGCTTTGGCTGTATCGGAGGTGCCTGTAGTGTAATTACCGCCGACTTTGAGTGTGACAGGTGGGCGTCGTGGAGCTGATTCCCTTAGGAGCCGATTTGTCAATGACCAGACATTTTCTTTGGTCTGGAGCTCGCAGAATTCCTTAAAGTGCGTCGTAAATTCGGTTTTTATTTCGGCGGCATACTGCAATTTAAGATTGTGTAACTGGGCGGCCAGAGCGTCAGTCGGCTGTCCGGCTCTCTTAACGGCGTGTAATCTGTGGTGGGTATGTATGACCTCCTGCTCCTCCTGGGATTCCAAAGATTCTGTCTACCACGGTGGCTTGCACCCCGATCTGGACGATCTGGTTGGCATGGAAGACTTGCAGGCGATGTGTATAATATTTGTAATTGAATCAATAAAGTCTTCCAATTGTGTAGTGTTGAGTGAGTGTATGTCAATATCGAGTGTGTCGTTGTTTGTGAGTTGTGTGCTAATTGAATCCTTGAAGAGTCCCCAATTAGCCTTATTGGATTTGTAGAGAAAGGTGGATGTGTTGTGTTTAGTATGTGAACGTGTATGAGGTTGCGGGTGAGTATATGTGAAGTCTACGGCATTATGTTGTGATGACGGACAAGCGTCCAGATTCACCTTCCAGTCTGTAATGTGACTGTGGATAGACGAGGATACAAGTGTGATGTCGATGATGGAGGAGCGTGCGCGTCCGTGTGTGATGACTTCGAACGTGGGTATGACGCCCACATTGCACACTTGTAGGTCGTGCGCGAGGGAGAGCTCGATGACGTCGTTCCCTCGAGCGTTCGCGCGACTGCTCCCCCAGAGTGGGTGCCAACCATTAAAGTCACCACCGAGAATGCAGCGTGTATTGGAGTTGTTAACGAGAAGGTGTTCTATTGCGTGTAGTGTATCTGCCTCATCGACGTTTGGCTCGATGTAGGCAGAGGCTATGAGAAGGTGTACGTGACTGACTTGTATCCGAATGACGCACAGGTTTGGGGACGAGAACTGAGAGAGACCGAGACACGGGGTCTAGTCCTTTACTATGACACAGGCCTTCACTCTCGAGTTGCTGCCAAACTGATAGATGTCAACACCACGAATGGCCTTAACCTCGTTCCCGGCCCCTGTGTAAGGTTCGGACACCAAGGCGACGGTGTGTGAGCTATTAATAAAGTAATTTAAAAATTCCTTAAAACAGTGCTTGGAGCGGTCTGTATTACACTGTATAATTTGTAATTTACTGTTTAAATACATAATCGACTTAGTTCTCTATTTTATGGCGGACGGAAAGGAGAATGGGACATGAATGTGAAGTCGCCTTGTGTGTAGTGGTGTGTTTGGTGTTGAATTTGGTGTTGTGTTCTGTGCAGTTGAACCACTTAGACGGGTGTATATTGTCCTTGGTCGGACATTCGTACTGTATATGAGTGTTGCTAGCGCAATGTACGCATCGTGAAACTTCAGCCCGGCAGTGTTTCTTAACATGCCCGAACTGCAGGCATTTCTGGCATTGAAGGAAGGGTGAAAATTGTTCCACGTGGACCCGCTGGTGGTCCAGGCGAACCCGCCCCATTCCAATGACAGAGTGCCAGAGATCGGGACTAGCCACAAGGACGGCGTTGTAGAGTTTGGTGTTCTTGTTATTGTTTCGTTTGAAGCGGAATGATATGTCTGTGTCATTATAATTGTCGAGTTCAATGTTTTGAGACAAAATTTGACAGGATAAATAGTTTAAATGAGTTCAATATTGTGAGTTGGGTCTAGCGCAGGTGGATTGTCTAATGACTGGAGGCGGGGAATCTGGTTAATGCAAGAGTGTGTACCCCGTACCCTGCTTATAGGTTAACGAAGAACACTGGGGTGTTTGTAGCAGGTTTAAGGTCCCGCACGCCCCTGCGCTCTGCCATAGCGGAGGGGTAGTCCATGAGGATTTTACACCCCGAAATCTAGTTTGAAGTCTAATTTGGAAGTGAAGACTTGTTGTACAATAATATGACGTCATCATCATCATGAGCTTCTATTCTTCCTCTGCTGAACATAATGTGGATATATCCTTCAATAAACGCCAATATAGTCGATCCCTAGCGATAGCTAACTGATTAATATCTTGTAATTATATTATATTACATTGATGTTATAATCGTAAAATATATCTGGTTTGAAGGACCAACTTTTGTGATATTATCATTTGTTAGAAAGTTTTCAAGATTGTGGTAACTAAATATTATGTAAATTAATTAGATATACGTTATAACTAAACGTGTAAAAAAGTAAGACAATTTATAGGTGGTTATTCGTTCTTGGCGTTCATGAAAAGAGTGGTACAAAAGTGAAATAAGCTTGACAATGATGATGATACTTGATTGCAGATTACCAATACCAATATGAATAATAGTTAAATGGTTGTACGAGTCTCGTCTTGGTGTTCATTGAATGAGGCCTATGTTCAGCACTGGACAGATAAAGGCTGATGATGATGGCGATGAAGAGTCTCAAACATAAATTATGAACTTATACAAAAACCCGTATATGTTTTTATCTTTGTTGTGGACAATAAAATATTTTTCTTTATTTATTTCTATATTCTGTTGTTGAAACATTTTAGAAAACTACGCGTAACATTTGCCATGTCGTTTGTCGTGTCTTGTAGTGACTAAGTTAATATTGTATACATTTACATTCTGGACATAAACATTTATATTTATCATATAAATGTTTGTCCATTGCAGGATAACAGGCTTTCTCTAGGAAAAGCTAAAGTTATGACGACAATTCTACCTGATTTCGTCTGTTTAACAGTATTTACATATAATACTTTCTTTTTTATATATCTTTTATTATTTTTGAATTATTGAATTTGAAATTATTATAGTCATTCTCACTTTTAATTTTATTTATTATTTATATTAAAATCCAGCTCCGCGAAATAAAAGTGAAAAACATGGTACTTACATACTCCTTTTTAAATAGTTTACCGTATTAATTCTTGCAGCTCAATATTTCCGCATTTTCTATGAATACCTTGCTTACAAGACTGATCTCATCACAAAAAACAGTGCGTCTAGGGACGCCGTAAAGAAGCGAAGCTTTATAGTATGAAGCCTTTTTTATGTCATAAGGAGGCAACCGAGCAGTCGGAGCCTTATGGTGACTACCGACGCCCATGGACAGCCGCACTACCAAAAGATATGCAGATGCGTTGCCCTCCTTTCCCTATCTCCCCAATGGGCCATCGGAAACTTACACAGCACGAAACGCGACATCATAGCTGTCACTTGACGCCGGTGTTACGTGAGCGAGAGGTACCACCCCGGCCGTGCCGGCCCAATTCGGCTACAAAGCATGGCACTACCTCTTACTAGGAACTCTTAGGCGTAGGAAACGTAAAACTTAACGTTAAAAATGACACACAGATATGACAATGACACACATATAATGTACAGATAGACAGGCCGCGCGGTAAACCGCGAACGTCCATAAGTAAGCTTCGCTTCAACAAAGAACATGTGTAAATTATCCGTTTTAATCATATTTAATGGCTCTATGTAATATTTCACTCGGCTTTGTGTAAACAGATTTTAAATGACCAGCTCGCGGGTTTCGGAAGAGTCTGATTGAGTAGCGTTTATGTTATTGATTCATCTATTCACCGGATCGTGCCCATCGCATAAAGTTGGCATTTATAACATTATCACAATCATTGTTCCTCTGTATATTTGTTCGTCAAATTAATTGACAGTGCAAAGTTAGACGGGGCTCTACGTTATGATGTATCGTGACAAGTGTAAATGTAGATAGGCATAACTAATGTAAAATGTGACTTTGATACATATAATTAACCTAAAGATAAGTCATGGTATCTTTCAGTTAGGAACCCGATCATACGTAAGACCTCAAGAGTACCTGAACCTATACCACATGAGTAAATAAACGGACAGAGGCAAAGCTACATACAACCGCGCGAATCGATTGCACTAGTAGTAGTGCAATCGATTCGCGCGGTTACGCTTGTGCTTACGCACACATGCGTTACGACGCTTGTAGAAGCGTCGTAACGAATGAGTGCGTAAGCACTCGTGGCTCGTCACGTACGAGTAGAAACCGGTCAAAACCGGTTCGACGAGTGTTCGAACGCGGGGATGTGAGTACACGTGTTAAGTTGCGTTGTATATTTTTCCGCTTGGCGGGTATTTCGAATTATTATCACCGTTCTTAAATTTTTGTTAATTAAAAGTAAAAAGTGTCAATATTGTATACTGTACTGTGTGTATGTATCTGTGTGAACAATAATAGAGCAAATAAGACAAATCATATTTTTGCTATCCCAAAGATTTCAATAGGTAAGTTGTATCTTATTATTTTATTTCTACTAATTATTATTACTTTTGTTCACTATGTTTTTATGGATTTAAAAAAAGTTTTTAAAGTGTAGTTAGGGAAACATTTGACCCGACATTAAATCTTAAATCTTAGCTAACTTTACAGTAAAAATACAATAAGTATAGGTACATAATACGTAATTAGCAGACTATTCCTGTTCGGAATAAAAAATATTATAATAGTTATGATAAAAACTGATATGCAATGACAGTGCTTTCCATTAGAATTTACCACTCTATTAAAAGGTACAACAGATTATTGCAAATAAAAAATATAAACACAAAATATTTAGAAAAAATATTTTGTAGGTAATAAAGATAATATTTACATAGATTACTACTCGATAAAAAAATCTTTTGCTCGTTTAATTTTATCCACCTGTGACAACCCTAACACAATAGGTAACAATTTTACGCGTTGTATGGAAGCTTTGTCTCTGTCCGTTTACTTACTCATGTGCCTATACTTCATATTATCAACGTGCCAACAAAATATAATAAAACTAATTTTATATTCCATCCTAATGAGAGTTTAAAAGAACCGGTCAAGCCCACACGCGTCCGTAGTGGTATAAAAGTTGGTACATTTCTAGATTCAATCTGTACTAGAATATTTCACGGTGTCGGCGCCGTCGGGGCGACGTGTCGTGTCCGTTACGTCGCATTATAAATGTTTATGCGAACGGTCGGACATGCAACTCGTGTAATATCTATTTGGCTTACATACGCTTATTATTTTAACTTGAGGTTCTGTTTGAGCGGAAATATGTATGGGATGAAATGAATCCCACAATATGTTTAAATTATTTATTTGCGTGTGTCATTAATTTGTTAAACTTCGTTTAGTGATTAGAGTCGCTGAAAAGATGGACTTTAGTTTTCTTATATTCCCCTTCGTTAAAGCGCTCTATTTTCGAGACGAGCCGCCTAAAAATGCAATAGCAGGTAGTCAATATCCCATATACAGTATAGATGCTAATTATTTTACCAAGCCTTTACGTGACGCTATCTGCATTGCTTTTCTTGTCCCTTTTTTCGAAATAAGAGAAAGCTTGGTGGAAGAACATAGGAGCCTCAGATAAAGAGCATAGGAAGTTTGGCAACGCACGCAAGCCGTGTAGCCGATGTCTATGAGTTTGGTGGTCACTTACCTACAGGTATATCGACTACTCGTTTGCCCCCTCTGCTATAAAAAAAACCAAAAATAATTATAACGGGTGTATTTGGAACGCTTGCAAAAACGAAGAGGTATGATAGTTTTTGCATAGCCTGACATGATACAAGTGAAAAAAAGTTTTTCTTTTGGTTGCCTTTTTTTTGTATAATCCGGTTTAGTAAACATAATGTTACAGAAATTTGATGAATGCTTTAAAATAATAGTTTTTTTTAAAAAAACGGCAATGGTTTATGGTTCATGCCGACCAGCTGACAGTCGCGTGTATACATACATTGCGGGTTTGCAAAATACATAAGTCCTAAAATTTTCTTAAAAAAACGTTTCTGAGATAAATGGTTATATGAATAATATAGTATATAAATAGTATATTATTAGGGTTAAATCTATGCAAGCGTTCAAAATACACCCGGTATTATTACAGAAGGAATAAGCATAGATCTCACTAGAATGGATTAAACTAATGATAAATGTCAACTAGATGGCAAGATCATCTCCTTACAGTGGGTCGTGGCTGGCATTTGGATGAGAGTGCCAGAGGATCGTCAGTCTCGGCGTCCATTTTTAAAGGCTATGCCCAGCATTAGACAGAAAAAGTAAATGATTCGGTGTCATTTAATATCGGCTCTTTTACCATCGCGTGCGGTATCGGATTGGTCACAAACTCACTGGTATCACGCGACTAGATCGCATCCGAGTCTCAGCTTGTCACATACTCACTGACTCACTGACCACTATCACGCGACTTGGAGCGCGATAACGAACTCGGTGATATACTATCTGTATTCTTCGCACCTAGTGTAATGAGCGTTGTTTACCTACAGTTATATGAATTATAAGTAATTGATCCACTGCCTTGAGGCTAAAATTCCTTTCTACAAAAAAGTTAATTGAAATTTACATGTGTTGTTTTTAATATTCTTTGTAATGATATTATATTATCCGGTTTGAAGGACCAACTTATGTGATATTATAATGTGTCAGAAAGTTTTCAAGATTCAGGACTTCCTTAACCTTGGTCGACTGAAAAGAAGACTTTCACAGTAGATAAAAAAGTTGAAAAAAAAATGCAAGTATTACAATTGTATATTGTAATACTTGCATTTTTTTTTTCAAAAAGCGGTCCTCCTCGGCTTGGCGCGGGTAAACATTTTATAACCTATGTTACTCGCTGAAAATGCTTTCTACAGGTGAAAGAACTTTCCAAATCTGTCTAGTAGTTTTGGAGCCTATTCAATACCAACAAACAAACAATCATATCTTTCCTCTTTATAATATTAGTACACTGATCATAACTGCTGAATTCATTAACATATTATGTTTCTCTTTGAATTAAAAAAGTTCCTTAATTCCGTCCGTAAAGTTGAAGCAGACAAAACTGCGGGCAATAGCTTGTTGTTGAATAATTTTGTAATTTAATAATTATTAGAATGGATTGTTTAAGCAATGTTGTTCGACGTTGGCCCGTAGACCTCTTAATATTCGCTTATTAACATACAATGTGTGCCTTACAATGAGACTTAAATACGGAATTACGTGTAAACGTTTAATTTAACGTTCAATTCTAAATTAGGTTATAAACTATGTTTTAAAAGCTTCCAACTTATGTACAAACGATTTATAATATCATAATAATGAAAATATCGGAAAAGCTTTTATGTCACAACTTTCTTAGTAAGTGCCATGCTGCTTTGGAGCCGAATTGGGCCGGCATGGCCGGGGTGGTACCTCTCGCTCACATAGCACCGGCGTCAAGCGACAGCTAAGCTGTCGCGTTTCGTGTGGTTATTGAGTTTCCGGTGGCCTATTGGGGGGATAGGGAAAAGGAGGGCAACGCATCTGCATAACTCTTGGTTGTAACGGATGTGTATCGGCGTCGGTAGTATAAAGCTCCAACTTCTCGGTTGCCACCTTTAGCATAAAAAATGGAACCTCTATTGACAGTAAGAACTTAGCAACTAAAAAATATAGTTAAGGGCCCCTTCTCCTAAAACTATAGGTATTTAACGCACCGAATCGGTTTGCACTTGCGTTGCGTGGGAGATGACTTTATATGACCTACCACGGCCGGCAAGCACGCCACAGTATACGAATAAGCAGTAGATTGACTATGCTCGAATTATTCTTAGATGTGATAATGAATAATTATGCATAACAAAATCTTGTTGTTGTTATAGTTATCTAGTTTAGGATTTATAGAAATACTAGCTGGTGCCAGCGACTTCGTCTGCGCAGGATAAGATAGTTTTATTTCTTCACTAATTAATCGAAAGGAACTTCGATCCATCCGGGTGTCCCTTGACACCTCTCTTTAGTTTTTTTTTATAAAAAATATCCTATGTTACTTCTAATACCTCCAAGAATATGTGTACAAAGTTTCATGATGATCGGTTAAGTAGTTTTCGCGTGAAAGCGTAACAAACATCCACGCTTTCACATTTATAATATTAGTAAGGATTAGGAAGGACGAATTAGCTACATAGGTCTAAAAGGTAGTGCCATGCTGCTTGCAGCCGAATTGGGCCGGCACGACCGGAGGGGTACCTCTCGTTCACATGATAATGGCGTCAAGTGACACCTAAGCTGTCGCGTTGCTTGTGTGAGTTTCCGGTGTCCCATGGCAGGGGATGAGGTAAAGGAGGGTAATGCAGATGCATAATCTCTTGTGTGGATGTTTTCGAGGACGACCTCTGTGGCTCAATGGTCAGCGCGTTAGCGTTCAAGCCGGAGGTTGCGGGTTCGAATCCCGCCAGGGAACAAAAGTTTTCTGTGTTCCTGGTTCATGGATGTGTATTAAATATGTGTATTATAAATTAAAAATCTTAAATATATGTATAGTATAAAATATTAAATATATTTCCATTGTCTGGTACTCGTAACACAAGTTCTTCGAGAACTTACCACGGGACTAGATTGACGTGGTGCAAAAAGCGTCCTTAGATATTATTATTATTATGGGAGTCGGTAGTCATCTAAGGCTCCGAATGCTCGTTTGTCCCCCTAAGGCCTAAGCTATAAAAAAATCAATCATTCTAAGAATGCTTGTAGGAGATTAAAAATTTGTAGACAAACATATTCTTTTATACTATATTAATTGTTTTAATTGTTTTAAAATTCAACAAAATTTAGTTGTCGTATGCTAGGTCCAGGTTCATTTTCATCGACCCATACATCATCGATTAATGATAGACACGGGTCTCCTCTGAGAAGAGGGTCAAGGCCATAGTCCTTACGACACTGCCCTGTGGGTAGGGGGCTAGGAAATGATTGCAAATCAGAAATATTTTGTGATGAAGGTTCCTCATTTTCTTTATTGTCGGACAATTTGGATTCTTCAAGTGTTAACAATTTCTGGCAGAAACATCACTACATAGTATAAACTATAAAGCAAAGTCGCTTCCCGCGTCTGACTGTATGTATGCTTACACCTTTAAAACTACACAACGGATTTTGATGCGGTTTTTTTAATAGATAGAATGATTCAAGAGGAAGGTAATACATGCATAATATAGTAGATAAACACTGATAATTTTAGAAGTTTCTAATGTGATGTCATAAATAAACACATTTCTTGCACTTACATTGCAAACGCTGGATGAACCCTAACAGATAGATCAAAATAATGTACTACATTATTGTACACCTTAGCCGGGCCCGGTTCCGAAAGTTAGGATAATTAATTATTATTGTATCAATGTATGGTAGAATTGTGTATCCTAAATATGCATACTGAAAAGTCCGCGATGGCATAATATGTCTACATTAGTTAAATATAGCATACTACCTATATCCATTTTAATACTTAAAAAAATTGCCAATTATAAAGCGGTAATGTAAAAGCTATTCACAAAAATACGGTATTAATCACTACATATTATAAAATAAAGTCCTACGCCCGTCCATAGATAAATAATCATCATCAATCCGTATACGGCTGTATATCTAAGTTAACGCGGGCGAAGCTGATGGCAATAGCTAGTTTGTGATAAAACTGTATTAAGATTATTTTTCCTTATTTAACTTTTTTTATTCGCCATTTCAATTAAATAACTAGGTACTACATAAACTCAAGTATCTATTTATTTGCACTAATTAAAGGTTTTGTATTACAAACTAATTACAACTAAGAACAACAATTGTTAGTAAGTATTAAGTAGCTATATTATTTACACTGTGTCATCTTATTTATTTAGAGGTAATAATATGAAATGCGCGGTAACAACGTTGTCTCGAGCAAAAGCGGCACAGATCCTACTTCGATGACGCCCGGCTGGGTACTGGCGCGAAGTGGTGCGATGCACGAGAGCCATTTCTATCGTTTTTTATTTTTCAAAAAATTTTGAAGTGACATAATAAAAATCTATCCAATCATTTCCACGTCATCTCCGTTTAGCAATTTAAACTTAAAAGTTTCATTAAAATTGAGTTACCTGAAGTCTTATACTACTCAAAATGCTTTTAAAATCGACGTTACTTTAGATTTTTTTTTGATCATGTAAAATGTTAAATATTGTATTTTTATCCAAAAAAATCCCTAGATCAAAGATGTATCTATACCCTATTTTTTATTATTATTTTAAAATGACGACTTCTATGAAAACAACTCGATCTAGAAACAACAATTTGGGATAAGGGGCCCTTAAAAAGAAAACTAAAAAACACGCAAGCGTGAGGTGCTCGATTCATTGTTAAAAAAAAATCATCGGTATCTATTTCTAAAAAGTGAAGTTAGTATAAAAACTTTTTTACAATAAGTAATATCATTTATTTATTTTGTTAACCCATTTAATTCTTCTATTAAAATATTTTCAAGTTTTTAGTTCGGTTTTCTATTAGAGCGTGTTTGTTAGTTTTGTTTTAACTATAATTTATTTTTTACTTTTTAGTGTCGATTTTTTTAATTAAAGATTTATTAATCTAAAGTACTCAACTAATGCCAATCACTTTAGAAATGAGAGACTAAAAACAACACAAGTGATGTAGGTAACTTGCGCGTCTTACGCCTTCCTAGCATGTGCTATCCTGATTATCCTAATCAGGATAATACAATAATATAATAATTAATATAAATAATAATATAATATAATAATATAATATATAATATTATTGATAATACAATACAATAATTTTATCAAATTATTGTATTGTCATCAGTCCTCGATAAATCTTAACAAAAGTTTTCTCAAAGTTTTAACGAAATCTGGCCTTTAGAAGTGGGTCAAAATCATGTTCAAAGATTCCGTTACATACTAACATACATACATACATCTGAAACTAATAAAAGCGTATTAAAAAGAGTGTTTTGGCAAATCCTTGAGGAAGCTAATATTGAAGAAGAAGAAGAAAAGAGTGTTGGCGTACGTAGACAGATTCCTATGTCAAACAGTTTACAGAAAAAGGTTGAATGTGATGTTGTTTTGTTGTGTGATGAAGAAATAAAAGAGTTAAATACTTGTTTTATTTCACGAAAGCAGGTGGGCCATATTTATAATTGTAATGCGTACAGACGTGCGTTCTTGTGTGCGAAACTACAGGGAGCCTATCAGCGTGCTGAACTGTGCGCTCCCGAGCTTACGCACGCTAAAAATGTGCATGTACATTTACACACGCATGGCTCACCCGCTTTCGAGAAATAAAACGTCTATACCTGTAACTTCTTTGGTAATTACGGACTAATGCATCCCATGTATTTCTTGTTTAAAAAAGACTCGCGCACAGTAACACAATTTCTCTCTAAAGATACTTATCATATTGAAGAATATTTAGATCCTTGCCTTTGGTAATAAACACCTTAATGCTTTGACTTTTACCAGTAAATGCGTGAATACGGTTCTCACATTACACGATAGGTATAATACCTGTTCTAAGTTAAACAGAAATTGATTTAAACATAGTGTTGCCAACTCGCAGAAATTTATCTCTCGAAAGCCCCAATCCAAAACCCCCAAAACTCGTAAATTCAGTAGCGAAAGTTTTGCTGATCTTTTCTTTACTTTTGAATCTTTTTTCCCCCTAAAATTGCGGGAAAGCCTCTACTAACCCATGCATTGCCTACAATGAATGGGTCATACGCATCGAGCATATAACCGGTATAGAGTGGTAATTATAAACCGTTTTGTATGAAAACAAATTTCGCCAAATTTGTGCTGCGACGCTGCACCGATTCTGCGCTCTGATTGGCAGATTGATGGCCATTGATGAATGATTGGCTGATGGGACATACATACTGATCACTGGTTGCTTGAATTGATATTACGTCAGTAACAAATCACTGACCAGTTTCGGAATGGTATGGCTCACATTACTACTCTATCCGGTTATATACTCGACGGTCTTATGACTGGGCTAGATCCCGGTGAACTTTCAACTAGTTTCATTTTGGGCGATGCTAACCACTCATCTAGTCATTAGCTGCCAGTGTCAGTCGTCCAAGTCATAACTCAACCAGTTCATCGTAAGTCCAACTAACTTTGAAAAAAAAATCTGTCTGTATATGTGTGTCACATTCATACATTCAATTATACACACTTATTTATAAGTTAGTATGTAATTAAGTAGATTTCATTCCGAATGACACTTTCTTCGAGTTTCCACTATTATTGTTATTTGTGTTAATGCGAAATCCTCGATAGCTCGTAACTCGTAAGTAATCAAGTGTTGCCTCGACGGTTTGTTATTCGTATAATAAACTCTCCTGATATTTAATATTATTAAAGACAACGCAACGCTGATTTATTTTTGATATTACGAGTAATCTTGTGATAATTGTTTACTGGTAAAACTCAATATTATAACTAGGCTATGGGTATTACTATTTTTTTACTATTATATTATTGTTTTTATTATAATAATTGTTATATTATATATGTATTTACTATTATAGCACTTATATGTTTTCTAATGCTTACGCGAATTTCACTCATTATAATGAAACAATTTTTACGGACTTTGTTGCCGTTTATTTATATTTTTACAAGCCCGACGTTTCGGATACTTTACAGCAACCATGGAGGACTGAGGTGTCATACGTCCTAATGTTACGAAGTTATTCGAAACTACCCTATGATACATCATTTTTTTTAGTCCTATCTACGTAGAAAGGGCTAACTGTATCTTTAATCTGTGACATATTATGCTTGGATTTTGATTTGATAATATTAATAATGGGATCTCAAGCAGGTGGTAAGAGCCAGCCATCTTCTCTATTGAAATTGGGATGTTTTTTAATTTCAATAGCCTCGCGGATCATCCTTGGTTGGAAACGGTATTCTTTTGCGAGGACTTGTGGTTTATCAAATCTTTTATAATGGCGAGCTTTGTCAAGACTGTTCATACATGAGAGACTTAGTGTAGCGACGGTGTTTTAAATCAGCTATCCTAACGTGACCATGGTTGCTGTAAAGTATCCGAAACGTCAGGCTTGTATAAATCTTAATAAACCGCGATAAAATCCGTAACAATTGTTTCATTATAATATGGATGCACTTTTACGCTGGCAACACTGGTTCCTTTCAGTCTTTGTCTGTTGTCTTTCAAATACTTATATAATGGCTCCCGGGCGGATTTTTCAATTTCATAATGGTTTTTTTTTTTGGTTTTTCAAAAATACTGTTGAAAATGACGTCCTATTAAGTAGTCTATAAGTTAGCAAGGTTTATTACGTTGTGATATTAAGTCATAATAAAACTGGTTCAAATCTCTTGTAATCTCTTGTTTCTACCGATATTTCTTCAGTATATTTTAAATTAGTTTTTAAAAAGGTACCTAGTCGCATCCATATACCTATAACATCTGTCCATCTTTTCTATACCATAAGAGGCATAGCACGCAGGCAGAGCATACGCACAACCAGAGGCTATACAGAAGCGTTGCCCTCCTTTTCCCTATGCCCCTCCCCCCCAAATGGGCCTACGAAAACTCACAAACCGCACAAAACGCAACAGTATAGCTCTTGCAAGGCTGATAATGATATTTAGCTTACATAAATATATAAGGATATATAAAGAATTTTAGCTTACATTCACATGTTTCATGTTTATTAGCTTAAATAGCTGATGTCATATTATCTGACTATAGACTGTCACTCGGTGATGGTGTAGGTAAACTGGAGAAAGATTTTTAAAAATTATATCTTTGGTTTCGAAGATTTATCTCATAAGCGTGTTGGTCCGCCACACGCCCAACTTACGAACATTACATTGTGACGACCTCTGTGGCTCAATGGTTAGTGCGTTGGCGCTCAAGCCGGAGGTAGCGGGTTCAAATCTAACATCGATCGAAAACAACAAGTTTTCTGTGTTCATGGGTCATGGATGTATATTATATAATAAAAATGTTAAATACATGCATAGTATAAAAATATTAAATATATTTCCGTCGTCTGGTACCTACCCGTAACACATGTTCTTCTAGAACTTACCACGGGACCACCTTGCCGTGGTGTAAACGCGTCAATCTGGTCCAATGGCGTCCATAGATATTTATATTATTATTATTATGATTACTTCTTTATTATTATTAATTATTCTTTATTGGTTAAAGTTAGTAAAATATAAAATCAACATTATGTATAATCGGTCCGTTGTTTCACTACGAACGAGGTATCCCTCGTCAGATTCGTCAGTCTGTAGTCCAATGACAAGGTGTCCCTTAAGGCGAAATTAAATGGATAAAGCCAACTTCTAAGTGAATGTCATGTAACACGACTGTAATTACCCTCGTGCTCAACCTAAAAGAGGCTAAGTTTTATCGATACCGAATCGATTGTCGTAAATCGTATCCATTGTAAGTTCTTATATGGGTGAGGCCAAAATAAATCACGAACGGGCCATATCGGCGATCGTAGACGATCTGATCCCCGGGCTACACAGATACGGTATTACGCCATTGAATTAGCATTACCGCTGTTCCCTATATCGTACTCCCGGCTCATGTCTCATTTATCATGGTCGTATTATTTTAATTTCTGTCGTGGATATGGAATCGTGCCAGATCTGGAGATTGTTTCGCTTCTGTTACGATTCGAATTAATGTTGGTTTTTTGTTGTAGGTCCGTCATCTGAATGGTTCACATCGACGGAGATTAAACGTAAGTTACATCTAATTTGTTTGCTTCCTCCTATAAAAAGCTTAATTATTATAAATTTAATATAAGATGATTACTATGATGCAGAACGGGGAAAAACGAGTAATATTATTATCGTCATCTGGAGAAGTTATACACGTACTGTAGAATACTCTTACATACTCTTCTAGAAACTCCTATTAAAGGCAATTTTTTCTATACGGCCATGCTTAAAAACGAACGCCTGCGACAATTCGGTATGTAGAGCCATCTATCTCTTGACACACAAAACTTAAATTCGCTAGTAAAATCCCCTCTTTTATACAAAATAGGAGAAAACTTTTACTAAAGGTACCTATAAAAGTAAATTCCTTGTTCTATCCTTATACTCATGTTGTGACAAGAGGTTCTTCCTTGAAAGCGTAAAGATTATTATGAAGCCGTAGTTTATAGTTTAGTAAGTATGGAGGATAAGATAGATGCAAAAAGTAAGTTTAAGTTCGAATTTAAATCACATTTTATAAATCTGAAAAAAAGTGAATTTGAAATATTTAAACATAATTTAATTACAATCATCATCTTAACCTAAACCACAAAAAATGCTGTCACTAAAACACAAAAAAAAGCTAGCCCATCCAGCCACAGGGACTGCCGATAGAAGTGAAAACAAAACAAAGTGAAAAAAAAAACAATTAAATTCAAATACCTATAAAATATTATAACAACTTATACAAGTTAAACGGCGGCAACTTATAAAAGAATGACTGTATGACATTGACATTTAAGTAAACAAATATTGCATAATCATATATAAATAAATCAAACGTCATATAAACGTCAAATAGCGTCTCCTAGAGGTGGTAACGGTGTCGCGAATCCAGAGATTTTATCTCATCTAAAAATATGCCTACCGCTCCCAAAGAAGTATTCACTTCAAAAATGCTATTCTTGTTATTAGGCCTCCCTCAATGAACGCCCGGACTGCTTAGATGCTTGCGGCCGGCAAGAGAGAATATTTTATTCAAAATATTACCAATAAAATATATTTTTGAACGTCAATTGAATCTACCACCGGTTCCAAGACAAGCCCACGGAAAAGTACCGGCGAAACAAACTCAGTTAGACAAATCTTTTTAAATAATAATAATAGACGTTGTCACGTCAAAATTAAGTGACTAACATAAAAAATTGCTTTACTCTTCGGATTTCATCCTCATATACTTACACTCGATTGATCTAAATGAATTAATAAATCACCAAAAGGCATTATTCATTCCATATGTAAGAGGTAGTGCCATACTGCTTTGCAACCGAATTGGGCCGGCACGACCGGGGTGGTACCTCTCGCTCACATAACACCGGCGTCAAGTGACAGCTATGCTGTCGTGTTTCGTGCGGTTTATGAGTTTTAGGTCTTTAACAAAGAGTCGATGGAAAGATGAAAGTAACTAAAACATTACCTATTCACTTTTAACCTAACATTAAAACCATTATCACAACCATTACAAACGCCTCATAGAAATCAAAACCTCATTAGAACCTGTATATTATCCCACTGAACCTCCCGAGGGTGAGGAGACTCGTGCCGCGGCAGACCAGCCCGTTATGGCCAATAGAACTGTCCAGACACTTATTAATGTCCGCTAGACAATGACTGTAATGGCATTAAGCGGGATCCACGTTGAACTTTGCCTCCGCTCAATTATAAATCCCTATATGCTATCATATACATCTGGACGAATGAATGGAATTCTATGAACGAGATAAGTGAAAATTTCAGTTCATTCGTTAGTTCATTCCGCAGTTTTGTATATCATTTTCATTAACAGTCCGCTGCTGGATAGGCCCCTTTCCATGAGCGCCAAGACGACCTCCTTTAACGCCGGGAAATGCTCTGAGGCATCCCGCTGGGGAGTGGGTCTCCCCAGGCGGGTGTGTGGGACTCGCTGCGCCCGAGAGCTTAATTGGAGAGAGAGGTAAGTTAAGACGCAGCTCTATCCACTAAAACCCGGCGAGTGCCACTAATGCCGCCTTTCATGAGGTGCTCCGGATCTGTTGAACAAACAGGGCACCTCGACGGCTAGTCAGCCCCTCAGGGGACCGACGCCACCTCCACAGAGGGGTTATTCCCCACAACAGAACAACCCCTCCCAACGTCGGGACAGTACAATAGGGTGAGGTTTCCATTCTCGCCCCTGGTCCCCTGCTCTTTTGTCCCCTCTTCTTATAAGAGGGGTACAAAGAGCCCCCTAGGCTCAATTAGTTTCGTCCAAGGTGCTGGGCACACCTTAGGCTACTGAGCGCCACCGCCACGTCAAGGCCTGAACCATGGTGGGGAGCGCCGAGACGACCCGCGACGGACAGTAATTATACATGACGTGGTAGACAAATTACAAATTCACTAGTCCGATTACAATTAAAATAAGAGTGTACCGATTTATAGATATAATACCTATAAATCTATACACATTTACGAGTACCTTATTAACGAACCCGTTGCTAAACCTGCAATTTTTTATATATTTTTCTGGTGGGTAGAATTGAAACCACAGGAAAACATGTTATGCAGATTTTTGTTAAAAACAGACACATTAAATATTCTAATACATATTATTTACCGACGACAACCGTAAACCGTAAAGTCTATTACAGTATTGTTCCGGTAATCTCGTATCACACGAGTGTCACATTCAATATTTTATACGCCTTTGTGTTTACGCATCCTAAACTACACTGAAACACGGGTAAAACATAAATTTGAATAAACATTTCCTCATACTAACCACAGTATCTTTTCTTGCACTCTACTTAGTAGAGATTTCATTTATTTAGCATTAGTGTTCTATCAGTATCTAATAAGAGTTGTGAAAAATCGTTACCATTTTATAATATTATATGTATCATCATCATCATCATCACCAGCCTTTATCCAAGGCAGGCAAGGGATCCCCACCATGGTTCAATAGCTGAGATGATCCCAGCACCTTAGGCGAAGTAAATTGAGCCGAGGGGGCTCCTTGTACTCCTCTGATAAGAAGACGGAACAAAAGAGTAAGGGGCAAGGATGGAAACCTCACCCCATTGTACTGTCCCGTCGTTGGGAGGGGTTTTTCTGTGGTGCGGGACAATCCTTCTGTGGAGGTGGCGTCGGTCCCTCCCTTGAGGGATTGAGTAGCCCTCGATGTGCTCTATTTGCTCAACAGATTCGGGGCACCTCACCAAAGGCGGCATTGGTGGCACTCGCCGGGTTTTAGTGGGTAGAGCTGCGTCCAACTTACCACCTTTCTGGTGCAGCGAGTCCCACATACCCACCTGGGGAGACCCACTCCCCCGCGGGATGTCTCAGAGCATTTCCCGGCGTTAAAGAAAAAAAGGCAAGGGATCGGTCGTCTTGGCGTTCATTGAAGGAAGCCTATTTTCAGCAGTGGACGGATAATATGTATGTCTATACAGATAAATAAAATTAGAGTGTCTGTTTGAAACATTAAAATAACTGGTTTTTATTAAATGCATATGGATGCATAAACGGTTATTATTTACCGAAATAACATTTTTTGTCTGTCTGTTAGTTCCGGCTAATCACTGACCTACCTACCTACATTCCGTGTAACAACGAAAGCCTCATGAATACCAAAACCTTAGAAAAATCTGTTGTCTTCATCCGAAAGCTTCTATAAAAAATAAGCTATTGTCTATAATCTAAAAAAAAGAAAAAAAGTGTCAACTCATACCACCAGTTCCCACGTAATACAAATGACTTGACAGAAAATTTAGCAGAATCCCATAGCTCTCATTTGCGGCGAGACGGCCGATATGATCGTAAGTAAGACAATGGTTATCGCTCGCAGCGATGCCGATACCACTGATGGATGCGGCACGCTCCGAGATACCATCGCTCGTGACCAGACCGTGTGCACCAATTATTATTCAATATAATTCATATAATTCCAATGGGATATCATTTATCGTAGAATGTTCCTTTAGGACTGTTTTGCGTCATGTTGATAAAATCATTAAGATATTTCATCTTAACTAAAATAAGAGACGATAACTACATCAAAGTTATTTATTCCTTTCTTTCTTTATGTAGAATGTTATTAGCGTATGCGTATTTAGAAGTTTATGTATAGCGTTTTTTTTTCCGGATGGATCTATGCTAATGGCCCGAAGGCCCTAATGCTACATCGGATTAGTGTGAGCTCATTTTGCTCACTTTTGGTTTGTAAAAGTGGGGGGTTGCCCCCCGCAAACCGTGCAGTCTGCGACCACACGGCCTGCTGGCGTCGGGTTGGGGTGTATAGCGTATGCGTGACAATTTTATATGAAGCTGAAGATCAGCGCCATTTAATGCTTGATATACAAAACTTCATAACTTCTATAAGCTGAATAATTATCACATCATGATCAACTTAAGTACACAATTGGGGGAAAACATAGAGGAAAATACAGGATAGCGTAATTCTTTGCAAATATGTACTCGAAGGTACTTCTATCGTAAATATTTGTGACGTATTCACAGATAGGTATCTTGCGATGGTGATTTGGTTTTAATGTCAAAATGTAAAATATATCAGTAGAATGATGACGCAATTATATCCATAATCATTGCAATTGTATAACCAATTGTACCTATTCATCCCCACCATGGTTCAAGCCTTGTCGTGGCGGTGGGGCTCATTAGCCTGAGGTGAACCCAGCACCTAAAGCGAAGCAAATTGAACCGACGGAGCTGCTCTTTGTATCCCTCTTATAAGAAGAGGAGACAAAAAAGCAGGGGGGACGGGTGTAAGGGAAATCTTTTTCATTAAGCACTTGAAATAAATACCCAGAACCATCTCATTGATAAGTCTTCCTAATTCCTATTAGATATACCAGCATCGCCATAACTCTATCTGTTAGTCTCGCCAAGTTAAAATACGTGTACCTACGTGATCTTCAATATTATAAAATCGCAAAAAAATTACAAGGTACGGAGTGCACAGCTGACTATAATTACGCCGAGTTTGATGTCCGTAAATGTACAATAATAACATAGAATTATGAATATTTACCACAAATTCATTTTTTTTGCTCCAACACCTATTAAGATGAAGCTAGATCGGAGCAGCGAAGAAAAAAAAACATAAATTGTCATTATGAAAATAAAGAAAGGACAATTGAAGATAATAATGATAATGCACTTTTGCTCACTAATGGAGTTTTAAAGTTTTAGTGAAGTTGTTAAAAAATTTAATTGACCAAAAAATATTTACGGAATCTTAGAAGTACTTTAAAAATATATTTTTTGGAAGAAAGAAATACTAAAATAAATATATTATGCAAAAACATTTACTTTTGCAAGAAAATCGTTTGATTCAAAAAAAAAATAGACACTAATATCTGTATTCTCCAGGACTTTCACAGCTGGCAACCCTACACCTACATCTCACATATCAAGTGTGGGTCAAGTGACAATTAAACCAAACCAGCGAGGTGCTGGTAATTGAATCATGGTCTAATTTGTCCGACGTATCGATGACATCATCTGTTATCGACAGTCCTGATTGAGCATCGATTGATAAACGTTATATTGTAATTGCACTGTCTACCGCTTTAAGAGGACGCATTGGAAATTTTGTCGTCAATAATTTAAATTTGCTTCAGTAATTCCAAACCGAATGAAAATATAAATTGGTGACCTAATAGTTCATGATAAGAACCTTATTTTGCTAGTTTTCAATACATTATTAGGTAACTTTTGTGACAGAGAAAAAATATCAAACATACCTCTTTTTAAAAAGAAAAAGGTTCAAGGCAGTTTTAACGTATCCCTTGGGCTCCCTGAAATCGTATCAAAGAGTCTCGTGGTTAAAGCAGTTGATTCTTTTTTTTCGCCGGGAAATATTCTTGGTGAGGTGCCCCGGATCAGTTGAGGAACAGGGCACCTCGACGGTTAGTCAGTCGCCAAGGGACCGACGCCACCACAGAGGAGGCCCCTCTTCTTATAAGAAGAGAGTTCAATTGGCTTCGCCCAAGGTGCTTGGGTTCACCTTAGGTAGGTTTTTCTAAATTTCTACGTGCAACTGAACATGAGACCATGGCTTGCTCACCGGTGAACAAAACATTGTGAGGAAACCTGCAGGCAAGTTCACAAACCCGTATTGGGCCAGCGCATCGGTGAAATACTAGGCGACGACAACTTACCATTAGGTGGCACGTCCGCCAGTTTCCCTATTCAACTATTATAACGTGATTATTGACAAACCATATAAGACTACTACTACTTGAGGTAGTGACATGCTGCTTTGCATCCGAATTGGCCCGGCACGACCGGGGTGGTACCTCTCGCTCACATAACACTGGCGTAAAGTGACAGCTATGCTGTCGCGTTTCGTGCGGTTTGTAAGTTTCCGGTGGTCCATTGGGGTGGGATAGGGAAAAGGAAGGCAACACATCTGCACAAATTTAGGATGTGCGGATGTCTATGGGCGTCGGTAGTCACCATAAGGCTCCGACTGCTCGGTTGCCTCTCCTCGAATGGAAAATATCGGTAATAATCGCCACAAAGTGTAAGATGAACTAATGAACTTATTGTGTGTAATTCACATTCACTTCGATAACGTTAGTATACCAAATAATGATTTCATCATAACATGATAGAGTTCGTAACAAATAGAACATCTCGAATGAGTTCTATGAGAACATACGGCTTGATGGGATAATAAGTAATATTACATGTGTTAGTTGAAATTGCAAAATGGAACGAGTCACCTTTCACGGGGATAGCCCTTCCGCCCTATTACATGGAACATATGCCAGCGGTAACCTCATGTTTTGTTTTTAACCACACATAGGTAACATTTTCATCACTGAGAAAGATAGGAACCGAATGAATTTTCGGGGGCTTAATGTCGTTGTCGGTAACATTAGTTCTCTGGCGGATGTCTTCGTTTCGAATCCTATCTGTCAAAGAAACACCCAGCATAGCACGCTCCATAGCACGTTGAGTAACGGCAAACTTTCGGACCAGTCGTAAATTTAGAGGCTACATTTCGGCCCCGTAGGTCCTCGCAGGGAGAACGCATTGGTTGAAGACTTACTTCTTCATACTCTGTGATATAGACGGCGTGAGATTATTGCTAAGCTTCCTGAATGCTTTTTTTTTCGCAAAATGCTTTTTACGCATGTAGCCAGGATGTTGGGTAGATCCTGACCCTATGTGGGACTCGCACCTGGGAGTGACCCGTAAACTAAAACTACTGCGAGCGCCTTCAGCCGCATTTTGAGGGTCCTCAGCGACAGGCAGTGCCATGTTGCATTGCAGCCGAATTGGGCCGGCACGACCGGGGTGGAACCTCTCGCTCACATAACACCGGCGTCAAGTGACAGCTAGGCTGTCGCGTTTTGTGCGGTTGTGAGTTTTCGGCCCGTTGGGGAGGATAGTGAAAAGGAGGGCAACGCATCAGCATAACTTTTGGTTGTGCAGATGTCTATGGGCGTCGGTAGTCACCATAAGGCTCGGTCGCCTCCATATGACATAAAACAAGATATACTTAAACATTCATAAAGTTAGTATTGTAAAATCAATATGGTCTTACCGCACTACAGTTCGTTATAAGTTAATGCTTTACAATCTAATGACGATTAGTAGTATGACGACTCAATTATTTCTAATTAGTTGTTCGGCTAAGCAAGGACTGCTATTATAAGAAATTGTATTAGACTTTACGTCAAGGTATTTGTTACGTAAAAGATATTGTTTTGTATGACGATGTGATATGTTTTTGACTATAAATATATTTGGTGTTACTGTTTTTTATCAGTTTCTTGTTAGTGACTTGTTGGATAAGTTTTATGTTTCATAGAATAAATACAGGTAACAATTTTTTTTCATTAATTTTAGGCTTATAATAAAAAGTCCATAGACTCTATTTGGCAATTTGCGGTATTTTTCGTTAAACTCCAAGATGGCCGCCAAATGCATTAATAGTGCCGATATGTTTAATAATTTTAATTTATATTTATTGGAATTTTAGTTATCACTTTTCTGTTTGATTTTTCAAAAATTGAATTTATCTGGTCTATTTTACGTTTTCGTTCATGCATGACAATAATTGGTCATTCGCTGCATCATCCGGTCATGAATGAGTGCTGGTGCACCGGCGCACGCGTCACTCGATTAGCGCCTATTACCCTCGGCGATCCCTTTGATCTATCGACCCACATGCTCTCATACGATTATGACACGAGTGCAACAACTTGAAATGAGAAACCTAAATTTAGTTAACGTGGCTATTTTGATTTTTTTTTAATAAAAAACGAAATATTTACCATGTTTTTCACTTTTATGACACTATGTCGCGGAGCTTGATTTTTTTACTTTATCTACAAATATCTTTTTTTTTTATGTTAGTTGGATAGGCAAACTGGCAAACGTGCCACCTGATGGTATGTGGTCGACGTCGCCCATGAACATAAACTAGTTTAGTTGCAACGAACCCAGGCAGCTCATTTATGTGTTGCCTATCCTGAGACAAAAGATGTTAAGTCTCGGTGCCAGTAATTACACTGCCTGTCTTGCCCTTCTCTCCGAAACAGAGCAAAGCTGTTTCACGGAAGAAACAAGCAAGATCTTATTCACGAGACAATTTTGTCTTGTTTTAAATTATTTTAAGTTTAATGAAGTTGTCTAATTTTTTTATATGACTTCACTCATTAGATTAAAATTATTAATGGAATGAGTTATACCAATCATAACGTTACACATACTTAAGTCAATATTTTTATTATTTTTATAGCTTTTTTAATGTTTTTTAAAACTGACTACACTGATAAATAAAAACAGTTTCAGTTGTTGCTCTGCAACATCTGAAAGTTTTTGACGATATATCGAAGTTTAAAAAAAGAAAAGGGCCGATGCATTTCGCGGATATCTTAAATGTTTTTCGGGGATCTAAAGAGTGATGAGCTATTCATTCGCTTATCATATGATGCATACTTTTATCAACGATATTTGGTTCCACTCCTTGGTTTAAGTGTTCGAGGAAATGTGTTGATGGTTGGCAAGTTATTTATAAAGATAAGTTAATTGGTTGTACGATACACTATACAATATATATATAATATCGGGCTATTTCCAACACGTTATCACAACAATAACAGGGTTCGACGCGATAACCTATAGACGTTCAGTGCGATCGCAGTTCCCTTCTTGAATAGTTTACTGGTGGTTTAACAGTGTTATAGTGTTTTAAATTTTGAATTGATTAGATTTTTGCTAAAGTATTTGGTATTGTGCATGTGTTGGTTATTAGATTTTTAAAGGTAACATTTTAATTTTTATTTTAATTATATAAAAAGTATTTTGTTTGGTGGTGCTAGCTTTAAGATGTATCATAAAACTTATGGTTATGTAGTTTAATTTGACATTCACGAGAATGTATGAGTTAATTATTTTGTTATTTTTGTAGCCTTTAATATTAACTACTAGCTGTTGCCTGCAGCTTCGCCCGCGTTACTCAACTCCTATATATCACAGCGTGATGTTTTATAACCTATAGCCTTCCTCGTTAAATAATCTGTTAAATGTCTAACACTGAAAGAATTTTTCAAATCGGACCAGTAGTTCCTGAGATTAGCGCGTTCAAACAAACAAACAAACTCTTCAGCTTTATAATATTAGTAGATATAGATTAACTATGTATTTTTTAACATTTCTATAAAATATATATCTATGGTTTCGGTGATTTAAGTATCACGTGCTTAAAACTAGTCTCAAACTACATACGTTTAATAGAATTATTTATTAAGTGGCACCTACAGACGTTGCCCTGTAATTTTGATGTGACAACGTCTTATAATTCGATGGAGCCAACTGCAAGAACGAAAAAACATGACGCATGCGGCGTTACCTCGCTGTGAAGCGTTCCATTTTCTTATGACGTTGTCACGTTCAACTATCGTCAGTAAACCGACTTTACAGACAACCGATTTTTTATTGTGAATCTAAACCATTCTCGAATCCACTTGAACACACACAAAAAAATCATCAAGATCGGTCCAGCCGCTTAGGAGGAGGTCAGTGACATACACACCTACAGAAGTATTATATATATAAAGATATAAAAATCACGTTATTATATAAAACTACTATAAGAAATCGTACACTTAACGACATTTTATTGCTTGGAATATCGTAAGGACTATTATTAATGTTGAAATGGATGGCGCCTTGCGGTTGTTGTCACCAGCCTTCCACTCCCACTGTTACAAATGAACCCTCCATATTTTTTTAGTAAGATAGACAAACAAAAGACTTGCCTCTTGATAGTACCTAAGCGCTTAGCGTCGCCAGAGACGGACTACTTGGACCACAGCTGATTGTCATTTAATTAAAAAATCTAATTTCTATTGTAATGAAACGGTAAAACGTTGAATATAATAAATCGATTCCACATGATTTATATCGGGATAAAGCAACCTTGGTTAGTACCAACCTTGGTTGGTAGTTTTTAAAATTGCATATTTTTTCATTCTCATAATTTTATCATACATCTATTATTTTGGATGGAGAATCGGCCCCAATCGGGGCCCTGGGCTACAGTCCAAAAAGCCCATAATATGTAGATCCGTCCCTGAGCGTTGCCATGTACATGGAAGTAGCCCAGGCAACTCATTCACGTGTCTCTCCTTTTTTTATTTAACGTTGGGAAATGCTCTGAGGCATCCCGCGGGGGAGTGTATGTATTGTGGGACTCGCTCTGCCCGACAGCTAGTAAGTGGACACAGCTCTACCCACTAAAACCCGGCGAGTGCCACCAATGCCACCTTTGGTGAAGTGCCCCGGATCTAATAAACAAACAGGGCACCTCCACGGCTAGTCAGCCCCTCAGGGGACCGACGCCACCTCCACAGAGGGTTGTCCCGCACCACAGAACAATCCCTGTCAACGTCGGGACCCGGCCAGTACAATGGGTTGAGGTTCCCGTTCTCGCCCCTTGCCCCCTGCTCTTTTGTCCCCCCTTCTTATAAGTGGGGTACAAAGAGCCCCCTCGGCTCAATTACCTTCGCCCAATGTGCTGCGGACACCTTAGGTTACTGAGTCAAGGCCTGAACCATGGTGGGGTCACGTGTCTCTCCTGAGACATAAGATGTGTTGGTGCCAGTAATTACGCTGCCTGTCCTGCCCTTCTCTCCGAAACACAGCAAAGCTGTGTAACAGTAGAAATAAGAAGGATGATCGGAGCGCGTATGCGCTGTGGCATCCTTTTTACTTCACTTGAATTTAGGTATCTCAAAACGATCAGCGTTGCGACAGGTCTACCGCAGCCTACCTTCAATATACTGGTGATTGAGACATAAAGAACACGTAGGAATGTGATACATCGAGCGCACTTAAAAATATAATTGAGCTATTGTTATTTTGACCCTCTAATTTTATCGGCATTAAATTGACCGAGAGCGCACTTATGCTGATTAAGCTTACGTATGAATGGACAAAGTCATTAATCATCTCTTGTTTGGTCAAGGATAACGTAAAAATGATTTTGTGGAGTTGTTTCGAGATTGTTTTTAGAGTTCTGTATGAGGTTTGTTATGACGATTACTGTGATTTACGTCCGAACGTAGAGCTGTTTATAATCGTAATAGTATCGAATAAATAATACGAATAAAATAAAATTTAAGGGAAACATACCTACTGGACGTTTTTTTTTTCGACATTCTTTTACGATCTTTTTTTTTTTGATCTTAATAATACCAATCACTATATTGATTAATGTTGAATCTGTACCACATTCTGTACTGTTAATTGTTGATATGGAAAACTTCGAGTGTGACCAACAAACTTAACTAGTATTTTTTGTTTGTACTTGCGAATGTTCAATCTGAACTTATATAAAAAGAGTCAATGACTGTCCTTTTTTTTGCATGCCTGCTGTCCTAGCTTTTTCACAAAGCCTACGTTATGTCTGATTGTTATTTTTCGTATGCGAGTAGTGTTTAATTAAAAGTTGTGTTGAATTGTAGAGGAAGTCTCATTAATCATTATGCGAAAGCTGTGATATCCGTCTCGGTCACTGGTGATTGTGTTGTTTTTATATTTATCAATAATCTCACGTTATCCTTGTCCTGTGACCTAGTTACAAATAAGCTAACATTTCCAGATAACAAAAAATATACCAATAAAAATATTATTGAAAAGAAATAAAAATGGTATGAGATATTTTCTCGATTATTATGAATATTATAATGTCATTGGTCCTTAATAAGTATGCAATTTTATTTTAATTCTTTTTTTAATTTTTTATTTTATTCTAATAAAATTCATTTATAGGTGCATAGAGTATTTAATTATCTGCGGCCTTAGTTCAAACTTTTTTTATTCCTATGTTTTCCTGTACCGATTCTTGTCCGTTAACATATTTTTTTTCTTTTGTGCCTAATAAGAAGGCATCCCGCTGGGGTAGTTACCACGCTACCACTACACTAATTGTTATATTATAAAGTATTAAGTATTGGAAATCTTTTTGATGTAAAAACTCAACCATACCTCGTTGTGACGTCATTACTAATCAAAAAAATTGTCTCGTTTGTGTGGCGTAAAAGTCAAATGTTCCATTCGTGATTGGTTACAGGCAGATTAGCATGTTTTTCTGGCGACCTGGTGTCGGCTCTCAGGGCCGATTATTGATGCCCCTATTGTTCCTGTCAACACAGTGGCTCCAGCGGTGAGAGACTGACTGTTCGAAATTTAAACATAGTAGGTACCTACAGGACAGAAAATATCGTGAAAGATAATTCCGTGAAAGATGGAACAAAATAATGAAATGATTGCGTCATGCTGTTTGTCGCCACGACATTCTAGACGATTTTACTGCCAAGGCGCGCAAATTTTTGTTTTATAAGCACGACATGAAAAAAAATAGTTCTAAATTCAAATAATACATTATTTTCTCAAGGTATAATATTAGATACCGGGAAATCTGTTGTAGTATGACGTCATCAGACGTCATATTTGGTTTATCAGTTGGATTGTTTTATTTTGATTACAATAATATGTAGAGTGTTGGTCTTTGGCGATCTCCTTTATCACACCAATTAAATGTATCTCGTGTTTATCACGCTCGGCGCTAACCGGGTTATTGAGAATTTATTTAACATAATTAAGTTTAGTTTGCATCTCTGTCACGGGTAAGAGCAAAATTAATAACAATGTTTTGATTAATATAGTCTGGAAAGTATATCAAGTATTATTTGCTTATCACGATCTGACCGGCACATCGAGCATAACCGGAACAGAGCGGTAACGTCATGTGTTTTGTATGAAAACAAATGCCGCCACATTTTTGCTGCGACTCTGGTCTTTTTTTTTTTTTTTTTTTTTTTTTTTTTTTTTTCGCAGGGAAATCCTTATGGATGCAGCCAGGACCTTCGGGTTAATCCTGACCCAATGTGGGACTCGCACCTGGGAGTGTCCACCCTAACTAAAACCACTGCGAGCGCCTTCAGCCGCTTTTTGAGGGTCCCGGATATGCAGGCAACGGACAGGATCACCTCAGCGACAGGCTGGCCCCGGCGAAGGCCAGACTACTCCTCGTAGGGGGGGGACTGCCCGGCCGCTACTAAGCAGTCCCCACGACGTCGTGCCATACAGACCCAGGTGACGCTCGGCAGAGACAAGTCCCCTCCGATGACTGATGTCAGACTGTGACGCAGCGCCGCCCATCTCGGGCACACCTCGAGTGTGTGCTGGGCCGAGTCCACCGCCGCGCCACAATCGTGACACACTGTCAACGGCTCCCTGCGGGCCGTCCGGCACAGGTACTCACCAAAGCAACCATGCCCGGTGAGCACCTGTGTCAGACGGAAGGTGAGGGGTTTGCGCTTACGGCGCATCCACCGCTCAAGGACCGGACGCAGAGCAACCGTCAGGTTTTTGCCATACGGCTGCCGCGCCAGGTCCTCCCCCCACCTCCGCATTGCGACTCTGGTCTGCGCTCTGATTGGCCGACTGATAGCCACTGATGGATGATTGGCCGATAGGACGTAGATACAGATCACAGGTACTACTGGTAGTAAGAGGTAGTGAAAGCAGACGAATTGGGCTGGCACGACCTCTCGGCGTAAAGTGACAGCTATTCTGTCGCGTTTCGTGCTGTTTGTGAGTTTTCGGTGGCCCATTGGGGGTGGGGGGTCTGGAAAAGGAGGGTAACGCATCTGCATAATCTCTGGTTATGCGGATGTGTATGTGCGCCGATAGTCGCCAAAAGGCTTCGACTGCTCGTTTGCCCTCCTATGGGCTATGCTATAAAAAATACAGATCACTGACCAGTTTCGGAATTCCATGCCTCACATAGTAATGTGAGGCTAAAAGGAGTTATACTACTCTATCTGGTTAAATTATGCTCGTTGGACTGCTAGATTTTTACGACAGAGGAATGCGCTATGCCGTGCGCAAGGGTACCTTCCCGCATATATTTACTTATATTCCGTGAAACAGTTTTTCTGTCTTGGAAAGAAGGGCCCGGTAGGTAGTGTAGCGATTGGCTCCAAAACTTATCATCTTACGTCCTAGGATAGGCAACGCATGGATGAGTTGCCTGGGTTAGTTTTGGGTAAGCTCGTTATTTCATGGGCGATGTTGTCCGCTTAACGTGGCATGTCTGCCAGATTGCCTATCCAATGAACATAGAAAGAAAGAAAGAAACTTTTATTCGACACAAACAGGCATAGGCATAATATGTCAATGAACCCCAATGATTGTTTTATGTCATAAGGAGGCAATCGAGCAGTCGGAGTTTTCTGGACCGATCGCGGAAGCTTAGGTTCGAATCCGATACGAGTAGACACAAACCCAGACCGCGCAAACAGCAGTAGCACTACGCTACCGCTAGATTGCTCGGGCACCTCTACAGAGGGAGGGATGTGGGCCGGCCCTCATGATGATAGGTTAAATTCAACCATAAAAGATTTTGCTTTTGATTTGACTAGTCCAAATCCTGCTCTCCCGAGCAGCGCGCGCGATGAACCGCGACCCCTACGGGGCGCGGAGGGGGGCGTCCCCCTTTCGAATATTTCTTAAGTGAGCCATCTGTTCACTTACTGTACCGATTGAGCTTAAAGGCCATCAGGCCGAAAAGTCTAGCCCTTCCGAAAAAAAAAAGAGCAGTCGGAGCCTTATGGTGACTACCAACATCCGCACAACCAAAAGTTATGCAGATGCATTATGGGAATAAGGAAAGGGAGAATTTATGCAGATGCGACAGCATAGCTATCACTTGACGCCGGTGTACCTCACATAGAGCGAGAGGTACCACCCCGGTCGTGCCGGCCCAATTCGGATGCAAAGCAGCATCGCACTACTGTTTTATATGTACATACGTGTACATATTTAAGTTATTTATTTATAATCGAAGCAAATTATATAAAATTGTGCTCTGCTAACAAATATGTCTAATGTCCTAAAAATAGTATAAATAAATAATAAAATATGCAATCGTATGTTTGTATGTGTGTACGGTGACATGCTCCTGACCTGCCGCCGTTCGGAATATATTATTGTACACAATCGTATGTTTCCAATGTTGCTTGAATAATGTAAAAACTAAATATATTAAGACACAATGGCGAATGTATAGGAATTTTGTGTTCTAATGTTCACGCGTATTACGCTCATAATGGTACAAATTTTTAAGAATTTTACGGCGCTTGATAAAAATTTTATAGTTTCGACGTTTCTGATAGGTACTTAACAACAACAGTCCTGCGGTAATGGTGGCTGTATAAGAATTTATTGGGATCTAGATCATAATATCGCCAAAGAAACGTTGCGAGGAATCGTGTACACCAAAACTGCAATAATATTTTTGTGAAACTCACGAATTGGCCTCATGGAAAATTTTCGAAACTCGTATCCAAAAAGAGGACGTAGGATGACATAAGCAAGATGGCTTAGAAGCAAGATGGATAGACGCGCTCATGATGATAACAGAAAAAAACTAACGTATCCTCCTGAGGTCGGATAATGTTGATAATACGTAACTCTCGGTTGTAGGTAGGCCGGTGGTTACCGGTGGTAGGGAAGCGCTGTGCCGCGCTCCCGGCTGCATGGGTACCACCATCTTGCTTGTTTCTCCCGTGAAACAGCTTTGCTGTGTTTCGGAGAGAAGAGCAAGACAGGCAGTGTAATTACTGGCACCGAGACTTAACATCTTACTCTTTGCCAGTTTGCCTATCCAACTAACATAATATATATATATATATATATATATATATATATATATATATATATATATATATATATCTGGTCCCAACATTTAGTAATTCAACTAAGTTCTATAGTGGTGACCGAGAGTCTATGGAATTGCAAAGTATATGGCATGGCGATCACAGTTGCTCTAGTTGACTCTGACTAGCGAGGATCAAACTTGGCGTTCATAAATCTCCTCATTATGATAATATGATAGAGATACTTACCCCCAAATACTCAAACGAATCTCAAATTTAGACGTACTTAAACTCTTGCTACGACGTGTCAGATTCAAAGAAAAAAGCGGGACAACACGAGTTTAAGCACGTCTTAAATTTGAGATTCGTTTGTGTATTTGGGGGTTAGGGTGGCTGGTGGAGTGGTCAGCTAATTACCATACCATACAGGAAGCCAAGCCAAGCCTTTACGCGCCGTCAACGGCCCTGGGTGAGGTCCGATGGTGTCTGGGACTCGCGGCGCATATCTGTGTCGAATAATTCCACTATAATTCCGCTAGTGCCACCAATGCCGCCTTTGGTGAGGTGTCCCAGATCTGTTGAGCAACAGGGCACCTCGACGGTTATTCCTGTCGCGGTCCCCAAGGGATCGACGCCACCTACAAAGAAGGGTTGTCTCGCACCACAAAACAACGTCGGGACAGTTCAATAGGGTGAGGGTCCCATCCTCACCCCTTGTCCCCCTACTCTTTTGTCCCCTCTTCTTCCGCAGCCCCCTCGATTCAATGGGTTCATCCAAGGTGCTAGGTTCACCTTAGTACATGAGCCCCACCGCCATAACAATACTTCATGGTGGGAAGTCTTAAATCGACCTCCAACTGCCTAGTTAGATGTTTGAAGGAATCGTCCGTTTTGGCATTTATTAGCAGCCTAATTGCAGCAGTTGAGGGATATGGGCTGGTAATTTTTACCGGTGAGAGGCATGAGCCTGTGCCTTGCTCCCGTCTGTATGACTGCCACTATCCTGCTTGCTTCTTCCGTACAATATGTGTTTCGAAAATAAGGCAGGACATGCAAGGCAGGATAGACAAAATTAATGGGGAGCTTGGGCTAGTTTTAGTTCACGAGTGAAGTGATGCTATTTGCCTATCCCACTAATATAAAAATATATATGATAATCTCAGATGAAGTAAAAAAGGTAGATAGCGCACTTGGAACAAGAAAGTGAAGCCACTTTTTTAAGTATGTGTGAGTGAATGAAGGGTTGCCATTTTTTAAAATATCCCTTAAAATTGTATATTAATAAAAATAGGTAATATGTGAATGCGACAGTGAATATTTTTATAAAATACAATAATATTACGAATATGTAGGAGGCGTGTAGGATCACTTTATAAACTGTCTCAATAGATATCTTATTGACACAATCGTTTTATTTATTTATTTATTCCCATGAATGTAGTAAATACATAGGTGATATTAAAAAAATAAACAAGTTTTATACATTCTACCATAACATGGTGTGTGAAAATAAAACTTTACATAAATAAACAACTAATATAAATTAACAGGAACAAATAGTTACAATTAAATAAACTTGATAAATACAACATGTCATTAAAATCATTGTCAGAGAATAACAGTTTCAAAATAATTGATTATAATAGTAATTAGAAAGTCACATTTTATCAATACACAATTTAAATTAAATACATAATATGTCGTTTTCCATTAAAAAAAAACATTTAAATTATAAAAACATTTCTCTGCAAGCCACACTGTTACATTTTTTTAAATTTATTAAATGGTAAATCTTTGAATTTATAAATAATTAAATACATAGTCCCGCTGTGGGTACGTGAGTCCCAAAAAAATACTACATAGGTTATACGAGGTCATTTCGATTCAGTCATATAGCGATCAAATAATAAAATAATAATTATGTCACCTCTGTACTTACCTAATTATTTTGCTATGGCTTTGCCTGCAATTGACTTACCCACTATTGGGCTATTAGAAATACTAACTTCTGGCAACACTCGCCCGATACGTCATTTCGGGGCAATAATATTATTTATGTTGATTAACCTCAAAATAGTGTTAAAATATCTTAAAAGAATATAGTCTTGTGTTTATTTATATGTGAAACGATATTTCTTTAGACTCCTTTGTCACTTTTGTATTGTTTTTACACCATTTAATTACACAGGACGGTATTTTTTTGGCAAACTTACTGCACGACGACTCGTAAGATACTAACAAAAATGAGCTTAGTTTTGGTGTATCTGTGTGCGTGAGCGCGTGTATTTACATGAAGGAGCTTAGTTTTGTGGCTTCAGTATTAGCAAAGGCCGTGTGTCATCTACCTTTTTTTACTTCATCTGAGATGATAATGAGAATAATTATATTTATAATACGTAAGATATAAATAAGTTATATTCATTATAATGTTTAGGTGTAGGTAAAGACGAAGTGTTGGTCGGTTTCGGGTTGAAGACGATATCCATGCGGTCCGTGTTGGATGCGAGTGGCAATTATCGGCCGTATTGGCGTTCGTTGAGGGAGGCATATGTTCAACAGTGGACGGATAGAGGCTGATGATGATGATGAAGTTATAAATAGGGATAGCTATATTAATGGTCGTCTTATCGCCGGTACACATCCGCGACACAAAGATAAGTTATGTTATTGTTTATACATTACTTTATCTCGCCGAGAAATATCGCGAAAACCTTGTGTGAACTTTTTCTAAGTATTATCACGTTTGTAGAATATTCTGCAAGGCGTTTTGCACTTTAATTTGCAAAGGCGTAATACAATTATCTGTTAAAATTATATGTTGTTGCGTTCTGTATTAAAATATATTTTAGTTATAATAAAATAATAGTTATAATTAAAATACAGGAAATAATCGTAATCCGAAGCTTTGGGGCATGAGATTGTGTTTTAAAATTAACATTTTGTTATTAAACCTTACCGGTGGGAGGGAAGCGCTGTGCCGCGCTTCCGGCTGCACGGGTACTACCTCTTGCTTGTTTCTTCCGTGAAACAGCTTTGCTGTGTTTCGGAGAGAAGAGCAAGACAGGCAGTGTAATTACTGGCACCGAGACTTAACATCTTATGTCTCAGTATAGGCAACACATGATGAGTTGTCTGGGCTCGTTCCAGGTAAACTAGTTTATGTTCATGGGCGACGTCTACCACTTACCATCAGGTGGTACGTTTGCCAGTTTTCCTATCCAACTAACATAAAAAAAAAAAAAAACTGTTAACCGTGGTTTTCATTTTTATTTCACGGATCTCGATATCGTCTACTCGTTGTCTACGAATGCCTTGTTCAAGCAACTCAACTCGTGTAACTAATCCCGTTTTAAACAGTCTCAAGAGACTTTAATATGCCAAAATGTCAAATATTTAAGCTGTAATTAGACGCTCATGCATGACGTTCAGTGCTCTGTTTTGTGCGGGGTGTGTCTCTTTATGTTAGTTAAGTAAGCAAACTGGCAGACGTGCCACCTGAAGGTGTGTGGTCACATGGACAAGTTTGAAACTAGCCCAGGCTACTCATTCATGTGTTGGCTATCCTGAGATATAAGATGTTAAGTCTCAGTGGACTGGCACCATAATTAGGCAGTGTAATTACTGAATATCACTGGCTGTTCTGTCTTATCTCTGAAGCAGCAAAGCTGTTTCACAGAAGAAACAGGCAGGATGGTAGTATGATTGCAGACGGGAGCGCGGCGCAGCGCATTCCTCCCACCACGCCGGTACACTTCCTGTGCTTCATATTACATGAAGTGAAGTCAATAAACATTGATATATAATCATATAGTGAGCACAAAGCCAACGCTATCGGCCTCAGAAAATTTCAATTGCATAGTAGTGTATGATAAAATTATATTATCGTAGGAGTACATAATTCAGGGAAAATACTCAACTACCTAGATGTACTACCTACCTACAGCGCTCCTGCCTACCTGTATTTAGTAAAGGTATATGTACCAATTTAATATTTATAGGTACTGATTTGGCGATAGCTATGCCTCCGGATTTGTGGGTACTGGGTATACACAAATATACAATAAATTCATAAGAAACTGTTTGTCTGTATATACCAACTTCATAAAAATCTGTTCGATCGTCTGTATATTTGGTGGGAATCTGTCTGTTTGTTTGTGTATATTCTATAAGAAGCCGTTTTTTTTCAGGGTCAGCATGGTGGTGGTGTTGAATGGCGTGCTCGCGGACGAGTGTCCGACGTCGGTGCGCGCGCTGCTGTCCGCTCATCCGGGCTACCGGGACGCGGCAGCGCAGCTGCTGGCGGGCGCGCCGCGTGTCGTACCCCCCCACGGGCTACTGTACGTCGCACAGAGGGAGCTGGCGGCTGTCGTACCTCATGACAGTGAGTGACGTGATATAATTGTCCTTTCTAACAGTGAATCTGATGCTGTGACAGCAAACGGAACGACGCTGTCGTGATGCTACAACTACGCCGCCGATCACGGCATCTTTGTCACACGCACGTGTATACTAAACACTTTGTTTCTATAAAAGTTCCCCGTCTTCTATATACTTTAAAGTCTTCAATACAAGTATACATAGACTGCTAAAGTCACAACAAAGTATATTTTTAAAGAATTTTTGTAATTTGTGATTCTTCTAGTGTAATAATTTTACCCCTTTCTGCCTTTTCAGAAAACATTAGTATCATTGGATCAGACGATGCCACATCATGTATTATAGTTGTCGTCAGACATTCAGGTAATTATTTATTTTACATACAACAGTCTCATATCACTTCACGCTCTATCTTTTTCGGTCGTCTTGCCGTTCATTGAAAGATTGTTGCGGAAGAAAAGGGTTAAGTAACCGCCATATAACTAAATTGTACTGGTACATTTAGGATTACCCTACCTGGTACATATTAGGCAACACTAAGGGGAGCCGGCATTACCTCGAAATGCTAAATATTAAACTACCTATATTCTCAAAAAAGTACACTAATATGCTTAGTTTCCAAAAACATAATATAGTACTAACAGCGCCGTGGGAGTACAGGGATAAATTATAGCCTTATGTTATTCAGGTGTATAAGCTATATTATTGTTAAGTTTCATTAAAATCAATTTAGTAGTTGTTGCGTGAAAGAGTAGGTAACAACCATCCATACATTCTTACAAACTTTCGCGCTTATAATATTAGTAGGATTGCAAGAGGTAGTGCCATGCTGCTTTGCAGCCGAATCGGTGCGGCACGACCGGGGTTGTACCTCTCGCTCACATAACACCGGCGTCAAGTGACAGTTATGCTGTCGCGTTTCATGTGGTTTGTGAGTTTCCGGTGGCCCAATGGGGGATAGGGAAAAGGAGGGCAACGCATTTGCATAATCACTGGTTGTGCGAATATGTATGGGCGTCGATAGTCGCCTAAAGGCTTCGACTGCTCGTTTACCCTATTATGTATAGCATAATAGAGCAAAAGAGCAGTAAAAAAGGTTATTAGGAGTAGGATACTATGATAAGACTATATACGCCGTATACTTACTGTTTCCACAATAAATCTTTAGGTAGATAAACATCCATAAAATAAAATCGGAACGCCATAATCATTGTGTTTTTTGCCTTCACTTTGCTGTGGCATCGAATCCAAAATGGCAGCGTTTGCGTCATGTAAGTTGTATCTACTGATTTTTAGTATTTCCAATTCAAAACCAAACATTACAGTTTGGTAGATTTGACCCTACATATTCACACCAATATATGAAGTAAATTTCACATTTCAGGTTCAGGCGCAGTTGCTGTAGCGCATTTAGACGGGTCCGGCACTGCTGACGCAGCGGCTGCGATGGTGGCCAAGACCCAACAACTGGCGGTGGGCTACCCCGAGGGGCGGCTGGAGCTGCAGCTAGTGGGCGGGTTCAACGACCCCCACAGATACTCCGACAAATTGTTCGCCAACATTATGTGTAAGTGTTAGACGCGTTTCCAAGCAATTTCTACAGGTGGGAGTGATGCGATATCTGTCTCTTTCTCCGTCACACAGCTTTATAACTACCTACTGGGACCGAGACTATTTTACGTCTCAGTAGGTATATCAATGAGGAGCTAGTTGCAGGTGTTGTTTACTGTCACGGGCGACGCTGACCAACTACTAGGCTTGTCAGCCCGGTTCCTAGTTTAAGTAACAAAAAACGCACTTATACGAGCGTATAAAGGCGTTTACACGCGGCAATTCGCGCTAACTAGATACCGGAACGTGTTTTTTTTTTTCGTTTTTGTTATTTTTTATTCAGATAGATCTGAATTCAGTGGGTAGTTTTACCATTTCTAAAAAAACTCCAGTATTGACAACTTAAAAAATATATTTAAAAAATTCAGAATATCTTTATTTCATAGGTAACTAAATTATGAAACTTGGTCAAATTACAAATTTTGCATATGAAAAAAACTTAATCTTATATCTTTAAATGAGCAATTCTTGTATATATATAATTGGAATCTCCGAATCGGCTCCAACGATTTTCATGAAATTTAGTATATAGGGGTTTTCGGGGGCGATAAATCGATCTAGCTAGGAATCATTTTTAGAAAATGTCATTTTATTAAAAAAAAATACCATCAGGTCATCCAGGTACTGAAAATTATGCGCAGAAAACTTCATTACACCCATTTGCTTGGTTGTACGAACCGTATCATCTCTGGTGTCATCCTTACTGACCAAGACAAATAACAATTAAATTAGCCGCGAAGGTCGGCTCGATGAAATGTCGGCGTGCCAAGTGCCAGGTGGGCGGGACGAACAACATATCACAACGTCATATGGTCTAGAGTTGAATGCCAGTAAGTTTGTTTAGACTATAGAGTGTATATCTTGGATACATAGACCAAAATTAGTGTCATCATCATTATTATTTTTTTCGTCCATTTTTTTTAAAGCATAGGAGGGCAAACGAAACCTTTTGGAGACTATCGACGCCCATATACATCAACACAATCAAAGATTATGCAGATGAGTTGCCGTCTTTTCCTCTATCCTCCCAATGGGCAATCGGAAACTCACAAACCGCACGAAACGCGATAGCATAGCGGTCACTTGACGCCGATATTATGTGAGTGAGAGGTACCACCCCAGTCGTGCCGGCCCAAAAAGCTACAAAGCAGCATGGCACTAGCCACTACCTCATACAAATTCTATTTCTGAACTTTTTCAATGAACGTCAAGACGGCTGCTACCAACCCGGACCGGCAACCGCATGGAGACTGGAGAGAGATGTTGGATCACTCTGCATCTTCTATCTTTTATCTTCTGAGGGATTGTCCAGACTAATAGCTGCACCACCAGACATCACGTCAAAACTCCAGATTTCACCCACACCACAGCTCAATTTTGACGCCATTTCCTGTCTCGCACCACCACTATATAGAACCAGCTGCCACCTACGGTATTTACGAACCGATACGGCTTAGGGACCTTCAAGAATGGAGCACACTCATATTGGGAAGGCCGGCAATGCACCTGCTAATGATGTAGTGGGTGTCTATAGATGTCGCATATCACTTACAACTAGGTGAACCGACTGTCCGTTTGCCCCCTCTTCTATAAAAAAATCTGAACCGTCGTCCCATCTACTTGGTGGTCGACCTACGCTCCGTTATTATCCCATAGCCTTCACTCAGATTCTATTAGTCCACTAGACATAGTCTAGATTCTTCGTATGTGACCAGCCCATAACATTTTAGAGTGCTCTGGTTGAGACAGACTATAGCACCACGTGCCATGCCCAAACTATTCAATTCATTAATTTTCATTCTCTCCTTTCCAGTATCATTCCACCGGCTGACGGAGGAGATAGACCTAACGCTAGCGTGCTGCTGCGAGCTGAACACGGCGCTGGGGGGTGCCTCCCCCGCGCCGCTGGTCACCGGTGTTGGGCTGGACATCCGCTCCGGAGATCTGTTCCCGGCAAACTTCCCGGATAAGGGGCCCGAACTGCCGCTGAGGTGCGCAAGGACTATCACCGGTGGAAACAATTCATCGCAAGTAAGTCGCCATAGAGCTCGATAGCTTTTTCCAATATGCTAGCTTACGGCAACGCATTGTCAAATAATAATTCTAATACCGGACCACGCACCATAGGGGACTAAGCGTCCTGAGCGGTGCGAGGCTATCCATACGCGCGCGAGTTTATAACTAAAAGATGTAAACAACAAAATGGTTTTTATTATTTTATTAATACTGAAATAAATTGAAATTATTGACGCTGTGGCGGACCAATCAGCGCCACATTCCTGAATCACGCTGTCGAAGTTCCACAGCTCGTCGCTATACATACAACGGCTGAATTGATAGCAAGTGGGCTTCGGCCTGACCGAGCATTCCACCTCGCTCGGTCGGAGATCTCCCTTTGGGGCTTTCACCTTATATCCCCACAACGCCATTTCCAATGCGTTTTTTTTTTCTTTCTTTAACGCCGGGAAATGCTCTGAGGCATCCCGCGGGGGAGTGGGGTATGTGGGACTCGCTGCGCCCGACAGCTGGTAAATTGACGCAGCTCTACCCACTAAAACCCGGCGAGTGCCACCAATGCCGCCTTTGGTGAGGTGCCCCGGATCTAGAAAACAAACAGGGCACCTCGACGGCTAGTCAGTCCCGCAAGGGACCGACGCCACCTCCACAGAGGGATTGTCCTGCACCTCAGAACAAACCCTTCCAACGTCGGGACAGTATAATGGGGTGAGGTTACCATCCTCACCCCTTGCCCCCTGCTCTTCTGTCCCCTTTTCTTATAAGAGGGGTACAAAGAGCCCCCTCGGCCCAATTAGATTCGCCCAAGGTGCACCGCTCACCCTAGGTTACTGAGCCCCACCGCCACGACAAGGCCTGAACCATGGTGGGGATTTCCAATGCGTCCTCTAACCTAACCTAACCAATACAGTCGTTTAATTGCGCGCGGCAATGCGTTGGAAACACGCACGCGAAGCAGCCGCGTCAAATATATACCTGGAATGTTCGAGCTTAGGTTGCTCTCCGTGCTGCAGTCCCGGCTAATCCCCGTGTTGCATGGTACCCGGGGCCTGTTATCCATTAAGCTGCTGGTGACCCAATGGTCGAAGAATTTTCGCGCCTCATGGACACACTGCTTTGAACCACTGTAGTCAAAGTGCGGTCATGCGTTTGCCTCATAAACATCCATGACTTGGTCAGGATGGGAAATCAACTGCACTTGATACCTTTGGCACCGGGACGTAGGGTCCAGTCATCTGAAAACTTATACTTATACTTATCCCTATACAATATTATTTACCGTACAGGTATTAGAGATATACGACAACAGCGTGGGCATGCTCCGCATCGGTCCGTTCAACTACGACCCCCTGCGCGGGGTGGACCTGTGGCTGGAACAGTCCGACGAGTTCATATTGCAACACCTCAGCACCACGCCCACGGTAGAGTCGCCGCACTTCGTTCACAATGTAAGTGATTTTCTACTTACAAATTCGCAGCCAGCTGGTGGTTTGATTTACCGGTAGGAGGGTTACGCTGTGTCGTGCTCGCATCTACATGGTTACCACGAATTATTTGCTGTGTTTCAGTGATAAAAGCAGGACATACAGTCTACGCACAGATACTTAACGTTTTATGTCTCAGGACAGGCAACACATAAGTTAAAATAATAATAACAAAATCAACTCTTATTTGTTGTGCTGGGCATGGGTCTCCTCAAAATCAGGCGAGGAGGGTTTAGGCCGTAGTTCACCGATGCGCTGGTCCAATGCGGGTTGGTGAACTTCACACACCTTCAAAGAGTTAATCTCATCGGGCATGCAGGTTTCCTGACGATTTTTTCTTCACCGGTGAGCAAGCGATGGTCTTATGTTCCGGTGCACGTAGAAATTTAGAAAACCCCATTTCTAGGCATCACAGGGATCAAGATCGAAGCCGGACCTCTCGGCTCTCACTCAAGAGACCCATACCCACTGGGCCATCATCGCTCACTAGGGTAGTAAAACTGAGCTAATTGGAGAAAAAAAAACTATAAAGTTTTTTAGTAACATATTCCGATATACAGGCGGTCTATTAGGTACGGAACTGTCTTTACGTTTTTTTTTTTATGTTAGTTGGATAGGCAAACTGGCAAACGTACCACCTGATGGTAAGTGGTCGACGTCGCCCATGAACATAAACTAGTATACCTGGAACGAGTCCAGGCAACTTATTTATGTGTTGCCTATCCTGAGACATAAGATGTTAAGTCTCGGTGCCAGTAATTATACTGCCTGACTTGCCCTTCACTCCGAAACACAGCAAAGCTGTTTCACGGGAGAAACAAGCAAGATGGTGGTACCCATGCAGCCGGGAGCGCGGCACAGCGCACGTTATTTTTAATGGTATGTAGCCATGGGTCTCGTATGGTGTACCTAGTTACACTACTGGACCAAAGGCCCAACGATATCGCTATACTAATTTAACATTATTATTTCTCAGATCCGCATGACGCTGAAGTTTATCCAGCAACACCCGTTCCCCGCCGTCACAGTGTTCCCTGAGAACCGTCCGCACTACTACCGCCGCGACGACCAGAGCGGCTGCTGGCTGCCTGTCCGCTTCTAGACCCTCGTGCAGCCACTCCAACAGTTGACCACTAGAGAACCCTTGGAGTCCTCACTAGCCGTAGACTTGCCAGGACTTTTGTCATTAAGGGGAATCAAAATTACAACGAAATGCAATATAGTTAATAGAATCGGGCGTTGTTTTGCGGAATTATTTGTTAGTTATAATTACGCGAACCAAAATCCATAGTGCGCGAAATTGGTTCTCAGAATTACAGCTAACAGATAATATTAAATATCTTAAAATACAATATGATAATCGAGCAATCGTTAGAAAAAATCTTTTTGAAAATTAAGTGATGACTTGCTAGGTACCTACATAAATAGCTTCAGATCAGAGCAGGCTATTTATTAGGCTAGCCTGGAATTAGATTTTATGTACTAGACTCCAGGTAGTTCTGGCCTTGTATAATCTGTCATTCATATTAAAAACATATCATTAAGTAAGTTATAGTACCTCAATGTCCTATCATTCTTGCGTATTAAAAATTGTCATCAATCTCAAGATTTCGATATCAAGAATATACATGATCTATATGATACTAAAACAAAAAAAAGCTACTTACATAAATATTTAACCAAAAAAAGTTGGGTAAACTTTAATGCATAATGGAAAATAAGTCTATTAAGTTTTTTTTCAAACACGAAACAATGTTGTTTTTGCCTTATATTATGTATTCCAATAAATTAAAAAAAGTTGTAATCTTTTCTTTGCGGGGAATTACATAGAATCAAGGCGATGGAGTCAAGGGGTGGGAAGGGGAGGGGAAATCTTCCCCCTGGTACCATTCCGTAATAGTTACGTAAAGTACCGGTGGGAGAGAAGCGCTGTGCCGCGCTCCCGGCTGCATGGGTACCACCATCTTGCTTTTTCTCCCGTGAAACAGCTTTGCTGTGTTTCGGAGAGAAGGGCAAGACAGGCAGTGTAATTACTGGCACCGAGACTTAACGTCTTATGTCTCAGGATAGGCAACACATGAATGAGTTGCCTGGGCTCGTTCCAGGTAAACTAGTTTATGTTCATGGGCGACGTCGACCACTTACCATCAGATGGCACGTTTGCCAGTTTGCCTATCCAACTAACATAAAAAAAGTTCATAATTACATAGGTAAATGTGTATCGCATAACATATCGCGTATAATGTCTGATCGCAGTGCAGGACGCACTTTTCAACAGGTTCGGATTGCTCGCTCGCTCATCGCTTTAGTTATGTTCTTTATTATAAACTAGCTGGTGCGTGACTTCGTCTGCGCACGATGAAGAAGTCTTTTTCTTCATAAAAAGTATCCTATGTTACTTCTAGTACCTCCAAGAATATGTGTACAGAGTTTCATGATGATCGGTTTAGTAGATTTTGCGTGAAAGCGTAACAAACATCCGCACTTTCACATTTAGAATATTAGTAAGGAGTAACATTGTTTCAAAACATGCAAAAAAAATTGTATTAAAAAAGTCAGTAGTTTTTTGCTTTAGATTGGTTTTTTGCTTTAGACGTTTGTTCTCTATCTATGGCATTGTTGTTGCACACGGCGATTTCTTACAAGTCGGTAACTTATTTGTCTTCTATATATAGGGGAAATAAGTCTCAAATAATCGAGTTGTAAATGTTGTAAAATAAAACATTGCTATGTTTGAGATACAGAGGTAAAATTTAATTTTTCGAGTTATGGAGGGAAAATATGTACCGAAATGGCTCGGAGGGACTCCCTGATTATTTCGACTTGTAGAGGGCTTAGATTTCGAGTAATAAAGGTTTTGGTGTTTGAAGGAAGGGAACAAAACATTTTTTCGAAATATGGAGGTTTTCGACTTAACGAGGTTCGACTTATCGAGGTTCTACTGTATTTACATAACTAAAATTGTTATGTTGTTATAAACCTAGCCAACCCGACGCCAGGAGGCCGTGTGATCGCAGACTTCACGGTTGGCGGGGGGCAACCCCCCACTCTGACAAACCAAAGTGAGCCAAATCGGCTCACACTAATCCGATGTAGCATTAGGGCCTTTGGACCGTTAGCATAGATCATTCCGAAAAAAGCAATGTTATAAACCTGCGCCTTGATTCTAAGTCTGACCCTTAACATATTGTGTTGATCTTAGGCGTTGACATTTATATTATCTTTTCGGTGTAATAATAATTATTCTTTTATTATTGACATTGTTTTTTAAATAAATTTTGTTTTCATATCATGCTTATTTGTTATTAATAAAAAGCATGATTTAAAGTTATTTCTTAACTACATTGTATTTTTAAAATTTCTGAAAGAAAATATTCAATGATTTTAATATGTTTTAAAGATTTTGCAATCTTGTGGCAATTTTGTGCGTTTTAATAAAGTTTGCCAGCCAATAGGTTGTATATTTAATTATTTTGTGTAAATATTATTAAATTGTTGTAATGTATATTTGATTATGAGCTTTTATCATTACAACTTTATCCATATCAAGATATGGATAAAGTTGTATAATAAAAGAAAAAAAAAATGACAAATTCCGTTTATTTTATACTAATAAGCTAAGTGGTTTAGTTATATCTTTAGAGTTTAGACTACCAATAAAAAAATATTTTATATTATCGCTTTAGTTTCGGACTTGGACTTATATTATTGTATTTTTTTGATTTTATTATAAGTAGATATTTTATGTTGTGTAGTTAAATGTTTTTTATTAAAATTATTAAAAAAAACGGCAGACAGATTATAAATACCTATGTTGTAAATTTTGATGATGTAGATCTAGATTTATAGTAAATATGTAATGGTAGTTTTTATTGACAATGTGACAAGAGTTATGTTGTAAATACTATAGGAATTGATATAAGTTAGTTAAATGGCGTTAATAGTTACTGTTTTGTGGATTATAATGAATATATTGAAAGTTTATTAGCTCTTATTGTTTTATTTCGTGGGTGATCCCTTTAAATTATTTGTTTTTTTTTTAAATTGAGGAATAAAGTGTCCATACTGAAAGTTCTAGACAAAAGTGCATAATAACATTAATTTTATCCTTATTTTTTAAAGAACATTGTGCTAAAGCCTTCATGAACAAGGCCCAAGTCATTGAGTCGTTAGATTTGTGCTTGTATAATAATAATATCCTGTACTGTGTCTTTCTTTCAGAAACACATTTTTGCTTCGTCTTCGTTTGCTTTCATAATCAACTTGAACAGAAACACATATTTTGTTATAATGTACTTAATTGTTTTATAAAATATTATAATTTCAATAACAGAAGCTGTTACCCAAAAGTAAATACACAAAGTCGCTTACGAATAAAATACAATTATAATAAAATTCAAATTGGTTAATTTTAGTATTAAAATGTTAAATGTAATGAATTTGGGATTTTCCATCCATCAAATTAATTTTATAAAATAAAAATAACCACTTACATTAGCAACTCTTTGTCTTATAAAAATATTGATAGTACACCTTAGTGGTATGTACACTAATTCACAAAATTTTATGTTGATAACAGGGTATCCCGTTATATTTACGTTACTTAGTAACAAAGGTAAAAGAAGCAAGGAGAATGAACTTTATCTCATTTACAACTGTTTTTTTTTAAATTACCAATTGATCCCACATCTGTACAGGACGTAGTTTAGGTATACATAATAATATGTACTTCACATCATTTAACATTGATATGATGCAATAGCAATGACGCTTTAGTTCAGTGTAGAATCGAACTATGGGGGCTCACGAAGCCTTAGAAGGTCACCGGCAAAAGATACAGATAAAGAAAGAGAGGCAACACTTTCTCAGTAGTTAGACTCGCGCAAGTTTAAATTAGGAATAAATTAACGTAGTCTTTCTATAATTGTAACATTTTGGCTGCCTATGATCCAAGGAGGTCGCCAGAAAATTTGTTGAACCTGTAAAGAGGTCGCGTATTTTAAAAGATTGAAAAGCACTGCTTTTGGCTTTAGTATATCTTCTCATATACCATTAGAATGACAAATTAACACTAAACGAATAAACTGAATGTTATCATATATACTATATTATTATGATGATTATAATAATTGAAATATTAAAATTTATTAATATGGCTGATAGTTGTATATTCAAGTGCATTTTAACAAAAAGAATAAAAAATGTACAACCTCATGACACTACCTACCTAAGATCAAGTATCAATAGATTTGACAAGCTAATAATAATACTGTATTGGAACGAGATAACAACATACGAAAAATCCAAGAGCGACAGAGACATAGACACTTTCTTTTGTCTTTGTCAGAATATCACTCTTTGTTTGTTGGGCACAACAAGGATGTGCCCAACAAAAAATTATCGACTAAATTTGAATGCCATACAAACATTCTCACTCGCGAACGGTTTGTCAAATATGCCACCATTTTGTACTACTTTTTTATTTGGTCGGTTTATGTAGGTATGGTGATACCAGTTTTGTTATAGGCAGATTACCCAAGAATGTGGTATTATATAAAAAGGGTGACTGGAATTTTCGAAATAAACACAATAAAAACAAATATGTTTATTGCTATCCTTAAAGGCTATGTACTATAGATCATACATATTAAGACGTATATAGCCTTCTTTTTTATTATTTATGTTTTTAGCGGTTTGTTATTAGTCATTACATAATATTTTCGATAATCCGGAAAAATGTAGCTGTCTAAAATTACAATAAATGTTTGGTTAGGGCTAATGCTTATAGTTATCTATCAACCTTTACCAGTTTCTTTATTATTTTTAATTCACTTGTTTCATGAAAATAAGTAGACTTGTTATTATGAATGTGGTATCCCTGTAAAATATGCCTGTCCCTTTCGGGTATACGCGAATGTCAATTCTATATGATACTTGTTCCTAGCTACCTACTGACAATTGAGTATTGACATTGACATTTGACAGCAATTAACAAGAGTCGAAAGAAATATTGTTGATTAAGTGTTTAATAAAAGTTTGTAATTTGCACTAACTTGTGTTTATTTCCATTGTATTTTAGTCAAAAAAGGAATAAATAAGGACTATGGAAAAACCCACTGTAACAGATCAACCCCCACCATATTCAGCTAGTGTACCGCCAGGTATGATTACAATAATTATATACAGCAACTATATGTATTTCTTTATACACGGTGATATGAATCAAATGCAGATAACGACTTGTTTATGTTATTACGCAAATTAGATATAATATTAATTGACCTGGTTTCACAAATTTTGATATGCTCCAAATGAAAAAAAAAAACTAACAGAGATCAGATTAAAACATTTCATAATAATTACGGGAATTACCATGAGTAATTTGATAAGGAGTAAACATGGTTGTTTTGTCAGGAAAAAATAAATTCTTTAGGGAATGGTGTGGAGTGCTAAAGGAGTGACTTGTTGTGCCAAACCAAAAGAAACCTGTAACTGAGCGGCTGCCGGTCCGCCCATCCATTTGACGCCTTAAGTTGTATTCTATAGACCGCAAATAGATAATTCTTTTTTTCATAGCAGAAGGGCAAACAAGCATTCGAAGCTTTAGACTACCAATGCCCATACACATCTGCACAACCAGAGATTATGCAGATGTCTTGCCCACCTACTCCCTATCCGCCAATGGGCCACCAGAAACTCACAAACCGCACGAAACGCGACGGCATAGCTGTCACTTGACGCCGGTATTATGTGAGCGAGAGGTACCTGGTCGTGCCGGCCCAATGCAGCTGGAAAGCAGCATGGCTCTACTTCTTGCAACTATTTTGATAGTTGAATTGATAGAGATCATAATCTCCCTCTTAGATCATCTTTTTGATTATGTGAGCGAGAGGTAACACCCCGGTTGTGCCTTACCAAGTCGGCTGCATAGCAACATGGCACTACCTCTTACTAAATAACATATTTGAGTAATTTATAATTTCAAATAGTGATAATGTCTGTTATGAATGTTGATATGAAGTTGATGATTCATGCACATCTTTGAATAATATTATGATGTTTTAATATTTAATATTTTTTTGCCTACAAGTACAGCATACACGACAGCATAGTTGTCTCTTTACGCCGGTATTATGTGAGCGAGAGGTACCACCCCGGTCGTGCGGGCCCAATTCGGCTGCAAAGCAGCATAGCACTACCTCTTACAATAATATGTTATACATGTGTATAAACCGGAACCTATAATAAGTAGAAGTAAAATTTATATATTTAACATTTCAGAGTCAACGCCACAGTATACAGCGCCACCACAGCCACAAGCACATCCTGGTGCCTTCCCACCTCCTCCACCAGGCTACACACCATACCCTTCAGCGCCACAGGCAACAGCATATGTCCCTAATTATGGAGCTACAAATATAATCATTCCACCGACAATAATAGCAGTTGGTGCCTGTCCAGCTTGTCGAGTTGGTATACTTGAAGATGACTTCACTTGCCTTGGAATATTATGCGCCATACTTTTTTTCCCACTAGGAATACTATGTTGTCTCGCTCTCAAGAACAGAAGATGCTCAAACTGTGGTGCTATGTTTGGTTAAAAATACGGAACATGTGTTAGAATGTTATAATTTCTGAGTGCAAAATACCACAACAAAATTCCCGTCCAGGTTTAAAGGTAATCACTACTTATAAAATTGTAAGAAATGAAACCTTAAAGAATAGAGTAATTTTCATAACCACCTGAAAGATAAAAGAGTTACCCGTATGTTGCACTGAGATCATAAATCGGCTATAGTAATCATTCAACTTCACAAAATTTGAGACTTTTAATATAATTTTTCAATGAATAACAAATATTGCGTACAATATTGTATTTCATAAATATATGTATTTGATGTCTATTTATATATTCTCTATGTGTGATGTCTTTAAAATTCTCCTGTTTGATAAAGAATAAAGTTATTGTGATAATAAAATTAAGAGGAAGTAAAGATATTATTTACTGGTTTATCTTTTCTTTTTGTATTAATTTTGAATATCTTTACAAAGAAGAATAAAAGGCTATCCAATTAAAAATGATTTATGTTAACATCTGAGGAAACGGACTGTTATTTAAAATGATTGATATTGTTCGCTCTCCACTATCTTTTATCTTAATTTTTTATAAAGTATATACTTTTTTTAAATATCATAGTCTTGCTAGATGAAGGTGGGTTCTCAAATATTTACAATACTATATAAAACTGACTATGCTGTTTCTTAATGTTTTCTGTTTTCATACCTAATTTCATGAAAAAATTGTACAAATTTGATTTTTAGTTACTGGATTGGTGGCCATAGAAGATTTTTAAGATCATGTATATGTTATCATCTATAATGATTATTTACATATATATCATTAGGTCATTAGGCTAAGTCAATAGAGTTCATATTAATAATGTTTTATTGTATACATACAGTAGCCATTATGCAGCATTATCTTATGGTTTATGATCTTTATTATTTCTCTAAGATTACATTAAAATCACTTTCGAGAAATATTATTAAACTAAAAAGTACAATATAAATAAATATTGGGAGCAATTTCGATGCGGGGAATAAAACATGAGGGTAGAAAAACATTGCATCATAAAATCCAATAAGTAACAACTAGTGTGCAAGTCAACACAATAACATAAGGCTTTCTTCAGCTTAGCTTCAGTTGGAATATGAACTCTATTTACTTTATTCGAGTGGTTAAGATAGCTTTTATAGTGTTCTCACTTTACTATTATATCATTTTGTTTAACAGACAAACATATTTTACTACTTTAATTTTGATATTCCCTATATCCTTTGTTTTGGAATAGTGTAATTATTATATATTAGATATATATATAATTATTATATATAAAATAATTATATTAGAATATAGTAATTGTCAATTATTTAAAATAACTATCGATGTAAGTGCCTATTTTGTGAGAACACTATTATTACTGCATTTTGTGTTTCATATCATATTATAATTGTATAGAGTAGAAAGCAAAAAAATATACTTATATAGCTATATTTTTTTACTTACTTACTTTCATTAGGAACATTTTATCTTTTTTGACGTGACAACGTCTTATAATTCGATGGAGCCGGCTGCACGAACGAAAAAACATGACGTATGCGGCGTTACCTCGCTCTGATGCGTTCCATTTTCTTATGACGTTGTCACGTTCAACTATCGTTTTTTTTTTTTTTTTAATAATATTTTATGGCCTGGTTACGAGACCTTTAAGCCAAAACGTTCAACTATCGTTAGTAAACCGACTTTACAGACAACCGGTTTTTTTTCTTTTATCAGTTTTCATTTGCACATTATTACCTACAATAATTATAGAAAAATACACTATTCATAATTAAATTTATTTTCAATATATTTTTGTGACTGAAAATAATTTGCTTACACAATTTTCATTAATAGAAAGACCACGAATATATATTTATTTATGGTCTTTCTATGATGTATATTTCAAAATTATGTTACTGATTAACATAATTTTAAAATAATTGATTTTTTGAAATAATTAATAAAAATGAAAAAATTAATTAGATCATGGTTTTATGATGTAATCAATGTAATTTTAAGTTTTTAAATTATAAACCTCACTGACATTCAAAGTAGATTCCTTATATACCTACCTCATGTATAAAGCATAACGAAAAAAATGGTTATAAAACGATTTGTATACAAAAGTGGCATGAAAGGAGTTTTACGAAATTTATTTCGTTGACAATTTAACGTATTAACCTTAATAACAAAAATGTACACGCTAATCTCATTAGAGATTTAAACGTCACTTTATAATTAAATTAATATCCTACTTTTATGCTACAAGTCCTATTTTGAAATTAAATACACGAGCGATTATCCATCTTGACCTATTTGACTACGACAAAGCCGAAAGGAGTGGTTATGATTTTGTCGTTTATTTTATTACGTATCCTTTCAACTACTTATCACAATAAATGAGGTTTAATCGATTGTTTGGTATGGTCCAAAGAGATGTTAATCGACTTCGAATAGAATGTTCCAGAGTTTTAGAACTTTTTACTTGTTTTATAACTAGGCTTGATCTAACTAAAGCTAGTTTTGCACCCAAATACAGGTGACAATCGACTAAAATCTATCAAAGAAAATCAATATGCCTATAGTCCGAGGCCCGCGCACTACTTTGGCCGGACTGATGTAACGCATTAACAAGTCATAGGCTAGGATCCGGGATATAAAACGACCTTCACCGAGATGTTAATTTGATGAAACGTATTTTATATTTAATTTAATATGTCAATAAATATATTGCATATGGGTTGCCTAACAAATTTTAGTTATTATTAATTAAACATACCCTATGTTTAATTAATAATAAAAAATAATTTTTTTTTTTAAACATTTCACCGGTTTGATTATTAGTAAAATTCTATACCAATCGAAAGTATGAAGTCCATAGAATGTGCAAACGTTAGGTTGCCTATTCTTTTCCGCTCACAACTATCGGGTAGCCAAGTATAAACAGGTAAATCTATACCGGACCGGAAAAGAATAGACCTAACGTTTGCATATTCTGTGGACTTCATAATTTCGATTGGTATAGAATTTATCTAATAATACCGGTGAAATGTAAAAAAAAAATTTTTTTTTTTAAATTATTAATTAAACATACCCTAGACTAAAATTTGTTAGGCAACCCATATGCAATATATTTATTGACATATTAAATTAAATATAAAATACGTTACATCAAATAAACATCTCGGTGAAGGTCGTTTTATATCGGTATCCTATACTATCATAAAGATAGGGTATGAAAATAGGGTATGTACATTAAGTACATACCCTATTTTCATAAACGATTTTATAATATTTTCATGCATTGTCATCGACTTCTGATATGTAGTCGAAATTTCAAGTCTAGCGCATAGAGAAGTTAGTTTAAAATCAATCACAAAATTCCACCCGGACGCGGAGAAAGGGAGTTTATATAACATGGTAAATTTATTTGCGATGTCACTCATATAGGTACATCTTTTCAGCCAATTTAAATCGCGCGTACTTTTATTCTTAACTAGCTGTCATGCTTATTATGATAACATTGTAAAAGAACTTTGTAGTCTGATTTGTGTGAAATGTATTTTTTACTACACAATACTGAAAAGTTGGATCTTGGACATTGGTCTAGCAATGTAAATGAAGATTGTTAAAATTTTGATGTGGAACATCTATTGGCGCGCCTTTGTAGTAATGCCGTGACAGCAAACGCATGACGCTGTCCTGTTTTGATGCCCCCCCCCCCACAACCCCGCCGCTCTCGACTCTGTATGGGCGCGTGTAATTTTTTAACTTTATCTTTACATTCGTATTATACGATATTTAGAACTAACTTGATATACATACAATTATTTGATACAGCAGGTTTATAATGCTATAAAAATTGAGCTAAAATTATAATATTGAGCATAAATTAGGTCATCGTATATATTTTTAAGAAATTTTTATGTGTCTGACTACGTTCATGCATATTTACAGATCCTAAGTTGATCTTGAAAAAAGCCAAATTATAAGAGTAACAAACAGTGTTAATTTAATCTCCTCTTTTAAAAGCGAGTTAAATAGAGTCGACACGTCTTATCTCTGTTCTATAATATGTACCATTGACATTTTTTAAAGATTTGAATCAATTTGTATTTACCAAAGGCAATGGTTGCTTACTTTTACCTTTTTTACCCTTCTTACTATTTTTTTCTTAACGGGTCTTCCCTATTTAGTTAACTCGATACTTGGAAATTGAAATGTTATACGAATTTTATATGGAACTAAGAGTAAAGCTACTTTTATTGATAAAATCTATACAAAAAATAATAAAAAAAATATATATATATTGTAACCTTAAGTTCGATTGAGATGCTCACTTAAGCGCTTATTGTATACATTAAGTTACATAATACCTACATTATAACTGCATCATGTGCCTAAAATCCCCTCTACGGTCTACACTAGTTTGTCGAGCGTAGGCGTGCGATGAGCGTATGCGCGTGGTAGTTGTATGTGTAGTAACGGGACGTTAATTAATCCCGTGATATTTTTAGCAACTTTAAAACCCTGGTGTGCTGTGGTGAAGCTTATGACTACTCCCCTTCTCCACTTTGTGTATTTTTTTGTAAAAAAAATCACATGAATTTTCACAAAAAACAGCAAAATACACAAAAGATTTTTAAATATTTAATTTAAGTGTTATAAATTAAATACTTTGTGATCTTTTTCTGGATCCCCTCCGCCCCTATTAATGGATCAGCCCTAAATTGAACGTCACGTGTTTAAAAATAATAAAAAAACATATAAATTGACTGTCCATGTGTCTCAGAAGACAGTCGCGTTGTCGCATATTGCGCTACGCATACGTTTATCGAACGCCTACGCTGGACCATCGCTAATGAAGAGGCTCTTAGTGAATAGTGGCGGCTAAAGACCCCTAGTTTCTGCAGGTAATTGGGTGTTATATAAAAAAAGGTTCATAAAAATGTATTGTCATAAAAAACGCCGCGACAAAGCGTACGCGTCGCCCTGCGTATACGTCCCACGAACTGCGCTGGAGAATAGTTAGTGTGTAGAGGCTCATAAGGTTACAAATTATTACAGTATATTAATATACTAGAGCATACGTGCCTTACTAAGGCCGGCTTGTGGTTAATCATGGCATTGTATGTTTTAGATTCAGATCAAATATATTTTATTACACCTTACAATATTAGTATAGATTTTTATTAAATTCGTGTAACATTTCACCAAGAAATATTGATATTATATTCATAACATGGAAACTTATTTGTTTCCATGTTCTGAATATAAATAAGATTATTAAACTGTTATCTGCACAGTAGGATTCACTTGTTTGATGTTGATTATTTTCATAAAGTGATTTAGAACTAGAGGCCTTGTTTAAATAAATCATAATTTAATATAAATAAAATGATTATGAAGGTATCTTTTAAATTTCGCAGAGTAGTTTACAAAATGTATAAACTACGATTAAAGAGCATCCTACTGTACATATTATAAGAACATGATAATTGTAATGAAGATATTATAGGTAGTGTATATAAAAATCACTTATTTCAAGTTATATTTGTACTACAAATAAAGTTTAATAAAACAACTAGTGGTTTTATTGATTGTCTGTGATCCTTTAAAATTATTAGTTTTGAAGTGTAAACTTCTTTTAGCGCGGTACGCGCATTTTTAATTGAGATCAAAGACTACTATTGTATAACCAGAGAGTTGAGATAAAATCTCTGAACCCGCGACACCGCACGCGAAACGCTGGAGACACAGTTTGAAGTTAGATTAATTATTTATTGTTAATTTTAATTGATTGTGTTGTTTCTAAATTGTCATGTGGCCATTTTGTGCGCCGTTTAAATTGTATAGGTTGTCAAAATCTATTTCAGCCTGTATTATAGGTATTTGAATTTAATTGTTTTGTTTTCACTTCTATCGAATTCTATTAAAAAAAATGCAAAACCCAACCAGTGACAGGGACTGCCCCTGTGACTGCCTTATGTCGCATGTCACAGCCACTTTCTTCCGAAACTATAAGAGCTATACTGTTGAAACTTGGTAAGTAGATGTATTCTGTGAACCGCTTTAAGATTTTGGCACAAAAGTAGAAAAAAACAATAAATTTTGGGGGTCCCCATACTTGGAACTAAACTCATTTTTTTCATCAAACCATCAAACATGTGTGGGGTATCTATGGATAGGTCTTCAAAAATGATATTAAGGTTTCTAATACCATTTTATTCTAAACTAAATAGTTTGCGCGAGAGACACTTCCAAAGTGGAAAAATGTGTGCCCCCCCCCCCCGCCCCCTATAACTTCTAGAATAAGAGAATGATAAAACAAAAAATATATATGATGCACATTACCATGCAAACTTCCACCGAAAATTGGTTTGAACAAAATCTAGTAAATAGTTATTTTTATACGTCATAAATCGTAAACCGCAATTTACCTTTCATGCAATCAACTCAAATATTATATAAAAACATTTAATTCCATAAACATAAACCTTAATTTTTATTAAAGTGTCTAATGTTGTATATTATGTACCCAATGGTACGGAACCCTTTGTGCGCGAGTTCGACTAGCACTTGGCCGGTTTTTTAAAGTTTATTATTATTATTATTTTAAATTATTCGTTTCTTTAAATGTACAGATATTTTGAAAGGATTTTTGGAGTACCTAAAACTTCTTTAGGGGCGTCTAGAGGGTAACTCAGATGTTTTTTCTGACGGAAGTAACGCTTAATCTACATTTGAAATTACAAACACACACACTTCAATTTTATTTATCTGTAGATGTGCAGATTAACATAGATTTATCAATTTCATGTGACATGTGACAGCTTTTTCTATACATAAATATTAATGTATAGAAAAAGCTTTTAAAAAAAATTTCTTATAAAATTATGAGTGTCTGTTTGTAATATTAAAATAACCGCTTTTTATTAAATGCGAATGGATGTAGATATACACGGTACATATACCAAAATAGTCTTTTTTACATTTTTTGTCTCTCTGTCCGTGTGTCTGTCTGTTTGGTCCGGCTAATCTCTGAAATGGCTGGGCCAATTTTGACGGGACTTTCACTGGCAGATAGCTGATGTTGTAAGGAGTAACTTAGGCTATGATAATATAGAATAATCATCATCAATCTGCGTACGGCTGTAAATCTAAGATAACGCGGGCGAAGCTGCGGGCAACAACTAGATTATAAATATGAATATTATAGCAGTATTTCTGCATTTTACTAAAATTTTACAGAAGTTTGTATCTCGTATTACGAGAACCTAACCTAACTAAAAAATGAATATTTGTTTGTACCTTAAAGGTACAAACAAATATTCATTTTTTTAGTTAGGTACTAATTGCATTCGAAGCATATCCTTCAATTTTTTTCCCTTGCTCGTTGCCACTCTGCTCATATAAAAAAAGACTTCTTCGGTCACATTCACGAACGATCACGAAAAATCTGAAAAAAAAGAGTGGTACCTCTCGCTCAAATAACACCGGCGTTAAGTGATAGCTAGGCTGTCACGTTTCGTGCGGTTTGTGAGTTTCCGGTGGCCCATTGGGAAAAGGAAGGCAATTGCATTTGCATGTGCGGATGTGTATGGGCGTCGATAGTCGCTAAAAGGCTTCGACTGGTAGTTTGCCCTCCTATGATGTAAAAAAAACGTATTTGGACGGATTCGGCGAATCAAGTCCTTAAGCGCCCTAAGTGTTCATTTATTCGTAAATAAATACTTGTATTATGATCTCTACAAAATATTTCTACAAAAAATGGAATCTTGTAAAAAATAAACTGCATCGTGATTGCAACGGCCAGTCGTATGCAGGGGCTCTGACTTATTTCTCTCCTTTTTCCTTTTCAAGGCTTTTCAAATCTGAACCTGACCTGGATTCTATTATTACAAAACGTATAAGGTTTTATCACCTACATGGGAATAAAAAAGGTTTTATTACTATTTAATTTGTAAACAAATATTAAGTTAAGTTTTTTAGTGTTGTCAATGTGTTTATGTCGAATTTATTAGCGTATTTCTCATTATGACACCAGTTTTATCTCTAATATATAAAATTCTCGTGTCACGGTGTTTGTAATTAAACTCCTCCGAAATGGCTCGACCGATTCTCATGATTTTTTTTGTGCATGTCAGGTAGGTCTGAGAATCGGTCAACATCTATTTGTCATCTCCTTAAATGTTAACGGTGGTCCATTCCTTAATTTATTTTATTTTTTAGACAAAAGTTACCGCGGGCGAAGCTGCGGGCAACAGCTATTATTACGTATAAAAATGTTTTACGTATGTACGTAATACTAGCTGTAGGATTTGTATAAAATTTTGATTATTAAAAACTACCTTCTATAAACGAGTAGGATAGTGGTAAACAGACACACGGCAAAAGCAAAAAGTCATGGAATTTTCGATGAAAGGCGACTCAATTTTATTGCTTTAGAATGTTGTGGGCAGTACACAACAGACAGCGAATTCAACAGACCGAGGATATTCAGCGAACCAAACAATGGAAAATAATTGGATTCAATTTAAACAATATTTCCTTTTTACAAATTGTGTAAAAAAAAATCTTATCCCGGTATTTGTGGTCGCAATCCTCCGAAACGGCTCGACCGGTTTTTACGATTTTTTAATGTATATTTGCTAGGTATAGTCATAAAGTATATTTCACACAGCTAGTGTATGTGTCTAAATATAATTTATTTCAAAATCTAAGTAATTCACAAGTGCAACTATATACATACATACAAGTGTATTATAGTAATCATTTTAAACTTTAAAAACTATTTAATAAGACACTGTTTAAAACTAACGCGATCACTATTCATATTTATACTATAAAAATTGTACTGCTACTCAGTATAGTGTGTCGTGGTAAACAAGTGCGTCCGTGTGCTGAAACTAGTCGTCCGAATCGAAGAAGAAAGACGGTAGACAGATTTTTCTGATCTGTCGCCATCTACATACCAGCACCGTGCGTCTCCCCGTGATCATGGTGATTGAAACATTACCGAAATATCGGGACTTCAATAAACCTGTAAGCGCGGTAGGCACCCGAAACAATATTCATATAAATAAGACACAGGCGACATCGATAAAAGTTAAAAATACACATGCTTCAGTGGGTTACATTATTGTGTTATTTTATCTTCGGTTAATTTCATCTTGAACATACGGGCTTTATTTTCCATTCACTAAACAGTCCTACGACAAAATAAGGTAGACTTATCTCGGAAACACAACAATAGTTCATTGTTTCTAACACACTCAGCCCTACCATAGAATAAATAGTATGGCCCTACGGCCTACGCCTATTGTCGTAAGAGTAGCTACGGGCGCCTTGACATTCTGGACAAAACTTTACATATTAAGGACCCTGTATCTAATCACTAGAGTACACTTGAAAGCCTTGGTCTATAATAGAATATGGTGGAGCAAGATTTAATTAATTTTAACTTTAGAGGTTTGCTTTGTTAGTGTATATTTTAAAAGTTAAAGCAATTTTGTCATTGTGGTTTTGGGGATCATTGAGGTGCCGTTTTTTTTTTCAATTTTTTTTGAAACGGGTAGACTTTTCGGCCTGATTTTAAGCTCAATTATAATATCTATGGACGCTTTTACACCACGTCATTCTGGCCCTGTGGTAAGTTCTCGAAGAACTTGTGTTACGGGTACCAGACAACGGAAATATATTTAATTCTTTTATACCATACATAATATATTTAAGATTTTTATTACATAATACACATATTTAATACAGATCCATGACCCAGGAACATAGTTATTTTTAGTTCCCTGGCGGGATTCGAACCCGCTACCTCCGACTTGATCGCCAACTCACTAACCATTGAGTCACAGAGGTCGTCGGATCGTCAATCGGGACAGTAGATGAGCAGATGGCTCACCTAAGAAGAGTTGACGTTGGAGAGAGGTTCCGTGTTATTCGTACAAAAGATGGCGAAAGAGCATCGCTTGAACCATCACACACAACAAAATTGAAAACTGAAAGCCGCTTCCAAACCAAACATATTCATTCTCGTCTAATATGAAAAATTTAAAAGCTTTACTTTATGTGATTTATAATTACTTTTTTTTTAAGTTATTTAACATTTAGTAACTCTATACTTTCAGTTAACTTTATACAATCAGTTTACAGTATAAACTCTAGTGCGTGTTAACTAAAGCAACGTAAACTTAAAACTGGTTTATGACGATACTTAGATCACAAAGTATAATCAATAACAAAAGTATATTTATTAATTACTCCACTACATGCATAATGCATATCCAACACACTTTTTATGTTAGTCATATAGGTAGGCAGACGAGCCATATGATGGTAAGTAGTCAGATGGTTATGGGCCACGTCAACCACTTACCATCAGGTGGCACGTCTGCCAGTTAGCCTATCCAACTAACATAAAAAACATAAGTGAGAAGGAAAAGTCTTTATAAAAATCTGTAAAACATTAGAAACCCATCATGCAGAAATCTTATTTATTTCTATGAGGTAACAAAAAAATTCGTCTCTAAATTCGCGACCTTTAAAATCTGCCGCCCTAAGCCACAGAAGCTCACGCCTACTCTGCTGGTAAATCCGCCATTGGTTCTACGGGTAAATATGTATATACTTTATGTACATATTGTAAATTGCTACATTGCTTTCGAAGCATACTTTTATTTCTTCTGCCACAAAAGAACTAACGACTGTTGAACGTATATAATACCGCAAATATAACAACTTCATCAGCGTGGGTCCTTCATTGAATTGGGTCTAGAAGACTCGTTAATATGTGTTACTTAAGATAAAATATTATAAATCTCATTTCTATAATAAGTCTATCAGCGTGATTCCTTCATTGAATTAGGTCTGGAAGACTCGTTAATATGTGTTACTTAAGATAAAATATTAAGTATAAATCTCATTTCTATAATAAGTCTATCAGCGTGGGTCCTTCATTGAATTAAGTCTAGAAGACTCGTAAATGTGTGTTACTTAAGATAAAATATTAAGTATAAATCTCATTTGTATAATAAGTCTATCAGCGTGGGTCCTTCATTGAATTAAGTCTAGAAGACTCGTTAATATGTGTTACTTAAGATAAAATATTATAAATCTCATTTGTATAATAAGTCTATCAGCGTGGGTCCTTCATTGAATTAAGTCTAGAAGACTCGTAAATGTGTGTTACTTAAGATAAAATATTAAGTATAAATCTCATTTGTATAATAAGTCTATCAGCGTGGGTCCTTCATTGAATTAAGTCTAGAAGACTCGTAAATGTGTGTTACTTAAGATAAAATATTAAGTATAAATCTCATTTGTATAATAAGTCTATCAGCGTGGGTCCTTCATTGAATTAAGTCTAGAAGACTCGTAAATGTGTGTTACTTAAGATAAAATATTAAGTATAAATCTCATTTGTATAATAAGTCTATCAGCGTGGGTCCTTCATTGAATTAAGTCTAGAAGACTCGTAAATATGTGTTACTTAAGATAAAATATTAGGTATAAATCTCATTTCTATAATAAGTCTATCAGCGTGGGTCCTTCATTGAATTAAGTCTAGAAGACTCGTAAATGTGTGTTACTTAAGATAAAATATTAAGTATAAATCTCATTTGTATAATAAGTCTATCAGCGTGGGTCCTTCATTGAATTAAGTCTAGAAGACTCGTTAATATGTGTTACTTAAGATAAAATATTATAAATCTCATTTGTATAATAAGTCTATCAGCGTGGGTCCTTCATTGAATTAAGTCTAGAATACCATGAGATGCTCTTAGGCATCCAGCTGGGGAGGGGGAGGACACGAGGCTTACCTTTCTAAGTTTTAGTGTGTTTGGAGCTTCTCATGGGGCCCTCGTCCTGTCATCTAATAGACGGGGTATCGATGTGAGCACGGGTCATTAAATCTCCTCCTTGTCGATCACGGGAGCGACGGTCGGAAGCAAGATGTTCGCCACCTACGGCGGAGGCGGTGTTTAGTACGTGTTATGACTGTTGTATGTTTACTTTGTAAAGAGGGATGCCCTAAGTGGGAGAGGAAAACGATTATTCCAGATCGGAGACCAAGGAACGTCCCCTTAGTTCCTCCAGATCTAGGACGTTCAGGGGGGTGCAGGGGATGTCCTGTGCTAGTTAGATCCAGTCCAGGAGTTCTACATATCCCCGGGGATGACTCATCCCTGGATGAATGGGCAAAGCATTTCCACTATGACAACAAAAAAAAGGTGTACACAGAACGGGAGGTTCATTCTAGAATACGTCTCTTTCAAGACGTTAAAAATGGCATTCTATACAAATTCAGTTGCTTCGTTCAGCTGAACGACTAACGACTGCATCAGAGACGCATCGTTAGTTATTCAACTAACAATAAGAATCCAACATTTCAACACGAATCCCTTTCCAAAGAGGTTTATTACTCACAACAAGGATCTAAAATCACTTTTGTCAATTTGATGTGCCATTTGTTTTATGCGTAGAGTTTGTCTGTCTACAATTTTGTGAGATCCACTCTGTTGAAGACATTTTGTTGGTAATCGAATAGGTCCTATAACATGTTTACGTTACGCAAATTGCACGTGAAAGCACGTGAAAGCCAGTAATTTAATGATACAAGCCCGGTTCAACGTACGTTGTAATTTTTGCTTCGCGTGGCTGCCCCAATCTCCTGGGGTTTTTGCATAACAAAGTGAAAACTTAATGACTGATGTACGTTGTTTGCTACCTGTTTCTAATTAAAATTGTTTGATAATGGTGGCGAAGCTCATGGCTAAGTCATAACCCCACCATGGTTCAGGCCTTGTCGTGGCGGTGGGGCTCAGTAACCTAGGGAGAGCGGTGCACCTTGGGCGAAGCTAATTGGGCCGAGGGGGCTTTTTGTACGTCTCTTATAAGAAGAGGGGACAGAAGAGCAGGGGGCAAGGGGTGAGGATGGGAACCTCACCCCATTGTACTGTCCCGACGTTGGGAGGGGTTGTTCTGTGGTGCGGGACAACCCCTCTGTGGAGGTGGCGTCGGTCCCTTGCGGGACTGACTAGAAATAGAGGTGCCCTGTTATCTTAACAGATCCGGGGCACCTCACCAAAGGCGGCATTGGTGGCACTCGCCGGGTTTTAGTGGGTAGAGCTGCGTCCACTTACTAGATTTTGGGCGCAGCGAGTCCCACATACCCGCCTGGGGAGACCCACTCCCCCGCGGGATGCCTCAGAGCTTTTCCGGTGTTAAAGAAAAAAAAGGGTCTGCAATGTTTGTTCGTTAGAGTCGTAAAATTTACATAAAGTTCTAAACCTTTGCTGTAAAACTAGGAGAAAATTGGGCAAAGAATATTTGCGTTTTGTTCAGAACATCTTTTTCACTTCGTAGTAAATAAATAGTAATATGAAACTCTCGCTCCACAAAAGTCAAAAAAGTTTGTTTCGATGTTATTGTAAAAACTTTTTATGTTATGTTTGTGTAATCTGTAATTTTTCTTTTTAGCACTGAATAAAGCATTTCTATTCTATTCTATTCTAGTTGTGCAATATTATTTTTCTGCTTGGTTCTACATATAAAACGATTTACAATGGACTTATCTCTAACCACCTAGGGCCTTTAAATATATCTTGATTAAAACAGATGTGTGCAGGGCTGTCTTTACCACTGGGTACTCTGGGCACGTGCCCAGGGCCCAACGATCTATCCATCACTTCTATCAGAATATGATTGAGTGATATTACTAAATGATTGCTGAAAAGAATACCTCTCGTACTGTCCTTATTACTAGGTTTATTCTTCTCTAGTCAAAAAATCAGGCTCCCAGATCCTAAAATTGTCGTTTTCGTCGGGACTCCTGTATCCTACTGCCCAGGACCCTCATCAGGTTAAAGGAGGCATAGTCTGTGTGGTACAGCTATCTTGACAAATTGCAGAAAACTAAGCTTCTTTCACCAAAAAAAAACCTATATTTGATATCAGGTCAGCGACTATGATTATGTAAGACGGTTTTATGGTCAACTTTTCTGTTATTTCTTTCAAACTTCGATGTTATATTTTTAGCTCCAGTTTAAAAGCTATTTCCACTCGCACCCTACGAAGGTAAAAGTTTATTTTGCGTTTAGTTTATTTACGAAGTGGCGCGTAGTGCGGTAATGGATTAAATGGTAAGAGTTTACACTGACATATTCTGTGGCTAACTTTTGAAATCAAACCAGCCAGGTATATTTAGCGACTCCAAAGAAATCGATCTTTTTTCTATCTTTATAGAAAGAAACATATATACACAGACAAAACATTTTTCATCCCAGAACCTAAAAATAAGGTTAAAATTAGAAACAATAATTGCAAACAATTTTTTTTAATATAAAGTGTGTCGCACGTGTGGGTCAAAATGGTCCAGTTCAGAATTGTGTCAGGAAAATATATCCTGACGCTGATTTTCAACCAAACTAAGCGCAAAGCAGGTCACTGATGCCAACAAATATGCCTAAAATTTTTCGTTTGTTTTTTTTTTTAATTCAATTGCCACATAACTCTTAAAACTAACTTAATACATACAAATCAGTACGATGATCATGATCTTAAACACTTCCGCATCCATAGTAATAAAAATAATAATTGTAAGAGGTACCAGGGGTGGTGCCTCTCGCTCACATAACACCGGCGTCAAGTGACAGCTATGCTGTCGCGTTTAGTGAGGTTTGTGAGTTTCCGGTGGCCTATTGGGGAGATAATGAAAAGAAGGGCAACGCATCTGCGTAACCTCTGGTTGTGCGGAGGTGTATAGGCGTTGATAGTCGTCCAAAGGCTTCGACTGCTCTTTTTTATGTTAGTAGGATAGGCAAACTGGCAAACGTGCCACCTGATGGTAAGTGGTCGACGTCGCCCATGAACATAAATTAGTTTACCTGGAACGAGCCCAGGCAACTTATCTATTTGTTGCTTATCCTGAGACATAAGATGTTAAGTCTCGGTGCCAGTAATTACACTGACTGTCTTGCCTTTCTCTCCGAAACACAGCAAAGCTGTTTCACGGGAGAAACAAGCAAAATGGTGGTACCCATGCAGCCGCGGGAGCGCGGCACAGCGCTTCCCTCCCACCTCCTTCTTTTGCCGTCCTATGCTATAAAAAAAGTAAATTCTACCAATAAAACCAAATACTGCATGTATTTGGTTTTTTTTTAATTGCAACAAAATATATTCTTTTTATCTTCTATATTTAACCAATTTTCAAAAATTTAAGCCTCTTCGAGCATTTGCCATCGGATTTTCACTTTTTGTTTCAAATCATTCATAATTATCAGATACCCATAATATAATACCTAAACACACTTTTAAAATTTTAAGTTTTAATAAATAAGATTTCTGTACATTAAAGCGTACAGTCTCAAGTAGCGGTAAATGTGTATAGCTCGTTTAATGGCCGTTTAGGATATAAAAAGGTCAGTAAGTGGGTAAGTGGATATAAGACACACTTTCGCGTAAGTAAAACTAAGTTGCCTGACAGGGGATAATCTTTTACGACGTCGTAGGGTTTTAACACTTTCATATAAAACCTTTGGGTAGTAGTTTTTATTGGCATTTCGATCGTCATCATCCGCACATCACACACACAGAAAAAAAAAACCGGTTACATTAAAAACTTTTTACGTACTTTACCGTGGTTTTATTATATTACTAGTTGTTCCCCGCGGTTTTACCCGCGCAGTGTAGTAATTCCCGTGGGAATACGGGGACAAAGTATAGCATAACATTTCGAAAATATCGGGACCACAATGAAACAATAACGTGATAAGAACCCGAAGCAATATATGTTTTTAACATGAAATTAGAGCCTGACACGCACCGATAATGTATCTTTTTATCAGGGATTTGTTTTGAATCAGTTTGTTTTTTAGGCATGAAAACTTTTTCTTTACTAATATTATAAAATTTATAATATTAATAGTACTAGCAGTATAAGGAAGGATTAGTAGTATTGTACTACTAATCTTATTTAATATTATAAACGCGAAAGTTTGTATGGATGTTTGTACTCTTTCAAAACTTTACAATGATATAGCATATAATATCAGAATCCCAACCATGGCTTAGGCCTTGACGTGGCGGTGAGACTCAGTAGCTTAAGGTGTGCCCAGCACGTTGGGCAAAGCTAATTGAGCCGAGGGGGCTCTTTGTATCCCTCTTATAAGAAGAGGGGACAAAAGAGCAGGGGACAAGGGGTGAGGACGGGAACCTCACCCCATTGTATTGTCCCAACGTTGGCAGGGGTTGTTCTGTGGTGCGGGACAACCCCTCTGTGGAGGTGGCGTCGGTCCCCTGAGGGGCTGACTAGCCGTCGAGGTGCCCTGTCAGCTCAACAGATCCAGGGCACCTCACTAAAGGCGGCATTGGTGGCACTCGCTGGGTTTAAGTGAGTAAAGCTGCGTCCACTTACCAGCTTCGGGCACAGCCTGGGGAGACCCACTCCCCAGCGGGATGCCTTAGAGCATTTTCCGGCGTTAAAGAAAAAAAATACATCAGAATAACATATAGGCTATAATATAATAGTTTTCTAATTTTTTTTCACTCTTAATGATACAAATTTTACGGACTATATTACGGTTTATTAAGTTATTTATATCCCCGATATTTCGGGTACTTTACAGCATACAGAAACATCGGGTATGTAAAAGACGTAATAAACAGCGATAAAATTCGTAAAATTGTTTCTTCATAACATAGGTTATAATTTATCTCCATACTCCCACGGGAATGGGACGTGGGCGAAACCGCGAGGCGCTGCTAGTTAAAGAAGCTATACATCTGAGAATAACGCTTAGATAAAATAAATAATCAAATGCGATTAGGAACCGTTTCACAAAATAAGGTCAAACGAATTGTGTGATCTCAAAATTAGAGGGTTCGTATTGTCACATCTATACAAAAAACAAGCGCATAGATGAATTACAGGCTTAGCGGTAATGCCTCGTCTATATCGAGGATTGCAATGACATGACCATTCATGCCCGAAAACTAGCTGTTACCCGCAGCTTCGCCCGCGTTAACTTAGATTTACAGCCGTGTCCGAATTGATGATGATTATTTTTATAGCCTTAGTTACTCCCTATGATAACAGCTATCTGTCAGTGAAAGTCCCGTCAAAATCGGTCTAGCCGTTTTAGAGATTAGCCGGAACAAACAGACAGACAGACAGAAAAAAAAAATTGCATTTTTGATGTACCGTTTATACTTTCATTTAGTGAAAAGATTGATTTAAAATTACAAACAGACACTTAAATTTTATAGATCTGTTTAACTAGATGTATACAAGGTTGATAAAAGCGAGAGGCATTAAATTAAACCACGTATACTATGTACCATTTTCAGGCTACACACCAAAACTTAGACCAATAGAATCAATAGTTTAGTCACAGAATATTTTTAAAGTTTTAAAGCTGCTCCGCTTTGTTCGACCCGGTGAGACGCAACCTGTGCCGCACCGACGCAACGTGCGGTGCGACGTTGCCTTTTAGATTCGAAGGATATTTTACAAAGGCTGTTTACGTTTTACTTTGACTATTCACGTATTTAAGTTCTTTGAAAAACTTTTTTTTATTGCTATCAAACATTTTTTTAATAGTTTCGGATTAACCGTAAGCATGTGTAGTATATGTGGTTTAATTTAATGCCCCGCACTTTTTTTATCAACCTTTTAGCAAATATATTTTTTGTTATTACCAGTGTGAGAGATGCACTTGTGTTGCGATGCGTTTGCATCACCGCGGCACCGTTCTGCTTACTACTCCGTAAAACATCTCCTGTCTTTCGGATAAATATCTATTTAAAATTTTGCAGGTTTATTGCGGCTCTACACTCGCCTTGTCTCGCCCTATACCAGTCCTCTCGGTCCGCCTATCTATACAGATAAATATTGGAGTGTCTGTTTGTAATATTAAAATAACCGCTTTTTACTAAATGGATGTATACACGGTACATACACCAAAATAGTATTTTTTACAATTTTTGTCTGTCTGACTGTCTGTTTATTCCGGTTAATCACTGAAACAGCTGGGCCGATTTTGACAGAACTATCACTGACAGATAGCTAATATTATAAGGAGTAACTTAGGTTATAGAAATAATCATTATCAATCAGTATACGGCTGTAAATCTAAGTTAGCGCGGGCGAAGCTGCGGGCAACAGCCACTGTACAATAAATTTCCTCAATTTTTCATTTTGAATTGATTAATAGTAACAAAGAACAAAATACAAATAAGATTGAACAATAGTGTTCGGTACTTACCGAATTCCTTATTGAATGGTGAATATTTTACTGAAGTCATTAAAATCATCACTCGTCTACACGTCTCATGATTGCAATCAGGAGAAAGTTTTCGACGTAATTATTAATTGGATATCTTGTGACACGTATCAAATTAACAAAGTAGATAAGAAGGTATACTCATTAGGACGTATACCTTTTTGAATCCCATAATAGATGTGGTGCTAACATGGTACCAGACATTTTTAGCTTGTATTTTTCGTCCATAGTTTAATACTAAATATGTTTCGTGTAACTTTAATCACAGAAGAAGGAAAAAGGAAAGTACTGGCGAGAACCTGGTGGAAAATAATCACCAAAATCCATGGCTATGGAGGGATAAACCCCAAAGAGTATAATATATTATACTGACAAACCCTCTGCGGTTTGCGGGTGCGTTGGTGGCCTTAACGTTACAATTTCTATACAATTTTGATATGTTTTCAAACTCATTATGTTTGTAGGAATTATAACCTTTTTTTTATTTAACGCCGGGAAATGCTCTGAGGCATCCCGAGGGGGAGTTGGCCTCCCCAGGCGGGTATGTGGGACTCGCTTCACCCGAAAGCTGGTTAGTGGACGCAGCTCTACCCACTAAAACCCGGCGAGTGCCACCAATGCCGTCCGTCAGGGGACCGACGCCACCTCCACAGAGGGATTGTCCCGCACCACAAAACAACCTCTCCCAACGTCGGGACAGTACAATGAGGTGAGGTTCCCGTCCTAGCCCCTTGCCCCCTGCTCTTTTGTCCCCTCTTCTTATAAGAGGAGTACAAAGAGCCCCCTGAGTCCCACCGCCACGACAAGGCTTGAACCATGGAGGTTGTCCTACCGGTTATGTCATTTTTGTTTTTCATCATACATATTCACAATTATCATAAACGGTCAATTAATTATCATTGATAATTATTCTGTATCCATTTATGTAATTTCAATATTTGCCTTTTTGAATGATTGATTTCCATTCATTATAGCCCATGGGATCGATTTCGTCATAAATATAATTTTGGAAGTCTTTTAGCGCACTGCACACATATTTTGTAAGTTATACATGAGGCTGAGCCATCACGCTCGGAGGTGAAAGGCTCGATCGGGTGAACTCGGGACTGCCGAGTGTGCCCGAGCGGTTTAATTACGTTACAGTGATATCTAATCACACAAATAAAAAACTTTTTCTAAGAAGCGCAATAATAATATACTTAATTTCGTTTTCACTCACTACACTATTGGAAATCCCTATGATTGGTTAGGTTTTTCATGATTCAATATCACTTCGCGGCGAAAATTTTATTTAGAACTTCACCAAGAGGCGATAGTATAAACTTTCTTCTATCGGCTAGATGGCGTTTTTCATATCTCTACACAAAAGCGTAACATTCTCTAAAAATCTCACTAGAGTATATAGCAGCACTTTTCCTAACGGCCTTTAACGTACGTGTTCGGCAACTATATTTCTATCTACGAGTTTCATTTCGAACTAGTTTTCCCAGGCTTCGTGACGCGTTGCAAATTTTTGTAGGGTAAAAAATTCTTTTCAATCCAACATGGCAGCGTAATGTATTGAACAAAATTGTTTTCCTAGATCTCCTTTCTTTTTTATTGAATTTTAGTAATGTCTTTTCCTGTTTCTTCAAAACTTTCTATCATTTTTTTAGTTAAAACCATGATGTGTTTAATGAAATCAAAACAAGTATTAGACAGTAAACTAACACTAGACACCCAACATGTATACCTACAATATCTGTTTCTGTTATAAGTCAGTAACGATTTTACTCGTACAATCACATACTTACATTTATATGTCATTAATACATTCCCAGAGTATGCAACTACCATCTGGAACCCATTCTATAAGAAGTAAAGCGAGTCGCTTTCGCTTCGCTTTCAAGGCGAAAGAGTGCAAAATATTTTTTTACGTGTCATGCACTGTAAACTTTTCTGTTGTAAGTTTATCTTATTCAGAACTGTTGGCCAAATACAAATTGTTAAACCTAAGGGCAAGACGCACTCAATTGCAAGCAATACTCAATTGCAAGCAATTCAAATTATTGTACGAAATTTGTCATAACAGGTACGATTGCAGTGACATCGTCAAAAGTATCCGTATGAAGGTGCCGCTCAGCACACACTTCGTCCAACCCGAAGCCAGGAGGCCGTGTGGTCGAAGACTGCACGGTTGGCAGGACGCAACCCCCACTTTTACAAACCAAAAGTGAGCCAAATGGGCTCACACTAATCCGATGTAGCATTAGGGCCTTCGGGCCGTTAGCATAGATCCATCCGAAAAAAAAGCACACACTTTTGCTACAGCTATTTGCCGCACTAACGCTGGCGCACGTTTGCCTATGTATTAGATTGAATTATATAATCAAAGGTATTGTTTAACCGACACCTACAATAAGCTTTTTGATCAAATAGATTTTATACCGAACCAGCAAAATTCAAAAAGTTTAATATAGAAAAACTAATTATAGATGATGACAATAATTCATGTGAAACAGAAAATACCTAATTCCTCTTTTAAAATAGTTTATTACTTCATTTCATTATTAAATTTCTATCCTTCTAACAGTCAACTAAAAGATTTTCTTTTTCTATTTTGTTGGTAAACTGTGGTTAGCAGAGTTGAAGTCAAATTTACAAAATATTGTTTTAATTTATAATATTGTTGCTTAACTTTATTTTATTGTTCGCCTGATCCTAATAATTAAATAAAAAGTATATTTATGTCAAAGGTAACATATTGAAACAAGTCTATAAAATAGATTTATAACTAACATATAAAGAATATTAAAAAATTGAAACGGACTTCAAAAAATACAACATAAACTAAAAAGTAATAAAATAATTGCGTTTCCTTAATTTTTGTGCCTACAACTTATAATCAACTTGTTATTTTACTAAATACAATCTTTGCGTCTACCACGTCAGTGTTGTTACTATTTGAGTCGGTGTCAGCAAAGACAGGTAACCTTCCTGTCTTTGCTATACCTACCTAGGTACAGCAACAAATACGACACCGGTGACTGACGACGGTTTTGGTGCTGTATCTATTAAATTTAGCTGATACCGACTCCAAAAGTAACAACAATGATGTGGTAGACGCAAAGATAATTAAAATTTTGAAAATCGGTCCACAATTGACAGAGAAATCGGTGAACATACTTTAAAAAAAATATACACACGAACATATAACCTCCTTCTTTTTGAAGTCGTTTAAAAAACATTTTATAGAAAACAGTCGCCTAGCTACTAAGTTTAACCTTTAGCACGTACCTATCGAAAAAAAATATTGTTATTAATTAATTAAGTTTAAAATGGTGTACACTAAAGTTTAGCACTTGTTTAAGCCCTATGTGGTTTTTTGCTGCTAAAATCTTTAATATTTTCTGTATAGTATTTTTTATTTGGTAAATAATAAAATATATAACTTTAGTTTTCGTTGTCTAAAGAAACAACTTAAAGCATAACGATGGAGTCTCCTTTGCTAAGAAATTAAATTGTTCTTAAAGTGCTAAGCGAGATTGTGTGTCGAATTAATTTGTGCAAGTTTAAAATGTCAGTGTAATTATATTATCTGTTCAACGAGAGAAATGGGGCCACATTTATAAATTCTCGGAAAATTTTCGTAGAGGAGAAGGTCCATATCTGGTCTGGTCTTGTACAGTATACCATAAATAGAGAAAAATACATAGATTTCATTAAAAATAAAATAAATAAAAAGTGCGTTCGTCAGAATTGAAACTTATTTGAGAGACTAATTTTTAAATCTCGTTTATATTTATACTAATCTAAAGCTTTAGATTTCCAAGACTTGCCATGCGACGTTCGCTCTATCTCTCTCTCTCTCTCTCTCCCTCTCTCTCTCTCTCTCGATCTTTTTCACTCGCTTGCTCCCTACTCTAACTCCATGGCTATGTGCTTCTTGGACAAAAACGTTACACATTTTCGTGACGTGTCATCCGTAAAAAAGTTACCCTCATGTGCGTAAAGAAGTTTCACTTCAATAAATTAGTTCAAGAAACTAAATTACAAGCAAAGAATTAAAAACTATTTCAAGTTTTTTTAACCTGTTGGCAAAATTCTACATGAAGATGGCGCTCTTTCCGACGGTTATTTACTTTGAGGTTAGTGGTTATTTATTACTTACTAGCTGTTGCCCGCAGCTTCGCCCGCGTTAACTTAGATTTACAGCCGTTCGGATTGATGATGATTAATTTTATGGCCAAAGTTACACCTTATAACATCAGCTATATGCCTCTGAAAGCCTCGTCAAAATCGGCTTAGCCGTTTCAGAGATTAACCGGAACAAACAGACAGACAAAATTGTTTTTTTAAATGTAAGTACCGTATATTATTTCATAGCTTTTACCCGCGACTTCGTCCGCATGTAAGAAATATTTTTTTAAATCTTATTTTTCAAATAATATGGTTGCAATTTACAAACTATTATAATTTAAAGAATACTATTAACTTCCACCGTAAGGCCCGATAGTACGTTTTTATAAAATATATTTATTTAATTTAGAATTACAATTTTATTATATTTAAATAAATTACGGATTTTATAGCCGTTTATTAAGATTTTTACATGCCCGACGTTTAATATACTTTAAAGCAACCAAGGTCATGGGAGGATTGAGGTGTCAGACGTCCTAACGTTACAAAGTTATTCGAAATTTTCCTATGATACACCAATATTTCAATTCAAATTAGTACCTACTATGTACCAGCAAAAATTTTATTCATATATTTTATTATTATATATTATAAGTATTCCTTTTTTATAAAATCATGAATTCTATTAATAAATTATTTTGTATAAATTCCTAATATACGGAGATAGTACTAATTAACAACGTGCTATATAAAGGTGCGATCCGCATCTTGTAATAGATAGCGTGATCTACATTTTGTGTTAACGCCATCTATTGAAACGTCTAAAAACTTCTTGTTACACTTATACATCTTATGCCTTGGGTCTCAAACTATCTCCATATAAAATTTCACTCAAATCGGTTTAGTGGTTTACCAAATACATGGTCCCGGCGTTTTAGCTGCACAACTCCCGTTCCCGTGGGATTTTTAGAATAACAACTATTTTAAGTCCTAAGTTAAGTTCCAAAGTATCTTCATATCAAATTTCACCCAAATCTGTTTCGTGGTTTAGAAGATAGAGAGTCCCGGGGTTTTGCCCACATAGTTCCCGTTCCCGTGAGATTTTCAGGATAACAACTATTTAATGTCGTACGTTAGATTTCAAAGCATCTTCATATCAAATTTCACCCAAATCTGTTCCATGGTTTAGAAGATAGTCAGTCCCGGGGTTTTACCCGCATAGTTCCCGTTCCTATAGGATTTTCAGGATAACAACTATTTTAAGTCCTACGTTAATGTCCAAAGTATCTTCATATCAAATCTCACCCAAATCTGTTACGTGGTATAGAAGATAGTCAGTCCTGGGGTTTTACCCGAATAGTTCCCGCTCCCGTGAGATTTTCAGGATAAAAACTATTTTAAGTACTATGTTAAGTTCCAAAGTATCTTCATTCAGATTTCACCCAAATCTGTTGCGCGGTTTAGAAGATAGACAGTCCTGAGGTTTTACCCGCATTCATAGTTCCCGTTCGCGTGGGATTTTCAGGATAACAATTATTTTATTTCACCAATTTATAAATAGATGGCACTAATATATAAAGTCCTACGTTAAGTTTCAAAGTATCATCATATCAAATTTCACTCAAATCTATTCCGTGGTTTAGAAGATAGTCCGTCTCGGGGTTTTACGCGTATAGTTTACCGTTCCCGTGGGATTTTCAGGATAACAACTATTTTATACCCTACGTTAAGTTCCATAGTATCTTTATATCAAATTTCACCCAAATCTGTTCCGTGGTTTAGAAGATAGAAAGTCCTGGGGTTTTACCCGCATAGTTCCCGTTCACGTAGGATTTTCAGGATAACAACTATTTTAAGTCCTACGTTGAGTTTCAAAGTATCTTCATATTAAATTTCACCCAAATCTGTTCGGTAGTTCTGAAGATAGACAGTCCCAGAGTTTTACCCGCATAAATCCCGTTCCCGTGGGATATCCGGGATAAAAACTATCCGATGTCCTTTCTTGGGTTCCATATACTATCTTTGTGCCAAATTTCATCCAAATCTGTTCAGTGGTTTAGGCGTGAAAAAGAGACAGACAGACAGAGTTACTTTCCCATTTATAATATTAGTAAGGATGGCACTAATATATAAAGTCCTACGTTAAGTTTCAAAGTATCATCATATCAAATTTCACTCAAATCTGTTCGGTAGTTCTGAAGATAGACAGTCCCAGGGTTTTACCCGTATAAATCCCGTTCCCGTGGGATATCCGGGATAAAAACTATCCTATGTCCTTTCTCGGGTTCCATACTATCTTTGTGCCAAATTTCATCCAAATCTGTTCAGTGGTTTAGGCGTGAAGAAGGGACAGATAGACAGACAGACAGAGTTACTTTCCCATTTATAATATTAGTAAGGATTAAATGTCATTTCTGACAAATAACAAATAGATGCCGATCGACATATTACTTTATATTTGACAGATAAGTGATAGCGCCAAATAATATGTACGCAATTGTTGTATAATATATACATGGTAGTGTTGCATATCTTGGAAACATTAAATTATTCCACCGCTGACATTGAGATGAATTCATGGATATGAACAAATCTAAACTGTTCCAATATTTTCTTTCCTTCATCTCATTACATGTACAAAAGTAGACCAACGTCCCATGCAGTTATAGACCGTCTCCTTTAACGGTGTTGTAAAGAACCAATATTCTTTGATTAACTAACTTTTACCTTTATTATTATCTATTTCTTGAGAGAAAAGAGCTTCTTTATCATCATCTATTTCTAATCAATCAATTGTTAGATATAGATCGCCCTCAATGATAAACGAACTATAGCTCGTATTTTATCTTACATTCAAAGGACATGTCTGTTCCGAGAACGTCCTTCTACAAAATTGTAGTAGTGGTAACATAGTGCGCAATTGATTAATTGTTGATTTATAAATAATTGATTTAAGGTATGTTACTTACCAATATATTATTTTCTTTCATTAAGTTATTTAATTATTCTTCTATACCCAACTCGACGCCAGGAGGCTGTGGGATCGCAGACTTCACGGTTGACGGGGGGTAACCCTCCACTTTAACAAACCATAAGTGAGCCAAATCGGCTCACACTAATCCGATGTAGCATTAGGGCCTTTGGGCCGTTAGCATAGATCATTCCGAAAAAAGACTACTACACGCTCACCGTTATGAATTCTAAATCAATATTCTCCTATTCGTAACCTATGGTACATAAACGTGTTATATTTTGTAGAAAATTTATATGCAACATATAACAAGATACGTTACAAAGCACGGCACGTTTTATGATTCGATAGAAATGAGGTCAGAAGGCTCCAAGCGAATCTGAACACTATATTGAATAAGCAGCGGTGGTAAAACGGAAGGTAGATCTAGAAGGGTGATATTAGTGAATACTGAATAGGCTTTTGTTGTCAGTGCTTATTAAAACACTAACTTTGCAAACGAAATGGAGGACGGAGAAAATATCGTGTTTGCGAGTTGCAATATAATTAAAACAAATACGTGGGATTAATGTGTCCGTCGATTTTATTCAAATACTGTCTCTGCTTACATAGTGAAATAGGCGAACGTTGGTTTCTAAATTTTTAATGCTGCTTCTTTTCGCCATATTCCCCTATATTTTATAAAAAAAGTAGAAAAATGATCATCATCGGTCTAGATACGTCCGTAAATATAAGTTACCGCGGGCGAAGCTGCGGGTAACAGCTAGTATTTAATAAAAGCTTTAATGATTGCTCCAATAATGATTTCGCTTGGATCTCCAACCTGCGACAGTTGTTATTGTTTATTGTGAGGATAAATACCTCCTTCATAGGGTGGTATGAACATAGCAAGACCGTTCTGACACATGTCAGAAGTGAAACTTATTTGGCAAACTAATTTTTAAATCTTGTTTATATATATACTAATCTAAAGCTTTAAATTTCCGAGACTTGCGAACACTCTATCTCGATCTTTCTCACTCACTTGCTCCCTACTCCCACTCCATGGCTATGCGATTCATGCTACGTTTGCCCTTTCTCACTCTCTCTCAGTCGGTGTCAATCACTCTCTCCCTCTTCTTGGACAAAAACGTTGCATATTTTCGTGACGTTTCATCCGTTAAAAAAAATACCCTCATGCGTGCATAGTTTCACTTCAAAAAATTGTTAAAGAAATTTTATAGTAAGCTGATATTTTATGACTAAAATTCCCATGTAAGAGGTTCTAGGCTTTTTTCATGATGGCTAATAATGATTTCAGACTTACGGCTAACTCGATGCAGATGTTCAGTCCTGATTTGATATTATATGAAATAGAAAATGGTATAATTTTTTTGTTCGTTGGTTCTGAACAAAATTGTGTATCAAGCTCTCATCCACTGCAATATTTACGAGCTCGACACGAACCAAAAGATGTTATTTTCTGATAAGGCTTTATGTTAAATTGAGTGATAATAGCTCGCGGTGCCATTGTTGATAACAAGTCGTTTACGTAATTTTTGTATCCATTGTGTTACTACGTTTCTTTTTTTCCTACTTTTAGGTACCATTGAATACAATTTTAGAGAAAACGTCATTTAAAACACAGTTGACACTTATTTATTTTATTGGACGACCTTCGTGGCTCAATGGTTAGCGCGTTGGCGCTCAAGCCGGAGGTAGCGGGTTTGAATCCTGCCAGGGAACAAAAAGTTTTCTGTATTCCTGGGTCATGGATGTGTATATATATGTGCATTATATAATAAATTTTTTAAATATATGTATAGCATAAAACTATTAAATATATTTCCGTTGTCTGGTAACACAAGTTCTTCCAGAACTTACCACGGGACCAGATTGACGTGGTGTTAAAGCGTCCATAGATATATAGATATTTAGAGGGCTTAATTCCCCTTTAGTTTTGGACCTTTTTCTATATTAAAGTTTTGAAATCACTTCATCCACGAATTTCTACTAGTAAAGACTTAAACTAGGCTCATCATAATCGGATAGAATTTTATCATTTAAAAGTCCGTTTGGTGAAGGTTTTGTGTTTGAGACTAACTTAATGTTGCGAAAAATTGGAAAAGTAATGGGTTTATGTGAAAAATTGATGTCGTTGTTAATTTTCAGTTCATAGAACATAATTTCCTTAAGATTATTATGATTGACCCTAAGACCCATCTGGCAGGTGACTTCTTATTAACAATTCGAATATTATCTACACAACTATGTGACTTATAACATAGTTTAAAGCTTTGAAAAAAAAATTGAAATATTGATTATTTTTTCACAAAATTACGTGAAGAAGGAATTTCTACTTAACCCTTTGGTAGGCTGTTCAGTTAAATGAGGCTGTAAAAATATGTTTCTATCTCCGTCTCTGCATTTATTCCATAAAGATCCTTAATAAAACTCAGATATATATTTAATTCCAATAATAATTTAAAGGAGACGGGCGAAAGTTCATAGAATGTTGGGCCCGACGTTACAGTAACAATTACTTCATTATTTTATTTATATGTTCATACTTGTTCGAAAAAACTAAAATTTTCATGACTGATCCATGGGAGAAAAAAGTTGTAGGGTGTTTTTGATTGAACAAAAAATGATATTCTAGCTTGTTTATAAATTATTCATAGTCCATATTCTACTGTTACTTTAGGAAAATAATTATAAGACCTCGTTGTAGATTAGATTTACCAAAGAATTTACCAGATATTATTGTAGGGAAACTATTAATTACGCCATCCAACCAACATCCAACTAGATCTAAGATGTTTCATACGGTTATTATTCAAGAAGACGAGTTTGAATTAAAAACATTTTATTTTTTATTGATTTATTATCAACTTCATCGTAAACAATTAAAATATCATCTAAATACTATGCAGGTGGTATCAAAGTCTCTTGATGTCTTACCCAGCTTAGGTACCATATTATTGATATTACATGACAAACAGCAACCCACTGTTCTTTTCCCTACTAGGCAATTACAATAATATTGTTTTATGTGCCCTCTACTATCAAGAGAACAGTCAATTAAAATATAGCTAAAATAGGTTTTTGTCTTTTGAGCTTACATGTATTTTTATTATTATTTTCATTTAAAGGCATTAGCTACTACGCTATTAGCCATACAAAATACAATATTCGGTCTGTAATACGGAGAAATGGCGGGAAACCCCAAAGAGCGCGGCTTCGCCCCTCTAGCCCCCTTCAATCAACTATCATTCTCCATTCCATCCACCCAAGGCAGTCCAACCACAATATTCGCCAACCAATCACAATATATAAAGATCAAGTTTTTAAAACAAACACTATAGAAAACCACTCTGAATGGAAACACAAAATAACAATTAATTAACGGGAAACCAAAAAAACAACCGTGCTTCCCGATGTTTCCCGCCATTCCAGAACTGAAGTGACAACTTTTGAGCTTACATGTCACGGTTGTTGTTTGTTTTAAACGTTTGACAGTTCAAGTTATTGCCTGTATAAAAAATGCTATTGATTGTGAAATCGATTTTATCACCAATTTCAGATACATTATACGATATATCTAAAATTGTATTTATAAATTAATATATTTATGATCAATATAATTTTTTTAAGGAATATTTTAAGTATGTATTTTGGGAAGTAAATATTTCATAAAAGAAGTTTTGTCAAAAACTTGTCTTTAGAATAAACATCACAATAGTGTTCAAAGTAGGCACGGCACGTCGATAATACTACTTTTTGAAGAAACTTAAAAAAAAGAAATATTTACGACTCGAAATACATACTTAAAATATTTCTAAAAAAATTGTTGTATCGATAAAGTGTATTAATATGAATTTTATAAATGGATTACCTTTTTCTTACTCTGGCAACATAGAATATGACCAAAATAAACATGAAGGAAATCAGTCATCTTATGAATATTTTTTTAATTTGTTATCCCATGATAAAACTGCTTCATATTTCACTGTAAAATTTAAAAAAAAAAAAGATAAAAAATATTGATATATTTTTTATTTGTGTAACGTTTAGGCCCAGATTCGCCCGTCTCCTTTTATTTTCAACGTTTTAATTTTTATCCTACCTACCCAATGAATATATATTTATCCACAGACAACGTGGACAGAGTCAACATCTAGTTTGTAAATAAACAAACAATGGATAAATAAACTACGGAACCTGAGGCAAGAACGCTGGCCTGGAAACATGAGTAATGCCACTAGTTAGTGCCTCGGTCTGCGCTAAACTTTCCCGCATCGTTAAGGTAGAGTTTAGCGCCGAAACTGACTTCCCATTTTTAAGATAACATAAAATATATGGAAGATGAAGGTCTTAACTAATGAACGAAGATATTTGGAGCCAAAATACACTATTATACATGGAATTTATAGAAACTTAGTAATAACGATAAGGCCATCCATAAATTACGTCACACGTTAAGGGGGAGGGAGGAGATCGACGAAGTATGACATTATGTGACAAGAGGTGGTAAGGGGTCTAAATTGTGACGTCACATAAGATTACTGTGAACTAATAGAAAAACGAAATTAAAAATGCTTTTTTTATGTTAGTTGGATAGGCAAACTGGATAACGTGTCACCTGATGGTAAGTGGTCGACGTCGCCCATGAACATAAACTAGTATACCGTTTTTTATTTGCCACCCAAGCAAACGTACAACACTGTACACCTGGAACGAGCCCAGGCTACTCATTTATGTGTTGCGTATCCTGAGACATAAGATGTTAAGTCTCGGTGCCAGTAATTACACTGCCTGTCTTGCCCTTCCCTCCGAAACACAGCAAAGCTATTTCACGGGAGAAACAAGCAAGATGGTGGTACCCATGCAGCCGGGAGTGCGGCACAGCCCATCCCTCCCACCGGTAGATGCTCTTAGGCATACTGCGGGAGAGGGGGATCCTGGGGAGTCCCCCCAGGCTGCATTGGATCCATATATACATGTAGCACTGGTACCCGCGACTTCGTCTGCGCCGGATTAGATTTTCGACGATTCACACAATATCTTTGTAAAAGAGCCTATGTGTTATTCTGATGTATAAGCAATATTATTGTAGTTTTGTTAAAATCTATTCAGTAGTTTTTGTATGACCGAGTAACAAATATCCAAACAATACATAGTAGGATAATGAATTATTTTTCCTGTGTTTATCTTACATCGTTTGACTACTTGCGCCGTCTAATCGATTACAGGTGTACAGAATATGTTTAAGCAAACCATTAAAGTGCCAACTTCTCTCGTATAGATAAACTTAGAACTATTATAAATTTTAAAGTATCTGTCAAGTTGGAGCGCTCCGAATCCTCAAGTGTCGGTACAAAATCGACTCGCTCTTGCACAATGCATATTTACGAAACTGCAGTTGGAATGAAGTTTCGCGAAACTAAAATCACTCTATTAAAGTTGAAAGGCACATCAGACTCATGTACTTAATATTTACAGGTACGTACTATTAAATTGAATGAATAACAGCCTTTCATAGCATCATTATTATTATTATCAACCTTTCGCTGGATGACCCTTTTAATGAGTCAAGACGAATGAATGAATGATATGTATTCATAACGACTATGAAGTGGGAAGTTTTCCGCCAGCGCGTTCTTCCCGTGATGAGCTACGGGGTCGAAACGTGGCCTCTAAATTTACGACTGGTCCGTAAGTTTGCCATAGCTCAATGTGCAATGGAGCGTGTTATGCTGGGAGTTTCTTTGGCACATAGGATTCGAAACGAAGACATCCGCCAGAGAACTAAGGTTACCGATATCACACGAAGAATAAGCTCGTGGAAGTGGCAGGGGGCTGGTCACACACTCAAGAGAACGCATGGCCGAATGGGGCAATAAGGTTCTAGAGTGGAGGCCACTTTTAGGTAGACGAAGTGTTGGTCGGCCAGGTGACCCCCCGTAGGAACTCGTGGCGGAGGTTCTTGCCGAGACGCACTCCTATGTCTCGGATAGGAGGTCTCTTGGTGAAAGCCTTACGCGAGACGGGATCCTTCGGGTTCGCCGACTAGGGCAAGAGGCGTTAATGCGAAGGTGGGGGGAGGACCTGGCGCGGCAACCGTACGGCAAACGCCTAACGGTTGCTCTGCGTCCGGTCCTTGAGCGGTGCATGCGCCGTAAGCGCAAACCCCTCACCTTCCGTCTGACACAGGTGCTCACTGGGCATGGTTGCTTTGGTGAGTACCTGTGCCGGACGGCCCGCAGGGAGCCGTTGACAGTGTGTCACGATTGTGGCGCGGCGGTGGACTCGGCCCAGCACACCCTCGAGGTGTGCCCGAGATGGGCGGCGCTGCGTCATGATCTGACATCAGTCATCGGAGGGGACTTGTCTCTGCCGAGTGTCATCACCGCGATGCTCGATGACGACGAGTCCTGGACGGCGATGGTCTCCTTCTGCGAGGCAGTAATGTCCCAGAAGGAGGCCGATGAGCGGGTGAGAGAGGAGGCCGCCGACGAGGCCTCCCCCCGTGGGCGACAAACGGGGGTGCGTAGGAGGCGCTACTTAATGCGCCTTCAGTAACGCCCCTGTGCTCATGTCGGGTTCAGGATGGGAACCTGGGCCCAGTATGACACGACGTCGCGGGGACTGCCTAAGCAGCCGGGCAGTCCTCCCTTAAGAGGAGTAGTCTGGCCTTCGCCGGGGCCAGCCTGTCGCTGAGGTGAAGTGAGCTGAAGGCGCTCGCAGTGGTTTTAGTTTACTCCCAGGTGCGAGTCCCACATAGGGTCAGGATCTACCCGAGATCCTGGCTACATGCATAAAAAGCATTTCCCTGCGATTAAAAAAAAAAAAAAAAAAAAAAAAAGTGTTGGTCGGCCAGGTGGGAAGACGATCCCCGTGCGTGCCGGTTCGAGTTGGATGCGGGTGGCAAGGGATCGGCCGTCTTGGAGTTCATCGAGGGAGGCCTGTGTTCAGCAGTGGACGGATAGGGGCTGATGATGATTGAACTGTCTAAATTAGTCAAATTCAAAAGCGTGGATTTAAATTATATTTTTGAATGTGCAATGTAGCAATCAGTATGGATTGCTACAGAAACATCTATTAATATATATTATCATCTGTCAATATTGTCATTAATATACCACCTTTTTTTGTTTTCGCGGGGAAAATGCTTTAAACGCATACCACCAGGTCCCCAGTTGACACTGGTGGTTATATGGGACTCAGCTTTACTTTTTTTTTTTTTTCTTTAACGCCGGGAAATGCACTGAGACATCCCGCGGGGGAGCGGGTCTCTCCATGCGGGTATGTGAGAATCGCTGCGCCCGAAAGGTGGGAATTGGACGCAGCTCTACCCACTAAAACTTGGTGAGTGCCACCAATGCTGCCTTTGGTGAGGTTCTCGGATCTGTTGAGCAAAGAGGGCACCTCGACGGCTAGTCAGTCCCGCATGGGAACGACGCCACCTCCACAGAAGGGTTGTTCTCTGGTGCTGGTGTGGTGTGTTCCTACCGTCAGGAAAGTACAATGGGGTGAGGTTCCCGTCCTCGCCCCTTGCCCGCTGCTATTTTGTCCCCTCTTCTTATAAGAGGGGTACAAAGACGCTGCGCCCAAGGTGCTGGGCTCACCCTAGGCTACTGAGCCCCACCGCCACGTCAAGGCCTGAACCATGGTGGGGCTTTACTTTGCTTGCGTTATTGCAGTCAGGGACCCGTACCCACTAACCCTGCAGATGGCATCGACTACCAGGAGATGCCCCGGATCTGTCAGCAACAGAGCACTCCGGTTTCAAACTCCTGCTACAAATCAAAACATTATTAATTTGAAATAATAAAAGGAGATTTATTAACGCAAAAGAAACCCTCATTTTCTGTGTAATTTATCCGTGGGATTTTTACAAAGCACCCATTTTAAGGGATCTCTATTTTTATCGCGAAATCTCGAAATAGCGGTTTCGTAATTGAGTTTTTAATAATTATAATCAGAGATATAATAACCGTATACGGTCTTTAAATGCCATTGTGTGGCTCAAAGTAATTTTCTATTTGAATATATTTTATTGTAAACGAAAGCTTTTTACCTAACGAAATCGTAACGTTTACTTTGCTAATTGTGTTTTCCATATCTTTAATCTATACCTACAGATAAATAAAATTAGAGTGTCTGTTTGTAATATTAAAATAACCGCTATTTACAAAATGCATATGGATATATACACGGTACATATTTAATATCTTCTATATAATATATCTATATAGATAAATAAAATTGGAGTGTCTGTTTGTAATATTAAAATAACCGCTTTTTACTAAGTACATATGGATGTATAGACGGTACATAAAATACCAAAATAGCCTTTTTTACAATTTTTGTCTGTCTGTATGTCTGTCTGTCTGTCTGTATCTTCCGGCTAATCTCTGAAACTTTTGGGCCGATTTTGACGGGCTTTCACTGACAGATAGTTCATGTTATAAGGAGTAACTTAGGCTATAAAAATAATCATCATCAATCCGTATACGGCTTTAAATCTAAGTTAACGCGGGCGAAGCTGCGGGCAACAGCTAGTTTTTTTAAATTTTTGTCTGTCTTTATAATGAAACAATTTTTTACGGATTTTATCGCGGTTTATTAAGATTTTTACAAGCCCGACGTTTTTTGTCTGTCTGTCTGTTTGTTCCAGCTAATCTTTGAAACGGCTGGGCCGATTTTGATGGGACTTTCACTGGCAGATAGCTGATAATAAGGAGTAACTTAGGTTATAAAAATAATCATCATCAATTCAGGTACGGCTGTAAAACTAAGTTAACGCGGGTGAAGCTGCGGACAACAGCTATTACTTTTATAAAATATAGTATTTGTTTGAATTGATTTGAATTATATTATGTATAACAAGGATCGGTTTTTTTTTTCATAAATAATTTCTTCTCAAAATCACGAAAACCCAAAAGTTTCAAGATCGATGTATACTTTTTAACTTCTAATATAAAAGAGTGTTTACCGGTGGGAGGGGTGCGCTGTGCCGCGCTCCCGGCTGCATGAGTACCACCATCTTGCTTGTTTCTCCCGTGAAACAGCTGTGCTGTATTTCGGAGAGAAGGGCAGGACAGGCAGAGTAATTACTGGCACCGAGACTTAACATCTTATGTCTCAGGATAGAAAACACATAGATGAATAGCCTAGGCTAGTCTCAGGTAGATTAGTTCATGTTCATGCGCCACGTTTTTTTTTATGTTAGTTGGATAGGCAAACTGGCAAACGTACCACCTGATGGTAAGTGGTCGACGTTGCAGTGTAATTACTGGCCTCGGTGCCAGTAATTACACTGCCTGTCTTGCCCTTCTCTCCGAAACACAGCAAAGCTGTTTCATGGGAGAAACAAGCAAAAACCGACGTTGACCACTTACCATCAGGTGGCACGTCTGTCCGTTTGCCTATGCAACTAACATAAAAAGCGTTGTTAACGTAGTATTCCCTATATAGTTTGTGGTTATAAGTTTGTCATCTGTATGTTTGTTTGTATTGATATTATAAAGTTAAAGATTATTTGAAAAGATTAGTTCCACTGAGTTTGTTTCGCCGGTTCTTCTCAGTGGGCTAGCCTTGGTACCGGTGGTAGATTCAATTGACGTTCAAAAAGATACTGTATTGGTATTATTTTGTATAAAAAAAAAATGTTTTTTTTTCTGGCATTGTAGCTCACAAACGCATGATACGCATAGATATTTTTGAAAATGGCTTAATTTTGTGTTCTTTAACTATGTTAATATGTTATCCTTGAAAACTATGTGTAATAAGTGGTCCTCTTTTTTTTCTTTCCCTGGGAAAATGCTTATTACTTATATATATCCACCAGGACCCGGTTGGAAACTAGTGATTATGTGGGACTTGGCCTGGATGCAGATAAAAGATAAAAACCATCGGCCACCATAATTGGGCCTCATATCTGTCAAAACGATACACAATAAGAACATTTTTACACATAACGCGATCATGATGATTATCTATAGGATAACATTAGCTCAAGTTCCCAAATATTTCCAATAGCGCCCGAAGGGTAATCATAAAAATGTCACATAAAATTATAAAAATGAGGCGGCGAATCGATGCTCTAGCTCTCTCTCTCTAGCTCTATCTAAGCTTTCACCAAATGTATGAGCGAATTTCTTCTTTTTGATTTTTGGGTTTGCCGACGTTTATTATATTACTCCTATTTTTAGTATATTGTATACGTATTATCTACATTAAAAGTCTCAATTATTTTAATTTTATACTGCGTCATTCATAAATTACTTAAAAACTTTAATATATAATTTCTTAGTCCACGTAAGGACATAAGATTCCTTGGACTGGAGAGGGAGACTCTCACCCAATTTGACTAATAAGCGAAGTAATATATTTTTTTAAGATAAAACCAAAAATCAACTTTATAACCATATAGGATATACAATTATACAAATACCGGATGTATTTGGAACGCTTGCGAAAATTAAATCCTAATAATATATACTATATAATGCATATAACCATTTATTTCAGAAACCTTTAAAAAAAATTTTAGGACTTGTGTATTTTGTAAACCCGCAATGTATGTATACACACTATGCACTCATGCTAACCGCGAGACGCGCAACTAGCGGGCGCACTGAAGACGCGCGCGATGCGGGAGTTCGTTCACCTCGTGCATGCGGCGAACGCTATCCGCTGATTCAGTCCGCTAGCCGTTTATTTAAGTTAAGTTTATAACATTGCTGTTTTTTTCAAAAAAATATTATTTTAAAGCATTATCATCAAATTCCTGTAACATTATTTTTACTAAACCGGATTATACAAAAAAATAAAATAAAAAAGGCAACCAAAAAAAAAGAAAACTCCTTTTTTTCACTTGCATCATGTCAGGCTATGCCAACACTATCATACCTCTTCGTTTTCGCAAGCGTTCCAGATACACTCATTATAATATGTAGAACCTTTTTTTTTCCACCGCCAAATCATGACTTAACTTCCAAAAAATAAATTATCAAACATACAATAAAACCTACAGTCGAATTGAGAACCTACTCCTTTTCGGAGTCGGGTTAAAAGTGATATTGAAGGGTTTGGAGAAAGCCGACCCAAATATGCTCACCTACATCTATTCCCAAATGTCATCATCATCATCATCATCAGCCTCTATCCGTCCACTGCTAAACATAGGATTGAGGGAGGCTCAACGAACGCCAAGACGGCCGATCCCTTGCGACTCGCATCCAACACGGACCGGCCACTGCACGGAGATCACATTCACCGGTGGGAGGGAAGCGCTGTGCCGCGCTCCCGGCTGCATGGGTACTACCATCTTGCTTTTTTCTCCCGTGAAACAGCTTTGCTGTGTTTCGGAGAGAAGGGCAAGACAGGCAGTGTAATTACTGGCACCGACACTAACATCTTATGTCTCAGGATAGGCAACACATAAATGAGTTGCCTGGGCTCGTTCCAGGTATACTAGTTTATGTTAATGGGCAATGTCGACCACTTACCATCAGGTGGTACGTTTGCCAGTTTGCCTATCTAACTAACATAAAAAAGTGTGGGTCTACCTAAAAGCGGCCTCCACTCTTGAACCTTATTGGCCCATCGGCCATCCGTTCTCCTGAGTGTGTGACCAGCCCACTGCCACTTCAACGAGCTAATTCTTTGCCTATAGGTATACCATACATAAATATTATGTATATACCATACCTAACACGGTACGTTTGGTTCATAGCATACTCCACGAATGTGAATGGTCAATCAAGTTCTTGATTTCAGAGCAGGCGTCGAACTCAATTATAAAGAGCGCGATCAAATCGTAAGTTATGCAGACGGTGATTGGACGAGCGCAGCAGACATTGAACAAATCTCTGGACATACATGAACGTCAATATTTGAATTGCGAATATAAAAAAGTGACAACGTCTAAAAAATCGATGAACGCCGGCTGCATGCATAAAATGTCTCGTAACGCTCATTGTCCCGTTATGCTCATTGTACGCTTGCGTTTTTATGACGTTGTCACGACTATCGTCCGTAAACCAACTTTACAGACAACCAATTTTTTAAGATATTAAATTATGTTATATTAATTAGCAATTATGCCGCGAAACACGCAGTCTTTACAGCAAATGTGTGAGTGCACGCATATGCATGCATATAGCACCGCCCTCCTTTCCCACACAGCATATGCGTACACTCGCATGCACCACCACCCCACATGCACCACAATAATCGTAGAGTAGACATCCTGAGGATGCCTCGGTGTCGGGGCGAAACGTGCGTAGATTTTTTGGTGGTGGTCTTTTACTGTGGTTGTGGTGCGTGTGGGGTGGTGGTGCATGTGAGTGTACGCATATGCAGTGTGGGAAAGGAGGGTGGTGCTATATGCATGCATATGCGTGCACTCACATATTTGCTGTAAAGACTGCGTGTTTCGCGGGATAATTGCTAATTAATATAACATAATTTAATATCTTATATAATGGATTTCCGCAAAGTAAAGCCTGATTCTATTAACTAACCAATTTTTTGTTTATAATTATTATACTTTTATAGTGGTCTATTAAAAGTAACTTCCTTATTACATACATTCCTGAACTTTCGGACACTTTAAAGTAACCATTCTTTTTTTTCATAGCCATTTTAAACGTTTTCTCTTAGTTTCTTTTATTCATATTCTATTTTAAAATAATTAATACGATTCACCGGGTTTTAGTGGGAAGAAATGAATCCACCTTACCATCTTTCCGCCAGGGGAGTTTCCCTGCCTCGTGTCTTAGGCATAGACTATTTTCCGGCGCAAAATAAAAAACGATCTTTTTGCAATAAGGCATTAAATGCTATTGGACTTTTTCGCAGCGTTTGGTAAAAGTTGAAAATCGCTTACCTCCTGAACTTTTTAATGTCTTCGAGATAGAGAAAGAAGAACTTTATTGCCTCAGCGATAACGATGGTATTATCATTCCAACGATAGTGTTATCGCTACTGTAATACAGATTATATGTTTTCTACTTTGTGTTACCATCATTCCATGCTCCCCACCATGGTTCAGGCCTTGACGTGGCGGTGGGGCTCAGTAGCCTAAGGTGTGCCCAGCACCTTGGGCGAAGCTAATTGAGCCGAGGGGGCTCTTTGTACCCCTCTTATAGGAAGAGGGGACAAAAGAAGAGGGAGCAAGGGACGTGTCCCGACGTTGGGAGGGGTTGTTCTTTGGTGCGCGACGACCCCTCTGGACGTGGTGTCGGATCCCTGAGGGGCGGACTAGCCGTCGAGGTGCCCTGTTTGCTCATTAGATCCGGGACACCTCTACCAAAGGCGGCATTGGTGGCACTCGTCGGGTTTTAGTGGGTAGAGCTGCGTCCACTTATCAGCTTTCGGGCGCAGCGAGTCGCACATACCCGCCTGGGGAGACCCACTCCCCAGCAGGATGCCTCAGAGCATTTCCCAGCGTTAAAGAAAAAATAATCATTCCTTGCTGAATATACTGTGCTATATATTGTTTAAAACTCGATCACTATTCATATTTATTTTATTACTAGCTGTTGCCCGCAGCTTCGCCCGCGTTTACTTAGATTTACAGCCGTTCGGATTGATGGAGATTATTTTATGGCCAAAGTTACGCCTTATAACGTCAGCTATCTGCCAGTAAAAGCCTCGTCAAAATCGGCTTAGCCGTTTTAGAGATTAACCGGAACAAACAGACGGACAAAAATGGTTTTTTCTTAATGTAAGTGCAGTATATTATTTCATAGATTTTAACCGCGACTTCGTCTGCATTTAAGAAGTATTGTTTTAAATCTTATTTTTCAAATAAAGTAGTAGTAGCCATGCTGCTTTGTAACCGAATTGGGCCGGCACAACCGTGGTGGTACCTCTCGCTCACATAACACCGGCGTCAAGTGACAGCTATGCTGTCGCGTTTCGTGCGGTTTGTGAGTTTCTGGTGGCCCATTGGGAGGTATAGGAAAAAGGAGGGCAACGCATCTGCATAACTTTTGGCTGTGCCGATGTCTATGGGCGTCGGTAGTCACCTCCGGCTCCGACTGCTCGGTTGCCTCCATGTGACATAAAAAAAAATGGTTCCAATTTACAAACTATAATAATTTAAAGAATACTATTTACTTCCTCTGTAAGGCCCGATAGTACGTTTTTATAAAATATATTAATTTTATTTAGTAGTACATTTTTATTATATTTAAATAACTTTAACGGATTTTATCGCGGTTTATTAAGATTTTTAAATGCCCGACGTTTCGGATACTTTCCAGCAACCATGTTCATGGGAGACGTGTCAGACGTCCTATAGTATTTATTTTGTGTCCTAACGATACAAAATTATTCGTTACTACCCTATGATACATCAATATTTTAATTCAAATTAGTACCTACTACCAGCAAAAAACTACGAAAAAGTTATATTTTTTATTCATATATTTTATTACAGTTCCTAGCATTGTTTATAAATAGTACTTTGTCATTTATTGCAATTTTAAATTATTAAATAAAAACATATTGGATATAAATTACGAAGAACCTAAAACTAAAAACCTTTAAAAATATAATATAATAACTTAAGTATATTAATAAAAAGGAGTCCCTTTAGGCAAGGTTACGAAGATTTTCACAGCGTTCCACCTTTGAATTGCTAGACTAATTCTTTGTCCGAGGTAGCTGCCAGCTCTTCGGTCTCCTGTGATGTCGACTAACCTTTTTGTTATTTCCTTAAAGAGCCTTAAAGCGCTAGGACCCCACGGACCAAGGGTCTCGACACCGAATGGGACAAAATCATATTCGGAGCCTAGACCTCTGTATTTGCATATTTTAGCTTTTTCAGCCGCTTCATTATTATATATAAGTATTCCTTTTTTATAATAATATAATGAATTATATTAATAAATCATTTTTGGATAAATTACTAATATATGAATACTTCATTAAAAACGCGTGCAATACAAAAATGCGATACTCATAAGGATTCGCATCTTGTAATGGATAGTGATTAAGTTAAACACTCACACTTTTAAACACTTTATTTTTCTCTTTAAGAACACTCAAAAATACTCGGAGGTTGCGAGTATATATGTTACGATCAAAACACAACGATAGCGCGATCTAATTTGACAACTAGCGCAATCTTGTATAAAAGTTAGGGACTAACAATATCTTAAATACTTTGACATTTTAGTAAATTAAACATACCGCCGGCCAAGGACGACTTAAGTCCTTAAGACTTGAAGCGGAAGAAAATCTAACAAAAAATAACTTAAATTATCACTGTCAGTCAGGATCATCCAGGGGCAGAGGGCATAATTTTACAATTGGTCTCTTGAAAAGATTATGTTTGGATTTTAAGGTAACAACTCTTGTGATACCATCTGCGCCTGGGTGTTTCCGGATAATACGTCCCAAAAGCCATTTTCCAGGTGGAAGTGTGTCATTTTTAACAAGAACGACAGTGCCAAGTGGGAGATCAGGTTTGGTCGTGTTCCATTTGTAACGATGTTGAAGAGTAGTTAAATATTCGTTTTGCCAACGGCGCCATAAACATTGTATCATACGTTGGATTATAAGCCATCGATTCAACGGGCTTATTTTAACATCTATTAAAGATGGCTCAGGAACACTAATCAAGGGCTCTCCGACGAGAAAGTGACTTGGCGTTAAAGGAGGTTCATCCAGAGTGGAATTGATAAGCGTGAGAGGACGGGAATTCACACAAGCTTCAACTTGAGCTAAAAGTGTAGCAAATTCTTCATACGTGAGAAACACTTGGCCTACAACTCGTTTTAAATGTCCTTTGATACTTTTCACTCCAGACTCCCAAATCCCACCAAAGTGTGGAGCTCGAAGGGGTATGAATTTCCACTGTGTGAAGTCATTCGCAAGAAGTTCAGAAATCTCTTTGATAAGTTGAGATTGTGAATTCTTAAATGCGAGGTTTAGGTCACGTGACGCGCCAATGAAGTTCGTTCCATGATCACTCCAAATTTCTTTGCAGTGACCACGTCGAGCGGTGAAACGTCGAAATGCCGCAATAAACGCAGCAGAAGTAAGATCGGTCACTAATTCCAAGTGAATGGCTTTTGTGACGGTACATACAAAGAGACAAATGTAAACTTTACTAATTTTCTTACATCTACCTGGATATAGTTTCATTGTAAAGGGTCCACAAAAGTCTACTCCACTTATAAGAAAAGGACGATTAGGTTTAATACGAAATTTAGGCAAGTGTGACATAAATGGAGAGAGTGGATTAGCCTTCTGCTTAAAACAAGGAATACATTTGTGAATTACAGTTCTAATAATATTTTTAACTCGTATGATCCAAAACTTTTGTCTGATAAAATTCAAAGTAAGTTGATGTCCTCCGTGCAGGGATTCCAAATGTGCGTTTGAAACAATAAGCTTAGATAGGGCACAATTTCCACTTAAAAGAATGGGATTTTTCATATTATTTGGAATCTCTGCATTCGCGAGTCGACCACCAACACGAACAATACCTTTATCATCTATAAAGGGGTGAAGTGTATAAATTTTACTAGATTTGTGAACTTGTTTACCTAGTGATAAGCGAGAGATCTCATCTGGAAACGAAATAGATTGTGACAGTTTGATACAACGATTAAGAGCATGATCAAGTTCATTAGCACTTAAATAATCAGTTTCAGTAAACGGTTTCTTAGTTGCTCTAGCTCTACATAGGTTAAAATAACGAAAACAATAAGCAGTGACTCGAATCAATTTTGACAGCTTCGAGAATCGTTTAAGAAAAGAAATTACATTATCATTATCGGTAAAATTGACATTACACAATATTTTAGAGTTAGCTTTCTTTTCCAACTCAGTTAGAGGAATATCAAATGTAGAATATTCAAATTCATTCGAATTACATAAAAACGGAGGTCCGGTCCACCATAGCTTTGACTGCTGTAGATCAGAAGGGTAACATCTACGTGAAGCTAAATCAGCAGGATTGTTTGCAGAACTAACATGATGCCATTGATTACTATTTGTAAGTGTCAAAATTTCGGAAGTCCGATTTGCAACAAATGTAGTCCAAGTATTGGGTGTTTTACGCAACCATGACAAAACTATGGTAGAGTCCGTCCAGGTATAAACATCATCATCGGGTATATTCAAAACAGTTTTCACATGATGTATCATTTTTTCAACGAGTACTGCACCACAGAGTTCTAATCGTGGAAGTGAAATCTGCTTAACTGGGGCGACCTTTGATTTCGCAAGAACAAGAGTGATGTTAACTTCGCCAGCATTGTTCAAAACTCTGAGGTACACTACTCCCGCATATGCAGTACAAGAGGCATCACTGAATCCATGCAGCTCCCGTTTGGTTGTATTATCGGAGACTCCAAACCATCGTGGAAACTGAATGGTTTCAATGTGCGTGAAATGATCAAGGTAAGTAATCCATTCCTCTTTAAGATCCGTAGGTAACTCTTCATCCCAATCTAAGCCAGCTAACCACAACTTTTGCATAAATATTTTAAGTAGTATAATCGTGGGTGTTAGCCAACCTAGTGGATCGAAAGATTTAGCAATATTGGATAATACATATCTTTTTGTAATTGTGTTAGAACAGTGATTTAAATTACAATTTAGTTCAAAGTTATCAGAGTCAGAGTTCCATGTTATACCTAACGTTTTGATTGTGTCTTTAATTTTAATATTTACCACACTTTGTGAGTCTTTATCCACACTGGATATTTGGGATAAAACTACTTTACTATTAGAGGACCACTTGTGTAAAGGAAACCCACCGCGAGCTAAAAGTTCAGTCAATCTTTTTTGTAGCACTACAGCATCTTCAGTGGTGGAGGCTCCCGTTAATAGGTCATCCATGTAAAAGTCACGTTTCAGGATGTCAGCTTCAGTAGGGAAGTCTTTCTTTTCATCTTCAGCCAACTGATGAAGAGTGCGTATGGCTAAAAATGGTGCACAAGATGTTCCATACGTGACGGTAAGTAGTCTATATTCATTTATAGATTGTCTTGGAGATTCTCGCCATAATATTCTTTGATAGTCAACGTCTTCCTTTGATGTCAAAATCTGACGGTACATTTGACGAATATCTGCGACTAAACAAATTTTGTGTTGTCTCCAGCGAGTTATGAGATCTCTGACATCTTGTTGAAGTGGATAACCAATTAAAAGTTCATCGTTTAATGACTTTCCTTTTTCAGGTGCAGCGCTTCCGTCGAATACTACACGTAGTTTCGTGGTTAGACTCGTCGGCCTAAGGACAGCGTGGTGAGGTAGGTAATAAACCTTTTGTGTAACTCTTTCTTTTTCAGGTACCATCATCATATGACCTTGGGATTCATACTGCTTCAAAAATTTGTGATATTCTTCACGAAATTCAGGCTTATGTGTAAAACGTTTCTCCATCTGTAGTAAGCGCCGAATTGCAAGACATTTAGAATCACCAAGGTTTGTGGGGGTGCTATCTTTAAATGGTAACCGTACAATATAACGACCGAAATCATTGCGAGTGTGAGTGCTTTTGAAGTGTTCTTCACATTGTCTTTCTAAATCGGTCATCGGTTTTTTGTGAGGTAGATTCTCTTCAATCTCCCAGAATCGTCTGAGTAACTGATCCATCTCAATTTTAGTTTGCATAACAACCGTATTGTGTTCGTATGCTGTCGAATCAGTTTGTGAAACTCTGCCGGAGATTAACCAACCTAGGCGAGAGTTGAGTGCAATAAGAGAATCACACTTTTGTAAGCCTTCCAGTAGTATGTAAGCATGCACGTCGGCACCCAATAAAACATCGATAGATCCTGGCTTGTGAAAGTTAGGATCCGCCAGATCCAACTGCATAGATGAAGGCCAAGTATCTTGTGGGAATTCACGTGAAGGCAACAATGAGGTGAGTTTCTTTAAAACATATGCATTCACTTTAAAAGTTGATGCAAAGTCTTTTGTGGAGTGGACTGTAAGTGTGACCATAGACTTTGTAGTTACCACTGATATATTCGAAATTCCAGAGATTTTGCCAGTAATGGGAGTGCGATCAAGATTTAATAACTGCGCAGCTGCTTCGGAGATGAAAGAACCTTGTGAACCCTGGTCGACAAGAGCTCTTAATGCGTAAGTACCACCAATCTTAGAGTCTACGTGAACAACAGCAGTAGCTAAAATAACTAGATCATCTCTTGTTTCAGCTTTCAGGTTCACACTGATGTTACAAGAAGTTTGATGTGCAGTACTATTTTCCGTTTGGGTATCTTTCTCCTTGTCAGTTTCTACTACTTTGTCATCCTTAGAAGAAGTAAAGTGCAGCAACGTGTGATGACGACGTCCACATTTCTTGCAGACTGTACTTTGCCTACAACTGATTACTGCGTGACCTTTCACGAGACAATTATAACAAATGTTGTTTTTCTTTACAAAATCTTGACGTTCAGCAACGGAGCGTAAGGCAAAATCTTTACAGTGGCAAATGTAATGATTCTGTGAGCAATAAGTGCATGTGTTTTCTATTTTTGCGGCAAAGCTTTTAATGTTAGTTAGTTTTTGTGCAACAGGTTTTGCTCTCGGCGTGTACATTTCCATGGCTCGGAATTGTTTCTCGAGGAAACTATGGAGATCCTCATAGGTGGGAATATTTGAAGAGTCATCTAATGATTGCTCCCAACGTTTTCGAGTCTCTATATCCAACTTGGAGACCACGATGTGTACGACCATAGCATTCCAGGAGTCAATTTTCAAATTAGTTAAGGACGTGAGACATTGGCTTGAGGTATCTAGAAGATCCTTTATGCTCTTGGCAGATTCTGACGTCAATGTCTTTTGACTTAGGAAACGATTGAGTATGCTATTGACAATCATTCTCTTGTTTTCATATCTCTCATTGAGTTTTTTCCAGGCGTCATCGTAGTTAGCTTCAGTTAGCGAATAATTCTTTAGTAATTGTTCCGCTTCTCCCGTCAAACTTGACTTTAGATAGTGATGTTTTTCGATTTTACTCAAACGATCATCATGGTGTATCAGAGAGCGAAACAAATCTCGAAAGCTCATCCACTCATTGTAGTCGCCAGAAAACTGAGGTATTGATATCGGCGGGAGTTTTGGTCTCAACTTGGGCACTTCCGATTGAGTATCAGACTTTGAAGTTTCACATTGATTTTGTGTTAGCGCATATAACTTATCCTTAAGCCAAGCCTTTAGTTCCAAATAATGTTCTTCAGTTTCTTCAAAGTTTTTCTCTATGTCAAGCTTGTGTTCGGTCCTTAAGGTTTCAGTATCTTTCGATTCAGAAAGATCCTCATAAGTTTTTGTATAAGCTTCCCAATACTCATGTAAAATTTCCATACGTGAGTCCAAAAACCCTCTTGTTCGTTTATCAGTAGCACATTTTTTCGTATTTGAAAGTAATTTTTGAATTCTGGATGAAGATTTTTCTAACTGTATATATTTTTTATCTGCCATTGTATAAATTCTATAAGTTAAAGTTCAGTTCGTGAAAAAATTACAAGTCCAAATTCACTGCCAGAAATATTATCGGAGATGAAATTATTCTAAGTCCGTAACTAACTCTAATCTCTTCACTAATTTCACTATGTCAATATTTTATATTTGCACTTTTACTCACTGTTATCCGCGCTCGATGGTCCATATGATTAAGTTAAACACTCACACTTTTAAACACTTTATTTTTCTCTTTAAGAACACTCAAAAATACTCGGAGGTTGCGAGTATATATGTTACGATCAAAACACAACGATAGCGCGATCTAATTTGACAACTAGCGCAATCTTGTATAAAAGTTAGGGACTAACAATATCTTAAATACTTTGACATTTTAGTAAATTAAACAGATAGCGTGATCTACATTTTGTGTTAACGCCATCTATTGACACATCTAAAAAACTTCTTGATACACTATACATCTTATATCTTACTCTCCATAGATATCTCCATATCAAATTTCACTCAAATCGGTTTAGTGGTTTAACAAATACACAGTCCCGGCGTTATAGCTGCACAACTCCCGTTTCCGTGGGATTTTCAGGATAGCAACTATATTAAGTCCTACGTTAAGTTCCAAAGTATCTTCATACCAAATTTCACCCAAATCTGTTCCGTGGTTTAGAAGATAAACAGTCCCGGGTTTTATCCACATAGGTCCCGTTCCCATGGGATTTTTAGGATTAAAAATATTTTTAATCCTACGTTAAGTTCCAAAGTATCTTCATATCAAATTTCACACAAATCTGTGCCGTGGTTTAGAAGATAGATAGTCCTGGGGTCTTACGCGCATAGTTCCCTTTCCCGTGGAATTTTCAGGATAAGATTTATTTTAAATCCTACGTTATGTTTCGAAGTACCTTCATATTAAATTTCACCCAAATCTGTTCCGTGGTTTAGAAGATAGTCAGTCTCGGGGTATTACCCGCATAGGTCCCGTTCCCGTGGGATTTTCAGATAAAAACTATTTAATGTCCTATGTTAATTTTCAAAGTATCTTCATATCAAATTTCACCCAAATCTGTTCCGTGGTTCAGAAGATAGAAAGTCCCGGGGTTTTACCCGCATAAATCTCGTTCCCGCAGGATTTCCGGGATAAAAACTATCCTATGTCCTTTCTAGGGTTTCAAGCTATCTTTGTGCCAAATTTCATCCAAATCTGTTCAGCGGTTTAGGCGTGAAGAAGAGACAGACAGACAGACAGACAGAGTTACTTTCGCATTTATAATATTAGTAAGGATTGTTACGGGTGCTTACCGCGTTTATTGTTTTATTAAGGTCCCGATATTTTGGCAATGTATCAATCGCCATGATCACGGGGAGACTGGTGACACAATTTTTGAAATTTGTAACAAACAATTGAATAATTAAAACAAACAAATACCGTGATATATCTATATTTACTCAAATTATTTAAAACGTCATATTAAGGTTGTTTTTCTCTTTTATTTCGCGGAGCTCGATATTTCGACATCATCTACGAATGTCTTGTCCACGAGACTGAAGTCTGCAGGTATAAGGTGTAGTAACATGCTAAATATCCCGTTTTTAAAATAGTTTTAGCAAATAACCTTATTATTTGTATATGAATAAAATATACACTAATTTATTGTGTTTTTAGGATAGATAGGAGCTTAGGGTAAATTGTTTATTGCGTCTCATCATATGGGTGTTCATTTGTGTTCATGTGTTTTTCTTACAAACATCAGCGCTTTTAAGACTGAAAGTATATTTGATTGGTGAGATACAAAAAAAATCAAGAATATTATATTATAGAACTCTACCCACACTTGGCCGGGTTTTATACATAAATTTTGCCACGGAAAAGGTTTTAACTTATTTAGATATTATAAACATGTTGGTTGGCGAATATTTGGCGCGTGGTAAGGCATATAAAGAACCTGATCAAACAGAATTGGCTTAGTAAGCAAATTATTTACATAGGATATTAGATTCCACTATTAAGCTGTTAAACTTGAAGGTCTTTCGATCCTTGCAAATATGGCGTGCGTAAATCTTGAGATAACACGCTTGACATAAAATATGTCGTATTTTTATCGCTGTCTTCGTTTTCGTCGTTTGATACGGAATAGATAAATTTGATTAAGAAGTATTGGTAGAGCGGTTTTTGAAGACTCATTTGGGATCTTGCTAGTTCGTCGAAAAATATGCATCTAAACAAAATTTGTATGTATATAGGTAGTATATTGTCTGGATATACGATTGTTAATGATCCCCGGATCTAATGAGCAAACAGGGCATCTCTATGGCTAGTCAGCCCCTCAGGGGACCGACGCCACCTCCACAGAGGGGTTGTCCCGCACCACAGAACAACCCCTCGCCCCTTGCTACTATTTTGTCCCCTCTTCTTATAAGCAGGGTACAAAAAGCCCCCTCGGCTCAATTAGCTTCGCCTAAGGTGCTGGGCACACCTCAGGCTACTGAGCCCCACCGCTATGTCAAGGCCTGAACCATGGTGGGGACATAATGTTATATATTCTAATGCAATATGATGACCTCTGTGGCTCAGTGGTAAGCGCGTTGGCGCTCAAGCCGGAGGTTGCGGGTTCGAATCCCTTCGAACACAAAAATATTTTCTGTGTTCCTGGGTCATGGATGTGTATTAAATATGTGTATTATATAATAAAAATCTTAAATATATGTATAGTATAAAAGTATTAAATATATTTCTGTTGTCTGGTACCCGTAACACAAGTTCTTCGAGAACTTACAACGGGACCAGATTGACGTGGTGTGAAAGCGTCCATAGATATTATATTATTAATATTTCCAGAATCTTAAGTACACAAGGAAAGATAAAAGAGCCCAATTAGGTTCCCGAATTGCCGTTTATCTTGAACGGCGCAAGTTTCCGCAAGTTCCGACATAAATTACCACGGATCAGTGTTCTGGCTGGATGCCAGTATTCTAAGAACACCTTTACTTTGTATTGGTGTATTTTTACTGCAAGATGCTACTTTGTGTATTTGCATTATGAGTGCTGTTTGCTTCACTGTGTCATGAGATAAATTTTCTAAATTCTAGTTCTAGAATTATCATTCTATTTTTTTTATTAGTTTAGCTAGGATTCTTACATATGAACGTGTTTGATAGCTTTGTGAAATTGTGTTGCAAAACACATTTAAGCAACATGCATACAAACCCCACCATGGTTCAGGCCTTGTCGTGGCGGTGGGGCTCAGTAACCCAAGGTGCTTGGAGCTGGAGCTAGAGCTGCTCTTTGTGCCCCTCTTCTTATAAGCGAATTGAGCCGAGTAGGCGCTTTTTACCCCTTTTATAAGAAGGGGGAACAAAAGAGCCGGGAGCAAGGGGCGAGGAAGGGAACCTCAATCCCATTGTTTGAAGGGATTGTTACGTGGTGCCGTCGAGGTGCCCTGTTTGCTTAACAGATCCGGGGCACCTTACAAAAGGCGGCATTGGTGGCACTCGCCGGGTTTTATTGGGTAGAGCTCCGTTCACCTAACAACCTTTCGGGCGCAGCGAGTCCCACACGTCTGGGGAGACCCACTCCCCCGCGGGATGCCTTGGAGCATTTCCCGGCCTAAAAGAAAAAAAAAACATACATACAAACATAGACATAATATGTATGTTCATTCCCGTATCCGGATTAGCAGGAAATGCAGTGGAAGCGATATATATAATTATCCGGAATTCAAATGGAGTAGAACTGTCCGCGGTTATCACGGAGCTATATAAAACTGTTCAATTACCTAAGCGACGTCTTGAGACTTCTCCGGTGTGTCGATGCCTCAAATATAAATCTAATTAACACTAAGCCCTAATTGGCCAATCGGATAATTAATGCTAATTGATCTATATACTTATCTAAGACAACTTCTATCGGACACGACGTGCAGCGGAGCTTCACAAGATGGCGGCTCTCAATTCTTTCACTTTCACTTGTTTTAGGCACTTAATTGTCTCAATACACAATATTTATATTAGTCCATTACACTCAAATAAATCAATCCACGTGACTATGCCCAAAATTGGCGATGAAAGAGAATCACGTGGCAATTATCGTTCGTCACGTCAATAGCGGCGACAAACGGGCGACGACACGCCGTTGAGAGGTCTCGCGGAGAACTGGCGGTACTGCCCGAGGCGCGGGCGCTCCCTACAGGCGTGGCGCTCGCGCGCTGCCGTGGCACGAGCGCGGCTCGATACATTGGTTCATAACAATGTAGGATCTATAGATGTCTATTTTTGTATGTAATCTCTATCTGCATCTGTTAAGGACTTAACTTGTAAAATTGTGTTATAGAAATAGTCCTCATTAGTCCTTTTTCGTCTCTTAATCACTTGAATATTGCAACCATCTATATAGTTTGTACATACTATTTCTTTTAATTATAACATACACATTACATACCAAGTAATAGCAATAAAACTATAGTCAACACAAATTAATATGAAAACGAGTTGAAAACATAGTGTGAGCTAACTTATTGAGAGAATGTCAGAACAACTAGACTCTAGAGGGTAGGAAATGGAAAAGTTGTTAATGAATAAATTCTCCGAGGCTGAGGTCAACGTGTTATCTGAACTAATGGTGCATGTATCCTGCGTTCCATATTACTTTGGAATAATAGAAAAGTATTTGTAGTATGTTCTGCAAAAATATGTGACACAAAGCAACCCTTTTGTTTTTTCTTAAAGAGCAAAACAAGTTTTTTGAACATTTTATTCTATTGAATTGTATCCTTATTTGACATATTTGATGTGATTCGAATCTGTTACCTATGAAATAAATATATTTTGATTTTAAGTTATTTTTCTTTAGTGACTGCATTGAGTAAGTGGAGACATTGAGAACACCAGAGACATTATTTTTACACGCATCACGTAAACTTAACTACTAAATCTCAACTTAGTTTCATCGAAACCGTCTCGCTTAATCAAAATCTATTTAATATGTTAGTTATGCTAAAGTTTAAGATAAGTTAATTATGTAAGTAAATCAACTATCAGTCTATATTCTGCGTGGGCAAGGTAAAAAAAGAATTTCTTGGGTTGGCCATGGTTCCAGCCTGTCGTGGTGGTAGGGCTCAGTAGCCTAAGGTGAACCCAGCACTTTGAGAGAAGCCAATTGAACCGAAGGAGGTGCTCTTTCGCACTATTCCGACGTTGGTAGGGGTTGTTCTGTGGTGCGGAACAGCCTCTCTGTGGAGGTTTCTTATTTTTTTCTGCAGAACACGTGTTTTGTGGCCTTCCGGAGCGGTTTCTGGTTAGAAGATAACATTATCAATTTGGTCACGTCATTTACAAGAAGTTGGTTTTCATTGAGGGTGGCCTATGTTCATTTGTCGACGGATAGAGGCTGATGATGATGATGATGATGATTCACAAGAAAAGCTAAATATGAATAAACTTTCCTATTTTGTACGCGACATTTCATGTGATTTAACATACAGAATTACACTTAAACAGATAGCTGTGAAAAAAATGTACAACAGGAGCAGAAAAATATTGGCCATTTTCAGTGACAAGGTACCATACAGGACATACGATTACATTTTCTATGACGTAGTGAACGTGAAAATGGCAGAGCCTATATTTTAATATAGAGCCTAGGTTGTATACCGTTGGCAACATTATAATGTTGCAACACAATTGATATCAGCGCAATTCCCAATTTAATTTTTAGTATGGCGTTTAACAGCACATTACTATGATCACACCCCACCATGGTTCAGGCCTGTCGTGTCGTGGCGGTGGGGCTCAGTAGCCTTTGGTGAGCCCAGCACTTTGGGCGAAGCTAATTGAGCCGAGGGGGCTCTTTGTACCCCTCTTATAAGAGAGGACACAAAAGAACAGAGCGCAAGGGGCGAGGATGGGAATCTCACCCCATTGTACTGTCCCGACGTTGGGAGGGGTTGTTCTGTGGTGCGGGATAACCCCTCTGTGGAGGTGGCGTCGGTCCCTCGCGGGACTGGCTCGCTGTCGAGGTGCCCTGTTAGCTTAACAGATCCAGGGCACCTCACCAAAGGCGGCACAGGTGGCACTCGCCGGGTTTTAGTGGGTAGAGCTGCGGCGTTAAAGAAAAAAAAAACTATGATCACAGATGTAAATTTGATCGATTTGGATTTTTTTCTCTAACGATATAATAAATAATAATTCTAAAGCCAAGCACGTGCAAGAGGGCTCTCCCGCTAAGACTGAGCATCCTTAGCGAGGTGAGGCTCTCCATACGCGCGCTAGCTGATAACTAAAGGACGTAAACGACAAAATGGTTTTTGTTATTTTATTTAGTTAAAACAATAATAATTCGAGCAACTTCTTCTACACGTAAAGTACCCGTTTGCCCATAAGATGCAAACTTTTTAAAAACGGTATATTTGATATTTTTTTCTCTGTTTCAAAAGATCCCAATTATGTATATAAAACTACCAAAATAAGGTTTTTATCACGACCTATTTGGTCACCAACTTATATTTTCTTACGTTTTGGAATTGCTGAAAAAAATTGAAATTATTGACACCAAAATATCCAATCCGTCCTCTTAATTTCTATTATACTAGAAATATATTTTAAAAATCTATATTGCTATTCTTCTGCTATATTTCTTTCGCAAAGCAATATAAGAATATGAGAAAATAAAGTCGGCTTAACATGAATATACGCAAAAAGGTCAGGAAATTGTCCTGACCTAAGGCGCCGTAGTTACACATTACTAACTGGTTTAAGTGCTTATCTCGTCCTCGCTGCAGTGGTAAGATGTCACTTATGAACATCTTTTTCATCCTTAACTTCTCCCGGGACTTTAAAGCTAATTTCCAAGTAAGCGCTATATCTCAACTTACTAAATTGGTGTTTCCTTACTTCTTGATATTATTAATATTAAAACTTTCGTGGTATGTATTGGTTTGCAAATTTAGGAGATTTTTAACGGAAAGGATATTTTCATCTCTGTGATTTAATAAATCTTTTATTATTTGACTATGAATACTGTCGCTATCGCGTCTATCATAACGTGGACTTTGATTTGCAATTCTAGTAAAAACCAGAATTATAAAATATACAGAATTATATAAAATGATATTATGTATACATTCAGTATACATATCATCCAATTTACAATAAATCGAGTGGCAAGGGATCGGCCGTCTGTGCGTTCATTGAGGGAGAACTATGTTCAGCAGTGGACAGATAGAGGCTGATGATGATGATGATGATGATGATACATATTGTCATCCATCACACGTCAATCTACCTAATATCCAAACACCCTGTTGTTCTCTGTTTCGTTGTTCAATCAAAACAATCCTGTTGTTATTTACATTAACAATATTATTTTGTGAATTTTTGCATTTCTTCGTTGACTGTACATTTTCTCAAAATCTGTGAATGCAGTTCTGAATATTTTAAAACGCTATGGAACCCCTAGCAACGTTTTCCTGTAACTACGGTTAAGGTACCTGCCCTTACTGACCCGTCTCAAAAATCCTGTATAATGTATAATGTTCGGGAAACATAGTTATTGCTAATTAATCAGGAAATCAGATGTAACATTACAATCTCTTAAGTGAAGTACATATCAGGCTGAAACATTATTAATAATTGATATTATGATGAAACTATTTCGTCGAATGGGTTTGCATCGGCCAAAACGGCAATTGAGCCGACGTCGATAAACGATTTGCTATCCGATAGCCTGAGCGGGGATCGGGCCCAATTACATCGAGCTTAATGAATGTAATATAATAAAAGCCAAGTATAACACTAACTATTAATACACTGAACGCTTTCTATGTATAGCCTGTCCAGAAATATATAAACCCTGCGTAGTGTCGCCACTGTATCTTTTTTACGTCAATACATAGTATCGTCCATACAGAAATTAGTTCCGAAATTTTCCGCAATATGGCGAAGGTTCTTATTTTTCTGGTCAGAATAATATTTAAAATTATTGATAAAACTGCGGGTACTTGGAAAAACTTTGTGACATACGTCTAATATAGGCATATCTTTACTTTGTAATATTACAATATAAACTATTAAAATCCGCCAAAACGAATCTTTTACCAAGGTAGCTCTAAAATACTTCCAATGTGAGAAATTTAAAAATCCTAATACGCGGTCAAATTCAAGAAAACTCTTATTTTCAAGAGTCTTAGATATTGACCGTCACAGCTATATTTAATTTTGTAAAAGATACTATAGAAAGTTAAAAGTACTAATTCATAGTATGAAATATATTGAAAAATGGAAGGAATAAGTCATCTTGCGTTAGTGTGTGTTAAACGGGAAAAAGCGGGATTTATGAGTGTACTCCATCATAAAGAATTTGATGTTCCAGCTCCAACATGAAATACTGTCAGATTTAGTTATGTCATGTTTTATTTTACGGATTCCTTTACTCATGAACCATCGGCAATTTTGGAAAGGTTACCTAAAATTTTTGTTCGTATGATTTTGCGGTAAAAATGTAAATATACAATATGTATTATTTTGATAGCCTTTTATTTATTTTTTTGAAGTGAAACTTCTTTGCGCGCATGAGGGCGAAATTATTACGGATGAAAAGTCATTAAAAGTGATTGAGACCGATTGAGAAAGAGTGAGAAAGGGCACATAGCCATGGATTAAGAGTAGGGAGCAAGCGAGTGAGAAAGATCGAGAAAGAGAGAGAGAGAGTGAGATAGAGCGAACATCATATCGCAAATCTCGGAAATTTAAAGCTTTAGATTAGTATAAATATAAACGAAATCTAAAAATTAGTTTGCCAAATAAGTTTCACTTCTGACATATTGTGTACTTTGTACGCACGCGCTTTTTTTTTGGATAAGCCACGCTTTTGAACAATCTGTTGTAGCATCAAGAGTATAAGACGACCACGTGATCACCGGTAAAAGACCAAAGAATACATAAAAGACTGGTGATATTACTATCACCAGTCTTTTGTTAGATTGGCATGGATTTTTTACATCAGGATAGGTCTACTCTAGTAGACCTATATTGGTACGACACACCCGTATACTTACCTATTACGCATAGTTTAATTTCGTAAGGAAACTTCACAAGATTTCAAGACTCTCGTCTCCTAAAATATTTTTTACATCGACGATAAACTAATATGATTATACTTTCTTCATACACCGAGTGATCAAAATTGTATATGTAACACGCGTACCTACTTTCTTTTAACTTTATACTTTACAAGTTTTAGCTTCAAAGAACTGCACCTGAGAATTTTTAATATTAAATTATGAAACAAGCTTTGACCTTGTAAATTTCTACTTTCTCATTATATGACCACATATATTTCAATATGGTATCTAAGCATCGAGCATATAATCGGATAGAGTAGCAATGTGATCTATAAAATTACGATACTTGTCAGTGATTTGTCACGCACAAATTCGGCTGACTTTGTTTGAAAAATACTATTAAGCATTTATATATATTAATTCCAGTTATATGCTTGATATATCTAAGTAACCGTATTCTGTGAAGAAGGTTATTACATAACAGATAGATGGACAACGGAAGGATATTTTTTTTATGTCACAAGGAGGCAAACGAGCAGTCGGAGTCTTATGGTGACTACCGACGCCCATAGACATTCGCACAACCAAAAGTTATGCAAATGCGTTGCCCTCATTTTCCCTATACCCCCAATAGGCCACCGGAAACTCACAAATCGCACGAAACGCGACAGCATAGCTGTCACTTTACGCCGGTATTATGTGAGCGAGAGGTACCACACCGGTCGTGCCGACTCAATTCGACTGTAACGCACGACTGTCGCATGGCACTACCTCTTACTAAAATTCACAAAGACAAAGATCGGGCTAGGTCTGGGACTTCCTCACAAAATCAGGAGAGGAGGGTATACTTAGTTTGCTTATGCGCTACCTAATACTGAGTAGCGACTACTAACTACTATCAAAGATACGTTCTTACATCTCTAAGATTTCAAGCTTTCTCACAAGTCAATTATTACCGGGTATAAAAGTATCGTGAAAAATGTAGTACATAAGTTAAATGAAGTAGACTCAAGCTGATACCGCTGTTACTAATAACATAGCTCACGAGCCTAATGCCGGATCGCAAACCTTAATTCTTCACCCTTAAACCATCCCATATTCTAATCCCTTCCCCCTTAATAATAAATTCTTCCTAATGCAATTCCATTAGTTAGGTTTTATAACCTTATATTTAAAGGAAACTATCATTATCATCGTCTCTTTTCTCCTTGAAATCAGGGGGGGAGGGTGTTGGGCCATATTACACCAGAGCTGGTCCAATGCGAATGATAAACTTCACCGACATCAACCCTCATATTATGACAATTGACGAAATGCGTCTTGCGGCACGCATGATACACCATGCATGATGCTTCATCCGGCATGCGTCATTCGGCATGCGTCATGCATGGCACATGACGCATCACGCATGGCGCATTACGCATGGTGCAAGACACATGACGCATCACACATGACGCAACACGCCGCACGCAGGGCGCATTACGCATGAAGTATGACGCAACACACGTGACTCTTGCTGCATGACGCATCACGTATAACTCATCATGTATGACGCTTAACGCATGATGCATGCCGCATGACGCTTAAAGCATGATGCATGACGCATACCGGATGACGCATCACGCATGGTGCATCACGCGTTGCGCATGACGCTACAAGTATGAGGCATTACGCCTCACGCAGGGTGCATGACGCTTAACGCATGATGCATGCCACATGACGCATCACGCCTAACGCATGATGCATGCCGCAAGACGCATCACGTATGAGGCATTACGCATAACGTATCATGTGTGACGCATCACCGCATGACACTTCACGCATCACGCATCACTCATGACGCATAACCGCATGACGCTTCAAGCATCACGCATGACGGATGGTGCAAGGCACATGACGCATCACACATGAAGCAACACGCATGACGCATTACGCATGATGCAAGGCACAGGACGCATCACGCATGATGCATCACGTATGACCCATCACGCATGACTCATGACACATCAAGCATGACGCATCACGCCTCACGCAGCGCGCATGACGCTTCACGCATGGTGCCCCGTTTGGTAAGAATCTGTGATGAATCACAACGGCGCTAGACCACCAAACAGTGACCATCAATTCCTAGGGGTAAGTTTTCGTTTAGGTCCAACCAACTTGTTGAGCGCTTGCGGTTATCAAACAGAATCCATTTTTCAACGCAGGTAACAATGCGGTTCAAAATTCCTTCATTTGTGTGTCTGTTGACTGTTGAGCAGTGCAAGGCACGTCTCGACGCGTACTTCGCGCTGGCGATCATTGAGTTCGCGGGGCACCCATTTGTCAAGCTTTTTTACCTTGCCAATTTGACGCAAATGGACCGATATTGTTTTGACGCTAACGTCGAAAGCTGCTGCTAATTCAGCCGTAAATTGTGTATCATCTTTCCTTCTCAGTTTCCACAATCGCCTTTATCGTCATTGTCGACCAAAGTCTTCGGACGACTGCGAGGATAATTTTTCAGGTCGAAATTTCCAGAACGGAAGCGAGCAAACCAATACAAAACCTACCCTACTTATGTTCATTTTTAGGTACTTTGTAAAACCACTGACTGTTCTGTCTTGTTAGTCTTTGCCTGACAACAAAGGCCATACTCTTCTGTCATTTATCAATGTAGTGAGTATTGTAGTGAAACAAAGATTGAATGTGTGTATTGTAGATTTGTACGGAACAGTTTTTTTGGTTTATTTGTGAGCGCATAACATATCTATAAGTACTTATAATATCATTGATTATTGTTATATTTTTGTAATAGTGTGCTCACAATAAAGAATAGTCATTCAATTATTTAATAATACTTACTATAGACGGCAAGGGATAGAGGAAATGGGCAGAAAAAGGGAGACTTAGCAGTGGGCAATAACAGGCTGATGATAATAATAATGTAGAAAGCTTAGGACCGATGGTAGCAATAAATTTAGGTCAAACTGAAACCTATTAATTACCAGTGCTAGCTCTAAGCTCATTTAAAATAGGTGTGAATGTCTCCACTTATTACAGCGGGTGATAAATTGAACCCGTCACCGCCAGGCCTTCGCCGGTTAAATTCGACGAATATTCAACTAAGGACCTATTTGTCAAACGGTTCTATTAAAAGAAGAAAGAAGAAAATAAAATTGATTATAGTTTCTCAAAGTTGTAATTTCAGTGTACACAGTTTAAGATATAATTACATAGAATTAAAATAAAAGACGAGTCTAACCCGCGCGCTGAGGGTTCCGAAAAGCGTGATTTTATGTAATACTAGCTGTTGCCTGCAACTTCGCCCGCGTTCACTTAGATTTACAACCATAAACGGAGTTATAATGATTATTTTTGTAGCCTAAGTTACTCCTTATAGCATCAGCTAGTGAAAGTCCCGTCAAAATCGGTCCAGCTCTTTTAAAGATAAGCCGGACCAAACAGACAGACAGACAGATAGACAGACATATTATAGACAAAAATTTTAAAAATGTTATTTTGGTATATGTACCTACCGTGTATATATCCATATTATGCATTTAATAAAAAGATGTTATGTTAATATTACAAACAGACACTCCAATTTTATTTATCTGCATAGATAACAATATATTAACGGTTTTCAGATTTTTGACTTGTTAACGTCTTATATATTAATGAACGCTGGCTGCACGTACTAAAAATGTCTCGTTCCGCCTGAGTCGAGCATGCAAGCGGGAGCACGGAGCAAGCGTTAGAAGGTCACGATCGGTCTAAGCGTTCGGCTTATGACGCATTATGTTGTCACGTAAAATTATCGTCAGTAAACCGACTTTACAGACAACAAGCTTTATCTTTTACTTATGTTTAAATTTTTTGATAATGAAATAGTCTCACCTAGCTTATTACCAAATATCATGATTCTTTCTGACTAACCAACCGAAGACCGACGGATGCATGGGTACCACCATCACGCCTGTTCCTCCAGTCCAACAGCTTTGCTGTGTTTTAATAGAAGGGCAAGACAGGCAGTGTAATTACTGGCACCAAAACTTAACATCTTACGTCTCTGTTACTGTCAAAAAAGGTAAAGTTGTTAATGTTCATGGGTGGCTAACCACTTACCATAAGGTGGCTCGTCAGCTCGTTTGCTTATCCGCTAATATAAAAATACTTATTCGACCATTGATAACATGCAGGTGCTAACATGTAAATGGAATCATTACATCATACATCATTACCGGTGGGAGGGAAGCGCTGTGCCGCGCTCCCGGCTGCATGGGTACCACCATCTTGCTTATTTCTCCCGTGAAACAGCTTTGCTGTGTTTCGGAGAGAAGGGCAAGACAGGCAGTATAATTACTGGCACCGAGACTTAACATCTTATGTCTCAGGATAGGCAACACATAAATGAGTTGCCTGGGATCGTTCCAGGTATACTAGTTAATGTTCATGGGCGACGTCGACCACTTACCACCAGGTGGTACGTTTGCCAGTTTGCCTATCCAACTAACATAAAAAAAAAAAAAAATGTAATACTTCATAGCTTTCTACATTATGTATCACAATAAAAAAACATTCTCAATCACAAGCCCTTTTTGGATGCTGATTACCCTTTAAGGATTGCCAAGTGCTCTGACTCAGTACAGAAAGGGTTCCGTACCCTAAAAAGAAGTCTTCCATCTTTGAACTTAATTTTTAACCGACTTCAAAAAAAAGGAGGTTCTCAATTCGTCTGTATGTTTTTTTTTTTTTTTTTTTTTTTTTGTATGTATGTGACACGATATCTCCGCCGTTTGTGAATGGATTTCGATGGTTATTTTTTTGTTTGAAAGCTGGTGTTTCCAATTTGGTCCCATATTAATTTTATTAAGATCTGACAAGCCGTTTTTTAGTTATTCCCAATAATGCCTATTTGGTTGGTTTTGTTTATCTTGATGATATGATAATTTTATTACGTGTCGATGTAACTAACAATTGTATAGGATGCTTTGGTAGCACACCATAGTATGTCGCGGTCATCGTAATCATCATCATCATCACCATCATCACCATCATCATCATCATCATCATCATTTATCCATCCACTGCTGAACATGCCTCCTTCAATGAACGCCAAGACGACGAATTTCGGAATCACTAAAAATTAAGAAATAAAAACATTTTACAAAAAATTAAAACTGACTTCAAAAATACTAAACTAAAAAGTAATAAAATAACAGTTTCTTTAATTTTTGTGCTTACAACATATAATCAACTTAATCTTCTACTAATGTACAAACTTTGCGTTTACCACGTCATTATAGTTACTTTTGGAGTCGGTGTCGTATTTGTTGCTGTACATTACCTACCTACCTTGGCTGACACCGACTCCAAAAGTAACTATAATGACGTGGTAAACGCAAAGTTTGTACATTAGTAGAAGATTAAGTTGATTATATGTTGTAAGCACAAAAATTAAAGAAACTGTTATTTTATTTCTTTTTAGTTTAGTATTTTTGAAGTCGGTTTTAATTTTTTGTAAAATGTTTTTATTTATATTGTTTACTGTTTTAGCCGCCATAGTCATTTAAAAAAAAAAAAAAAAAAACTCGGTCAAAGTTTCGGCTCTGTCAAAGCCATTATTTTCAGCTGACTTTTGAACTGAAATCTAAAAACTATCTATTAAACTAAAGACTTTCAATAAAAACAATTGGAGATTGGAGAGTTTATCACTAAGACAAAATACGTTTCAGGACGATAAGACAAAAGATGTTAAAATGTTATCTTAAGCTACGCAATGAAACAGACTAAAACCCACATTAAAGACTTTGCTCTCATTAAATTTTTAATCTCGTACACATATGTATCGCTTTCCTGTATTTGTTTAATTATGCCAACAATCTCACATTTGATGGTAAAAGGAATTAATTATATATTTTATTTATCTTTGCGCGTAGGTCTTAATGTAATATGTCAAGTACGATATTTAATCATCTCCTGCGGCAGAATTCCACCACCGGACATCGCGTAAGAATTCCAAAATTCACCCACACCATCTTGATGTCCGGAAATCCACAACATCTAGATTTTTACGGCATTTCCTGCCTCGCACTACAAATATATGGAATCAGCTGCCACCTATGGTGTTTCCGAACCGATACGACTTAGGGACCTTCAAGAAAAGAGCATACTCACATCTAAAAGGCCGGCAACGCACCTGCTGATCTCCTGGTATAGCGGGTGTCTGTGGATGTCGCTATTCACTTACCATCAGGTGAACCGACTGTCCGTTTGCCCCCTCTTCTATAAAAAAAAAAAAAAAATCTCCGTCAAGTTAATCAACATTTGAACAATCACACCAGTTTAAACTAGCCTCTAGTTACTTGTTTTCTTCATCATCATTACATACACATATCTCTAGCCTAGATAGATAAGACCTCGTAAGCTCAAGAATCGTATTCATTTGATGGTAATGCTCATATTTGTCATTGAATGGCAAATAACACATGCACTGCCTTTCCATTGTAATGTATTTGGTATGACAATTTCCGACAAATTTTTGCTACGATGCGCCGGTTCTGCGCTCTGATTGGCCGACAGATAGCCTTTGATGGATGATTGGCCGATGGGACGTATATCACTAATACAGATCACTGGTTGGTTGATTTGCTATTAGGTCAGTGACAAGTCATTGACCAGTTTCGGAAATTTATGACTCACATTACTACTCTATCTGGTTATATTCTCGACAGCCATTCCGAAGGCTTTGCTAGGTTCCAAAGTTTGCAAAGTTCCAAAGAAGAGATGATTTTCGCCACCTTCTGTGCTACTCATATAAAGCCTCTGATTATTTATTCTGTCATTACAATGTAATCCAGTTAAATCTACTTATGAATCTAGTATCTTAAACTTCGATGGCAACATACGTAAGGTTCCGAAAGCCATAATAGCAGGTAAATAGAAGGAGAGGGAGTAGGGCCACCCCAAAGTATAAAGCTCGGAGCATAAAAACCAAAATTAGACGTTTACGAACGTTTTATTTCGCAACAAATGGTTTCGTCTTAGGACTCAATTTATACACGAATAGGTTGGACGAATAAACACTTTAAAATAAATTGATTTCGCGAATTTCTTCTTATAATTAAACAACTTTTACCTAAGTCCTAATATTACAAAGTCATTTTAAGTATGCGGACAGGCTGCGACAGACACCGAACTACACCACCATGGTTCAGGCCTTGACGTGGAGGTGGGGCTCAGTAGCCTAAGGTGCACCTTGGGCGAAGCTTATAGAGCCGAGTATATATATATATATATATATATATATAGGGGTACAAAGAGCCCCTCTTTGTACCTACCTATCTTGTAAAATAGGCCTCAACATGAATATTTTGGAGAACTCAAACTTGAAGGCAGTATAAAGTTGTTTGGGGTCGGGATAATTAATAAATTCTTACGATTTCGGAGCGTTAAGACGAATTTCCCCACATTGAAGAAGGAAGGAAAGTTGGATTTTGGAAGTATTTTGTTTGGGACCGATATATTCGAATACCTATATCTGAACTGTGTGAAAACTTCTTATTATATTATAAGCTTTGCTACTAATGAAGAACAGTATTGATTTTGAACACTAACACCATTATATATATGACGACCTCTGTGGCTCTGTGGTAAGCGAGTTGGCGCTCAAGCCGGAGGTTGCGGGTTCGAATCCCGCCAGGGAATAAAAATATTTTCTGTGTTCCTGGGTCATGGATGTGTTTTAAATACGTGTATTATATATTAAAAATAATAAATATATGTATAAAAGTATTATACCGGTGGGAGGGAAGCGCTGTGCCGCGCTCCCGGCTGCATGGGTACCACCATCTTGCTTATTTCTCCCGTGAAACAGCATTGCTGTGTTTCGGAGAGAAGGGCAAGACAGGCAGTGTAATATTACTGGCACCGAGACTTAACATCTTATGTCTCAGGATAGGCAACACATAAATGAGTTGCCTGGGCTCGTTCCAGGTAAACTAGTTTATGTTCATGGGCAACGTCGACCACTTACCATCAGGTGGTACGTTTGCCAGTTTGCCTATCCAACTAACATAAAAAAGGCTAACCTTGCAGATATAACTTTGAGAGCATTGGAAGCTATGCCATGTACTTACGTCGCCAATTCCGCAGATTCAAGTTCGAGTCGTTGTCCAATGTTTTCTTCCCGTGGTTAGCGAAAAAAAAAATCTGTTGTCTGGTACCCGTAACACAAGTTCTTCGAGAACTTACCATGGGACCAGTTTGACGTGGTGTGAAAGCGTCCATAGAAATTATTTTTATTATTATCTATACTAATATTATAAAGCTGAAGAGTTTGTTTGTTTGTTTGAACGCGCTAATCTCAGGAACTACTGGTCCGATTTGAAAAATTCTTTCAGTGTTAGACAGCTTATTTTTCGAGGAAGGCTATAGGCTATAAAACATCACGCTGTGACTTATAGGTGTTGAGTAACGCGGGCGAAGCTGCAGGCAACAGTTAGTTATTATTATAAACAAGTCATATATATTTTCATGGTCCATAGTCTATATGTATTGTAAATGTCCGGTTTTAAATATATTTAGTCTTTCAATTTTTTTACTGATGCTACCGACACAAATCCCATATTTTATTTTAAAAGGAATATCGGAGATTGTAAAATAAAATTCGAGCATACGACCGCGATCATAATTTTGAAAATACATTAAAGACTCATTATTCTGTAAAATATAAATTTCGTACTCACAATGAAAGGACATTGGATATTTAACGTGCAATAGCACAAAATCCTTGTAAATATTCCAGCTAAAATACAGAACTCCTGGTAAAATAAAACATATTTTAACATATAAATTCATCAAAGTAGGCGACTTTTTTTTCTTGACTTAGGATGACAGAGGGTAGGTCGACTACATTTTTTTTCTTTTTCTTTGACGCCGGGAAATGCTCTGAGGCATCCCGCGGGGGAGTGGGTCTCCCCACGTGGGTATGTGGGACTCTCTGCGCCCGAAAGCTGGTAAGTGGACGCCACCCAACGTCGGGATAGTACAATGGTGTGAGGTTCCCGTCATCGCTCCTTGCCCCCTCCTCTTTGGTCCCCTCTTTTTATAAGAGAGGTACAGCGGTACGCCCAAGGTGCTGGGTTCACCCCAGGCTACTGAGCCCCACCGCCACGTCAAGGCCTGAACCATAATGGTTCAGGCCTTGACGTGGCCGTGACGTTTAATGGTTTCTGACGAAGTAAATAATCCTCTTTCAAAGATGGTACGTTGGTTTAATGTCAATAATTTGTTACTTAACTGCAATAAAACTAAATTGATTAGATTCACACTACCTAATGTTAAGTGAGTACAAACCAATGTAACATTAAGTGGGGAGATAATGGACTTGGTGGATTCAACTACCTTTCTTGGCATTACCTTAGATGCCAATCTCCAATGGGCGCCCCTTATAGCTAACTTATCGAGTAGACTCAGTTCTGCAGTTTTTGCGATTAGAAAAATCAGATCAATTACGGATGTTAATACGGCTAGACTAGTATATTATGCGTATTTCCACAGTCTTATGTCCTACGGCATTTTGCTTTGGGGACATGCCGCTGATGTCAATACAATGTTCATACTGCAGAAGCGGGCTATACGGGCTATCTACTGTCTGGGTCCCAGAATATCATTAAGAGAGAAATTTAAAGAAATAGACATTTTGTACGAGCCAATAATGCTCGTACAGCAGTTTCGTTATAACTTAGGCAATAATTGTAATAAATAACTTCACATTATGTATTTTAAGAGAGTCGCAACTAAACCTTTGGCACGAGCGGTAACCTGATACAATAACAAATAGTGCGGCTCCAATTACTAAACTGTAGTTAATATTGCTATCTAATAAACCGTTTAACTTAATAGTGGTTTGGTGTGTACCTACTTATAACCTACAACAATAACTGGAGTACCGTCAACGACGAGATAACCCCCAACATCCTTTTTGGTCCTTCGAGCCGGATCGAGCGTCAGAAGAAGATTTTAGTCCATCGACTATTATTTGAAGAGTGTGGTATTTTCAATTACGTTAGCGAATCGGTGCGGTTGGCCTCCCACAAGCGGGTCTCACCACCAGCATTGAGAAGGCGCACATAACGTAAGAAGAGAGTGCTGCACTTAGTGAAAACAAAGCGGGAGCTTACCAGTGGAGATAACGTCTACTGCTTAACTTTTAACTTACCTGCGGAGATCACGTCTACCGCTTACGTATCTACTTACCAGCAGAGACAACGTCTACTGCCTAACTTATAACTTACCAGCGGAGATAACATCTACCGCTTACGTATTAACTTACCAGCAGAGATAACGTCTACTGCTATTACTACATAACTGTGAACCTTCGTGAGTACACAACATCAACTTGCCAACCACTGCCGTGCCAAACACTGTTAACAATGTCTGAAGAAAACTACAAGTTTGAAGAACTCATAAGCAAACAACAAAACAGCTATGAGAAAATCAAAACTATTAAATCTAACTATAAAAAGGACTCTGTGAGTAGAAAATCCATAGATTACCTGAACAAACGTATCGAAGCTTTACGATCCTACTGGGATGAATTTCAAGCAAATGACGAGATCCTGAAGAGGTTTGAGTCAGCAAAAAAAGACCATGACTACTTTAAGGAGAATATCTTTGACATAACTAGAAGCATGTTCGACGAGACAATGCAATCTATGAATGAACTCAAAAACGAGTTAACAAACACCGAACCTGGATTTTCGGGTATAACTAAACCGAAAAAAACGGAATCTCGCAGTACATCGAAATGGGACACATTTCGAGTATATCAACCATCTACGGAAGAAATCTCCAAGGAGCGACAGCATCCTGCGAAGCGAAACTGCTGAGTCAAAGTGTAAACATTACTTGTGATTGGATAGTAAACAAATGCGCGGACCAATGGATCAAACTACAGAGACCAAACATATGGCTGTATAATTGTATAACGGAGTGCCCGACCCGCGTAATATGCGAGAATCAAGTTACAACGATAATGACAACAATGGCGGGACTTCTTGCCCTAGGTCAGGATTGCATTATACAGCACAAATACTCTACAATCCATTCACATAACGTATTTAACAGTAAAACGAAGATCGGGCTAACTCTGGATGTTCCTACTATTGACTCACCAAATGATATGTGGCAAACGTACAAGAATACAAACGTTATTCTGACCACCCAACTGAACAGTTTATCTGATGAACGCAAGTCATTAGAAAACCAGATAGCCGCACAGAAAGAACGAGAGCACCAGCTGCCACACGACTTGTCTGTTCATGATATCAGCAACTACGCGATAAGCACTTTGCTGGTGGGAGGAATTGTCGTGGCAACCATAGTATGGCGAGTCAGGAAATACATTCCCTCGTGTAAAAGAAGTAATACCCAAACAACAAATCCGAGTTCTACAAAGACCAGACGAGATACGGAAAATATAGAGCTGGAGGAGATTGCACCATACGCTACAACAAGAGGTGGCCATTCCAGGAAAATCCCGCAGCCGATACCAGAAGCTGGACTAGGATTTAAGATTTGATATTTTTTAGAACTTTATACTTTTTGTTAACTAATTCTATGTTATACATTTAATTATATACACATTATTTACTTATTCAATTAACTTTTAACTTAAGCATTGTACTTTACTATTGTATAATTATTGCTTTGTATTTTATAACAGAATATGTTCTTGTAACACAAGTTTGATAATCTGAGTAGGCAGATCTTTCCCTCGGGAGCATGTACGAGCCAATAATGCTCGTACAGCAGTTTCGTTATAACTTAGGCAATAATTGTAATAAATAACTTCACATTATGTATTTTAAGAGAGTCGCAACTAAACCTTTGGCACGAGCGGTAACCTGATACAATAACAAATAGTGCGGCTCCAATTACTAAACTGTAGTTAATATTGCTATCTAATAAACCGTTTAACTTAATAGTGGTTTGGTGTGTACCTACTTATAACCTACAACAATAACTGGAGTACCGTCAACGACGAGATAACCCCCAACACATTTTGACTGTGGCATCTCAATACATTTTTGTAAACGTGATGTATGTTCGAAAAATGCGATAATCACAATAGAAATACAAGGAACAAACATAAACTTGTTGTGCCATATTTTAGGCTACATAAGGTCAGTAATTCTTTTATGGGTCAATGTATACGTTTCTACAATAGGATCCCAGAAAACGTTCAAAACCTGTCAATAGATAAATTTAAAAAAACTGTTAAAGAACGTTTGTGTGGTAAAGGATACTACAAAATAAATGAATTTATTGAAGATACCACACCTTAGGAATTGGGTGTCTCCTACGAGGCTTCTATGTATAATTATATCATATTATGTACCTATATTGTAAAATATTGAAAAGATTAGTTTCACTGAGTTTGTTTCGCCAGTTTTTCTCAGTGGACTAGTTTTGGAACCGGTAGTAGAGTCATTTGACGTTCAAAAAGATACTTTGATGTACAACATGGAATAAAAGTATTTTTATTTTATTTATTTATTATAGTGGGGAGGTCGACTAAATCTAGTTCAGACTGGACTAGGTTCATATTTTAAACTAGGTTTTCACTTTTCTCAGATTTAGGTTTCAGATTAGGTTCTAGACTGATCCGTCCGATGGGAGCATGATCTCCGTGCTGCTGCTGATCGACCGTCTTGACATTCATCGAAAAACACCTAGCGTTACGTAGCAGTTTGATGATGACGTTGACGGGTCTCCTCGAAATTAGGCAAAGCAGTTAGCAACGCATAAATAAATGACCTGAGTCTACTCTCTATCAGTATCAGATGAACTTGTTATGTTTATAGGCAACGCTCACCATTTACCATCAGGTGGCATCTGCCAGTTGAAACATGAAAGGAGAGTTATAAAATAATATTTTAAGTGAAATTTTTTAAGCGCGTTGAGCACTGTCTTGGTGAATAAAAATAATGAAATCGCGTCATCATCACCGACAGTCGACACGTCACCGTCACCGGACGCTTGTAGCTCCGGTACACAATCTGTAGCACTATTAGTTATTCGTAGCGTCTACGTAGCGGAGCGTAGCACACCTCCTAATTATCAAGACTTGCGCAAAAGTCCGCATGCAGAATGTTTATATTCTCTTATACAGCACTCGGGTCAATTTATACTAGCGCAGAGTCGAAGCGCATCGAAGCGTCTATCTAAAACTGAACATAACAAATTCAACCTTAACTCCACAGCGTAACGCACACATTACTTCGCGTGAATGCGCGCGCACCAATCAGCATTGGTCACGCACAGTCGCGCAAATTCCGAAGAATGCGCAAATGCCGAAGAATCTCAGAAGCAAACAAAAGAAAAAAAGCACAGCGTTTCGCTGTGGAGCTAAGGTTGAATTTGTTATGTCCAGTTTTGGAAAGACGCTTCAATGCGCTTCGACTCTGCGCTAGTATAAATTGACCCTTATTTGTTACGGAGAATTTTTGACAATTGAAAATATAAAATTTAAAATATCGTACCACCAGTCTACGTGCACTCAATGAGCGATCAAAATACCAGAGTCTACAGAGGGACTATAGAATTATGTGTGTAAAAGTGAAGGTCTTGAGTCAACACGATTAAAAATGTATAACAACAACCCGATGAAAACGGTCTTGTCATGGATGTGTATATTTATATAAATAAACGTTTATTTATATAAATATACACATCCATGACAAGACAAGGGATCGGGCGTCTTGGTATTCATTGAGGGAGGCCTATGTTCAGCAGTGGACGGATAGAGGCTGATGATGATGATGATGATGACCTAACGTAGAAATACTAAGCATTTAGCGTGATTCGAACTAGCGTTCACCTATAGTCCAATCACCTGATCGCTAGACCCAGTAGTTTTACTAATTTTTTTACGGGTTAGCTCTCCGCTCGATCCCACCGCTGCTACTCCTGTGTTGCCAGGATTGACAGCGGTAACTACCAGACCCTTTGATATCATCTTACGTTCAAACTGCCCGGGGACCTGCAACGAATTTAATCATAAGGATTCAGGAGGAGTAGGAAATATTTCCAGTTTCCCTCCCCTGTTAAAGCGAGCAGTTTAACTAATACAGTAAGGCGAGGTCGGTCACTCGACCGACAGTTCCGGTACATTAAACCTCTCAGATGCTAGCTGATCGGCTGATATCACACCGAATAGTGTTTTATTTAAATCTGACGCAAGTTAAGTTTACCAAACTGTGCCGACTTCATAAAATATGCATTAAATATTTAAGGGATGTCGGTCGGTAATATTAAACAGAAACAACTCCATAAATAATGCTTATTAAACATTAATAATATTTATGCTCAAAGAATTATTGTAAAAATTATATACACAGCTAAAATGACAAGGAAATTTAATTTTGATACAAAGAAATGTTGATAAAACCGTATGTAATGTGGTTTTAGATACGTATAGCAACCACTGTGCTGAAAATCGTCCTATCGTTCTCTACACATAAAATATGTAAATTTGTAAATAAGTCCATGTAAATTCAGACATATTCCGACTTAAATTTTTCTAATTATTAAAAAAAAACCGGACAAACGCGAGTCTTACTCGCGCGTTTTTGGTGTCCAAAAACGTATTTTTTGTGATTTTACTACAAATTAATATGGCTTTCAAATTTTTTCCTTTAATTATGTAACGAGACCTAGCTTCTTACGTTCATGATTTTATATGTCAATGGGAAGGACCCTAAAGCTTTTGGTTTGACAGACATACAGACGGACAATGGAGTGATCCTATAAGAGTTCCGTATTGTTATATCGAGAAACGGAACCCTAATAAAATGAACATGGAAAATATAATACCGGTGTGAATGTAGCCTGTTTTGATAGCTTCCTTACTATCTATGGCACTTCATGGAAGCTGCGAGGTCCACTGGGAAGTAGAAAATGTACCCGTGACGTCATTACATAAACGTTACGAGTTAGAGCGTTTGTGCCACTTTCCTACCTGGGCTTAATGTCGTTATTGTTGTTAGACTTTACTAGAACACTCTGTTATATTGTTATTATATGGATGTTTTTGTATGTTAATAACTTCTAACTAGTTATATATTGTTTTAAACTAACGCGATCACTATTCATATTTATATTAATATTATTACGGGTGCTTACCGCGTTTAAAGATTTATTGAGGTTGCCGAAATATCGGGACCACAATAAATCTTTAAACGCGGTAAGCACCCGTAATAATATTAATATATTCGCAAATATTTATTTAACAAGTTTCCCATTCCCGGTTTTTACCTACCCATAATAAATATATTTTGAAGTGTTGGTCGGCCATTAACCAGATGGGAAGACGATCTCTGTGCGTTGGCCGGTCCGTGTTGGATGTGAGTGGCAAGGGATCGGCCGTTTTGGCGCCCATTCAGGGAGGCCTATGTTCAGCAGTGGAGGGCTAGAGGATGATGCTTTAACAGGTTTGGTAATTACACAAAGCACTGCATCCAATCAAGTTCCCCATAAGCCTCTCACGCGGATAGGTAATTAAGAGTGTGTCGAAGGAATATCGCTCGTGATATTAATTCATAATTACACGATGATTACATCACAGTCTCGACTTGATCAGTTTTATAGTTAATAGAATCAGGCGTTACCTTGCGGAAATCCATTATATAAGATATTGAATTAATTATATTAATTAGCAATTATCCCGCGAAAAACGCAGTCTTTACAGCAAATGTGTGAGTGCACGCATATGCATGTATATAGCACCGCCCTCCTTTCCCACACTGCATATGCGTACACTCGCATGCACCACCACCCCACATGCACCACAACCACAGTAAAAGACCACCACCAAACAATCTACGTACGTTTCGCCCCGACACCGAGGCATCCTCAGGATGTAGACTCTACGATTAGTAATCGTTAAGTGACTTGCAGGCCCAAACACCCGCCTTATATTAGCTGGTTTCCCCACTACCCCCACCGAATAACCGTATTATGGGAGAATTCGTTAAATCGGTTTGGTCATTCAACAATGCAATCGATTTATTATTTTTATGTTTTATTATTTCGAGTTGTTCCAACACACTTAGTCGAAATCCCTTGTCGCATTTATGTAAAACCTGGAACGTATGGCCGCTACTAACGTTATGTCCTGTCTCTAGTAGATGTTTTGCGAAATGGGATTTTTTGGGGCTGATCGTTCCTAAACGCTGAGATATGTTCTTTATATCTAGTTATTGATATTATGTCCATGTTCCTTACAAGACTAATAATACACTAAGAAATATTTGTAACAACAAAGACAAAAAAGATTGCAAATATTTATCTGGTGTTTACAAATTAAAATGCTCACAGTGTAACGGCTTGTACGTAGGCCAAACTGGGCGCAATTTCGAAACTAGATATAAAGAACAGCATTTAGGAACGATCAGCCCCAAAAATCCCATTTCGCAAAACATCTACTAGAGACAGGACATAACGTTAGTAGCGGCCATACGTTCCAGGTTTTACATAAATGCGACAAGGGATTTCGACTAAGTGTGTTGGAACAACTCGAAATAATAAAACATAAAAATAATAAATCGAATGCATTGTAGAATGACCAAACCGATTTAACGAATTCTCCCATAATACGGTTATTCGGTGGGGGTAGTGGGGAAACCAGCTTATATAAGGCGGGTGTTTGGGACTGCAAGTCACTTAACGATTACTAAAAGACTGCGTTTTTCGCGGGATAATTGCTAATTAATATAATTAATTCAATATCTTATATAATGGATTTCCGCAAGGTAACGCCTGATTCTATTAACTATCTTAAAACGGTGAGCATGACCGAACAGGCACGACTCTACATTAAATTAACAAAATTACATCGTGTGGCTGTCCAAAACGTTTGGTTCAATCAACAATGCAAACGTTTAAATGTAATTCCTAATTATATTCATATTAAAACCAACACACATAGTCGAGCGGCTAATGCAGCCATTAAAAAGGCTGAGATCATCTGGCTTAACGAAGAAGCGCGGCACTGGTTCACAGTTAGAGACAATCTTAAACTACATTTAAAAGTGCTATATTCAGAATTATCCTTTCAATTGCACAATATTGAATTTGATTGCTTAGATGAAAAAGCCCGAGAATTTGCGTCCATTGAGGTTCACAAAAAGTATCTTACCCAGCAGAAAAAATTAAAAAACCTAGTGAATAAGACCAGAAAACCGACTGAACCCATCCCTTACTCAAGTTTTGATTCAGATAGACATTGTCGAACGTCTCATTCTTTTCATCCACGGGTAAAGAATGTAACAAATGTCCAGTTTTCAGCTGCAGAGATGGCACTTCTAGAAAAAGGTTTAAAATACAATATCACGCCCAACCTTCATCAAAAGTCTATAGAAATGCGGAAATAGCCACCGTTATAAATAAAAAAGATCATTTGGTTAAAAGTATGGTAGCCCATGATATCAAAAATACACCTTCTGTTTTCTCTTTTAATCCAGAAATAATAAAAATAATAAATCGATTGCATTGTTGAATGACCAAACCGATTTAACGAATTCTCCCATAATACGGTTATTCGGTGGGGGTAGTGGGGAAACCAGCTAATATAAGGCGGGTGTTTGGACCTGCAAGTCACTTAACGATTACTAATCGTAGAGTCTACATCCTGAGGATGCCTCGGTGTCGGGGCGAAACGTACGTAGATTGTTTAGTGGTGGTCTTTTACTGTGGTTGTGGTGCATGTGGGGTGGTGGTGCATGCGAGTGTACGCATATGCAGTGTGGGAAAGGAGGGCGGTGCTATATGCATGCATATGCGTGCACTCACACATTTGCTGTAAAGACTGCGTTTTTCGCGGGATAATTGCTAATTAATATAATTAATTCAATATCTGATCAGTTTTAGTCTGAGTTATTGGTACCTGGTGTCCTGATATATTACTTGAACCTAAATATCTAAAAGCCTTGAAGAAATGCCGCTTATGACGGCCATTTTTTGTCAGTTGTAAAAGCAAACCTCCACGTGATGGTAAGGGGTCTGCATCGCCCATGAATTTAAATGTGTAGTAAAAATAGGCAACTCAGCCGAATCTTTTTTTTTCTTTTCCACCGTGAAATGGCATCCCGCGGGGGAGGGGGACTCGCTGCGCCCGAAAGATAGTAAGGTGGACGCAGCTCCGCCAACTAAAACCCGGCGAGCGCCACCAGTGCCGCTTTTCAATCCCCCAAGGGCCGACGCGACCTCCATAGAGGGGTTGTCCCGCACCACAGAACAACACCTCACAACGTTGGGACAATGGGGTGAGGTTCCCATCGCTCCTTGTCCGCCCCTACTATTTTATCCCGTCTTATAAGAGAGGTACAAAGAACAGCCCCCTTAGTTCTCAACTCGACTTCGCCCAAGGTGCTGGGTGTACCTTAAGCTACTGAGCCCCATCGCCACGACAAGGCTTGTACCATGGTGGACAATTGCCTATTCTGAGACGTCAGATGGTAAGACTCGGTGTCAGCAATTACACTGAGTCTGTCTCGCTTCTTTCGGTAACACAGCAAAGCAGTTTACGGAAGATAATAGCAGTTAGGTGTACCCATGCATATAATTTGGTGTATATAAATAAACTTCAGGAACGTTATTACCTAACCCTTTAATTAATGTTATGAGTAAACTACGATAAGAGCTCCGAATACTTTTATTTAAAATATATAAAACCAGCATCAGCTTACTAAGGAGGAAGGAGTATTTTATTAAAAAAGGTTTCTTATTTAAATAATGAATGACGAGGAAAACGGATATTCCAAAGAATAATTATTTTCTAGTCATCCCTTTTTCTAGATCTTAAAACTTGTATATTTAGTCCAAAACTAGCTGTTGAACGCAGCTTCGCCCGCGTTAACTTATATTTACAGCCGTACGTGGATTGATGATAACATTAACTATCTGCTAGTGAAAGTCCCATCAAAATCGGTCCAGCCGTTTCATAGATTGGCCGGAATAAACAGACAGACAAACAAACAACAATTGTAAAAAAGGCTATTTTGATATATGTCCCGTGTATACATCCATATGCATTCAATAAAAAGCGGTTATTTTGATATTACAAAAAGACACTCCAATTTTATTTATCTCTATAGATTATTAAAAAGATTAATCTATACTAATATTATAAAGCTGAAGAGTTTGTTTGTTTGTTTGAACGCGCTAATCTCAGGAACTACTGGTCCGATTTGAAAAATTATTTCAGTGTTAGACAGCCCATTTATCGAGGAAGGCTATATATAGGCTATAAAACATCACGCTGTGACATATAGGAGTTGAGTAACGCGGGCGAAGCTGCAGACAACAGCTAGTAATAATATATTATTAATATATTATCGACCACTTACCATCAGGTGGCACGTTTGCTAGTTTACCTTTCCAACTAACTTAATAAAATACACTTTGTTTTATAATTGAATCTATCGTACTTGTTAGCTAGTTTTTATAAGATTCTGATAGTTTAGTTCCCTGTTGCTCAACAGATCCGGGGCACCTCACCAAATACGGCATTGGTGGTACTCGCCGGTTTTTAGTGGAAAAAGCTGCGCCTACCTTACCATCTTTCGGGTACAGCGAGTCCCACATCGGGTATCTGGGGAGTCCACCCCTCCCCCGCGGATTGCGTAAATGCATTTCCCGGCGTAAAAATTAACACTCTGATGACTCTGATGACTCTGAGGAGACTCAAACCAATCTTGCGAGGTTAGTTTGAGTATTAGAAGATTCTAACAGCACTGAAGAATGTCCGAATGCGCCCATATCCTAAACCTAAAACCTACTATTTTTCAACATGCATGTCGAATAATACGTTTACCAACATGTACGTTTATCGACATATAAGTTTTCCCAACACGTACTTTTTCTAACAGGCATGTTATCCAACATTTACGTTTACCAACCGTACGTCTCTTAATACGTACATTTCCTACTTGTATGGACAGTTCCAAAATGTAAGTTTTCTAACACGTATGTTTACAAACATGTACGTCTCCCAACAGGTTCGTTTCCCAACATGAACCAGTCCCAATACGTACATAATGTTCCCTAAAATATACGTTTTCCAAACGCGTAAGTTTTCGAACGTTCCCACATTATAGCGCGCATGTTTGCAAAATACCTTCCAACAGTATGTTACTTCATTATACACATAGCTTGTTCTGTATTCCCCACCATGGTTCAGGCCTTGTCGTGGCGGTGGGGCTCAGTAACCTAGGGTGCACCTTGGGCTAAGCTAATTGGGCCGAGGGGGCTCTTTCTACCCCTCTTATAAGAAGAGGGGACAGAAGAGCAGGGGACAAGGATGAGTATGGGAACCTCACCCCATTGTAATGTCCCGACGTTGGGAGGGGTTGTTCTGTGGTGCGGGACAACCCCTCTGTGGAGGTGGCGTCGGTCCCTTGCGGGACTGACTAGCCGTCGAGGTGCCCTGTTTGTTTTCTAGATCCGGGGTACCTCACCTAAGGCGGCATTGGTGGCACTCGCCGGGTTTTAGTGGGTAGAGCTGCGTCTATTTACCAGCTGTCGGGCGCAGCGAGTCCCACATACCCGCGTGGGGATGCCTCAGAGCATTTCCCGGCGTCAAAGAAAAAAAAAAAAAAGAAAAAAAAAGCTTGTTCTGTATTCATTAAATTTTTATTTGTTATTCAGGAAAGCAGATGTAATATAAAGGTAAAACGTAACTGTATTTTATTAAATAGGACTAAACGATGTTTGTATTATGTTTAAATTCATAAAGTTTAATAAAAATGTAACATTGTTAATGTTTGCATGCATTTATTATGCATATATTGCATAATAAATGCAATATTACAGTTAAATAAATACACTATTTCATATTAAATAGTGCATAATATGGTTACATTGTATTTTACGTTGTATTAGTGAGATGGCGTTGTGTCGCGTTCCGTCTGCAGAAGTATCCTGGTTATTTCTTCCGTTATTCTTCGGAGAGAAGGTTAAGATGTCACAACATTCAGTGTTGTGACATCGTAGCGATCGTACGTTCGTGTTCCAAAGAAAAAAGTCAGAGTCTCTCAAAGTTTTGTGTTCATTTTGCTTCCATCATGTTCAGATGTGCTGGTTGTAACTCAGAAAGTCGGGATGTGGCGCAATGCAGTGCATGTTCGCGTTGTTTTGATTTTAACTGTGCAGGCATAACTGAAGTAGGTTACAGAAAGCTAGGTGACAGGAAATCTAATTGGAAGTGCCTGGGCTGTAAAGGCAGTACTCAAAATGTCGGACAACAAGTTCTGTCTTCGCCGTCACTCACCAAGACTACAACAGATCTTGATAGCTTGTACAGCGAGATTAAGAAGATGTCAAAACGAATGTCCATCTTAAATACTTTGGCTGAAGATATGAAATCCATCAAATCAGAAATTCAAGATCTAAAATCGTCTGTGGACTACGCACATGAAACTATCAAGGCCTTTTCCGATAAATTTTCGGACATGGAAGCACGATTAGAGATGCTAGAAAATGACAGGTCCGAGCTAATCTCCTTGAAGAAACGAGTGGATCAAATGGAATCGACTTTAAAAGATAACGAACAGCGTGCACGCATGAATAATATAGAAATAAAAGGTGTCCCACAGAAAAGCTCAGAAAATTTATTAGATATTGTCATTAAAATTGGATCTGTGGTGAACTGTAACATTTCAAATAGCCAAATAAATTATATATCTAGGATACCAACAAGAAATGACAAAAGTAAGGATAGTAAAAATATTATTTCAGTTTCAATAATCGCTATATAAGAGATAACTTTGTGGCTTCCGCCCGGTCACACAAATCACTTACTCCAAAGGATCTGCAACTTCAAGGAGATGGCAAAATATTTATAAATGATCATTTAACACTAGATAATAAATTGCTATTAAATAAAACAAAGATGCTGGCCAAAGAAAAAGGATTTATGTATGTTTGGGTCAAATACTCTAAAATCTGGATCAGAAAAAACTCTGAATCGCGAGCCTTTTTTATAAAATCAGAGTTAGACCTACTCAAAATAGCAAACTAAAATCAAAAGTATTAATGTCAAAAAGTTTGAGAAGCGGTATAGACATTTATACGCACCGAACGAATTCTTTTGTTCGCCGGACACTCAAGGACATGTTAGACCCTACCAACGTACTGATGCATTTGACTACCCTCAGTTACTCATTTTTTACTTTGTTTTTAATATGTCGTAAGTTACATTGTCATACTTATTGTTTATACAGTAAAATCTCATATTCCATGCGCTTAATAACTTGTGAATTTGTTTATGTGGTACGCGTATGCGAAGAAAATATATATATTAAATATTATACATACAATATTATGATTGTAAACATTCAATTGTTGATTTATACATTAACACTGGCTAATACGGGAACATTATTTCTTTGGAACACCAGCTTTTGTTGCGTTTTTAATAAAAAGCTACTCTCATTAGTATATTATCATAATATTATTATTGCTATGACAGTTTCTAATCAAACATTACAATTTCATATTGATCAGTGTTTATGCTTGCGTGATGCTGCGGTGGGATATGATTACAGATTGCTATGGTTTGTCTCTAACTGTTTATTACATAATAATAGTTATAAAAACATCGGCGAATTCGGTATGTTTAGTTATATTTACAGCTTAAGATACAAATGGGACTTATGTTTATGCTTGCGTGATGCTGTGGTGGGATATGGTTATAGATTTCTATTGTTTGTTTATAGCCGTTTATTACATAACAATAATTATAAAAACATCGGCGAACTCGCTATGGTTAGTTATATTTACGGCTTAAGATATAAATGGGGCTTAAATATGTATATGTGCGTGTATTATATTACTTATAATATTATGTAAGTATGTATATGTCTTGACAGTGATATCTTAGATTTTATGTCCCGATGTTTAATTTATCACATGGGGACACTATGTTATAACAAAGTATATTTTAAAATACCTACTTCTTTATCGATCATCATGTTATATTGTTATTTTTATACTACACAACACATTTTGGATTACACTGTGGTTGCCGGATACGGATTTTAAATGACTACGTTAAGGATTTACCACCAAAATGTAAGGGGTCTGCGCACTAAAACACATACGTTTTTTAGAAATGTTTTACAGAACTCTTTTGATGTTATTACATTAACAGAAACATGGCTTATCGATGGTTTAAATGACTCCGAGATTTTTGACGATCGTTACTTAGTATGGCGACGAGACAGAGATTATTCTCGGACGGGTCAGTCGAGGGGTGGAGGTGTGCTTATTGCTGTCAAAAAGAACTTGATAACGGATGGATGTAATGACTGGTGCTCATTGGCAGAAGATTTGTGGGTTATATTAACTTTAAGGAGCTCACAGGCCACACATAAATTATATATATGCACTGTGTACATCATTGGAGAAAATCACGGCTATTCTTTAGGGGAACAATTAGTAAATTTTTCGGAAAAATTGACAGTTAACTCGTCCAGCCGACCAAACGACAGTCTACTCATATTGGGTGACTTTAATATGCCCTATTTAACATGGTCTCGTCAACCTGGGGAATCATACTTGTACCCCACTAATATTAGTGGGTGGCACCAGATTACCTTCTTTGATAACTTAAAATTCTGTAACGTGGAGCAGTATAACCACTTAAAAAATTCTCACGACAGACACCTAGATCTAGTGTTCTCAAATTGTGAGGTAACAGTTGAAGCCTGCCTTGACCCATTAGTGGACGAGGACCCAAATCACCCTGCCCTAATTGTGACCACTCGTTTCACCGACTTTAAGCCTCTAAGCACTACTCCACGAATTAAGTACATGTACGATAAAGCGGACTATAATGCTATTAATGATAAGCTAAGTGAAGTCGACTGGCCTAAAACTTTTTCTAGCAACCACGTCGATGTGGCTGTAGAACATTTTTACCAGATACTTTACAAGTTACGAGATTCTTATGTCCCAACGAAAATCTTTAAAGCTAATCGCAAATATCCTTCCTGGTATAACACATCTTTGATAAAGTTACTAAAAGAGAAACATAAATTTCATTTAAAATATAAGAAATATAAAAATATTACTGATTTAAATACATTTAATCTGTTAAGAGAACGTGCAAAGATTATTGAAAAAGAATGTTATCAAACTTACATAGCGAAAATTGAAAACAATATTGCCCTTAATCCAAAATCATTTTGGTCATTTATTAAAAATAAAAAACAATCAACAGTTTACCCGTCTGTTATGTCCTATGCTGGTGACTCAGTGAGTTCTGGTGAGTCAATATGCAATAAGTTTGCTGAATATTTTCAATCAAATTTTCAGCAACCGTCTTCATGCGATACAATCTCTCCAGATCTTTCATCCTCATCAGAGGTCGTTGTAGATATAGCCAACATTGAAATACTTGATAATGTGGTGTTTCAACTCCTTAAACGTTTAGATCTGAGTAAATCCGCAGGACCCGATCATATTCCCCCATTGTTTATAGTATCTTGTGCAAAGACCTTAAAAATCCCATTGGCGTTATTGTTCAGACTGTCGTTGGATACTGGTACAGTGCCTGATATTTGGAAATCTGCATTTGTAACGCCAATACATAAGAAAGGGCCAAAAAATTTAGTGGAAAACTACAGACCGATTTCCAAATTGTGTATCTTTGCTAAGGTTTTCGAAAGGATTGTGTACAAGCAGGTATATGCTCAAATCAAGAGTATTCTAATTGAACAACAACACGGTTTCGTTAAGGATAGATCAACTACTTCTAATCTTCTTCTGTGCAGTGATTTTTTAGCTGAACATATGTCCACAGGTTATCAAGTAGATGTGATCTACACAGATTACAGTAAGGCATTTGATAGAATTGATCATAAAATGCTATTACGTAAGCTACAGATGGTAGGTATCCGAGGAAATTTATATAGGTGGTTTTCGTCATATATCTCGAACAGATGTCAAACAGTGGTTCTTAACGGATACACGTCATCAACTTTATTAATTATACCCTCAGGTATCCCTCAGGGCTCGATTCTGGGTCCTCTGTTGTTTAATATATTTATAAAAGATATCTCGCATTGTTTTAATCGTTCTAAGATTCTATTATATGCTGACGATATGAAAATTTTTTATCCTATTCGCACTCAAATAGACGCATATCATTTGCAACTAGACCTTCAGACATTTGAAGCATACTGTCAGCTTAATAAGCTTGACTTAAACGTCAACAAATGCTGTGTCTGTACTTTTACACGTAGTTTAACACCACTAGCAACCAACTACTTTCTGAAGGGATCGGCTTTAACCCGAGTTGCTGCTATAAGAGACTTGGGTGTCATCTTTGACTCTAAATTACGGTTTGATAACCACATAGACACGATTGTTTCTAAAGCTTCAAAGGCTCTAGGCTTTGTTATGAGACTATCTTCGGAATTTAAGAATGTAAAAACATTAAAAATACTGTATTGTGTATTTGTGCGCAGCCACCTCGAATATGCGTCCGTAGTTTGGAATCCCGTTTACTCTACATACATAAATCGAATAGAGAGAATACAAAAACGTTTTCTTCGCCATCTACAATTTAAATATCACATATTCGACAGTAGTTACGAATCAAGATGTAAGCGGCATCATATCCTTCCTCTGTATCAGCGCAGGCAAATAACCGATGTAACTTACATTTTTAAATTGTTGAATGGATTACTGGATAGCCCTGAGCTTTTAGCTAAAGTGGGATTACATGTACCATATCACACACGCAGAAACAAACATATGCTTTTACACGTACCATTTGCATCCACAAATTATAGAAAGAATTCATTTACTGTTCGTGCTTGTAAGTCTTTAAACTCAATTTCCAGCGAGTATGATGTTGATCTGTATCATACTAGTCTTGTTGAATTGAAGAAGTTATTAAACAAACGTTTTTTTCGTTAAAACTTTAAATTGAAAGTCTAAAACCTGTTGTCACAAGGCTTTGTATTCACACTTTTTTTTTTCTTTATAGCTTATTTTATTAACATTGTTTAATCTTTTCGTTTTCTACTTGTTCAACACAATACTATTGTTAAGTTATTGTTAAACGTGGAAACTTGTCAATGGCCTTCTATAGTTATAATGTATATTATTGATAATGTTAGCTGTAAGTTTCCCAAAAATTGTAAAATAAAATAAAAAATAAAATAAAATAAAAAATAAAATAAGACAGGCAGTGTAATTACTGGCTCCGAGACATATCCTTATGTAGAGCAGAACATTACCGGCATTAACGAAAAAAAAGGGTAGGCAACATGAATAAATTGTTTGGGATAATTCCTGGTAAACTTGTTTACGTTCATGGGCGACCCTGACCACTTACCATCAGGTGGCATTTCTGCCAGTTTGCCTATCCAACATAACAAAATTTATTTGAACTATTAGTTCTGTATTTTTTTTTTTTGTTTCACGGATAAATCACTTACCACTACTATGTACTACCCAAGCACGTCCGTGTGCTATTGGGTATTTAATAAATTCTGCGAATCGAAAAATTCTTTCACCAGAGTAATTTAACGTTACCACAGTTTCATATATAAAAATAATCATCATCAGCCCGGATCAGTAAGAGGTAGCACCATTGCAGCCGAATTGGGCCGGCACGACCGGGGTGGTACCTCACGCTCACATAATACCGGCGTCAAGTGACAGCTATGCTGTGGCATTTCGTGCGCTTTGTGAGTCTCCAATTGAGTGGCCAATGGGAAAAGGAGGGCAACGCATAATCTCTGGCTGTGCGGATGTATATGGGCGTCGATAGTCTACTTAAGACTTCGACTGCTCGTTTGTCCTCTAATGCTATCTATACATCTATAGAGATAAATAAAATTGAAGTGTCTGTTTGTAATATTAAAATAACCGCTTTTTATTGAATGCATATGTGTATGTATACACGGTACGTATACCGAAATAGCATTTTGTACAATTTTTGTCTGTCTGTCTGTTTGTTCCGGCTAAACTCGGCAACGGCTGGACCGATTTTGATGAGACTTTCACTGACATATAGCTGATATTATAGGGCTTACTTACTACTACTTAGGCTACAAAAATAATCATCATCAATCCGTATACGCCTGTTAATCTAAGTTAACGCGGGCGAAGCTGCGGGCAACAGCTAGTAAAAAATAATACGGTAAATCTTAGTGCGGGGGCAGCTGCGGGCAACAGCTAGTACATCATGCAATTATACCAGCTTTGTTCATTACAGTTATTATTATATTATGTTACATGTATGTCGGCGCCGATTATGGGATTATCAACTAAATTTGTCAATAATCCAATGTGTAACTAGCTCCAGTTGACATTAAAGTCAACATGTTAACAGAAATTGAAGTTGACGGCGATATTTTTTCTCGATTAGTTTGTATTTCGAATTTATATCAAATTATACAGTTATGACGGTAAATTATTGTAATTTGGCTATGATTGTAAATTATAGTACCCATATGTACTGTTGCCGGTTTGAATGCTGCCATTTTGTATGGTGCAGGCAATTTGTATGGTGAGTGAGATACATTGGACCACAGACCACTCGGTATACGGAGCGAAACGCGGGAGATGTACGGGGTACACCTGCTTATACGCTCTCTTCCCCCGTACAATTATTCACTCCCTACAAATCAAAAGCACCCTCTTGGAAGAGTGCTTTAATACATCCCTAGCGTCACTCTCCCCTTTCTGGGGCTGACGACTTCACATCACGACGGTGACGGCACGGCAGTCCGGGTGTGTCGAAGTTGCAGCTACGATGTCATCTCAGTCCTTCGTTTGTGCAAACTGTGCGCGAACATCCAAAGATTGCTGAAGCTGTTCTCCGTGGCTGTCAGGTCCTCGTAGCCTACCTTCGTCCATTCGATTCCGTCCAACATCGCGTTACGCTCTTCCTTATACAGGTCACACTCCCACAGAATGTGGTCACGGTCTCGCTATCGTGGCCGCAGTAACAGGATGGTGTGTCACACAACGTCATCCTGTGCAGGCGACCCCTAAAGCATCCGTGGCCGGTAAAAATCTGCGAGAGAACGTAGTCCGGTTCCACCCAGCGGCGCGCCAACCGCGAAGCAACTTCAGGGAAAAAGCTGTATAGTTCTCTCCCATCTCCGCTCGCAGTCCAACTCGTTTGTCAAGCGGAGACAACATCGCTGAGGATCTCGCTCTTCTTCTTCTTGCGTTCCCCGTCTGCGAGCCCCTCGCACTCCTCCTGCACGCGCCCCGCTCTAACAACCTCCAAGTCGGCCGGTAGAACTCCAGCGAGCACCAGAAGTGCCGCTGTGCTACACGATCTGTAGGCCTTCGTTAGTAGGACCAAAGCTGGTCTCTGGCTCCGCAAAACCGCGCTCTGAACGACATACAAATGAGAGCGTCGGCACCATATGGTTGCAGCGTATGTCAGGATAGTGACATAAGTTCCGTGGTACAGGAACCTAAGCGCCCGGTACTTCACACCCCAAGACGAGGTAGAGACTCGTGAGACCTTCTCGAAAGAGCTGGCGGCCTTCTCGCCCATAAAAGACGCATGCGACGCATAGGACTATCATCGATGTATACGCCGAGTACCTTTAGCAGTGGTGACGATCGGGACGGTGGCGCCGTCCAGCTTAACAATAGGTGTACGGTTTGAATCGACTTTTGATCGTCATGGTCTGGGACTTGGCTGGCGAAAATGACAACTGATTACGAGTCCCCCATTCGGAGATCGAATGCAGAATGGTGGAGCATATCTGCTGGATGGAAGCGCGGGCCGACGCCTCAATCGCAAGCGTCACGTTGTCTGCGTATGCCACGATGCTAACCCCATCTGGCTTTGGCAATCGCAGGAGATAGTCCAGAAGGAAGTTCCATAACGTGGGGCCCAGAACTGATCCTTGTTGACATCCCATGGTTGAGGTCTTCCACAGCGTCCGGGAGCTGATAGACATTCCTATTCATCGGCCGCTAAAGTAGCTCACTAAAATTCGATAGATGTTTGTTGGGATACCCGCGGCTTTCGCTTTCAACAATATCATCGGCCACCAGGCGTTGTCGAACGCACCAGAGATGTCCAGAAACACCAGCTGAACGTACTTTTGCGCAGAGTTATCGACGCGCGTGAACACTGTTCGGAGAGCGGTCACGGTTGACCGCACCTTCACGAATCCATGTTGATCGTCAGATATACCGCGGTACAGGCAGGGAGCGCAAGCGATTATAAGCCTTTCTAAAATCTTTCCCAAAATCGGCAGCAATGTTATCGGCCTGTAGGCCTTCGGATCTGTCTGCGGTTTGTCATTTCCCTTTGGCAAGACTATCAGTGCTCCTATCTTCCAGATATCCGGAAAGACTCCCTCAGAGATGCAAGCTGAATACATCAGCATTATCTCGCCGGAGGAAGCCATCCAGGCATTCTTGATAATCCTACGGGTGATTCCGTCCAATCCAGGACTCGTGTTAGGCAGGTTTCTGATAATAAGTTCCACAGTGGCTCGGCTCGGCTCGACCACAGATATATGTAAATGTTTTATTAGAAGATCTAATATTTATTATGGGTCTCAGTTCAAACGCTGCGATTCACCCGCGGCGCGGAAGAGCGACGCGGATGGATTTTTAGGTATCCGCGCGCGGATAGCTCTCCGCGACTCGGGCACTCCGCGTCGCACTGAACGCGCTTTATATGCTATAAGTTAATACATTTGTGCGACCATCGCGGACATCCGCGTCGCACTTAATCGCCCTTTAGTAAAAATTCCAAATATTATCATTATTTTCTTTTTTATATTTGTATGCATCAAGTATCCGTACAGCTGGACGAACGCGGGCATATGAAGGTCATGAAGTAATGTTTTTTAATTTTGTTAAATAAGTTTCCTTTGTTCACGGTTGATATAAAATTGAAATACTAGTTTATATTCAAAATTTCGTTTAAACACTCAAAATATTCACAGGTTGGAGCATCCCGCTAGGTACCAAACTATAACTAAAACGTACGTTATTCTGTCACTAATTAGTTCACATAGTTATATTACAAAAGTTTTTAATTTTGAGTGAATGTTTTACCTCATGACTCATGTGAATAACTAAAGTACAAGTAAAACACATTTTTTTGATGTGACAACGTCTTATAATTCGATGGAGCCGGCTCCACGAACGAAAAAACATGACGCATGCGGCGTTACCTCACTCTGAGGCGTTCCATTTTCTTATGACGTTGTCACGTTCAACTATCGTCAGTAAACCGACTTTACAGACAACCGATTTTTGACGTGACAACGTCTTATAATTCTATGGAGCCGGCTGCACGAACGAAAAAACATGACCTATGCGATGACGTATGCGGCGTTACCTCGCTCTGAGGTGTTCCATTTTCTTATGATGTTGTCACGTTCAACTATCGTCAGTAAACCGACTTTATAGACAACCGATTTTTTTAATACGTTTTTTAAATTACAGGATTTATTAACATGGCTATGTGACAGATTACGTAGACAGTGAGTCCGATATAGTGGCGGCCGGGTAGTCCCATACGAGGAGTATTCTGGCCTTTCACCTGGGCCAGCCTATCTCTGAGGTGATCCTGCTGCCTGTAAATCCGATCCCCTCAAAAAGCAGCTGAAGCTTGCAGTGGTTTTAGTTAGGGCATACACAGCCCAAGTGTGAGTCTTACATAGGGTCAGGAACCAGGTGGTTAATGAGTAAAAAAAATTTTTTAAAAGTTTCAATATTGCCCAGGGCACATCTGTTTTTTTTTGGATAGTCAATTTACACGGGCCATCTAATGGTATTAGCCATCTCAAGTGGTAAATGTTGTTCAGCCAATCCGGGACTTTGCCATGGATACCAAAGAAGAAGAAAGAAATTAAACAAGGAAATGCTGGAAGGTGGAACACCTCCCTTTTTCCAATAGCTTTGCTGTGTTTCGGAAAGAAGGGTAAGACAGGCAGTGTAATCACTGGCGCAGAGACTTAACATCTTATGTCTCGGGACACATAAATGAGTTAGCTAGTTTCAGGTTAACTGGTTTATGCTCATGGGCGATGCTGACCGTTTACTATCATGTTGTCCGTTTGTCTATCTATCATAACAAAGAACAAGAATAAAATAGTCTATGTAACCATAATAATGAATTAACTTACATCTCATTTATAAAAATCGGATAAGTGCTAACACATACATACCGGTAAAACTCTTTCTGTTAAAACATTTACACACGCAAACCCGCGTGCAACTACCAGTCAATTACAAATCACTAAGCCCCGATCGATACTTTATAAACTACAGTGCATGTAAATTGCCTCCAGATTGGCACAACCTAAACTGAGACGCCCTGGGCCTGTATATGCAATTATGTGACGTTAGCTTGGTAACTACTGAATGACGTCATGCATGATATTGGGCCATGAAAGGTCATGTTCTGGTTGGGATTTTGATGGGAATTCGAGTGGGATTTAATGGCAAAGTGAAACATGAAGTGAAATTCACGTGTGAGATTTCTAGTGTCGAGTATTTTTGGAATCAGGAAAGGTGCAATGTGGAACGTCGCAATTATGATATTAATGAGCCAAAAATGCTGGAACATAATGGATATAACTTATACTAAAGATACACAAGAGGCTAATGATTTTTGAGCTATTAAGCCTAGCTTTTCTAAGACCAAGGAAAGAAAACGTCTAAATAAATAATAGAATCATGCCGTTTGCCGTCACGACACTTGAGTAGATTTTACTGGCGAGGACCGCCAATAGGTGTTTCCTATCAAAATGTTGTCTGTCACGGGACGCCCCGTATATGTGAAGCATCTATGTTAAGACTAGCAGCGCCCCGCGGTTTCCCCGCGTACTTCCCATTCCCGTGGGAGTACAGGGATAAATTAATATGTTATTCTGATGTGTAAGCTATGTTAGTGTAAAGTTTCATTAAAATCTATTCAGTAGTTTTTGCGTGAAAGAGTAACAAACATACATCCATACATTCTTACAAATTTTCGCGTTTATAATATTAGTAGGATTAAAATCATGTCAAATCACCGTCATGTCGTTTGCCGTCGTAATATTCGAGTTGATTTAACTACAGAGGCGCGCCACTAGTATTTCATATAAAAAGTTAAAAAAATCTACTTAAAGTACTTTTTATGTAAAGAATGTGAACCTTCAAATTATCCTGCACGAGTATATTATATACTAATATTATAAAGCTGAAGAGTTTGTTTGTTTGAACGCGCTAATCTCAGGAACTCCCGGTCCGATTTGAAAAATTCTTTCAGTGTTAGATAACCCATTTATTGAGGAAGGCTATAGGATATATAACATCACGCTGTGACTAACAGTAGTTAAGTTGAGTAAGTTAACTCGGGCGAAGCTGCGGGCAACAGCTAGTTACAGATATTTCTATACCTGTAATCGAAGGGCGCCTTTCAAATTTTAATTGCAATGTCATCCACAACGCCGAGTATTAAACACTAGACGAATTGAAAGGAGATTGAAAAATTCTGGAAAAATCCCGAACGCTTTGATTATTGATGGGTATCATAGGAAACGTAGCCTTTTGTTGGTTAGGCTAAAATCGATTTGTTATCCATTGTTGGATGTAGGCAATAAATGCCAAGATGGCGGCTGCTAGAAATCCACTTGAACTGTCTAGCCCTGTAGCATATGTACTCTTTATACTCGCATACAATTGCGTGTTTTTTGTTTGACATTATTGCCTTTTAATTTTCATTGCCTATGCTCTCCTCTTAATAAACTTAGCCATATTCTCACGTCGTCTATACCGCAGAATTGAAGACTAAAGTCTTCAACCAATGCGTTCTCCCCGTGATGACCTACGGGGCCGACGTGGCCTCTAAATTTACGACTGATCCTTAAGTTTGCCGTAGCTCAACGTGCAATGGACCCTGCTATGTTGGGTGTTTCTTTGGCAGATAGGATTCAAAACGAAGACATCCGCCAGAGAATTAAAGTTACCGATATCACGCGAAGATTAAGCTCGTTGAAATGGCAGTGGGCTGGTCACACACTCAAAAGTGGAGGCTGGGTACGGGTAGACGAAGTGTTGGTCGGCCATTAACCAGGTGGGAATCCGTGTGGGTGTCCGGTCCATGTTGGATGAGAGTGGCAAGGGTCGTCGTTTTGGCGTTCTTTAAGGGAGGCCTATGTTCAACAGTAGACGGATGGGGGCTGATGATGATGATTATGATGCTCTCATATTTCTACCGATGGGAGGGATGCGCTGTGTCGCGCTTACCTCTGCATGACTACCATCATCTTGTTTATTTACTCCATGAAACAGAATTGCTGTGTTTCGGTGAGTTTCAGTATTGCTATTGGCACCAGACTTCTGTCATTTTGCCTATCAAACTACCATAAAAAAACAGATCGGCCACCTTGGCGTTCAAAAGAGGCCTATATCCAGCCAAAAAATTGATGAAGAAGATGATGATGAATATTGTAGATTTTGTTAATGATCGTTAACCATATGTATTAGTCAACGATCATGATCATGTCATTAAAAACCTACCCGTTGTCTGTAAAGTCGGTTAACGGACAATAATTTTACGTGATAACGTAATGCGTCACAAGCCGATTGCTTAGGCCGATCGTGCCTCTTGGATGGATGTGGAACGTGGCACTTTTTCGTGCGTGCAGCCAACGTTCATCAATTTATAAGACTCACGTCAAAAGTATAGATAGCCATATAACAGTTTCGTATTTGTGAAACTCGATGAAGGCCCAGGTATTCCTTGTTTCCGATATGTTCCCGGGAGGTTAGTTAACAACTTGTACTTCCACAAATCTGTGTAAAGAATTTAATAAACATGTATAGGTTACTTCGGTTAACATTTCTGTATTCGGTAAATAACTTGCCTTATTAAAAGCCACGTGGTGACTTCTAAATAACTTGTATCATAGGTATTAGGTAAATATATCTTATATCTTTAAATGAGCAATTCTTGTATATATATAATTGGAATCTCGGAATCGGCTCCAACGATTTTCATGAAATTTAGTATATAGGGGGTTTCGGGGGCGATAAATCGATCTAGCTAGGAATCATTTTTAGAAAATGTCATTTTATTATAAAAAATAAAAAAATACCGAGCAAAGCTCGGTCATCCGGGTACTAAAGATATAACTTCTTAAATCAACATATAAGAAGTTATATAACTATTGCCAGCTGTTTCACCCGCATTAACAGATTCCGTATTCTAGCTGATGCTTACGATGATCATTTGATAGCCTATATACACTTCCTTATGGTATTAAAAAAGTAGCACTTTCTTTTTTTATATCATAGGAGGTCAAACGAGCAGTCAAAGCTTTAGACTACCGACACCCACACAAATCTGCATAACCAGAGATTATGCAGATGCGTTGCCCTCCTTTTCCCTATCCCCCCCAATGGCCCACCGGAAGCATACAAACCGCACGAAACGCAACAGCTTAGCTCTCACTTGACGCCGGTGTTATGTGATCGAGAGGTACCACCCCGGTCGTGCCAGCCCAATTCGGCTGCAAAGTAGCATGGCACTACCTCTTACTAAATATTTTATTGTAGTATAATAATATTTTTAGATACGCCACGTTTCGGGTACTTTACAGCAATCGTGGTCACGGGACTGACCAACTGACAAGAATTAGAAACGTCGGGCATGTAATTAGCCGCGATAAAATGCGTAAAAGTTTGTTTCATTATAATGAGTGAAATTTGCGTCGACAATAGAGAAAAGAGTGTCATTTAAGTAAAAATTAATTGTTAACTATTGAAATAAAGTTTCAAATTATAATTGTAAAATATTGAATCTTGATAATACCTAATTTGAACACTTCCCAGTCGTGTCCCTAAAAGTTGAAACTCTTCAATTTGTATCTCGATTACATGAAAAAGTCCCGGTCCCTTGGGATGCAACTTATTGAGAGTAAAACAATATCAAAATTCACGTCTCATATTCAACGATGTTTTTTGTAGCGCGATGTAGAAACATCTAAATCACTAAATAGCGCCATCTATGTATTATGAAATATACACAAAATTTATGTTACATTTATTGTTCTAATTTTAAATTGTTCTTTTTTTAAATATACTAGAAAAAAGTAAAAAATGTATCACTTAAAAACATTGTCACGGAAGGCATTAAAAAGTAGCAGCAATTATTCCATAGCACAATGATTGCATGCAAGTAGCTTTTGCAGCGGGAATTAGTATGCAAATTAGTTACGAATGGAATTTAGGGGCGAAAAACTACGGTTATTATACTTAGAAGTTTTCTACAAAATCCCCGGTGGTTTCAGGAAATGGCTTCTTTTATTCCACCAGGAGTTTAAATTTAGAATATAGCCAGAATGAGAGCGTTCTGAGAAAGATCCTACTTTTATTACTATTTATCCCCTAAGCTGGTATTTTTACACATGACGAAACGGAGGGACACGATAAAATTTTGTTTGTATAAAAGACAAAAGATATATTGTTTTAAATATGGCACAGAGTTATATTTTCGGAATACCTATCGAAATAAACAGTTAAATAGCCGCCGCGTCTTACGCATTTCATAATTTAAATGATTTGAATCGTTAGAATTTTACTTACAGGTTGGATATAATTTAACAAATTCGTATTAAATCTGATCGAATCAAAATAATATTTGTTATAACCTAGATAACATAAATTGTTTTTCGGGTAGGGGGCCGTCCATAAATTACGTCACACGTTAAGGGGAAGGGGGGCGTCCGACGAAGTGTGACATTATGTGACAAGGGGGTGGGAGGGCTCCCAGATTTTGTGACGTCACATAAGACTAGGTACTATGAACTAATTAAAAAAACTAAATTAAAAACAATTTAAAATAAAACTAATTTCGGAACAGCTGTTTTGATTTATCAATTTATTTATATAAAAATTGCAAAATATGTGACGTCACATTAGGGGGGGGTCTTATAAATGTGACCATCTGTGACAAGGACGGGGGAGGGGTCCCAATATCATGAAATTCGTGTGACGTAATTTATGGTTGGCCCCTAGCGGGTGATGATCAGGGAGTTTATTTTTTATACCATAACGAGGCAAACGAACAATCGAAGCTTTACGGTGACTAGTGACGTCCATACAGAACCGCACAACCAGATATTATGCACATGCGATGTCCTTCTTTTCCCTATCCCCCCACCGGATACTCACAATCCACACGAAATGCGATAACATAGCTGTCACTTTACGCCGGTATTATGTGAGCGTGACACTTAAAAGAGATAGTTTTATGTGTAACTTTCTCATTTCACAGAATGAAAAAGGTTCTTTAAAAATAATTAATAACATGATTCTGCTCAAGCTTTTTACGTTTGTATGAACACTCTACTAACACTGCCAATAAGGTTCCAGAGTGGAGGCCGTTCGGGTAGACGAAGTGTTGGTCGGCCATTAACCAGGTGGGAAGACGATCCCCACCATGGTTCAGGCCTTGTCGTGGCGGTGGGGCTCAGTATCCTAGGGTGAGCGGTGCACCTTGGGCGAAGCTAATTGGGCCGAGGGGGCTCTTTGTACCCCTCTTCTAAGAAGAGGGGACAGAAGAGCAGGGGGCAAGGGGTGAAGATAGCAACCTTACCCTATTGTACAGTTCCGACGTTGGGAGGGGTTATTCTGTAATGCGGGGCAACCCCTCTGTGGAGGTGGCGTTGGTTCCTTGCAGGACTGACTAGCCGTCGAGGTGCCCTGTTTGTTTTCTAGATCCGGGCACCTCACCATAGGCGGCATTGGTTGCACTCGCCGGGTTTTAGTGGGTAGAGCTGCATCCATTTACCAGCTGTCGGGCGCAGCAAGTCCCACATACCCGCGTGGGGAGACCCACTCCCCCGCGGGATGCCTCAGAGCATTTCCCGGCGATAAAGAAGAAAAAAATAAAAAAAATGTGCGAAGATGATCTCCGTACAGTGACCAGTCCGTGTTGGATGCGGGTGGCGAGGGATCGGCCGTCTTGGCGTTCTTTGAGGGAGAGATATGTTCAGCAGTGGACGGATAGAGGTTGATGATGGTGATGATGATGATCATCTGAACACTCAACCTGTAAAAGAAAGAGTCGTGTAAAAGCGTTTTGCAAGTCGTTCAAATGACTCAAAGAGTTTCACTTCTCAGCTTCCTTAATGCTGAATTAATTCCTCCTCTAACTACAATGGAGGCTACAACTACGTATAACTTTTGTTTAGCACTATTGTATGTCGAGAAAGGTAATATTAATTATTACATACAATCATCATCATGCAGTGTGGTGACACCTTCCACCCATATAAGATTACGTATAGCCCACATTAGTATGAGCTATGTATCTTAATAATATGTATGTGCGCCCCCCAAGCAGTCCAATATACGACGATCTATAGTAAAGACGTGTTTCATTACCATCCAACCTATTGGCCTCCCTTACAATCATTAGGAGACACGTCAGTGTCTAGAGCCAAGTACATATTTTGGCGTGAGACACTGTGTATACAAGGTTGATAAAAGCGAGAGGCATTAAATTAAACCACGTATACTATGTACCATTTTCAGGCTACACACCAAAACTTAGACCAATAGAATCAATAGTTTAGTCACAGGATATTTTTAAAGTTTTAAAGCCGCTCCGCTTTGTTCGATTAATGGCTCTAGCTTTTATCAACCTTGTATATTCTCGAGACATAATATGTAAACATAACCTCCTCATATTTTTGGGGCTATATTTATCCATCGTTCAACCAAATTGTCATTACAAAAAGCTGTCAAGAGAATCATTTATCGATAATGTCAATGCGCGACACACGCCCGTGGGGGTGTTCCGCTGTGTCGAGCTTCTGTCTGCATCGGTACCACCATCTTTTTCTTTTACGCCGGCAAATTCTCTGAGGCATCCCGCTGGGGAAGGGGGGAGGTATGAATGGTAAGGTGGACGCAGCTCTACTAAATAAAACCATGGTGGGCGAGTGCCCACCATGCCGCCTATGGTGAGGTGGCCCGGATCTATTGATCAAACAAGGCACCTCTACGGCTAGTCAGTCTCCACCACCTCCACAGAGGGGTCGTCCCGCACCACAGAACAACCCCTCCCAACGCCAGGACAGTGCAATGGGGTGAGGTTCCCATCCTCACTCCTTGTCCCTCCTGCTCTTTTGTCCCCTCTTCCTGTAAGAGGCGTACAAAGAGCAGCTCCCTCGGTTCAATTTGCTTCACTGAGCCCCACCTCCCAAACAATAGTTATCAAATGATTTTTCGAATATAGTTTCCTTAGCATTTGCTACGCATCTTTGTATGACTACACATAGTCAACTAAAACTAAATAGTTCTTGCATCCTTTTCATCGAATTTATTCGTTTAGTTTAAACCTGTTAGCATCGAGCATATTATAACAGGATAGAGTAATAATTTAAACCATAAAATTCCAAAACCGGTCAGTGATTTGTCACTGACGCAACAGCAGTTCAACCAACCAGTAATCTGTATGTACGTCCCATCAGCTAATCATCCATCAATGGACTCGCGGCCAATCAACGCGCAGAACCGACGCAGCGTCGCAGCACAAATTTGTCGGAATTTGTTTTCATACAAAGCACAATACTACTGCTCTATTCCAGTTAATATATAACTGGAATAGAGCGGTACCTGTCAGTAACAGGATTGAGAACGAATTGACCGCTTAATTTAAAACTAATAGAAGCTTTTAATTGAAGTGTTAAAATTGCTTAGTAAAATTGAGTGATGGTCTGTTAACGCTGAAATTAAAAGACAATCTATTTGTGCTCAATGATAAAAAATAATTATAATAAAACAACTTTTACGGATTTCATCGCAGTTTATTAAAAAAAATAAACGTCTTACGTTTAGGAGCCATACAGTAACCATGGTCACGGAAGAACAGTCCTCCATGTAAAAATCTTAATAAACCGCGACAAAATCCGTAAAAGTTGTTCCATTATAATAAGTGAAATTTGCGAAAAATAATTACAAAACTTTCTATTTTAATTGGTTTCAATTATATTAAATTATATAATGAAATTCAAAATATGTTATATTATATATTCGCAAAAACTTCTATCTTTAAATGTGTTTATGGTAGTTGTACCTCTAAAAAATATTTTATCTGTATCATCTGCAATTGTCAACGTTTGAGAGCAACACCGACAAGCTGAGAGGCCGGAGATTTCTGCTCCAATTCCCGCGCACAAAACTCTTTGTCCCGTGAAATCTACCTCGAATTATAAGGTGACGTTTGTCTTTATTTTGAACTCTGTCTCTCTCTATCTACTTGAAATATACTCTATTCAAATAGTTATCTTGTTTGTTTTACACTATTTATGAATTGCACTCTTTATTATTATTCACTTTTTATTGCTCTGTCGGATATAGGCTTCTTTCAATAATACTAAGATGCATCCCATCCAACTACGACCGGATGCTGCACGAAGATTGTCGTCGCATCTAATTAGTGGTCCACATGTTCTATGTCTTCCCCAAGTTTTTAGAAAATTTATAAAGATTTTATGATTTTTATTTAATAAAATTTTTAACGTAATAACGTCTTGTATAAAGAGGAACGCCGACTGCACGCACGATAAAGTGTCATGTTCCACCTAAGTCGAGCGTGCAAGCGAGAGCGCGGAATAAGCGATAGAGAGGCATGATCGGCCTTAACGTTCATCTTGTGACGCATTATGACTGTAGCATGTAAAATTATCGACAATAAAATAAAAGGCTAATAGACAGAGCTATTTTCATAACTAGAATAGTTATAGGTAATTTGATTTGAATTTTAAGTAATATTTTGTGAAGACAAAAATTCCCCAAGTAAATCCAGCTTGTTTTGTATGTAAAGCTTGGCAAAAAAGAGTATGACGTGGTGACAGGTGGAACTAAATATTTTACTAAATGGAAACCTATGATGTTGACAATACTTGGCCGACAAATACTAGATTTTGAGTAAAGCTTAGTTAGTGTTTCACATTTATTTTTAACGATTTGATTAAATTATCTTACTGATTTTCCATATTATGATGAAACCTCAGGGAAAGTGGCGCCCTCATTTTTTCCATACTCTTTTTTGCCAAGCTGTACTCCATAATGATATAACTGTCAAAAAAATCAATACTCAAAACTTTGTACGACAAAAAATCTTAAACGTCATAGTGATTGAAGGTGCTTAAAACGACATTGAGTTCCCCAAGTAATTTCTCATTTTAGGGGAATATTTGATGAGATCTTTGAAAGTGACTTATATAATTTCATCGTCGACCCTCTTACTCTTCAACTGTGTCATCGAAAAATGTGAAAAGTACAGACACTAGTGGGACTCGCGTACTGAGCGGTACGAACGATTATTGGCCTAATAAAAAAATACATTAAGTATAAATAAAATTTAATTTGCAAAATTTTAACCAATACGTATAAAAGATACGTAGAATTTAATAATCAATATTCTAAAATAAAAATGTTTACTATCATATGTAGATTCGCCTATAGCTTAGAAAAAATGTTGGCCGCCCGACAGATATAAAATATCGATTTTCAATATAAGAATTCATAATAATCAATAAACAAATTAAAGGAGTAGGAAGCGAAGGAATAAGATATCAGGACATGACAGCGTCATGCCTTTCGCCATCATGGTGCTATTTGATGTTTCTCCAAAAAAGTCACTATGGCACAACGGACTAAAGCGTGATCGTAGAAGGCATTTTTTTAGACTACGGGCCCAAAAACATAAAACTTAGGCGACTGTGTATTTTTTTAAATTCTTAGTCTTACCTAGTACATACTATTATTTATTCTAGAGTCTGACGTAAATTATGTTATTATGTTCGTAGCACAGTTACGCTCTCGTAGCACTGCCACGTAGCTCTTGTACACGTGGAAATATTTCGTAGCTATGCTACGTGATTTTGTTATATACCTTCTCTATTTTAAGAACAAATTGTAAGCTTGCGATAAGTTTTTTTTTTAATTAAAATATATGAATTTATAGATTAATGAAAATAAAACACAATATACATTGAAACATATTTATTCGCAGAGTAGACAAGAGGGTACACAAAATGATACACAATATCTTAATACAGACAAAGAGCGTTATAAATACGAATTTACATGTATAAATAATTTCTGAATCAGTCCAAAGAACAGGGCGCCACTAAATAACTTATAAGTTTACATTTGGTCCCTTATCTGAATCGCTTTTAGAATTTAGCAACGTAAAGGATAGCTAGCAAAAAAATAAGGTATTGTGATATGTATGTTTTTTTTGTAATCGGTACAATTTGATAGTTTGTATTAAATGGCTAAAAAAGTTAGTGTAATAAAAATCATGATCAACACTCGTGATATAAACATGAATGAAACAAATAATTCTAAAAAATGATTCAAATAAATCAAAAAATTCATAAATATTCGAGCAAGACCTTTTTTTTATTTTCTTATATATGTTTTGTTTATTTTTATAAACTTTGTACAATACTTGGAGTGAGCATAAATTATCATTTTTTCATCGCCCCATTTCTAAAAACTGCTTATAAAATTTAGCGTACTTCAACAACTTGCGGCTTCGCACTCGTATTTCAATTTCTCATTAGAATGTGTTGGAATGAAAAGAAGAAAGCTTTAATTTTCAATCCTCCATATACTCTTGTAAAAATATTTTCCGTCGGTTTAATTCTTGCAAAATTAAATTAAGAAAAACATACATGATACAGTACACGATCATAACATTATATTATTTTTCTACCAAAAAGAACTTTATTAAAAACAAAGTAAACTTCTAACGGTGACTATCGACGTTTGTTTCAACAACGATGACTATTTCCAACTGTAAAAGCAGTCTTTTTGGATTACTGCTTTTAAGATCACCTTTATGTAATTCAATTTTTTTGCAGGGGATCCACTATGGTGAACAACAAACAAATGGTATTTAGTTTTCTGACTAAAAATTAAACATATACGGCAAATATTATGCACGAAATAAAAACTCTTCTAGTCCACTTTCAGTGTTATCGTCATCAATTTAATTATCCAAGAATTTGTCACCAATGGAACTAATAAAAACATATTCAAATACCACAGATGCCAAATGGAATGCAAAACTAAAGGTTCCAAATATTTGAAAACCTAACCTAAAATGTCAAAGAGTTCGAAAGCGGGACGAATATTGAAACGGAAATAGATGTAAGGGATATGATAAATGATGCAAACTGCAAGCCGCAGCTTTTCCAGCTGGAGGATATGGAAAAAGTTTCCACAGAATTTACATAGAGCTTACTAATAATAAACTTCTAGAAGTATGTATGATATCCTACTAGTTTATTGTAAGCAAATAACATTAAATAACTGCAGACAAACTATATTCACTATAAGATCGTTCCAAGTTCACGAGTATAGTATGATAATAGAGGTCACGAAAGTAACTTTGCTAGATATCTACTGCGCTTTTGTGCCAAAAAATTATGAGAAATACGGTTTTTCATGACGATCGTTTGATATGTTTGCACCTCATCTGAATACATGAATACTATTGTAAATTGACAATGAGTAACTCAGGCACAGCTCAATCAGATAAAAGCATATATTGCGAACAAACACACAAACATATAATAGACAGCGATGTGTACTTATAACTGTTGTCCATCATTTGGGTCATACATATAAAATATACAATAACATTAGCAGTTCTACATTAGACGATATTTACACGCAAGTCCAAAACTGTTAAACACGCAATAACATGAAACGTGTAAATATGGGGCTTATACTTTAGGCCTAAAACCAATTATGTACATACCAGACCGTTGTTGGATACAAGCCATTACAAAGATAGGATTAAAGTAAATAGAAGTCTTATATTATCCTTTAAAAAAAATGGAAATGATATTAATAATTTAAGAAACGAACAGTTCAGAAAAATCTAAGTAGAAAATTATTTTATGTGTAGAAATTAATGAGTGACTAAATAAACTTACACTTGAATCACAACTTGAAATAAAAACCTAGAGTCAAACATAATTATGATCAAATTCAAACAGGCCTTAAGGGCCGATAACATTGCCAATTTGTATGACCAAACAAGTTTTGTTTGGCAAATTAGTTTGAGATGTCAACGAATCAATTTTCTAGCACCAGTGTATTATAACACTCCTTTTAATTGCCTAACTCTACCACACCAAGAATGATTTTTAATTATAATACCCAAACGATTTCTGAATTGAAATTTCCTCGTCGCAATATCAGGAGAGAAGGACATATCGTAAGAAAATGGTTAAAAAAATATCAATTAGTTCGCTTATTACAGAGTAAAAATTTAAATTTAGTAAGAAAAGAACCTATTGCGAAACTAAATATGTATCTAATGATCAACAGAAACAATACTTTTTACCAAGGTGTAAGTGTAATACTTTATTAATAGTAGACTCACTTTGAAAGTACTACATTGTATTTTTTTAAATTCATACAAAATAGTTTAACTATTCAATTCTTGTACTTTGTATCACTTGTTTCGTTAACAATAACAACAACGCACCTGCTAATCCTCTGGTGTAGATGTCTGTAGATATCGCTAATCACTTACCATTAAGTGAACCGACTGTCCGTTTACCGAACAGTAAAAAAAATAAATGGCATCAATTAAAGTATTAAACCGGTTATAACTTTCGATCCTTTATAACTGAATAACACCAATTCCTCAAATTGAATTGTTAAATCGATTTTGGCGTGGTAACACATTTTGCGACCAAATTATCACTGTATGACGCACGAGCGCTTATCGTTCGAGCTTCGCACCAGCCTATGCAAGTTGAGCTTTGGACTACCCCCCACACTATCCCCGTCTCCTTTGGCACACGTCTTCGTCCTCATTATCATTAAATCCGTCCTTATACTCGGTCTTCTAACATTCGGTGCAACAACACCGCACGCGTCAGACAATCTCCTCTTTATAGATAAAGTACATTTCTTACTTCTATTACTTTGACTACTCGTGGGGGGTAAAGTACACGGGCTGCCAAAAGTTGTGGTGACACGTTTGTGGTGATTCGGCGCCATTTCCAGAGGTAAATTGGCAACGACGAACAGTTCGTAGAAGAGATCGTCGACGTGAAAATTTTTTTTGGCGGATGTTTCGACGAACACGCAACACGAGTCCTGAGTCGCGCAGTATGCGGTCGCCTCTTCAGGTTGTACAGTCCTGAAATGTTAACTTGGTTACATATTCAAAAATTACTAGTTGATATGGCTTTTGAACATTTGATGGAGGCCTATGTTCAGCAGTGGACGGATAGAGGCTGATGATGATGATGGCTTTTGAAGGGCTTTCCGACTTGCTTCTTAAAGATAATAGAGCTAATAAATGTCCCTTGGATGGTTGGGGACATACATGTCTCATTGTAATGAAGCATAATAATTCTAAGTGATAAGATTTCTAATCCAACCGGGTTTCGCATCGTGTGTCCTAAAGCCTCCTCAAGAAAGTCGCAGTTACTTTTAATACTTTAGCTTTATATGTCCCAGGTGGGCTCAGAGTGGATAGATAAAATAAATTCTATGGTGATGGGTTTAAGTGGAAGTACATTTATTTTAAAGAAAGAATAAATTTATATGACACATTAACCTTAAATATATGGTATGTAGTAAAACAAAAAGGTCAAAAAGGCAAATAGCTTAGTTTATGCGACTGCACTAGTGACTGGCGCGCTGATTTACCTTGATGACTACGTGGGTCGTCTACGTCTAAGACTGTAATTACTGAACTGCATATTAAAAGAAATAATACTTTTCTTAACGACTTCAGTTTCTTTGTGACTCTGGTACCTTTAAGAAAAGGATTATTTTGTGCTTGCTTGGTTATGAAATATGAGTCTGTATGCATAAAATATTAACTTTTTTATGTCATAAAGAGGCAACCGAGCAGTCGGAGCCTTATGGTGACTACCGACGCCTATAGACATCCACACAAACAAAAGTTATACAGATGCGTTGCCCTCCTTTTCCCTGTCTCCCCCAATGGCCCACCGGAAACTCACAAACCGCACGAAACGCGACAGCATAGCTGACACCGCTGTTATATGAGCTAAAGGTGCAGCAGCAGCATGGCACTACCTCTTACATTAACTGAGCAGGTTAGGCAGAAAAAACTGATGTTAAGTAATTAATCATTTTCAAAAGAATTCGCTCAGACAACATATTTCGGAATGAATTTATAAAACTTACTTAAGTTCTCTATCGCATTTGTTTCCAGCTATCGCCATCGGCACCCTCGGCGCCTGCCTCCGTCCCCTGCTGCTACCACTGCCGGCGCTTGCCTTCGTCTCCAGGATTTGTTCTCGGAGACGTATCACCTCTTCAAAAGACTCCCGGCAGTCCATTGCGAAGACCAGCACGAATAAGTCACCTAAGACCAAAGGAAATGACATTAAAATAAGTAGGAATTTGTTATTTGTTTCAAATGTAAATACTTTATCGCGGTCTTTCTTGTATAAATAATACAATTATTTATTTAAACCTTATAGGCCTTTATTCAGCAGTAGACGGATAGAGGCTGATGATGATGATGACATCTTTTATCTTTTTTATGCTATGTGGTCAGCGTCGCCATGAACGAATCTACCGAATACTAGCCCAAGAAACTCTTATACTATCCTTTTTTTTCCGCCAGGAAATGCTCTTAGACATCCCGCGGGGGAGGGGGGACTCCCCAAGTGGCTATGTGGGGCTCTCTGCGCCCTAAGGATGGTAAGGTGGACGCAGCTCTACCCACTAAAACCCGGCGGTGTTCTCCTAGTCGTGCTAGCCCGGTGCGGAAACTATGGTGTGGTCCGCACCGGCGACGATGTGCCTGGAGGCACTCTCTTCAGGAGGCAGGGGATAGCGTTCCCTCCTCCTACTCCGCTTAAGGCACCCTGAACACTTAACGGTGCCTTATAGCCTGGACCTTACGCGCGCGCGGCGGATCCCCCGATCGGCCGCGCACAGGTCCCTCACGCGGTGCGACCGCCTGTCGCCGCCGCGCTCTTCTGCGAGAAGGGGCGCCAGTGCGCTCCCTCACCCGCTCCGCCTCCTCCTTCTGCGGCATCACAACCTCGCAGAAGGAGAAGACCGCCTCCCATGCACTCTCACTGGCGATCATCGCGCGGATGACCGCAGGGAGTGAAAGGTCGACGCCAACCTCAGCGACGAGGTCCGCTCTTTCGGACGCCCACGCAGGGCACTCCGCCAGGGTGTGGTCAGCAGTGTCCTCGTCACTGCTACAGTGATGACACCCTGGCTCTTATACTATCCTGCGACATAACATGTTAAGGCTCTGTGCCAGTAATTCTGTAAAATAAATGTTACCTTAACTAGAAGACAGCGTGAGTATTATTAAACTAATTCATAATATCATCATTATCATCATCAGCCTCTATCTGTCCAACTGCTGAACATAGGCATTTTATTATTATTATATTATTTAATTATTGGGTAAGACACTTTTTTCAGTATTTTTTGCGGTGAAGATATCTTGAATATATTTGCAATGGCCGCGCCGAATTTCATCTTAATTGTTCTGCATTCATCTATCTTTATTAATAGCTTAAATATACACAATATAAACATTTATTACATAATAGCTATTGCCCGCAGCTTCGCCCGCGTTAACTTACTTAACTTAACTCCTATTAGTCACAGCGTGATGTTATATAGCCTATAGCCTTCCTCGATAAATGGGCTATCTAACACTGAAAGAAATGTTCAAACCTGACCAGTAGTTCCCGAGATTAGCGCGTTCAAACAAACAAACTCTTCAGCTTTATAATATTAAGTATAGATTTTCACATCACGATATACATTACAGAGAGCACTAAAATTGGACCTATATAGCCTAGGCTTGTGGTTTATATACAGTACTAAGTACTTAGGTATCAAGTGACACTCATACTGAACTATACTGTTAACTATACAACGATTGGGATTAGCAAATATTATATTTCACAGCGTCTTCGTCTATATCACAGCTTCTGTATTATTATATTACCTACTAGCGGCGCCCCGTGGTTTCACCTGTGTACTTCATATTCCCGTGGGAGTACAGGGGTAAATTATAGCCTGTATGTATAAGCTATGTAATATAATAATATCTATGGGCGCTTTTTACACGGTCCCGTAGTCAGTTCTCGAAGAACTTGTGCTACGGCTACCAGACAACGGGCATATATTTAATACTTTTATACCATACATATATTTAAGATTTTTATTATACAATAGGTACACATATTTAATACATATCCATGACCCAAGGACACAGAAAACTTTTTGTTCCCTGGCGGGATTCGAACCGCTACCCTCCGGCTTTAGCGCCAACGCGCTAACCATTGAGCCACAGAGGTCGTCGATTGTTAAGTTTCATTAAAATCCATTAATAGTTTTTGAGGAAAGAGTAACAAACATACATCCATACATTCTTACAAACTTTCACGTTTACAATATTAGTAAGAAGTTGCATCTACAGAAAAAATTAAAATATTTGGGCCAATATACATAGAATTAAACAAAGCTTTTCTCTAAAATCTATAATTATAATATATAAGATAGTGTGTGAAGACAAGAAAAGCTAAAATTTCTATCAGCTTGATAGTGACAGCAGACAGTAAATGCGCCTTTCATATTTAAACTACAAAATAGTAACCTATAAAACTTGTTTTTCAACCCCACTTTCATTACGCTTTTTCCACCCACAAAAAAGTGAAGTACCTACTAACTTTGTAACACCCTTTTGAATCCACCAAAAAAAAATCCGGCACTTAAACATTTCCTCCATCATTTTATGTAAGTAATAAAGTCTTGTATTTTTTTTGTTTTGTTTTTTTGTAAACTCTAACACTTCCCTACAACGCGTCATTGTACAGCGGTTAGTGGAATACCTGCGTTGTGTTGATACATGATTATCAGCCCCTTAATAACCTGTAGGCCTCTTGAAGCTTTAAGGGTAATACAACAAGTCTAAAGGCTTCAAGGGAAGTACAGCTAGTTTAATATGAATCATTTATAATATTAGAGTTCACTAGAATTTACTCTTTTAATGGTAGGCATCTATTAGAAAAAGAAAAATAATATAATAAGTTAACAACGGTGGAATTGAGTGCTTTGAGAATCATTTTTCTCTAAAATTAATCATTTTCCTCTAAAATTAATCATTTTTCTCTAAAATTAATCATTTTTCTCTAAAATTAATCATTTTTCTCTAAAATTAATCATTTTTCTCTAAAATAAATCATTTTTCTCTAAAATTAATCATTTTTCTCTAAAATTAATCATTTTTCTCTAAAATTAATCATTTTTCTCTAAAATTAATCATTTTTCTCTAAATTTAACCATTTTTCTCTAAAATTAATCATTCAACGATAATCGAATGAAACGTCAGGTGCACAATGTAATTAAAACGGTCTTTTAGGAGGATACCGCTTAGACTCAAACTCAGACTTGTCACTTCAAAGCCGAGTCTATACCCACTAGACCATCGTCGCTCCCCACCATGGTTCAAGCCTTGTCGTGGCGGTGAGGCTCAGTAGCCTAGGGTGTGGCCAGCACCTTGGGCGCAGCTAATTGATCCGACAAGGGAATTGGGACAAGGGGCGAGGATGGAAACCTAACCCCGTTGCACTGTCCCGACGTTAGGAGGTATTGTTCTGTGGTGCAGGACAACCCCTCTGTGGAGGTAGCATCAGTCCCTTGAGGGACATACTAGCCGTCGAGGTGCCCTGTTTGCTCAATAGATCCGGAGCACCTCACCAAAGGCGGCATTGGTAGCACTCGCCGGGTTTTAGTGGGTAAAGCTGTGTCCACCTTGCGCCTTTCTGGCGCAGCAAGTACCACATACCCGCCTAGGGAGACCCACTTCCCAGCGCGATGCCTCAGAGCATTTCCCGGCGTAAAAGGGAAAAAAGACCATCGTCGCTCACAGACTTTCTCTATTTAATAGTAAATTTATTAATTTCACACAATATACTCATAACAGCTATTAATATCGCTATTTGGAAATATCGTCAAAGAACCTGAATTTGGGAAGATTAAAAAACTTCGACGGCTTCACCAAGCGTGGGTTCAAGACGAGCTTTGACTTAATGCTTCTTTGATTTTAACTTGCCCCATGATCAAAAGTTAACTATAAGAGTTCTAATATCATACGAATATTAATCTTACCAGCCTTATTTATTAAGCTTTTATAAAGAACATTTTTCATCTACGCTGTTATTATGAAGAGGAAAAATTTGTATGTAACGAATAAACTCGAAAACTACTGGACCGATTAAAAAAATTCTTTCACCATTAAAATGCTACATTATCCCTGAATACCGTAGGCTATAAAATAATCCCCACCATGGTTCAGGCCTTGTCGTGGCGGTGGGGCTCAGTAGCCTAGGGTGAGCCCAGCACCTTGGGCGAAGCGAATTGTACCCCTCTTATAAGAAGAGGGGACAAAAGAGCAGGGGGCAAGAGGCGAGGACGGGAACCGCACCCCACTGTACTGTCCCGACGTTGGGTTATTCTGTACTGCGGAACGACCTCTTTGTGGAGGTGGTGTCGGTCCCTTGAGGGACTGACTAGCCGTCGGTGCTCTGTTTTTTTTTTTTTTTTTTTTTTTATGTTACTTGGATAGGCAAACTGGCTAACGTGCCACCTGATGGTAAGTGGTCTACGTCGCCCATGAACATAAACCAGTTTACCTGGAACGAGCCCGGGCAACTCATTTATGTGTTACCTATCCTGAGACATAAGTTGTTAAGTCTCGGTGCCAGTAATTACACTGCCTGTCTTGCCCTTCTCTCCGAAACACAGCAAAGCTGTTTCACGGGAGAAACAAGCAAGATGGTGGTACCCATGCAGCCGGGAGCGCGGCACAGCGCTTCCCTCCCACCGGTAAATTTGCTCAATATAATCACCTCACCAAAGGCGCCATTGGTGGCACTCATCGGGGAACTATTATTTATTCTGTGATAGTATTTCTAATAATAAATCCAGTGTCGTTCTTCATATGCCTAAAACCTTAAACCATTTTTAATTTAATTACAGGGCAAAGGATCACAATCGATGAATCCACCAACTAGTTGGGCGGACTGTTTGGTCTTTGGAAAAATAATTCGATTCCACTCGGCCCGTTCCATTGGAAAGCCATTCATAATTACACACCCATATCGAATGCGATTTCAACAAGTAGGTCAAACTTCAGTGTACTGTCGACACAATAATATTCAAATTTTTATGAAAAAGTTTTAAATGCTTTATGTTGATAAATAATTTTTTGTATTTATGTTTATGTATTGTATCTTATTCTAGTTACTTTTTCGTATCTAAATACTAGCTTGTGGAATTCTATTGATTCGGTATTACCGATAAAGACAAATTCAGTCGTGTCTTTAATTTCAGGTAGTCAGTACACATATTGTAAATACCTAAGAAACGTAAAATTGCATTGTAATTATAGATTTTATTGTACTTAATATGTAAGTTTCTGAAATAAACATTTTTTTTTTCAAACCATTCATTAATTTGATTCATGATATTGTAACTTCATTACTGAACAATTAGGCAAAGTAAAAAATATGATTTGAAAAAAAAATTGCGAACAATATTCTTCGCCATTTTTCTGTAAAAAATTGTCCAACTATGTTATATTGACATATTTGTCATAATAATATGTCCCACTGCTGGGCACAGGTCTCCTCCTCGAAATTGGGCGAGGAGAGTGTTGGGCCGTAGTTCAACGATGCGCTTGCGAAAAAGTCCAATGCGGGTTGGTAAACTTCACACACTTTCAAAGACTTAATCTCATCAGGCATGCAGGTTTCCTCACGACGTTTCCTTCACCGGTGAGCAAGTGATGGTCTCATGTTCAGGTGCACGTAGAAATTTTGAAAAACCCATTTCAAGGCATCACAGAGGTCAGGATTGAGAACCCGGACCTCTCACACAAGAGGCCGAGCCCATAACCACTAAACCATCGTCGCTCACAATATATGAGATGAGTGAAACCTCTAGGCAAAGCTAATTCTAGTTAAAAAAAATATAGGAAATAACAAAATACGTAAAATGATATCAAAGAAAACCACTTACTTTGGAGAAAATATTTTAATTGGTACGTTGATGATCCAGAAACCAATTTATTTACAAGCCAGGCTAACCATTTGTAGAAAGCTAAATAATATTTATAAAATTGGAATTGATAATTACAACAACCGTCTTTGTTTAAATAGGCAAGTCGTAGGATGTCCTGACTATGCTCACCCTGGTGGAGTGCCCAGCTTGGGCGGAGGAAAAGGCACCCCTCATCGCTGAGGTTAGCGCGGACCTGTCCGCAGGAAGCCTGCGGTCATCCGAGCGATGACCGTCAGTAAGAGCACATGGCAGGTGGTCTTCAGCGACATCACCTCCTCGCAGGAGGAGGGATGTCGCTGGGAAGGAGGCGGAGTGGGAAAGGGAAGTTACAGGAAGTTACAGGAAGATACAGGCGCATCTTCCTGTAACTTCCGGACTTATGTGTTCAGTGTACCATAGGCGGAGTAGGAGCCCCTTCTATTGTGTGGTATCCCCACACCACCCCCCTGCCTCCAGAGGAGAGACTGCGGACGTCCACAGCTCCCACAGGGCCAGCCTAATGACAAGGAGAACACCGCTGGGGTTTAGTGGGTAGAGTCTGCGTCCACGACCATCTCTTCGGGCGTAGATAGTCCTATATCCCCCCCCCCTCCCACCTCGGCCCGGTTCTCCTATGCTAATAATATTGTAATAGGTACTACAAGGATTAGTAACAACACAATACAATAATATTAACTCCTACAAATTTAACAAACATAGGTTTAGCAAAATTATACTTAACATTAAAATAGTACACCAATATAGATACGGTCAATCCAATCCAAAGTTTTAGCCAATCAGCAAAATCGCTTTTCAACTTTTTAGCTTCCAAATTCATATCCAAAATAGATTCCATATTTGTATCGCAATAGAAATTTAAAATTAGGCACACTTTAAGTAGATAATCTACAACTTTTAAAACAGGCGAATAACTTTCAAATGTGATATGGTGATACGATGAGCAGCTACAATTTCTTTAATTTCCGTAACAAACTGTACGTGTTTATGAAATTAAGAGCATTCTAGTACCAATAAATCGTCGGGTGTTTAATTGTGAATCCGATCCACTAATTCGTCTCCCGCTGGCGTTAAACTTTATTGCAATAGTCCTTAGTAGTTTAAGCTTGATTTGGAAGGAATTGATTAACAAAATAATGGATTAACATAATGTGAAATGTTTGATAAAACATCAACAAAGGTTAAATGAATTATTCCTTGTTTCTCATATTCATAACTAACGTTATACACATGAAATAGTTAATGCATCGGACATCGATTTAGTCTCAATATATGGATATTATAAGTACGTACTGTGAAAAATTATAGAATGAATAATTTTGAGTTTGTTTATTTTCTTTGAAGTAATTAGTCGTTAGTGGCTTAAGCTTGACTTGGGAAGGAATTGATTAACAAAATAATGGATTAACATAATGTGAAATGTTTGATAAAACACCAACAAAGGTTAAAGGAATTATTCCTTGTTTCTCATATTCATAACTAACGTTATACACATATGAAATAGTTAATGCATCGGACATCGATTTAGTCTCAATATATGGAAATTATAAGTTCGTACTGTGAAAAATTATAGAATGAATAATTTTGAGTTTGTTTATTTTCTTTGAAGTAATTAGTCGTTAGTGGCTTAAGCTTGACTTGGGAAGGAATTGATTAACAAAATAATGGATTAACATAATGTGAAATGTTTGATAAAACATCAACAAAGGTTAAAGGAATTATTCCTTGTTTCTCATATTCATAACTAACGTTATACACATGAAATAGTTAATGCATCGGACATCGATTTAGTCTCAATATATGGATATTATAAGTACGTACTGTGAAAAATTATAGAATGAATAATTTTGAGTTTGTTTATTTTCTTTGAAGTAATTAGTCGTTAGTGGCTTAAGCTTGACTTGGGAAGGAATTGATTAACAAAATAATGGATTAACATAATGTGAAATGTTTGATAAAACATCAACAAAGGTTAAAGGAATTATTCCTTGTTTCTCATATTCATAACTAACGTTATACACATGAAATAGTTAATGCATCGGACATCGATTTAGTCTCAATATATGGATATTATAAGTACGTACTGTGAAAAATTATAGAATGAATAATTTTGAGTTTGTTTATTTTCTTTGAAGTAATTAGTCGTTAGTGGCTTAAGCTTGACTTGGGAAGGAATTGATTAACAAAATAATGGATTAACATAATGTGAAATGTTTGATAAAACATCAACAAAGGTTAAAGGAATTATTCCTTGTTTCTCATATTCATAACTAACGTTATACACATGAAATAGTTAATGCATCGGACATCGATTTAGTCTCAATATATGGAAATTATAAGTACGTACTGTGAAAAATTATAGAATGAATAATTTTGAGTTTGTTTATTTTCTTTGAAGTAATTAGTCGTTAGTGGCTTAAGCTTGACTTGGGAAGGAATTGATTAACAAAATAATGGATTAACATAATGTGAAATGTTTGATAAAACATCAACAAAGGTTAAAGGAATTATTCCTTGTTTCTCATATTCATAACTAACGTTATACACATATGAAATAGTTAATGCATCGGACATCGATTTAGTCTCAATATATGGAAATTATAAGTTCGTACTGTGAAAAATTATAGAATGAATAATTTTGAGTTTGTTTATTTTCTTTGAAGTAATTAGTCGTTAGTGGCTTAAGCTTGACTTGGGAAGGAATTGATTAACAAAACGTTGGATTTGCATAATTTGAAATTCGTAACGAAACAACAAAGGTAGAATATCTTTTAGCGTGTCTCTGTATGATGATACTTTGGACGATCAAAGCCTATTTGTTTGCTTTTTTTCATCTTATCCTTCAAAAGTCAAATCTTCCTTGCTTTCCATATCTTGAGATTATAAGTCTCGTTTACGCGAATTTCACTCATTATAATGAAACAATTTTTACGGATTTTATCGCGGTTTATTAAGATTTTTACAAGCCCGACGTTATACTTTACGAAATTAACGTTATAAACCGCGATAAAATCCGTAAAAATTGTTTTAACTACCCTTTAGTTCATTTTACATCGGGAAATGCTCTGAGGCACCCCGCTGGGAAGTGGGTTTCTTCCGGGCGGGTATGTGGGACTCGCTGCGCCCGAAAGTTGTTAAGGTGGACGCAGCTCTACCTACTAAAACCCGGCGAGTGCCACCAATGCCGCCTTTAGCGAGATGCCCCGGATTTGTTAAGCAAATAGCATCTCGACAGCTAGTCAGTTCCTCAAGGGAACGACACCACTATCTACAGAGGGGTTGTTCCGCACCACAGAACAACCCCTCCCAATGTCGGGACAGTACAAGGGGCTGAGGTTCCATCCTCGTCCCTTGTCCCCCCGCTCTTTTGTCCCCTCTTCCTATAAGAAGGGTACAAAGAGCGGCTCCCTAGGCTCAATTTGCTTCGCCCACTTTCACTTTAGGATACTGAGCTCCACCGCCACGACAAGATTTGAACCATGGTGGGGACCAGTACCTTCTTTCCAGTCCTTAAAATTAAACGCGACAGCATAATTGTCACTTTACGCTGGTATTATGTAACTCCTCCAGGAAACATATTCAATAAACTCAATAGCTACTTGATTCAACAGAATTTTTTTTTTTCTTTCACTACGAAATCTATCTAGGTTTATTCTAAAAAAAGACGCAATAAAAAGTGTAGGATATGGCGGAGAACTCGTCGAGTAGCCTGTTTATAAGGTTCTGAGGCGTACTATATTGTAATAAAATGCACAAAAAATAACCGAATGAAATATACAAAAGTACGTTGACTGGTAAAATATTCAAGTATTCTCTTTGTATTTTTAAACTATATACATCATGTGACTATGCTCGCACTCTTGATTGTAACTTATGAGTAACATAAACGAGTTAATTAACGAAATCAAATAAAGACTGTATTTAGAAACTTATGCCTTGGTGGGTTTCGGAGAGAAGGGCAAGACAGGCAGTGTAATAACTGGCACCGAGACTTACCATCTTACGTTTTAGGATAGGCAACACATGGATAATTGTAAATTTGTAAATGTTCATAGGCGACGTTAACAATTCACCACCACATGGCTCGTCTATCAATTTTCCCTATCTGACTTATACAAAAAAGGTTGAAATGTTTTTTTTAAATTATTACGTAGTGTGGCCATAATATATATATATATATATATAGGTGTATCTTTATTCGTGTACGTAAACACAGTGACACAGCACTCAGCAGTGTAGAGCAGCTGACTGTATCTTTCCCGACCGAGCACACTCGGCGGTCCCGAGGTCACCCGATCGACCTCCAAGCGTGACGGATCAGCTCACTCACCCTAAAAGAAGTTTTCATTTAAAAAAGTCACGAGCCGCGACAGATGTGAAATATCTGTATATTTATTTATTTAAATCTTTTACGACAGATGGAATGAGATAAGAAATATAGAATACCCGCGCAAACAAAGGAATTGAAAGCGGCGTAGTATGGGCATCATGACAGTTTGTCGTCACGGCATTTAATGTGTGTCAAAAGATGTTTGCTATGTTATTAACATAGAGATAACACTTGCGCTGGATCAAAACTATTTAATTTTCTCGATGAGATGAAAATGATGAATGTTTACTGCAACTTTATCCCAATCGACAAACAAACACACATTTTACGCTAGCGAGTCTTGTACAAAATTCTTTATAAAGTCTAACCTTTTTAAATTATGCGCGTTTTGCGTGAATACTCGTTTATGTGGGCCTCTTTAGTCATATTTTCAAAATGTGTTCTAATTTAACCAGATATATTATGTTTTTATGTAACTTAATATTTCATCTTTATCAACCCGTTTCGTCTGCCTAGTTTATTTTAAAATTTCTGAAAAAAATGTTTCATTTCATGTTAAAAATATTTTTTTTATATTTTACATAAAAAAAAATTTTATTTTAATTTTGTTTCACTGATTTACTAAAATCATTCATATCCTCGTCTACTTGAAATCTCCAATGCCGGTGTCTCCTAAAGTGCCCTAAGATCGTACAGAAAGGATGAATTACATTTTCCTTTACTTGTTACTGTATTTTATATCATCATCATCAGCCTCTATCCGTCCACTGCTGCACATAGGTATTTTATATATTTTATTTAATTACCAGTCTGTGTAATAAAATAATAATTAAAAAATAACAAAGAATTCTATCCAGGTCGGCTGCTATTTTGCATGTAGCAAATAACATACTAATCCTACGTGCAAACCCTTTTAATTGTCCTCAAAACAATGTCCCTTTTGTTCAAACTGTACGCTTGAAAGTTTTATCCTTTCATCTCTTTTCTCTTCTTTTTTTATCATCAACTACGAAGTTATTATTCAATATGATTCCTATAATATTCATATTATGTACATTTTACAGGGATTGGCAGCCATTTTAATTATCACTAAACACGATAGACTTAAGAAAATCTATTACAAAAGAACCTATACAGGTTCGCTAGCACAGATATGCTTTAAATATGTGCTAAATAAAAGCAGCTGTGAGAGAGGAATGGCGTCGTATTGCGAGGTTGGTCACCAACACCGATACTGCTACGACTGTTCTGCCAAGAGTGTATCGACAAAGAAGAAAAGAAACAATAATTTGAATGACCCCAATGTCCAGCAGTGGATGGACAGAGAGTGATCATTATGATAATGATGATGATTATTGATGATGATGATCCATGATCTGTTGATTATTGTCGTTATTACAACCTTTTCTGAAAAGTAACAAATGAAGCTTGCCAAAAAAAAATCTTTTTACGCAGGGAAGTGCTTTATGTACCCTTGCCCTAAGCCTAAGATGAACCCAGCACCTTGGACGATGCCAAGTGAACCGAGGGGCTGCTCTTTGTACCCTTCTCATAAGAAGGAGGGATAATTCTTGTTCTTGTGTGTAAGAGGAGAGGATTAAACTATAGGATACCCTTGTTGTGCGGGACGACCCCTCTGTGGAGGTGACGTCTGTCCCTTGAGGGACCGACTAGAAGTCGAGGTGCCCTGTTTGCTCAACAGATCTGGGACACCTCACCAAAGGCGGCATCGGTGACACTCGCCGGGTTTTGGCAGGTAGAGCTGCGTCCACCTTACCATCTTTCGGGCGTAGCGAGTCCCACATACCCGCCTGGGGTGTCCCCTCTCCCCCGCGGGATGTCTTTCCCGGCGGAAGAGAAAAATAAAGTCCAATGCGGGTTGGTGAACTTCACACACCTTCAAAGACTATTAATCTTAACAGGCATGTAGGTTTCGTCACGATATTTCCTTCACCAGCGGGCAAGCGATGGTCTTATGTGCAGGTGCACGTAGGCATTTAGTAAAACTCATTTCAAAGCACCACAGGGGTCAGGGTCGAAACCGGAGCTCTCACTCAATAGGCCGAGCCCATACCCACTTTTTTTTCTTTTTTTAACGCCGGAAAATGCTCTGAAGCATCCCGCGGGGGAGTGGGTCTCCCCACGCGAGTATGTGGGACTCGCTGCACCTGAGAGCTGGTAAGTGGACGCAGCTCTACCCACTAAAACCCGGCGAGTGCCACCAATGCCGCCTTTGGTGAGGTGCCCCGGATCTAGTAAACAAACAGGCCACCTCGACGGCTAGTCAGTCCCGCAAGAGATCGACGCAACCTCCACAGAGGGGTTGTCCCGCACCACAGAATAACCCCTCCCAACTTCGGGACAGTACAATGGGGTGAGGTTCCTATCCTAGCCCCTTGCCCTCTGCTCTTTTGTCCCCTCTTCTTATAAGAGGGTGTAACGTTACGCTTGCACGTTACCTAAATTTAAGCTGATAATTAAATAATATAATAATAAATAAGTTATAAACTTAATACTACCAATAAATAAGCGCCATCTATCCTTGACTGACGTTAACGATTGACTGTTTATCGACCTATTGACGTCATATATCTAATTTACTTAATAGATGTCGCTGTGAAATCCGATAATTGTTTTGTAATAGATATCTCTCTTAAATAAAATCAATTTACTTGTTATATTTAATAATCCTAAATCTAATAATTTAATCTAATCTTTAAACTAAAATAACAAAATGTCTAAATTAAAACTTAACTAATTATAAAGTCAGTTTGACATTTAACTGTAGAAGGGGTTGTTGATTTTTGAACGATGGATCGGACGTGGTCAGGACATGCGTTTTTTTGACTGCCGGACTTGTCAACGTGAGTCTGGGGACATCGTCGCCGATGGCCCCTCGGCCATCTCGAGGCTAATCCTCGAAAATTAAACACGGCTTAAATTCCGCTGGGAATTTACTAAATTTGGCTACCTATCTAAATCTAAGAAGAACACAACAGCCGACCGGCTGAATTACCAGCTGAATTACCGGCATTGAATACCGGTAGAGATCTCCCCGCCATCTTCGCCAGGAGTCACCAGTCAGGCCAGTGTCCTTCCCTACCGTACAAATACTTTATCGGAACGTGGGTCAGCTGAAGAAAAATTTCGGCTTTAAAATAAGGTACCCCTACAGCATCTTATTTCGAACCCCTACTTCTATCTGGTCGCATCACGGGTCCTACCACCCCCCACACGCGACAAGAGGTACAAAGAGCCCCCTCGGCCCAATTCGCTTCGCCCAAGGTGCAGCGGCTCACCCTAGGTTACTGAGCCCCACCGCCACGACAAGGCCTGAACCATGGTGGGCCCATACCCACTGGACCATCGTCACTCAACAATGTACCACTATGTAATAAGACATTTGTGATAAATATATGTATATATGTATGTAGGTATTAAACCGCAAATTACTTTAAAAAGCACAGTAGGTACATTTTAAGCACCCTAACCGAATGAGAGCAAGAGAGATTTGCTCATCTTTAGACATGTCTAGACCATACCAGACCCTAGATTATGCGATGTCCGTGTGACCCAGATGCCGTGGCGATTATGAGAAAAACTCGATACTCCAAGTATGCAAACGATTTTTAATACCGCCCGAACGGACAGTAGTGGTACAAATTTAAGTTGGTTTTCTTACTAAAATATCATCATATTGTTCATGTATAAGTATTTTTTTATTAGGACAAACATGTTATTAATAATACATATATTATTATATTATACATCTGTTATACTGATATTTCTACTGTCTTGTTATGACTCATGAATGACGTCACCGATCTTGAAAAAAGGTTCTTTATGTTAGTTGGACAGGCAAATGGACCTGATGGTTAGTGGTCAGCGGCGCCCACGCAAATTCGTTTGGGTCTAACCCAGGCAATAGATTTCTGCCTTGCCTATCCTGAGACATAAGATGACTGATCATCAGTCAAAAAATAAAATCTTATCCTGCGTAGACGAAGTCGCGAGCACCAGCTATTAACACCAGAATAACTATTCTTATTTATGAAAAATATCTGCTTTAATTTAACTTTAGTCAACCACTATGACATAGACACTTAATCATTAAAAAATATTCCTTTAATTGATGATAAAACAAATGTTTTCCACTCCAATTAATATTATCTCCCCCCACAGTGAGGGGAGGGATAAGGGCAGCAATCTGTCACAGGAAATGAATCGGAAACGGATATCGACGTTTGTGAAATGCATTTGAAAGATAAATATTACACCACTGCGTTTCAGATGCAAATGCAACATTTGCTAAAAAATATTTGGTTCAAGCCTGCTGCATATGATCTATATTATGTAATAATATATATATATTTACTATATCGTCAGCCCATTTCCATTACAGTTATAGACGAAAGAGAGACACATGATCAATGATTATCCATAATTTATATGAGATGCTCAAGCCAACGAAATTAAAATAATAAAGATTAATACCGTATTTGTGTAAATAGCTTCCCAATTAACGCTTTATATTTGCCCATTTTTAATGTATTAAAATGGATATAGTATGTTATCTTTAAGAAAGAGAAAAAAGAACCAAGATGACACTTAGACATCCTGGATTTTTTTTTTTCACCTATTGAAGATACACACTTCCACAATACATTATTTTGTTATATCACAAAAGGTTTAGGCAGCGTTTTCATTGAAAGCTTCCTGACGGCTTATTTTTTTTCGACCGTCCCGATTTTTTTTGTTTTTTTTTATTAAAATTTCCAGCCTCCTCATAGTTAGGTAAAAGGAAAAGAAAAACAGGCTATCATAATCATTTCTAGCCCTACAAGATGTCAAAACCTAACCTGTTAGGAACGATAGCCTCCTCATAAGAAAAAGTATAAGAAAAACAGGCTTATATAATCATTACTAGCCCTACAAACTAGTCGCAACTAAAAGCTAGTAACTGACCTGTGAGGAACGAAAGCCTCCTCATCGCTGGAAAGGGGTGGTTGCCCGACGTGTCCAGCAGGTCCAGCTGGTACACCTCGCCCCTGATGCGGTACAGCTTCCGGTGGAAGTCCTCGATGGTGGGCGTGTAACTGTCCTCGAACTTGGTGCCCAGGAACCGGGAGACGAGCGACGTCTTCCCGACGCGGGCGGATCTGGAAAAAAAAAATATACTATATTTTTTACGAGATAAGGCGACTTTTTTGCTACCATTTTTTTCGAATAGGATAGGGTCGATATTCAGTACATATTTTGTGGATGAGATAATTTAGTGGATCTAAGGACCCCACCATGGTTCTCTCTCTCTCTCTCTCTCTCTCTCGCTCAGCCAAAAAATGTACACCTCCTCTTTCCCCATTTCCGCGATTCTGACACCTATCTTTTCGACAGCTACTAACGGGCTTATGATAAGTGCTAAACTAGCGTAAAACCTTTTTATTAGGGGCTGAAAACTTTAATTGTATAAAATACTAGCAGACCCGGCCACGCGTTGCAGTGGCTAAGGTATATAAAGTGTGTAAGGAATTCGGGATTCGAACCCGCAACCTCCGGCTTGTGCGTCAACGCGCTTACCACTGAGCTACATAGGTCGTCAATTAATAATGAAGGTCTAATAGGTCATCTTTCTGTCTAAATGAGTTTTTGATTTGACATCTGCATACAGTAACAAAATATAAACATTTAATTTGCAATAACAAATATTGAGATAAAAACTACCCTATCTCCCTTTTTTTTCTTTAACATCCCATAAGCATCCCGATGGGGAAGGGGGACTTTTCAGACGGGTATGTGGGACTCTCTGCGCCCGAAAGATGGTAATGTGGACGCAGCTCTATTCACTAAAACCCGGCGAGTGCCACCAATGCCACCTTTGGTGAGGTGCCCCAGATCTATTGAGCAAACAGGGCACCTCGACGGCTAGTCAGTCCCTTAGGGGACCGACGCCACCTCCACAGAAGGGTTATCCCGCACCACAGAACAACCCCTCCCAACGTTAGGACAGTGTAATGGAGTGATGTTCCCATCCACACCCCTTGTTCCCCCCCCTGCTCTTTTGTACCCTCTTCTTATAAGAGGGGTACAAAGAGCAGCTCCCTCGGTTCAATGAGTAGAACAACTATATTTTCCGACCTTCCGACTTTTAAAGTAACAAACCAACCTTCTAACTTCCAGGTGAAACTATTAAGAGGTTAAAAAGCGTAACGATGTTAATAACGAATCAGCACTGTGTTTTTATGTTATAACTGGCAACTGGCTTGAGATTATCTTCAGCAAGTTGGAACACAAAAGGCCTGGCCTCACCTAGTCCTTACTTCGTCGTGTCATACTGGGCCCAGGTTCCCATCCTGAACCCTCCCTCCTGCGCACCCCCGTTCGTCGCCCACGGCCCTAGGCCTTACTTAGGTTTAGCATGTTAATATCCCAGATGGACTTCTGCCGTACTCGATCATCATGAACGACTTTAATCGGTTATCATATTATTTAGATTCTAGACTCATTTACCGGTAATGTATGTACCAAATTTCAAGCATAAACCTCAAGCAGTTCGTATTTTGATAATCTTTCAGGAATCTAGCATTTACTAAGTTAAGAAGTAAATTGTCAATCTAGATAACTCGTGTGTACCAAATTGCATCCAAAATGTTTGGCCGTTTTGCGTGATTGAATAACTAACATCAAAACTTAAAAAACTCCATATTTTTAAGATTAGTGGGATAATTGTCGAATAGCTATGTTATTAATGTGTAAAAGATTTTAATCTATACTAATATTATAAAGCTGAAGAGTTTGTTTGTTTAAACGCGCTAATCTCAGGAACTACGGGTCCGATTTGAAAAATTATTTCAGTCTTAGATAGCCCAGTTATCGAGGAAGGCTATAGGCTATATAACATCACGCTGTGACTAACAGTAGTTAAGTTGAGTAAGTTAACGCAGGCGAAGCTGCGGGCAACAGCTAGTTTTTAATACTCTTGGAAATACTTTTTACGTATCTAGCGATATCTATTAAAGTCAACACCATTTTCTTTTACATTTTCAGCCACGAAAATATATTTAAAAACTACATATAGGTTAATCCTAAAGCAAGCCTCGGAATTAGTTTTTTATCTTACTAATTGGTGGCAGCGAAGGTTAGTGAGATACGAAATGAAAAATAAAATGATATTGTAAGGGGAGTTTTATAATGTAACTTAAAATAAAATGATATTGTAAGGGGAGTTTTATAATGTAACTTAAAATAAAATGATATTGTAAGGGGAGTTTTATAATGTAACTTAAAATAAAATGATATTGTAAGGGGAGTTTTATAATGTAACTTAAAATAAAATGATATTGTAAGGGGAGTTTTATAATGTAACTTATAATAAAATGATATTGTAAGGGAAGTTTTATAATGTAACTTAAAATAAAATGATATTGTAAGGGGAGTTTTATAATGTAACTTAAAATAAAATGATATTGTAAGGGGAGTTTTATAATGTAACTTAAAATAAAATGATATTGTAAGGGGAGTTTTATAATGTAACTTAAAATAAAATGATATTGTAAGGGGAGTTTTATAATGTAACTTAAAATAAAATGATATTGTAAGGGGAGTTTTATAATGTAACTTAAAATAAAATAATATTGTAAGGGGAGTTTTATAATGTAACTTAAAATAGATTAAAGTGTAATATTATGTATTTTTATGTAAAATTACAGCACCTTTTGTTAGTGTATATGCATAGTATAAGTTAAGAACAGTAAGAGCAGATATATATTAAAGGAATGTGTTAATAATACAAATACTGAACATGGTAATATCATGGACTATGTCCGCTTGCCAGACGAGCTGTCTGCCAATTTGCCTATCAAATAACAAAAAATCATGGCTTGATAAAACGCAAACCCAACCTCTGTCTATCATGAAACATATTATGTTAATAATCTACATGAAGTCGCAATACCGTAGCTTTAAAACTGTTTAAATAATTTTCACTCTTATTTCGCAGAGTTTTTGACACTTATCTTTTTTTTATGTTAGTTGGATAGGCAAACTGGCAAACGTGCCACCTGATGGTAAGTGATCAGTGTCGCCCATGAACATAAACTAGTTTACCTGGAACGAGCCCAGGCAACTCATCTGTGTGTCGCCTATCCTGAGACATAAGATGTTTAGTCTCGGTGCCTGTAATTACACTGCCTGTCTTGCAGCAAAAAACACAGCAAAGCTGTTTCACGGGAGAAACAAGCAAGATGGTGGTACCCATGCAGCCGGGAGCGCAGTACAGCGCTCTTGTCATCTTGCGAAGATATTCGTAGATATGCCGTAATATCGAGCTTCAAATAAGTGACAAACATGAAGTAGAGTGTAAGAAACGTAAGAGTTGTTTCATTATAATGAGTGAATATCGCGTGATCATTAGAAAACAAACATGTCAAATTTTAAATCCCATTTTAAACAGTTTTAATAGAAACAACTGAATTCGAATAAATCGTACATCCTAAATAGTTATAATAAAATTCCATCGCGTTTCATCGCGTCACAAATGGAATTATATCCACATTAATAGCCTGGAAAGTTCTAGAACGCGGAAGACGTCCTGTAAGTTATAACAGAGTTAAATTTGGTAAACATTGCGAATGTTGAAGTTTGACCGATTCATCAACGTCTGCGATGGAGAAACTTTACTCGATTCGAGTCATTTTTAAAAGCCTTATAAATCGTCAATAACTTTAGCAATATAAAATGTTTTTTTCAGTAAAATACTGGCAACATTCATCCTTTAAATAATCCATCATTATAAACAATAGATAATAGCTAATGAGATACGTAATTTTAAGAGGTAGTGCCATTGCTGCATTGCAGCTGAATTGGGCCGGCACGACCGGGGTGGTACTGGTCGAAGTCATAACATTGACGTAAAGTGACAGCTATGCTGTCGCGTTTCGTGCGATTTGTGAGTTTATAACGGCTCATTGTGAGAGTAGGGAAAAGGAGTGCTACAAATTTGCATAACCTCTTGTTGTGCGGTTGGGCGTCGGTAGTCACCATAAGGCTCTGACCCCGCCATAAAAAATGAGAATAGAAAAAAAATTGGCACCCTAAGATCAATCTTGAGAGAATCAACAACTCATCAATACAATGCGTATTTAGAAACGTAATATAGTGAGTCTCGATGCCAGTAACTCATCAGTAAGTAAACTGTCTCGCCCTTCTTTCCAGATCACAGCAAATGCAAAATTGAGATCCGTGCTGATATCCATTCATGGGTACGCTGCCTAATCAGTGGCTTATCTTCTATTATTACCATACTATAGAAATTGTTCTTTGACAATATCAGCTTATCTAAGTTTCTTAAATAATGTTAAGTCAATACCCCATAATTTCCGTCCATGGAAACAAACCTGTGATAGACAGACGGAAAGCGTAACCTAATTAATAGTATTCCGCTAAAACTCTTAAGGTGCGGAACGCTAAAGGCAGATTTTACAATTTGAATTAATTATTTACAACAAAATATAGACAATTTTGAGATACATTTAAGATATCATACTTCAGTAATGTTTGACGCAAATTTTAAGGATATGTGATACAAATTTTTACTAATTATACGTTTAGAAGTGTACACATAATAACACCTGATCAACATTCCACAATGCAGGTCAACTAGTTCTAACTTCTTAAAATGGACGAAAGAAGTTTTATTCTGCAAACACAATGACTACTTAGTGTTCTAAAAACTCCAAACCCACAAGTAACAGTATGTAATAAGATTTAAAGCGAAGTTTGTTTGCCTTATAAATAAGATGTCCTTGATATCAACTTAAAGAGTGAATGTTAGTATGTGAATGAATAAATTTATAAATTAATGAAATTATTAATGATTGAATTATTCTCCGCCAAGGTAAATAAAACAAAATCAACTTAATTCTAACAAAGCCTTTGCTTGTAGTCAGTACTTGAGAAACCCTGTGTTACAGATCCTATATTTTATTATTATTATGTTTTTAATTTGCAATCTATGAATGTTTGTCCGAATGGAATCTTGCAACTTAATTTTGAAGCAGATATATTTAACCGATTGAGCTGAAATGTGTACACGTTTAATTTGTATGGCAATGCGTTATTAGCTGTGTGACGTTATTTTAAATCCAACATGGCGGAGCATCCAAGATGGTGGACCAGTTGTTTTTAATGCACTCCTACAATACCTATAGATATGAAAAAAAAATGGTTGCCTGTAAAGTCGGTTTTACGGGCGAAGATTTTACGTGACATCGTTTCGGTGACTCATCGTAACGTTACCGAGCGTTACACTTTTTCATAAGTGACTCCCAGCCGCAACCTAATTTAAGACGTTGTCACGTCAATAATAAGTTTGCTAAGAATAACAGAGAAATAAAGTGACGTCATTCTAAATCCAATTACGACTTCTAAAGATAGCGAACTAAGTTTTTTATGCTTTCGTACAATATAAGTATCAAACGAGTAACAAATAAAAGAGCTTGCTAAGAAGAATACGAAACTAACACAACGTTACATTCAATTCAAAATATGGTGGGATCTCCAAGATGGCGGACAAGTTCTATTATGCATTACTACGATATGGGGATCAAATGAAAGGGACACAGAAGAACACGAATAAGACTGAGAAGAATACGAAAAATATTAAAGTTACAAAATGATTTTTTTTTTCAGTAAATAGTATATTTTCTGAAGTCATTCACAACTGAATTTTAACAAAAGTATGCCTTGGTCGACCATGTAATAACGACGCAATAAATAAAATGCACAGATGAATGATGATGAAGAAAAAATCATAACTAAAAAGTAAAAAAAAAATGGTAAAAAAAAATATTATATTAGATTCGACGCTCAACTGTCTAACTGTGCACTCGTTTAACCAGTTAATAAAAATAAAAAAAAATTAACCTACCCGAATCCTAAATAATGGGTTTTCAAAAGTGTTACGTTTGTAGTAAAAACATTACCAAAAAGTGTCCTGGACTAGAATGCAGCCGCTGTGACAAAACAGCACATGCTACTACAGAATGCGCCAAAATATCATCTAAGCAACTGGCTGCACTTCGCTCAAATGGACAGGAATGAAGGTGTGAAACTTGCATTAACATATCTAAACGGTCGTCGTTCTTTGTTGCCGACGACGATGATGATGATGAGCTTCCGCAAGAAACGCCGATTACAATAAACGCAAAAAAATTACGTGAAGACATTGTGTGAGACATAAGAAAGACCATGAAAGAAGAAATGGAAGAGTTTAGGAAATCTTTAGAATTTACCGTAGAAGAAGTACAGGATCTCAAAGAGATTATAAAACAACAAAATGAGAGGATTAAAGCACTAGAAAATAAAAATTTGGAACTACATAATCGTAATAAAAATCTCGAATTACATATAAATTCTCTAGAACAAAGGCATCAAGAAATAGATCAAAAACTTTATGCTAATTTCCTTGAAATTGCTGGGATTCCGAAACTACCCGAAGAAGACGTCAACAACATGGTAAAAAGTATCGCAAAAAAACTGAACGTAGATAAAGTGGCAGATGTAGTGGATGCACGTAGAATCGGCACAAAAAATGAGAAGCCGGGATACCTACTAGTAGAAATGAGTAATAAGTACGCAAGAGATAAGTGGCTCCTAGCCGCCAAATCTATTAATTTCCAAATAGCAGATTTATTGAATGTTTGTATCCCAGAAACAGCGAATGATCGTGTATACATACGTGGAGCCCTAACGTCCCATACGAAAATGATTTTATACCAGGCTAAAAGTAAGCTACATAATTTATTTAAGTTTATATGGTGTAAGGCGGGGAAGGGTATATGTTAGGAAGGATGAGAAAAGTAAAGCTCACTGTATTCGTTCTCAAACAGACATCGATATCCTACTTGGATAAATATTTGAATTAGTTTAACCCATGTAACAAACTTCTTTAAAACGTAAAATTCACTCCCTACAACATAACAAGTGGATTAACTGAATTAAATGACTGCATTAATATTACCTCATTCTTTTCTCGTATACCTACCGACCGCTTACAATTATCATGCATACATGTTAACATAAGATCGATGTTGAAAAATTTCACAAAGTTACTCCAGGTGGTAGATAGCAGCGATCAGAATATCGACATGATTGTCCTTACTGAGGTCAACATAGGTGAAAATACTTCTAAATTATTTAACATTCCCGGTTACACTATGCATAAACAGTTGCGCACAGAACAAAAAGGAGGCGGTATTATTTTATACATCCGCCATAATATTACATTTACGCGTAAAGAACAAAAATCCCACACTTTTGAAAATATAATTGGCACAATAAAAACCTCATCTAACGTAGTTGTAAGTGTATATGCATTGTATAGACCACCTTCCACTAATAAAACTAACTTTATTCACGAGATTAAAAAACTTATCTCACTCGACCACTACTCAAATTTAATCATCCTGGGGGATACTAACATCGATCTTAAGTCAACAAATCCTCTTAGAAACAGATATCTCAGCCTATTATCGCAGTGCGGCTTAGTGTGCGGGATAACAGAATATACTCGTATTGAAAAATATAAAAATAAGATAACTAAGTCATGTATCGATCATATATTCACTGCCGTGCTCGATACTGTACTAGCTGACCACCGCATGACGATCGTTGGTTTCTCGGGGTGCGTACCTACGTGCCATATACAGACTGCTCCTAAACAATATTTCACCATAGATAAACAAAAAATTTTAAATGAATTAAAAAATGCCGATTGGGAGAGCATAATTAATGTCACATGTCCAAATAAAATTTATTTACGCATTAAAGAAATATATGATGCAGCTGTTCAGACATCGACTACCTTTAGAAATAAATTGACTCGAAGAAAGAAAAATCTACCGTGGATTAATGATAACATTATTCGACTTTGCCAAATGAGAGATGAACTTTATAAAAACTGGCGTAAAGATTCTTTTAACAGTGAGTTGAGATTAAAGTATAACGTTATTCGCAATAAAGTAAAAAAAGTAATCGAATACCACAGAAACAGTTACTATAGAAAACAAATTTCAGAAAATTATAATAATTCAAGAAAGCTTTGGAAAATAGTCAATGAAGTATGTGGAAGAGAAAGTCGATCAATTGATGAAGTCGTAATGAACGCATTTAGTTCACAAAATTTAACAATCTTGGAGGTAGCCAATAAATTTGCACGTGTTTTTGACCAATCTGTACTAGACTTAATACCTAAATGTAATCAATCATTGTGTAATCTCAGTCAAAGCGAGGAATCTTTTAATGTTAGTATTAGATATAAGAAAGCTAAACCGTCAGATATCACTAAAATCATTAAAGAGTTTAAAAGCCATAAAGCCCCTGGTATTGATGGTATAAAAAGTCTCGACCTTCGACATATAAATGAGAAATTTTCATTATGTATTTCTAATCTAATTAATGCTAGCATTGAAAAGGGAGTATATCCAAATTTGTTAAAACAGGGCTGTGTGAGGCCTGTGTATAAAAAAGGAAACAGAAATGATGTGTCTAATTATCGTCCAATAACATTACTGTCATCAATTAATAAAATTGTTGAAAAATTTTTATGTCAACAAATATATCAGTTTTATAGTAATAACAATGTATTAAATAAATGTCAATTTGGATTTCAACCAAAAAAAATACCACAAGTCTTCTCTCACAGTTCACAGATGAGATAAATGGCTACTTAAATGATAAAAAGCATGTACTTGTCGTATTTATAGATTTTTCTCGCGCTTTTGACACGCTAAATCACAATATACTAATTGATAGGCTTGAGAACTCCGGAGTACGTGATCCGTTGCTATCGTGGTGTAGAAATTATTTGGAAGAAAGGTCTTACTGTGTTAAGATAGGCGATGTATGCAGTAGTGTTAATAAAGTCTCGCACGGAACAGCACAGGGATCGGTAATCGGACCTTTGCATTTCCTGTCATATGTCAATAACATGAGTACAATGTTGCTCCACACAACCCCTTACCAATTCGCGGATGATACTTGCCTGGTTATTGCTGATAAACAAGTAAATAACGCGCTAGGGTTCTTACAGTCAGATTTTAATAAACTCATGATGTGGTGTCACGACATGAACCTAGTACTAAACGCGCATAAAACTAAGTTGATACATATAAGATCACCATATCTTAGAACACCAACGGGTCAATCGATAGGTATTGACTTAATAGCCCACTCGCATGAGTGTCTGCACCACAGGCATAAACATGACCCCACCATTTGTACGGCTATCGAACAGGTCGACACCCACACTTATCTGGGACTAAAAATAGATAGTAGATTCAGTTGGCTACCACATATTGATTACGTAGCTACCAAATTACGATCGTTATTAGCAAATTTTCATATAATCAAAAACCGTATACCTTTTAAAACTAAAATTCTCTTATATAATGCATTTGTTGAATCCATTGTGTCATATGGGTTATCGTCGTATGGCCGAACATTTCCCACTTATTTAAATATAATACATAAATTACAAGTAAAAATTCTTAAAATGTTAGTCCCTTTCAAAATAAAAAATCAATTCATAAATGATGACACACAATTATTTCAATATTGTAAATGTATCCCAATAAACAAAAAAGTAGATTACCATTTGTTAAAAGAACAATTTTTTAATAAATCAATTAGAAAAAATATTGAACACTCTGTATATACGCGTCAAGTTAAAGATAAGAAACTGGTTACGGCGCGCGCCAGAAACTACTACGGCACACGTACAACGGAGTATCTCGTCCCAAGACTGATTAATAATCTGCCTTCACAAATAAAAAATGATATTAATGAAAAAAATATTAAAATAAAACTAAAACAATACTTTTTGGATTTAGGATAATATTATATATTTAATAAACTTTGTAAATTAGGTTAATTTAGGTAAAATCACCAAAATATTGTATAGCGTTGAATGTAAACAATATCACGCACAGACCTTCGTGGTCTCTGTGATATTTTTTTATTATTATTGTTATTCTTTCTGTATCAATAAAAAAAAAAAGAATTAAAACAAGATTTTATTTAATTGCCCTAAAAAGAAGAAAATAAAATATAAATTAAATGAAACCAATCAATTTAGTATATGGTTTTCACAATTTATTAAATTATAATGTAAAGGCTTGTGTACGTAACGTAACGTAAAACGGGAATAGGCTTCATTTAAGCCTATTCCCGTCTTTTCAATTACCTTCTATATCATTTTACATATAATTTTTAATTACAGCGCACTATGTCAATTAGATGCTTAATTAAAACTTAATGTAAACCTCGTTAGTAGGCACTCCAATTTCTGAGTTTACAATGTTACTTGTGAATGGTAGTAAGGATATTAAATGGGATAAAAAACATTCAAAAAGTCTGTTAGTCTATTTTCGCTTCGTCAGTTCGTACATTTTATCAGTTGTTAGTCCGTTTAGTTAGACGTTTAATTAGTCTATCTGATTCCCGGTTAGATTATTCCATCTAATTGCCGGTAGAATTAGTCCGCCTAGCCGGATAAATGAGATTTACAGTGCAGTTAGAAAATTAAATAACACAATCTTATATGACGTTTGGATCGGGGTTTTATTGACGTGATAAGGTCTTATAAATCGATGAATGCCAGCAGCACGCACGAAAAAGTGTCACGTTCCACCTAAGCTGAGCGTGCAAGCGAGAGCACGTAACAAGCGAAAGAGAGGCACGATCGGCCTAAGCGTTTGGCTAGACGCATTATGACGTTATCACGTAAAATTATCATCCGTAAACCGATTTTACAGGCACAGGTAGGTTTTTTTTATGTCAAAATTTGTATCTCATTAGCGAGTACTCCGAATTTAGAGATGATAGTGTTGCTTTTGAAATGTGAAACTGTAAGTTTTGAGAAGTAAATACGATAATAGATTCAAAAAACTAGTCAGTCTATTTTCGCTTCGTCGGTTCGTTTATTTCGTCTGTTTGATTCGTTTTTTATGTTAGTTGGATAGGCAAACTAGCAGACGTGCCTGATGGTAAGTGGTCGACGTAGCCCATGAACATAAACTAGTTTACCTGGAACGAGCCCAGGCGACTCATCCATGCTGCCTATCCTGAGACATAAGATGTTAAGTCTCGGTGCCAGTAATTACACTGCCTGTCTTGCCCTTCTCTCCGAAACACAGCAAAGCTGTTTGACGGGAGAAACAAGCAAGATGGTGGTACCCATGCAGCCGGGAGCGCGGCACAGTGCACCACTTCCACCAGTAGGATTATCGTTTTGTTTAGTCCCCGTTCCCGGTAGAATTAGTCCTTGTTTGTCTAGTCGGAAAAAAGTCCAGTAACCCAATTAAATTAGACTAAAAAATGTGCCGAATACGTTCTAGTTTGCTGGAAAAATTTATCTGTTTAGTTAGCCGGACAAATTAGTCACTTTAGTTGGCCAACTAAACGAGCCTGTCTAATTTTTACGTTGAATTATACTTTCAAGAAAGGTTTTTTTTCTTTTGCGCCGAGAAATGTTCTTAGGCATCCCGCGGGGGAAGAGAGACTCCCTCGGCGGGTATGTGGGACTCGCTGCGCCTGAAATATAGTCAGGGGGACGCAGCTCTACCCACTAAAACCAGGCGAGTGCCACCATTGCCTCCTTTGGTGGGGTGCCCCGGATCTGTTAAGCTAACAGGGCACCTCGACGGCTAGACCCACACAGAGGGGTTGTCCCGCACCACAGAAAAACCCCTCCCAACGTTGGGACAGTACAATGGGGTGAGGTTCCCATCCTCGCCCCTTGGCCCCTGCTCTTTTGTCCCCACTTCCTATAAGAGGGGTACAAAGAGCTCCCTCGGCTCAATTAACTTCGCCCAAGGTGCTGGGCTCACCCTAGGCTACTGAGCCCAACCGCCACGTCAAGGCCTGAACCATGGTGGGGTGACTGAGTTCCCTGGGCTAGTCTCAGGTTAACTTGTTTATATTCATGGGCGACGTTGATCACTTACCATCAGGTGGCTCGTCCGCCCGTGTGTATATCGAATTGACATAAAAATACAGCAACAATGTTTTTAAGTTATAATTTCACTCAGCAACAGCAACGATTCTTCAAAGCACGTATATTCAAGAAATATTCTCATTTTACTTTACCCTTAACTAAAACCTTAAGTGGTTTTATAATAAGCTCAAAAATAGCTCTCCAGCAATTGCAGTTATTATCCACTTATGTTATATTTATGTACAGGTACAAGAGTTTCAGCGAAGCGTCGCAGACTAAACTAATTTCGTGTTATCTACGTACCTCATACATTTTAAAGTAAATCTACGTTTTAATTTCAACTTCAAATTGTGCTTTATATGTGTGCATTACGAGGTCTACTTAACACCTCGTAATGCACGTACATAGTTATAGGGGTTCCACGCTATGTGTTTATGATTTTTTTGGAATATATTTTCCGACTGTTTTCGAAATTACAATGTATAAAACATATTTCATTCAACTAACATAAAAAAAAGAGAGAGTATGTGATTTTATATTAACCTCACATGATATTTAATATTTATCCTTTTTAAAATAAATTTAATATATGAAATTACTTTATGATAAAAAATTAGATCTGAAAACCATAGAAACTGTTCTCATTTCAAACTTTAGCACCAGTAGCTAAGATACGTGAACCTAAATATCTAGCTGTCACAAATGCCATACTGGCGTACTTCTAGTGACGTCACATACCATATGCAAATGCCGAATGTCCGGTATCCTCTCGATAACCCATCAATTTCCCGCTTCGGCGATCAAACGGACCAATACCTATATACAATGGTATACGGACTGTTTCGACTAAATCAACCTGCCTAAATTAACTATAGACTAAGCCTGACTAAACTATATATATATATATATATATATATATATATATGAACGGTAATTGATGGTGAGTAGACAATTTGGTGAGGTGCCCCCGATCTGTTGAGCAAACAGGGCACCTCGATGACTAGTCACCCTCAAGTGGGTATGTGGGACTCGCTGCGCCCGAAAGCTGGTAAGTATACGCAGCTCTACCCACTAAAACTCGGCGAGTGCCACCAATGCCGCCTTTGGTGAGGTGCCCCGGATCTAATGAGCAAACAGGGCACCTCGACGACTAGTCAGTCCCCCAAGGGACCGACGCCACACAGGGATTGTTCCGCACCACAGAACAACCCCTCCCAACGTTGGGACAGTACAATGGTGTGAGATGTTCCCGTCCTCGCCCCTTGTATCGTTGCTCTTTTGTACTTCTTCATATAAAAGGGATACAAAGAGCAGCTCATCTGGTCTACCCCACCATGGTTCAAGCCTTGTCGTGGTGGAGGGGCTCAGTAGCCTAGGGTGAACCTAGCACCTTGGGCGAAGCAAATTGAGCTGAGTGAGCTGCTCCGAGTAACGAAATTAACTGTAAAAATACCTTTATTATCTGTCCACATTATCATACCCAGACTTGCAACATAGGAATTATAATAATTAATAACAAAGGCATCCATTTTTTTAAACTTTACCATTACACAACACGAACATGAAACTAACATTTGGAACCACTTCAAGCTAACACTATCTAGACAAAGTTATGTTCTCTTTCAAGTTCTGCTTTTGAATTATACAACGTAAAAGGTAACTTTTATTGTATTATGTGCCTTTATTACATTTTACACATAAAATATGTTATGAAGCTTATATATTTATTGTCTGCGGATTCTCTTGAACTTGGTTTAGAATTGAATATCAGGATATTTTTTTTCGGAAGGGCTAGACTTTTCGGCCTGATGGCCTTTAAGCTCAATCGGTACAGTAAGTGAGCAGATGGCTGACTTATGAAATATTTGAAAGGGCGACGCCGCCCTCCGCGCCCCGCAGGGGGCGCGGTTCATCGCGCGCGCTGCTCGGGAGAGCAGGATTTGGACTTGTAAAATCCGATACGGTTGACGAATCTTTTACGATTGAATTTCACCTATCATCATGAGGGCCGACCCTCATCCCTCCCTCTGGAGAGGGAGGCGGGTCACGCGCGGTGCCCAAGCAATCTAGCGGTAGCGTAGTGCTACTTATGTTAGCGCGATCTGGGTTTGTGTCTACTCGTATCGGATCAGAATGATTATCAAGATATTTAATGGAGAAGCGAGTGGCAAAGGGTCGGCCGTCTTGGCATACATTGAGGGATATGTTCAGCAGGACGGATAGAGGATGATGGGATGGTGATGATGATGAATGGAAAAGCATGTTGACAGCCTAATTGATGATTATTAAAAATTATCAAGGGTTATCTATCTAAAAAACATCGCCAGCTTTCATGTTTTCTACGTACGTTCGACGTAGTATGCGGTTGTGCCGCGCTCCCGTGTGCACGGGCACATCCTGAAGAAGAAGTGTTTCAAAGAAGGATAGGACAAGCAGTGTCACTGGCGCCGAGATTTGCCATCATGTGCCTCGTCTGCAGTTTAGGCAAACTCCAACTAATATAAAAAACCTTATAACCTAAAATCGTGGAGCGAACCACTACCGTTCCGTCATACAGTAACAACTAGTTCGGAGGGTAGGAGAATATTTCACTCTGTTCAATTGTACTTTGTGTTGTTGGAGTTGTTTATTTGTCACAATATAAATGCATCAGCATAATATCTAAAATATTAAAATTTTAGTTAGTTAAATTTATTGTTTAAAAAGAACTATGGAAATTGTTTTGCAATTAGTATTGTTTTTGATAAAATCAAATGTTGCATACATTTGATTTTTGTCGACATAAGAAAATAAAAATTTTAATAGTTAATTAATGATCCATAATATTATTCATTTCCTATTTAAATGTACCATATTTGTTTTGTAAAATAGTCCGTGATGATCAACTATAATAAAGAAGTAGGTAAAAAAAGATATAGTTTTAGAAAAAATGTGACGTGTTTTATAAAAAAAGTATGGATCTGTTTAAAAAACTAGTATTTGTAATTTAATTTTAAACTTCTCAATATGTTTATATTTTTTAAGGTACATACTAATAAAATAAAATAAAAACCGTATGGTGTGGCGGGACACCAGATAGGAACGAAGTTCCTTATAATAACAAAAAAAATACAAAAACAAAACAAAAATTACAAAAAAATACAAAAACACAAAAACAGAAAAACAGAGAAACGAACATAAAAATAAAATAAAAAAAAAACAAAAAAAACCATACATAATAATATAGTGTATAGCCTCCACGCGTTTACCACTTTTGCCCACCAGATGGTGTAATTATCGAATGATATAATAAAAATCTTACACTTTTATTTAACTATACGGACGTTTTTTGCCGGCTATTGTAGTTTTTGTGTACCCCTCTTATAAGAAGAGGGGACAAAAGAGCAGGTGGCAACTATTAGGTACTGTCCCGACGTTGGGAGGGGTTGTTCTGTGGTGCGGGACAAGCCCTCTGTGGAGGTGGCGTCGGTCTCTTGGGGGACTGACTAGTCGTCGAGGTGCCCTGTTTTCTCATTAGATCCGGGGCACCTCACCAAAGGCGGCATTGGTGGCACTCGCCGAGTTTTAGTGGGTAGAGCTGCGTCCACTTACCAGCTTTCGGGCGCAGCGAGTCCCACATACCCACGTGGGTAAATTTTTAAATTAAAGAAAAAAAAAACTGTCTTGCAATGAGTCAGTACATGGACGAAAATCTCTTCTATTAGTATTTAGCTATATACCTACAATATATTTCTGTATCGCTCTCATCCACGCTTGAAACATAACTGGTAGAGCGAGCACTCGAAACGCTAAAATACGCGATGAGTGCCTACTCCAACGTTAAATCTTTAACTATGGCCTCGAAAAGTATTTATATCAGATTCCCAATACTTTCAACCGTAATTATATTAATTTAGAGTTTTTAAATAGCTATGAAACGTACTCCAAAAGATTCCTGAAAAATTGTACAATGTTTATATCTGATGATATTTCGACATTGTCTCCGAATGTGTTGTTCACAATACGTTGTTAGGCCTCGAACAACGCATTGTCAAAATTTCGAACTCTAAAAGAAAAACTTGAAAACGTGGTAAATATTTTGACGATGATGACAAACATATTCATTCATTATCAAAAGTATTAAAAATTCATGTCATATTGTCATTTTATTTAGAAACTAGCTGTTGCCTGCAGCTTCGCCCGCGTTACTCAATATACTCGTATATATCACGTGATGTTATATAGCCTATAGCCTCCCTCGATAAATGGGCTGTCTAACACTGAAATAATTTTTCAAATCGGACCAGTAGTTCCTGAGATTAGCGCGTTCAAACAAACAAACAAACAAACTCTTCAGATTTATAATATTAGTATAGACTAGCTGTTGCCTGCAGCTTCGCCCGCGTTACTCAACTCCTATAAGTCACAGCGTGATGTTATATAGCCTATAGCCTTCCTCGATAAATAAGCTGTCTAATACTGAAAGAATTTTTCAAATCGGAGGAGTCGTTCCTGAGAATATTAGAACTCTTCAGCTTTATAATATTAGTATAGATTTAGACAACAAGGGGCAATAAAAACTTCAGGTCTTTCTCTGCAATGTAGCCTATACAGGTAAATAAAATTGAAGTGTCTGTTTGTAATATAAAAATAACTATATATATATATATATATATATATATATATATAGAGTATCGTGTATTGTGTATATATATACACAATACACGATACATAAACAAAAATAGCCTTTTTTCAATTTTTGCCTGTCTGTCCGTCCGTCTGTCTGTCTGTCCGTCTGTTGGTTTGTTCCGGCTAATCTCTGAAACCACTGGGCCTATTTTGACGGGACTTTCACTGGCAGATAGCTGATGCTACAAGGAGTAACTAAGGCTACAAAAATAATCATCACCACTATGGATACGTCTGTAACTTATTAACGCGGGCGAAGCTGCGGGCAACAGCTAGTCTGTAATAAAAATGAGTATCCACATCTTGTTTACAATATGTCCATTACTATCGTTGTGTTAAATTGTTAACAAGAGAATAAATAAATAAATATGTATGTTATAAGCACTGAATACACGAATTTTACATATCGGCGGCAGGCGGTAATCAGAGCGACGTGGAATTTGCAATTTGGTTGCGGGTTGTCAACGCCCCTGATTTATCGCTGGTTCGGATCTATTACTGTTTTGGGGTCGAGTGCGAATTTGTGTTTACGATTGTACTTTTATGAGCGTTTGTTACAGACGTATGTAAACTATTGCAGATTGTATAGACGATATTACCAATATGCGATATGCTTTCTAAACAAATCCTTACAAAAACGAAAAGTGTCAATATGAGTATAATAAATGCATAACACTCAGAAATTCTTCTTTTTTTTAACATGAGGGCAAAAAAGGGGTTATTTGATATATGATCTTTTAGCTATCACGAATTTTATCTTACTTTTCGTGTCGGTTATTTGCATAGTAACAGGATTGAAGTAAGTGATCCAATGTCACAAAGTTATGACAAGAGCAAACATAATATGTGTAAGTCTAATACAAGTATTATTCAGACCGATTTAAGTACTGACTTCATTTGACCTCGGCAGAAATATTTGTATAAGAGAATTGGTTTTAGGGTCCTATATTGCTCATTAAACCACAGTATTCCTAAGTATAAGTACCATGCGACGATTGTCTAGTGGTTACGGGCTCCCCACCATGGTTCAGGCCTTGTCGTGGCGGTGGGGCTCAGTAACCTAGGGTGAGCCGCTGCACCTTGGGCGAAGCGAATTGGGTCGAGGGGGCTCTTTGTACCCCTCTTATAAGAAGAGGGGACAAAAGAGCAGGGGGCAAGGGGTGAGTATGGGAACCTTACCCCATTGTACTGTCCCGACGTTGGGAGAGGTTGTTCTGTGGTGCAGGATAACCCCTCTGTGGAGGTGGCGTCCATCCCTTGGGGGACTGACTAGCCGTCGAGGTGCCCTGTTTATTCATTAGATCCGGGGTACCTCACCAAAGGCGGCATTGGCTGCACTCGCCGCATTTTCGTGGGTAGAGCTGCGTCCACTCACCAGCTTTCGGGCGTTTAAGAACAAAAATGTGGTTACGGGCTCGGCCTCTTAAGTGAGAGAGTTACGATCCTGACCCCTGTGGTGCCTTGAAATGGGTTTTTTCTAAATTTCTCCATGCACCTGAACATGAGACCATCGCTTGCTCACCGGTGAAGGAAAACATCGTGAGCCATGCTTGCCTGAAGAGATTAAAAGTCTTTGAAGGTGGTGAAGTTCGGTGAACTATGGCCCAACACCCTCCTTACAGTGGGACATATAATGGTTGATGACACCGCATGAACAAGGTATACGTAAAGAAATTCGAGATGCCTACCAATCTCCGTGAAATAAAAATGATAACATGGTACAAATACGCAATTTTAAACAATTATTTAAGAATAGATTTTACCGGTGGGAGGGAAGCGCTGTGCCAAGCTCCCGGCTGCATGGGTACCACCATCTTACTTGTTTCTCCCGTGTAATAGCTTTGCTGTGTTTCGGAGAGAAGGGCAAGACAGGCAGTGTAATTACTGACACCTAGACTTAACATCATGTCTCAGGATAGGCAACACATAAATGAGTTGCCTGGGCTCGTTCCAGGTATACTAGTTTATGTTCATGGGCGACGTCGACCACTTACCATCAGGTGGTACGTTTGCTTCACACACAGGGCGTAAATACTTTGGTAGAGATCATGAAGAATTTTTATCGAAACTATTTCGAGGTCGATATCCCGGCTGACCTCTCCTGACACAAGGGCCGGTCCCAGGCGGTATGTTAACGTTCATACGATGTAGACCACTTATCTGGGATTAGGGCTCGTTCGTTCGTCTGTTACCAATAATGAATTAGGATCTTTTTGTATTGACCTTTGGGCTTACTACATTCGGTCATATTTGGGGTTCCAGGAGATTTACTATTTTTTAATTAATAACATGCTTTAAATACATTCTTTCTTTGATTATTTCTATTTACTTTAGATTTTTGTTAAAGGACCCTTAATTGGACTTGAGATAAAAAGATATAGATAGGTAGGGTTTGAATATTTTTGCAAAACGATAGTGAGAATATATGTCTAATTAAAACGTGAACCTTTGTACTCCTTTTTGAAAGGTTTGCGCAAACTGAGAAACTTGAAATTTAATACAGCTAAGGCGACGCACTATTATACAATAATTCTAAAGCCAGGCACGCGCAAGAGGGGACAGCGTCCTGAGCGGGGCACGGCATAAACGATAAAATAGTTTTTGTTAGTTTATTTAGTTAAAAACGATAATTTGAGGAATTCCTTCTATAATTTTAAAGAGCATGTGTAGATACGTATCTACGGAGAAAGTTAAGAAGCTTAAACCGATCCCGTTTGCCCATAAAATGTGTTTTTTTTTTTTTAAAGAGGTATATTTGATATTTTTTCTCTGTTTCAAAAGCTACCTGATCAAGTATTGAAAACTAAAGAAATGAGGTTTTTATCATGAACTATCAGCTCACAAACTTATATTTTATACGTTTTTGAATTACTGAAAAAAAAACTGGTTAGTTGTCCGTAAAGTCGATTAAGGCCAGGTTCCCCACCAAGGGTCAAGCCTTGTCGTGGCGGTGGGGCTCAGTAGCCTAAGGTGAAACCAGCACCTTGGGCGAAGCAAATTGATCCGAGGGAGCTGCTCTTTATACCCCTCTTATAAGAAGAGGGGACAAAAGAACAGGGGGACAAGTGGCAAAGATAACACCTCACCGCACCTCATTGCACTGTCCCGACGTTGGGCGAAGTTAATCTGTGGTGCGGGATGACCCCTCTGTGGAGGTGGTGTCAGTCCCTTGAAGTGACTGACTAGCCGTCGAGGTGCCATGTTTGCTCAATAGATCCGGGGCACCTCACAAAAGGTGGCATTGGTGGCACTCCCCGGGTTTTAGTGGGTAGAGCTGCGTCCACCTTACAATCTTTCGGGCGCAGCGAGTCCCACATATCCGCCTGGAGAGTCTATCCCTCCCCAGCGGATGCCTCAGGGCATTTCCCGGCGTAAAAGAAAAAAAAGGTCACCCAAGGTGTTGGATTGCACCCCAGGCTTAAGCCCCACCGCCGCGACAGGGATCAGATCCAATGGTGGGGAGATTTTAGGTACTGTGAAACTGTATTTCAACTTTAAAGTACAATTTTATTTTAAATGAGATCGAACTTCGATCGCTCGGCGACCTATGGTTTAATTTAATAACAAGAGGATCCGTATTTGTTATCAAAACTTCATTAAATACTTTGTGGAGCTTCAATCATGACAGCTACTAATAAATTTAGAGCTAATTTTATCAACTTAGATTTTATGATCTATAATATAGATTCTACATGATCTTTATCGATCATGTAGAATCATTCATCAATTATAATTATTGCGGATTTTATCGCGGTTTATTCAGATTTTTACAAGCCGGACGTTTCGGATATTTTACAGCAACCATAGAAACGGAAGGGCGTGACCATCACGTCACGTCAGAGTCACGGTGTCATTATTAGTATGTCCTGCCCTTTTTTCCTAAACACAGCAAGCTTCTTTGACGGATGAATCAAGCAGTATGGTACCCATGTAGCGCGGCACAAGCGTACCCCTCTCAAAACCTTGAATAGGTGCACATAGTAGGTTTTTTCGTCTCTAATTCCTTTATCAACTAAGTTTACTTCTATTTCAACTTATTATTATGTTTTATTATTACTATTATTATTATTAAACTTAATTTTAATAACATAAATATACTTACCCTAACATAACCAGCCTGAAGCAGTTCTTGGGGGGCGGCGCGGAATCCTCGCATCCCTGTGGGACGCTCGGCCCTGGCTCCGACCCGGAGTCATCTCCCGTGTCCACTCCCGCCCCTCGTCGACACAGCCAGGACGTGCCGCATTTGTCCTTGGAATCCTCTGCAGGTGCCGCGAACTGGCAACGGCGGGGGGATCTCTGTCTCCCCGCTGGGGACAAGGAGGATTTGAGAGGGGTTGGTACGCGGACTGGACTGGGAGATGCTCGTACTGGGGAGGAGGTCACCTTCACGGGAGAGGACTGGAGGGAACCCCCTCGGTCGGTGCCGTTTAGCATTGTGTCTCTCGCATCACTCACTTTGCATCACTCTTAACACTTTTTTTATACACTGTAACTTCTTAACACCACATTATTGTTGCAACACGTATCTTTGATTATTGAATATTTAAAAATATCAAAGTAATTTCATATCAAAACATTTTTTGTTTATTGTTTTATTAGTAATACTCTGTAAGTATGAAAAAGTTATAAGATATATATTTTGTAGTTCAAAGTTACTTGTTTACTTTAGTAATAACATGTTTAATTTATTTAAAAAAATATCATATATTTACTAATCTCTCTCTCTCTCTCTCTCTCTCTCTCTCTCTTTTGCCTATCGATTCTCATATTATCTTTAAAGTTGGAAGGAAGCAATCCATTTACAAAATTTCATTAAAATCGGTTAAACTGCTCAGAGTTTAGTAAAGTAAAAGGTTTTAATAACTATAAAAAAAGATTCCGACGAATTGAGAACGTCCTCCGTTTTGAAGTCGGTTAAAAAAAAACAAATATAAATGTGAAATTCCGTTTGTCTATTTTTCCACGTTGCGATCGAGCAACAAGTTGAAATACCAGGAAATAGCATAAGTTACCTTTTATCTCGGGAACATTCCATTTCCTTCGGAAAATGGCACTGTGCCGCGCTCCCGGCTGCATGGGTACCACCATCTTGCTTATTTCTCCCGTGAAACAACTTTGCTGTGTTTCGGAGAGAAGGGCAAGACAGGCAGTGTAATTACTGGCACCGAGACTTAACATCTTATGTCTCAGGATAGGCAACATATGAATGAGTTGCCTGGGCTCGTTCCAGGTATACTAGTTTATGTTCATGGGCGACGTCGACCACTTAACATCAGGTGGTACGTTTGCCAGTTTGCCTATCCAACTAACATAAAATATATATATATATATATATATATATATATATATATATATATATATATATATATATATGGAAAAATAAACAACAATTGTTCTGTGAACATAGACTGAAGTAACTGTTATGTATTCTAATAATCCCTGCCGCTCCGCCAGTACTTCGTTTTACAGTTATATTGGCGATGGTTGGTAATAAGGTACAGTCGTATTGATGATGATTATTTAGTAGCTCATTTCCTTTACGTATATTTAAGCTAACCTAAGCATGAAAAGAAGACAGACAAACAGTTGGTAAGGTATTTAAAACAATAGTAAGGATAGACTGACGTTTCCGTAACTAACTGACTTCTTCGTACAAACAATAATGGTTGTTTGTAAAGTCGGTTTACGCATGATAGTTTTATGTGATAACGTTTTATAGAAACATTGATGAAAAATTAATTGTCTTTTTTGCCACTGTTTTGGAAAAAACAGTTAATTGAAGTGAACAAAATGAAATTAGACTGAAAATTATGGAGGAAATCAATTACATCTTGTTAAATTGTATAAATAAACACAAAAACACAAAACACGTTGTCGCGTATTAACATTTGTTATAAAAGTAAGCCTACGCTTGGGCCTGTCTATCGTTTGACAGCGGAACCATCAATTTATAAGACGTTATTACGTCAAAGTTGTCGTGTAAATTGTTAATGTATTCCAAACGAAAAATGCTATGTACTTCATTATTTAATCAAATCCTTTAATAATTAAGAATTTATAATTGAAAAGTACATAGAGTATGGGAAAATTAGTTTAGTATTTATTTAAGCATGTATAAAGGATAAAATTAATATCAAATACATGTATTATTTTCGTATACGATATTTACGAAAAAAATCAAATTCATACATAAAATAAAAAAGTGTTAAACTTTACTGACTAAAATATTAGCTGATTTAATCTCTAGTTGATCTTACCAGCACGTGTCTCAACTGAAAATTCCATTCAGCTCTGTTCATTCAGTGGCCACGTTATTTTGTTTTTTTGTAACCGAAGGGATTTTTTAGGGGGTTCAAGGGTTCTTTTAAAGGAGATTTTTGCCCACTTAAGTGGACCACGCGAAGTTGGAAAGCGAGGGGGTAACGTGAGAAGCTCTGGGATCTCCAGAGAAACTTCATCAGTATTTATATAGGCAGTCTCGTTCGGCCGCGTTTCGATGCGGACGTATTGCTTACTATTACTTAAATAAAGTAAAGGTGTAGCGCGGCGCAAGCCGTCGCTCGTGATTATATTTCGCCATGAGCCAACAACTCGTGGCGAACGAATTGCTGGCGTTCCTGCAGCAGTAGCTGGACGTGATGGACGAGCTGTCCGCTGTTCAGATCTGCTCAACAAACTTCAGCGAAGATGACATCGCCGCTGCCAAGCTGTTGCTGTACAGGTCACTAAACAAGAGTGACCAGATGGTGTCCCGCCGCCGTGACGGGACAAAGAAGAGCATGCAGGACATCATCACGCTTCTTAAGGAGACCGACCCCGACAACGTGCCGACGTTTGTGGCGAAGGACTTGGAAAAACTACCTCCTGTCACCTTCGACCACGTCGACGTCACGAGCCTCCTGAAGGATATTATCTTTCTGAAGGCTAGCCTTGTGGACATGCAGAAGAAACTCGATGCATCCCAGAATATTGTTGCTGATTTGCGCAATGAACTCACAGAGTTGCGTAAATCGGCAGCAGTAACTGGGTCACCATCTTATGCATCGAAAGTAAACACGCGTCGTGGAGCATGCCTCGACTTATCGGGCGTCAGCTTCGCGTCAGCGCTTTTGTCTTCGCCGTCACCGAACATTGAGTCTGCTGAGCGCGCACTGTGTACGCCCCGCGACCCCACTTCCGCCCCTGCAACTCCTCCTCGTATCGCTGCACGAAATTCCCGGCCATCTGACCCGCTGCCTGTATCTGCGAGTAATGAAAATGTCGCCAGCAGGACCGCCGTGAGCGGTACTCAATCTACGAAGCCCTTGCCAGAGAAGGCATCGAAGCGGGATGACGATGGTTTTGTGACGGTGCAAAGGAGGAAGCGCCGTCAGAAGACTAGCAAGAACCGCTGTGGCACGGCTCCCAAAGAGTCCAACAGTATACGTGCTGCAGGACCGAACACCCCGGTGTATATCTCTCGCCTACACTACACCACTGAGGCGAAGGACATCGTGGCGTACGTGCGCCAAAAGACCAAATACACAGCGAGAGTGCAGACATGTTTTCTGCACCTCGTCATGCAGGAGGACTTCTGGCCACAGGGCGTGGTGTTCCGCCGCTTCCGCGGACAAGTTCCACCAGAACGCGCAATGACTTAAGTGCAAAAGTGAAGTGTTACTAACATAGTTTTAAGTGTTATTTACTAACAATCTTGTTTTATAATTATGTATGTTTAGGTTAAGGTATTTATCTATGGGCCTATGCAACCCGAAATAAAGTTTTTTTATTATTATTATTATTATTATCCTAAAGATTAAGTATTAGGTACTTGTTCATTTATTCAGTTACTGCGCAGAGGTTTCCTCTCTCTTTCTTCATTCTTTCTTCTTCATGGAGAGGAAACATCTTCTTCCCATCTATTCCAAGCTCTTATTCATCTTCTACTAATATAAGGTAAAGTTTGTGAGTTTGTGAGGTTGTAAGGAGTAATCTCTGGATCCACTGAATTGATTTTGAAAGTTCTTTTACCAATGGAAAGCCACGTGATTTGACACGAAACCACGATATTTGTGAGTGTCGTAAGCTTAGAAAAATAATAAACATCAATCCAGGTACAGCAATATTTCTACACTAACGTAAACGAAGCTGCTGGCAACAGCTAGTCTCTTTATGTAGGGCAAAAGAGTGGTTAGGCTGATTAGTGGTAAGAGATTAACGAGATCTAAAAACGTAAAAGTCGCTTTTGAAGAATGAGTATGCTTCTTCCACGAAGGTCCCACAGTTGTGATAATAAAGAATAATAATATCTATGGACGCTTATACACCACGTCAATCTGGTCCGGTGGTAAGTTCTTGAAGAACTTGTGTTACTGGTACCAGTAAACGGAAATATATTTAATACTTTTATACTATACATATATTTAAGATTTTAATTATATAATACACATATTTAATACACATCCATGACCCAGGAACACAGAAAACTTTTTGTTCCCTGACGGGATTCGAACCCGCAACCTCAAGTAATAATTAGCTTGTTCATCATCATTATCAGCCTGTAACCGTCTCATGCTAAATCCGGCCACATAGAAAACCAAATTACTTTTCCGTCTACCGCTGGACACAGGCCTGTCACAATTAACGCTAAGACGGCCGATTCTTCGCATGTAACATAGATCGGATTTCCTTGGTTCATTAAAATTAGCTTTATATTATATTCATAAAACGATCAGATAAAATATATACAGGGTCAGTTTAACATTGTAAATATGTAAATGAAGGGTCGCGAGCGCTCCCATTTACTTGAACTTTGGGATTATGGGATTGTCTTATAGCATAAAGGCAGTTTATATGGGATGTGTTTTGGGGTTCAGTATTTTAGTAATAACTTGAAAATTATAGAAACTTATACATCTTAGACGTACTAAAGTAGTAAGAATGAGAATATAACCGGTTCTAGTTAGATGCGAGTGGCGGAGGATAGATCGTCTTGGCGTTCATTGAATGCAGCAGCAGTGGGAAAAACGTTGATAATGGTGATACTAATGAGGTTAGATGTAAACATAATTTTACTGTTGAATTTGGACTTATTATTTTACTTGGACTTATTAATGATGATATTAGTAATGATATATATTGATTATTATTAATTATTATACTATTAATGATATTATAATGATAATTATTATTAATTATGATATTAATGAGACTAGCTGTTAACATAATTTTGCAGTTGAATTTGGACTTATGATTTTAACAACCTATGTCGTTCCTTACCATCCATATTGTCTTATCCATATCTGATCTGCCGTTTAGGTATGATAACTGATAAGTGATAAATATACTTACGCATTTTATATATTAATATCTCAGTTCAAGTAAAAAAAGGTAGATAGCGCACTTGGAACAAGAAAGTGAAGCCACTTTTTTAAGTATGTGTGAGTGAATGAAGGGTTGCCATTTTTTTAAAGTATCCCTTAAAATTGCATATTAATAAAAATAGGTAATAGGTGAATGCGACAGTGAATATTTTTATAAAATACAATAATATTACGAATATGTAGGAGGCGTGTAGGATTATCCCTCCCTGCGCCCGGAAGATGGCAAGTGGACGCAGCTCTACCCGCTAAAACCCGACGAGTGCCACCAATGCCGCCTTTGGTGAGATGCCCCGGATCTGTTGGGCTAACAGGAAACCTCGACGGCCAGTCAGCCCCCCAGGGGACCGACGCCACCTCCACAGAGGGTTTGCCTGCCAACGTCTGGACAGTAAAATGGGGTGAGGTTCCCGTCCTCGCCCCTTGCTCCCTGCTCTTTTTCCCCTCTTCTTATAAGAGGGATACAAAGAGCCCCCTCGGCTCAATTAGCTTCACCCAAGGTGCTGGGCACACCTCAGGCTACTGAGCCCCACCGCCACGTCAAGGCCTGAACCATGGTGGGAAAAAACTACCCTCCTATTAATCTTTCTCCTAAATTCCTTTATTCAATTTATCGTCCAATATACTAATGTACTAATAAAGTAAACGTAATAAAGTAGACACGTAATAATTATGATGACTATATGTCGGGTTATGGTTCGCCTTAATTCACAGTAATAAAACACTTGATGAAAAAGGCATGTAGATTTTATAACAGTACAAATTACAGGCTGACGATATGAAAGTCGCAGAGAAAAGCTTTTGCATATTCATTTAACTTTCACAAACGCTTTTAATATAAAAGCTTAATTCATTTATTTATTGAATATTTTTTTGTGGTTAGCAAAGTGAAAATGGCTTTTGGGTAATGAATAGATTTGTTCTTGTTTTGTCAACCATTAACAGAAACTTGTTGATTTTAAGGTCATGGCAGTTTGTGACTTCGTTTTAACAGACTTCAGATTTAAAGTAATCAATATAAATATATATGTATCATCATCATTATCATCAATCTTAGGACCTTTCAATAAACGCCAAGACGGCAGATATGTATGCTAGTAGAAAACAACGGCACGGACTTTAACTATCGTGGGTTTTTTCTTAATTTTGCAATATTTCAAACTTTTTAAACAGTATAATGTCCATTTTTTGAAATTCATACAGATACGACGCATCGAGCAATAAAAACGTGGCTCATGGCTGCCTGTTGAATGTCCCGTTAAAGCACAGAAGGAAGGACGGCAACGAATCTGCATAATCTCTGGTTGCGCGGATACATACATTATCCAATATCGATGTAGTTTATTTTAACCAAATCAAAATATCATTATTTCGTAGGTAACAGCTTGTACAATTGAAATACGTCATAAAATTAGTCAATAAAGAGTAGGTGTAAAAAAATAATGTAATAAAACATCGTGAGGAAACCTGCATACCTGATGAGATTAAAAGTCTTTGAAGGTGTGTGAAGTTCACCAACCCGCATTGGGCCAGCGCATCCGTGAACTATGGTCCAAAACCCTCCTCGCCTGATTTCGAGGAGGAGACCCGTGCCTAGCAGTGGGACATACAGGATTGATATTATTATTATATTATAATTTTAAAAAGTGTAAACTAAACTTTGCCCGGGGCTTTGTTGTAACTCAACTTGATATTACATAGGATGAAAACAATAAATTAATAGATATTAATGTACCAAATATTGAGCCACAACTCTAGAAAAATCGGTACAGAGAAGAGAAGGCAAAAAAGGCGGTAAAAAGAACGTTTTTAACTAAAGAAGGGCGGATAAGGCGATAGGATGATAAGATGGCCTTCGTCGTAAGCTCCACGTTCATATTATTTTGCGCTTAAACCGTGTATTACGTCATGATTTCTGTTCTAATTTTCAAAATTGCTTAGATTTTGTGTATCACCATTTCTAGAGAAATATTTACCTATTGAGTTCTATCGATTTTTTTAAAATATGTAGTAGATAAAATAAAGTGTCTTATATAATACTGCAGCGCCTCCCACCATTACTGGCAACTTCTTATAAGAGGGGTACAAAGAGCCACCTCGGCCCAATTAGCTTCGCCCAAGGTGCACCGCTCACCCTAGGTTACTGAACCCCACCGCCACGACAAGGCCTGAACCATGGTGGGGTAACTGGCAACACCTTTCATTATTCAACTACAAACCCTAAACTGAATACCGCATCAGAATCGGACTATATATTACTGCTATATATGGCTATATATTATTTATATTATTACTGCACCGCAAGTTAGTGAGCTACTACCATAACACCTACTTATGAATCCTCACTAAACAACCACAAAACGATTATTTAAATCCAAATCGGACTAGTAGTTTTGGTTTTGCATTTGCGTTTTTTGTTGTTGCAGGAAAGAACTGTTTCCTGCAACGCCCCCTGGTGAGTTTTCATTGTAACACTATCTAAGAACATGCACTACAATTAAACCCGAACCAATCACAGAATGAAAACCGCATCAAAATTGGCCTAGTAGTTTTGGAGATAAATGGCAACATTGGTTTGTACAAACAAACACCTTATTTATGATTTTAAATTAACCTGGTTATTTTCATTGACGATTTACGAGACTGTCACAACAAGACATTCATAGACAATATCCTCCCCGGTCACATAATTGACCGGTGGGAGGGAAGCGCTGTGCCACACTCCCGGCTGCATGGGTACCACCATCTTGCTTTTTTTCTCCCGTGAAACAGCTTTGCTGTGTTTCGGAGAGAAAGTCGGAGAGAAGAGTAATTACTGGCACCGAGACTTACACCCGTATTCACAAACGTTACTATGCGGTCTCACAGTGCGCGCGAGCGCACAGGGCCCGAAAAACTTATTCATAGACAATACTTGAGTGGCGGCTAGCCCTATGCGTCCCTTAGAATGAACGCACAGCTAAGGTAGCCTGCTAGCTGTTTTAAGCAACGCATAGCTATTTTCTCTCGATTCTCTGCGTCTCTTTGTGTTACGAGAAATATTTTTCGGGGTTGGATTTTACTGTTGGTGATAATTTCCCATTTTAATAGCGTGCCTATACAATAGATTATAGTAGTGAAAAAGAATTTGATAATTTTATCAATGAGAGAAGCACAATAATTACCACAAAAGTGATACGGGAGTTCCTAAATCCTTTTGATTGTTATAGTTTGCATGAATTCAGACGACGCTACAGCTTTTCCAAAGATGTAGTACTTTTTATACTCTTGCCACTCCACAAATCCACAAATACCTACACAATAAAATCAACACGAAGACGAACGAAATAGTTTTCGAACACCGGTCACCATTTATGTTTGATTATGATTTATGACAAATGAAATGAACGTCAAGCAGCGAGCGAAGTGAACTAAGCAACACAAACGAACCAATCACAGAGCTCTATTCGACGCTGTGCGTTTGCTTAGTCAAGGATCGCTTGAGTATTATTTATGAATTAAAAGGCTTGCCACAATGCAACGCAGTGAGAAATGCTTTACTTCGCATAGCGTTGCTACTTTACTGAGAAAAGTATTGTTTGTGAATACGGGTGTTAACATCTTATGTCTCAGGATAGGCAAAACATAAATGAGTTGCCTGGCCTCGTTCCAGGTAAACCATGGTTTATCTTGATACGGCCCCAAGTGTATAGATAAGGGAGAAAAATAGTCAGGTAGTGGGTTCGAAAATTTATTATATATTCTGGCATATGTGGGGAAAACCCCAATAACTACAGTAGTTATTAGGGTCACTTAGGGTGGTGATTCCGGTTTGATGCCGAGAACAGCGCTTCCAACACTCTATGCCAGGCTCAGGAAAAGTGGCGTCCGGAATAGAGGGCCAGGATAGTGGATCAGGAAAGTGGGGTCCCCGCCAGATCTTCAAGAGAGATCGCCAGATCCACGTGGCACGGTCAGCTTCGATCTTTCCTCAGCGACAGCCACGCCGAGGACCCCACTACAAATTAAATATCAACGTGCGTAACGTATGCCGGTCAGGAGCGTAGAGGACAACGGACGGTCAGGAGCCGGCCACCAACACCTCTCGCCCCTCGTCCCCCAAAAAGCCAGAACGTTCGGTGTGACGTCAGACCTATCGACTATCATGAGCCGCCTAGTTTCGCCCGCGCGAAGTTGAATCGAAATAAATTTGCATATTTTATATGTTACAATGTTTATGGGCGACGTCGACCACTTACCATCAGGTGGCACGTTTGCCTTTCCAACTAACTTAAAAAAAAAAAATAGTAACTAAATTTCCGATTGAGCTTAATAAAGGCCATCAGGCCGAAAAGTCTAGCCCTTTCTAAAATACTGTCTCCGTATCGTCGCGGGTAATAAACTAATATAACTTTTAGACGAACTAATGCAAGGTTGGTACAGCTCTTAAAAATCGTAAGGAGATGTAAGAAAACGTTTTTCATCAGGTGAATGTCTGCTCGTTTGTTTTAAAAAAAAAAACCTCGCCGACTCATCAAAATTCGATTACCATTATTGTGTCAATAAAAACCAGAACTACTTGGTCCACCGTCCACCTTTCCTAACTTTACCAAATCCTATTACGGAATTACATGAAAAACTTTATAAGTTGTTCTTTTATTTTAGTTTCGAAAGTTTCTCCCGTAGGAATCTTCACAAACACACTTAAAGTCAACATTCTTCACAGTTCCCAATAGTAAGATAAGAGCTTTTCATACTTCCAGTTTTTGTATTAAACGCGGCGTTTTACACATCACACATGTGTGAAGAACCTTACAAGAAAGTTAAGAAATAAATGGTATAACTTCCAGTGGCAATATAATAATAGGAAACTTGTATGTTTCATACATATTTGTATTCATACATACATATATGCTTTTCCTATCTTATTTGTTCTAAGTAAGTAATAAGATAGAATCCTACTTATCTTTTAAATGTAGCAGGTGAATATTTATTTATTGAAACTTCTTTACGCGCATGAGGGTAATTTTTTTACGGATGAAACGTCACGAAAATGTGCAACGTTTTTGTCCAAGAAGAGGGAGAGAGTGATTGAGACCGATTGAGAGAGAGTGAGAAAGTGCGAACGTAGCATGAAGCACATAGCCATGGAGTAAGAGTAGGGAGCAAGTGAGCAAGAAAGATCGAGAGAGAGAGTGAGATAGAGCGAACTTCACATCGCAAGTCTCGGAAATTTAAAGCTTTAGATTAGTTTAAATATAATTATTGTGTATGGCGATATCTAATTTAATTGATTTCTCGTATATTTTATTTACGTTAATTCTTGTAATTAAAATAATTTATAGATACATGAAAATCAATATATTACTATAATATACCTTAAACCGTATATTTTCTTATTCCTTGGAGGTAAAAGCCAATATCCAATACATCCTTCAATTTTCAACACATCAAATATTAACATCAGAAAACAGTCCAACCTCTCAAAATAGAACTAGAGCCTTCATAGTACATTGGCTTTTGAATTACTTGTTTTATTCGTCATTTTTCATCAGTTTCATTAAATCGGTGGATTAATGTACTTTATTTGCTAGTATTCATGTGAAGTGGCAGAAATATTACCAATTTTCTCGTGTAGCTATCTATAAGGAAATCGAATATAATACAAATCTGTATCGCTTACCTTCACGGCTTTTGAGCCGATTTTTCTGCGAAGGTGCGCCAATAGACGTGACAAAACCTGCAATGGTTTGACAGCTGTCATTCTAAACAATAAAGTATTTTTTGTTTAATTTTGTTATTATTCGTTATTTTGGGATAAAAAGCCTATGTGTTATTCTAGTATGTAAGCTACAACACTACCACGTTTCATCAAAATCCGTCCAGTAGTTTTGTCATCAAATGCAAACCAATGTACTCTTATAAAATGAGAAATTGGAACATTTTAAATTTCAGTGTGGCTTCATATAGCTAAATTGGCATTAGCCAAAATAGTATATTAAGACTCAGTTCAGCAGCATTTGCAGTGAGAAAAATAAGACAGTTCACTGATGAAGATACGGCGCGAATAGTTTATATTAATTACTTTCATTAGCATTCATAGCATTATGGAATACTGTTAAGGGGAAATGCTGCCGATATAAACAATGTGTTTGTGCTGCAGAAGCGGGCTATCTGTGCAATTTACAAGCCTTTTTTTTCTTTAACGTCGGGAAATGCTCTGAAGCATCCCGCCTGAGGAGTGGGTCTCCCCAGGCGGGTATGTGGGACTCACTGGGTCCGAAAGCTGGTAAGTGGACGCAGCTCTATCCACTAAAACCCGAGTGCCACCAATGCCGCCTTTGGTGAGGTGCCCCGGATCGAATGAGCAAACAGTTCACCTCAACAGCTAGTCAGTTACTCAGGGTACCGACGCCACCTCCACAGAGGGGTTTTCCCGCACCACAGAACAACCCCTCCCAACGTCGGGACAGTACAATGGGCTGAGGTTCCCGTCCTCGCCCATTGCCCCCTGCTCTTTTGTCCTCTCTTATTATAAGAGGTTTGTTGGTACTATTTTGAATAAAAAAAATGATTTTTGATTGATTTTGACAAAAATGTTAAAATTAATAATTGATAAATTTAAAATCTAGGGCAATTTTCCTATCTTCATCATAATATCATCATCATCATAATCGTCAATCTGCTGGACAGTTTCCTTTTCTATGCCGTGTAATGCGAGTGTGTAAGTGAGTCAGAAGTGATATATCACGAGATGTATCACTTCTGATCACTTTCGGGTCTTTCCTCTCCGGTCACTCATTGAGTACTCGTAGGCTGGTGGTAAGAATCATTTAAAATTTATATTTGTCATAATTATTTAGGAATTATAAATAGGAGTGCAACGACAACTTATAAGAGATATTATTCAGCATGCGGACTTCCGCGAGTCTTGATAACTAGGTGTGCTACGCTCCGCTACGTAACCGCTACGAATAACTAATAGTGCTACAGATTATCTACCGATGCTACAAGCTTCGGTGACGATGTCGCGAATTCCGTGATTTTTGTTCACCCAAAAAGTGTTCAACGCGTCAATGAAGTTTTCACATCAAAAAGTTTTTTCACCTATGTTTCATCGTCATCATCAGCCTCTATACAGCCACTACTCACATAGGCCTCCTTCATTGAATGCCGAGACGACCGATCCCTCGCCATTCGCATCCAACCCGGCCACTGCAGGAAGAACGTCTTCCCACCTGTTTATTCATGTAAAAATAAGAGTCCAGCTTAATCTGATGTAACGGAATTTGTATAAAAGTGGAATAATAAAATCGGAATGTACTCGTATCGAACGAACGATCAAAATGCATTCAAATGTAAAAACTTTCGGATTAACATTCAGGTGAAATGCTTTTAAAACCGATATTCGTAATACATGCGAAAATAACTATCGAATTACATGTTTGCTTACAACTAAAGCTGATAATCTGATTGTTATAAAATTTGGCATTTAAATAATTATTATTAACCGGTGGGAAGGATGTGCCGTACTCTGGCTGCAAGGGTACCACCATCTTGCTTGTTTCTCCCGTGAAACAGCTTTGCTGTGTTTGGAGAGAAGGGCAGGACAGGCAATGTAATTACTGGCACCGTTACTGTCTTATGTCTCAGGATAGGTAACACATAAATGAGTTGTCTGGACTAGTTCCATGGGAACCTTTCCATTCATAGGCGACGCTGACCACATATCATGCTCGTCTGCCAGTGCCTATCCAACTTACATGAAAAAAACACTCACATTTCAATAAGGTACGATTATCATTGAGGTGACTCGTATGTATAGTTGCGATGTACAGACGAACAGATTTACAAGGGTCCCGTACTATTTAATGGCTGCGGAATCCTAAAATCGAGTGCGTGGAACCCGCTCACGTTACGCGACGTGTCGTTGTTATTTCTATCTCAGACGTATATCTTAGAAACTACGTGATTTAATCACCACATTATTGATTTTTTTATATGTTCGCGGATTTAAATGTACCTCACGTGATTCCGGTTACTTTAAATTAGAGATCTCAATAACTTAAATTTTAAATGAAATATTAAAGAGCAGATGACCTTGAAACAGCTAAACCGATTTTTATCAAACATAGCAACTTTTTTATTACGCCCGAAAATGCTCTGAGGCAACCCGCTGGGGAAAGGGGGACTCCCCAGGCGGGTATGTGGGACTCGCTGCGTCCGAAGGATGGTAAGTTGGACACAGCGCTACCCAACAAAACCCTGCGAGAGCCACCAATGCCGCCTTTGGTGAGGTGCCCCGGATTTAATGAGAAAACAGGGCACCTCGACGGCTAGGCAGTCCCTTAAGAGACCGACACCACCTCCACAGAGGGGTCGTCCAGCACCACAGAACAACCCCTCCCAACGTCGGGACAGTGCAATGGGGTGAGGTTCCCATTCTCGCCCCTTGTCTCCCCTGCTCTTTTGTCCCCTCTTCTAATAAGAGGGGTACAAAGAGCAGCTCCCTCGGTTCAATTTGCTTCTCCTAAGGTGCTAGGCTCACCTAGCCCCACCGCCACGACAAGGCTTGAACCTTGGTGGGGATGTCTAAGAACCTGCTAGAAAAAAGTATTGTTGTATTTGTGACTCAGTAAAATATTTCTGGGTTATTTTGAAATTTTTTAAATATTACTAAAACCGTTTCAAACTACGTTCCAAATATATATTATTTGTGCAACAAATATCACAATATCATGAAATAATACAAATAAACTAAATATACTAATTAACACCTATTCGTTAATTTATATGTACATTTATATAAATTGTCCATTATTTATTTTATTATTATATTAATTGGAACAGAAATAATGCGAATATATTTAAACTATTTGAACTTTGAAATCTATTTGAACATAAAAATAATTTGCTTTATAGTTTTTTTTTTTTATTACGCAGGGAGATGCATTTAGGCTTGTAACCAGGATCCTCAGGTAGGTTCTTGACTGATGCGACTCGCACCTGGGAGTGCCCTACCCAAACTAACATGCGTCCTTGTATATCACTGTAAGAAAAGCTTCAAAAAAAGGAGATCCGCGCGTTTATGCGGCGCCGCGTGTGTGAAGTGAGAGCACTGTTCGACCGCGCGGTCGTGCGGTATACGTGTGTGTTGGTATCAACCAAACACACGTACATTTAAATGCACAGCAATCTTAGTTAAACCAAACACACAGTATTTAAATCCGTTGATACGGATTTAATAGAGGCCAATACAACTTGAGATCCGCTTCACCGCCTACCGCTGCGGTGTGCGGTGCCGTGTGTTAATCGCCTTACGGGTAATTTATCACCTGTAAAGTCAAATCTAATCCTAATCACGTTTTCCGTCTCCTGACTCGTAGCGTGACGGCACAACATTTTTCTACGGTCAATTAGGTTTTACTCGATGTTTTAAGTAAGGTTACCAATAACTTATATACAATTTTAAAAAGGATAATCTCGTGAAGTGACAATAGTTCAGTCACAAGTTCACAACTTACACGTCACAAACCTGATGACGAAGGGGATAGATAGATAGACCAACAACTAGACTGGGTAATGACCACTCTCTGGTGTGATGTGATGTAACGTAACGTGATGTGACGTGACGAAACGTCATGTAACATGACATGAAACCAACAAATAAAAAATATCCATATTTTTATTCAAATCGTTGCATTCCAAGTGTACAATGTGGTAATTCTAATGACGATAATGTTAATGGTAGTATTTAAAATATACATTTAGACTCGCGAAAGGTCGAGGCTGTCTTACATTACACAACAGTTTCAATCACAAGTTTTAATTGGGTGTGCGAATGTAACAGGCATGTGTACATTCAAAATAACATTCACAAATTAATGAAAACAATATATTACCTGTTTACCTAACACGTGGGTAAGTTAAGAAATAATACAGATATACAAGACAAGATAGGTTGATTTAGCACAAGAGCGTATACAGGGTGCATTACTGTTACGTTTATACTCATGGTTGACTTACCTTTACAACCAAGTGAATATTCACTTGGTTGTATATATATATTTATATATATAAATATCTGACTATTAATGAAATAATATCATCTAGTGACGATGGGCTAGTGGGTATGGGCTCAGCCTCTTGGTGAGAGCCGAAAGGTCTGGGTTCGATGGATCTGTGATGTCTAGAAATGGGGTTTTCTAAATTTCTACCTGCACCTGACCATCGCTTGCTCACCGGTGAAGAAAAACATCGTGAGGAATCCTGCTGCCTGATGAGATTAAAAGACTTTGAAGGTGGGTGAAGTTCACCAACCCGCATTGTGCCAGCGCATCGGTGAACTATGGCCCAAAACCCGCTTCGCCTGATTTCGAGGAGGAGACCCGTGCCCAGCAGTGGGACATAATATAAGGGTTAACATATAATATTATTATTATTATTTATCATCTAGTGGGATAGAACCTCGAAAATAGCCTCATTATAGGCGGCTGAAGATTCTCTTGGGGTTTTTAGTTCGGATAGAGATTCTGAACCAAGATCCACAGGTGGTATAACCTAACCTAACCGCCAGGTTCCATCCTGGTGGTATGCGTAAATTTTCGCTTTTTAAAAAAAAAGGATACAATAGACCGACAATTAAACCGACAGATTGACTGTCGGTTTACCTATCAACACTAGCATAAACATAAATATTGATGATTTCTGACAGAAAATGAAAAACAAAGACTTACTTACAATTTGGGTTTAGTTTGCTTTTAAATTTTGAGCTGAATAAACGTGGATTTTGAAGTAAGTGAATAAAAAATTTTATAAACCGGAAATTTGCAGAAGACCCCTTTGGATTCCGTGGTACCATTATACCAGTAGAACAATTGTACAAACATTATGTCTGTCCGTCGGTATTTCTCTGCCATTATACTCGGCGTCTGTGGATTAAAATACTCAAATTTACACAAAATTCAGTTACAGTTTTGTAACGTGTAGCAGAAGTTACACAATATTTTGGTCATTTACATTAAACGAAAGAAAAAAGGTGTTTACTTTTGTAGGAGGTAGTGCCATGCTATTTTGCAGCCGAATTGGGCCGGCACGACCAGAGAACCTGATATACCTGACCAGAGAAACCTCACATAACACCGGCGTCAAGTGACAGCTATGCTGTCGCGATACGTGCGGTTTGTGAGTTTCCGGTGGCTCATTGGGTCCCCCCAAAAATGCAGACGCAAAGCAGATGTGTTGCCCTCCTAGGGAAAAGGAGGGCAATGCATCTGCCTTACTTTTGGCGGATGTCTAGGGTTCCGGTAGGCTCCGACTGCTCGGTTGTCTCCTTATGACATAAAAAAGGCATTAAAAACTTTAAAAAACTTCATGAATGTTTTGAGGTTTGAGGTTTGAGATAAATTTATTTCTCATAAGAACAAATTAAGTTATTCACATGAGAAAACTTATAGATACTTACAATTGAAGAACCTTTTGCTTAAATATTTAGTGAGACACGAATAATGTTTTTTAAAGTATTCAAACTAAAATAAAATGTTCCTAATGTCCCTAATATTGAAGTAAAGGTATATAAAAAGCTCTTTAAATATTGGGTGTATTTCTATTAACGCTTCATTAAACCTCATATAAAATTATTCACATTTATTAAATTATATTATATAAGGCTCAATATAAGTCGAATTAAAAACATATTTTAGCATTTCATTGCCTAGTATTTGAGGAAGGTAATAGAAAATATGGATATGTTACGAAGGATTGTTTTTTTCATATATGGGCGGGTAAAACTGTAGGGCACACCTAGTATGTCTACTAATAAAATGTAAATAAACGCACATTCTTTCCCTGTAAAACATATTTAAGGCATTTTCCAGAAAATTGCGCTGTGATATTAGAAGTAAGTGCAGTCGTTTATTTTCAGTTATACTTAAAATGGCGTCCTCTTGTACAATACAGAAATTGTTACCGGTAAACTGTTGCCAGAATTACGGTCAAAACCGAGCACAATTCCAAGGAGTACCATTATAATTAATTTATACTGATAATCTTGTTTTTGCTGATTCATCGCTGTTTTTTTCTTTAGTATTTGTAATATAAAGGGTTGATGTTCTGAATTGGGAGAGTATTCAGCTTAGAAATGTGTAATAGCCAATAGGAACTCTTCTGGCAGACGAGCCACCTGATAGTAAGTGGTCAGCCTTGCCCGTAAACATGAAAGAGTTAAGCTCAGGCAATTCTTAAAAGGCAAAGGCTTCATGTGTCGCCTTTCCTGGGACATAAGATGTTAAGTCTCTGTGCCAGTAATTACACTGCCTGTCTTGCCCTTCTCTCTGAAATACATTAAATGAGCCATAAATCGTAATCTGTAATTTTTACAGAAAGTTTACAGGAAATAAAAGCTACCAGCCAATATATAATAAGCTCTTACAAACCAAGATAGCCATTGACACCAAACATTCAAAAATAAAAAATATATAAATTTATGAAATATACAAAATTTTATTACAGAGTTTTCTTAACTTTAGTCGAATTTCTACGAAATGTTGCCTTGAAATCGCATTGGGATTAATTATAATATGATCAGTTGTTTATTTACGAGCCCTTAAGGGTCCAGCTCGTAACAAGCTGTGATTTATTGTTCCCCTACAGGAGATTACACAATCTTAAGGGATATGCCAAGAATATAATATTATGAACTGTTTGAGTAAAAGATCCTAAAGTTAATTGGAATTGGCTTATCCGCTTATGAATAGAATATTTTAATACAACCGTATATAAATAGAAAAATCGAAAAAAATATTTAAAATATAAGTTACAACTTGAAAGCAAAGATAATATGTCCTTCAATCATTTCTTTCCATTTGAACATGTCCCCAATAAAACTAAGACGGTCGATTAAATTTTTCCTCTGCAACCTAAAAAATAATTTTCTTTCTACGAAATGTTCAAAAAGAACAAAATTATTTTAAATCTTCTCATTTGATATTTTAGTGACATGGTTTTAATATATATATATATATATATATATATATATATATATATATATATTAAAACCATGTCACTAAATTATTTAAATACGATACGATAGATTTAAATACGTAATGTATATTTACATCATTCTAGCTTGGAACCAAATGCTTCGGTATAACTGTAATAAGTTATATCGGATTTTACAGAATCTTATTACCATTTATTTTGAAATACAGAAGCTTTATTTTCAGAAAATTTGGTTCTCGATTATGCAATCTGCTGAAAATGAAATTGCAAACAAATCTCCCCAAAACTAGGTATTAAAACGTGTGTCCCTAACATTCATAGTTGAGCCAATTTTCGTGACGAACGTTGATTGGCACACTTAACATACTATCAAAGGATTCAAGTATAGTTTATATATAATATATATTATATATATAATCACATCGCAAAAAAGAGACTTTCACAAACTCAAGTGCACGTGAAAATTGAAAATATTTTGAGTGCTTCACAAAGTTAGGTTCGACCTTCCCTCGAGACACTTTTAGTTCAGTGGTGTTGCAAATAGAAATATTTTATTAAAATATTTTGAGTGCTTCACAAAGTTAGGTTCGACCTTCCCTCGAGACACTTTTAGTTCAGTGGTGTTGTTCAAATAGAAATATTTTATTAAAATATTTTGAGTGCTTCACAAAGTTAGGTTCGACCTTCCCTCGAGACACTTTTAGTTCAGTGGTGTTTCAAGTATAGTTTATATATAATATATATTATATATATAATCACATCGACAAAGTTAGGTTCGACCTTCCCTCGAGACACTTTTAGTTCAGTGGTGTTTCAAATAGAAATATTTTATTAAAATATTTTGAGTGCTTCACAAAGTTAGGTTCGACCTTCCCTCGAGACACTTTTAGTTCAGTGGTGTTGCAAATAGAAATATTTTATTAAAATATTTTGAGTGCTTCACAAAGTTAGGTTCGACCTTCCCTCGAGACACTTTTAGTTCAGTGGTGTTGCAAATAGAAATATTTTATTAAAATATTTTGAGTGCTTCACAAAGTTAGGTTCGACCTCCTCGAGACACCTCGAGACACTTTTAGTTCAGTGGTGTTGCAAATAGAAATATTTTATTAAAATATTTTGAGTGCTTCACAAAGTTAGGTTCGACCTTCCCTCGAGACACTTTTAGTTCAGGTGGTGTTGCAAATAGAAATATTTTATTAAAATATTTTGAGTGCTTCACAAAGTTAGGTTCGACCTTCCCTCGAGACACTTTTAGTTCAGTGGTGTTGCAAATAGAAATATTTTATTAAAATATTTTGAGTGCTTCACAAAGTTAGGTTCGACCTTCCCTCGAGACACTTTTAGTTCAGTGGTGTTGCAAATGAGAGTTGCAAATAGAAATATTTTTTAAAATATTTTGTGAGTGCTTCACAAAGTTAGGTTCGACCTTCCCTCGAGACACTTTTAGTTCGGTGGTGTTGCAAATAGAAATATTTTATTAAAGTTATCGATTTGAGTGCTTCACAAAGTTAGGTTCGACCTTCCCTCGAGACACTTTTAGTTCAGTGGTGTTGCAAATAGAAATATTTTATTAAAATATTTTGAGTGCTTCACAAAGTTAGGTTCGACCTTCCCTCGAGACACTTTTAGTTCAGTGGTGTTGCAAATAGAAATATTTTATTAAAATATTTTGAGTGCTTCACAAAGTTAGGTTCGACCTTCCCTCGAGACACTTTTAGTTCAGTGGTGTTTCAAATAGAAATATTTTATTAAAATATTTTGAGTGCTTCACAAAGTTAGGTTCGACCTTCCCTCGAGACACTTTTAGTTCAGTGGTGTTTCAAATAGAAATATTTTATTAAAATATTTTGAGTGCTTCACAAAGTTAGGTTCAACCTTCCCTCGAGACACTTTTAGTTCAGTGGTGTTGCAAATAGAAATATTTTATTAAAATATTTTGAGTGCTTCACAAAGTTAGGTTCGACCTTCCCTCGAGACACTTTTAGTTCAGTGGTGTTGCAAATAGAAATATTTTATTAAAATATTTTGAGTGCTTCACAAAGTTAGGTTCGACCTTCCCTCGAGACACTTTTAGTTCAGTGGTGTTGCAAATAGAAATATTTTATTAAAATATTTTGAGTGCTTCACAAAGTTAGGTTCGACCTTCCCTCGAGACACTTTTAGTTCAGTGGTGTTTCAAATAGAAATATTTTTTTTCCATTTCTAAATTAGTTATGAGTATCCAAACCACTTCCAGTTGTGGGCTGGTCACACTCTCAGACGATGGGCCAATAAGGTTCAAGAGTGGAGTAGACAAAGTATTGGTCGGCCATTAACCAGGTGGGAAGATGATTGTTTAGCGAAGCTGGGAAGGCCTTGGAAAGGATAGTTGCTAGAATAGCAGCTCTCCATGACTTAATTTGGGTTCCGAGCACACCGGTTGACCGTCGACACCCTCAAACGCCTTCGGGCGGTGACGGATGAGGCGGAAGTGGTGGTCGAAAGCCTTCAACAGTCGGGAGGCTCACAGTGTGATACGGGAGACACTGAACTTTTTCAGGGTGTCCCTGTATCTAAGGAGCCTTTTGGAGGTGTACCTGTCTGAGAGGAGGGTAGCTTGCGAGAACCAGTGTGGGTCTGTAGAGTGGCGGCGAGTCGGGTGCTGTGTACCACAGGGATCGGTTCTTGGTCCGATCCTGTGAGACATCGGCTACGACTGGGTCCTGCGAGGCCGTCTCCACCCCGGGATGGGTGCCATCTACTTCGCATCATGATAATGATCCAGACCACCTATATTTCCTGTTCATGTACGTATTAATCTATTCAGTTTTAAACAGTTTAAATAAAAATCTTTTCAACACCGTCACATAAATTTTGGCACCACAAACCTATAATATACTCTGCGGTCATATTACAATATTGTGAGAGCAATTCTGTGTTCGCTGATTCATTCGCAGGGTGCGGATGAATATTTATCTAGATTTGATGTGACACTAGCACGGGAATTGCTTTCATATATTATGTTTTTATTATTCAAGAAACTTTTTTTCAGGCGTTTTGAAATTCTAGCCTATTTGTTACGATAAATATCCCCTATATTTTAGCGTTCTTTGAAAGAGGCCAAACGTACAGAAGAGGAAAAGCCTGATAACGATGTTGACGATGATAAGAGAAAAAATATTTTTTGTACCTCCCGGTTCGATCTCATCTTGCCGTTCATTGAGGGAGGCATATGTTTAGTAGTGGACAAATAGAGGCTGATGATGATGATGAAACCTTGCTCGATTTCTTTTCTCAAATATAAGCCTGTAAACTTACAACTTGTCTCTCAGAATAAGCAACTAACGAATTGCTGCTTCTTGTAAACGGCAGGTGAACTTAATTTTATACTCATAGGCGTTAATCTATCCAAGATTTTATTGATGCCATACATTGGGAATAAGAGATCGACTTTGAAGATTTTAAGTGTATGTAGAAACTATGTGTTTTATTATTGTGGACAAAAAACTAAAGAGCAACCCCTAAGTTTTCTCGTTTTTCTTTCTTTCTCGTTTTTCATCCGAATACGGCTGCATTCCAAACGAGTTTTTTTTCCCACATTTTTACGTTTTTGTGATGTATTTCGAGTGTACAAGTTGTTACCTACGAAATAAAGATATTTTGATTTGATTTTATTTGACAAGTAACATAAAACACATTCCTATACTGACATACTTTGGCATCTAAACCGAGTTTCTAAGCCTTCAACTATATGGACAATAAACCAAACCTGGTATGGCCTTTTCAAAAGCGGGCGTCCAGGTCGTTACATTTTATTATAGGCTTTTTTTTATTACATTTATATTTAAAAAAAATGCCCAACCTTTACATTAAGTCTGTAAAAGTAAACATATAAAGCATTTTTATTCCAGACTTAAACAATAAAATAGATTTTAGTGCAAAATTATATCTCAACAGATAAATTTCTAAATGGTTCAGAAATGCTATCGTGCGAATTTCAGAAATTCCTGCAGGAGCGATTCATCTTGACTTAGCAGTTTGTGGATGATAATACCGTCTGTAGAGACTTCTTGGGAATACGCGTATTATAAAACATGTACGCGAATACGCGTATTATTAAAATTTTGACAAATATACAAACATGTACATATAGTATTGTATAATTTATCGATAGCCACTTATTTACTCGAAATAAGGCGTGGAATGTTTCACTTCATTGTTCTCTTGCGGGCCCTAAAGATCCTTATCTTGTATGCTGTTATAGTCATAATATTTTGAAAAACACCGTTAGTCACTATTTTCTTTTCTTCAGAGTAAGCGATGTTGGTGAAAGATTCGTAATTAAAAGGAAATTACGGCTAGGATCGAACTTGTACATGTAAATTGAGACTTCAGTTCGTAACCACACGGCTATCGCGGTCCTAAAAGAGGGACCTGAGTATATGTTTATGTCTTAAATATGCTTTTATGGCTAACAGCGTTTGATGATCATCAGCCTTTAACAGTCTGGCTGCCAAAGACTACTAACGAGTCAAAACGTTTACTAGATACAAATATTATCAGGTGATGTGCCGTCTTGGCGTTCATTAAAAGTGGCCTATCAGGAGGACAGCAAACGAAAAAGGTTGATAATGATGATCAGGATGCTGATGATGATGATGATGATGATGATGATGATGACAGAAAAATCTGGTTAGTAACAACGATAGATTTTACTGTAGTTACTAACTAAAAAAATCCTAAGAAACTGGAGAATTTAGTAAACATGGTTGTTTACTGTTGTTGTTGATCTCAAATGTTGTCGATATCGCTAATTTTCTCCAGTGATTGATGCGTACTTAATTACTTCGAAACTTATAACGATACATCCCAAATTATTTAATAATGACAACTACAGTAAAGTAATTAGCAGTTAAAGTAAGTTTTTCAGTCCTTTGTGTTGTATGTTTTGGGTCCTCGTCCCTTGTCCCTCCATGCTCTTTTGTCCCCTCTTCTTATAAGAGGGGTATAAAGAGCAGCTCTCAAGTTTGCTTCACCCTAGGTGCTGGGTTCACCTTAATCTACTGAACCCCACCGCCACGACAAGGCTTGAACCTTGGTGGGGATCCTATATCTCTTTGACACACACAGTGTGTAAAGTTTTATCGAATTAGCATTAGCATAAGAATTCATCGCGAAAAAACATTTCTTTTATAATAAAGACTATATAACATACCCCGTATTATATTTTTTTGTCTTCATGTTGACGATAATTATGTAAATCCACCGCCCACATATAACGTTTCAAACGAATCTTGCTCAGAAAAATATGAATCAGAAAATGACTCTGTACTTTCCAGCCTCAGTTTTTTCTAGCCTAGGGACTATCCCCACCATGGTTCAGGCCTTGACGTCGCGGTGGGGCTCAGTAACCTAGGGTGAGCCCGGCACCTTGGGCGAAGCTAATTGAGTCGAGGGGGCTCTTTTTACCCCTCTTATAAGAAGAGGGGACAAAAGAGCAAAGGGCAAGTGGCGAGGACGGGAACCTCACCCCATTCTACTGTCCCGACGTTGGGAGGGGTTATTCTGTGGTGCGGGACAACCCCTCTGTGAAGGTGGCGACGGTCCCTTGGGGAACTGACTAGCCATCGAGGTGCCCTGTTTGTTTATTAGATCCGGAGCACCTCAACAAAGGCGGCATTGGTGGTACTCGCCGGGTTTTAGTGGGTAGAGCTGCGTCCACTTACCAGCTTTCGGGTGCAGCGAGTCCCACATACCGCGTGGGGAGACCCACTCCCCGCGGGATGCCTCAGAGCATTTCCCGGCGTTAAAGAAAAAAAACCTAGGGAATATAAAGACTCAAAAAGCTTTATGTTCACGAAAGAATATAAAAGAATTTTCATCACTAGTAAATATAAAAAAAACTGGCCAACTTTTAACGTAAAACTTATAAACGTCTTACGGAGCTTGTGATATTAAATATAAAAAACGCACTTAAAACTTTACACCATTATTAAAAATTAGCAGCTTTTTTATAAAATATTTTTATTTTATTTGAAGCAGACGAGTCACTTGATGAGCTATTTGATGTCAAATATTAATAAATATTACTTTTTGAATTGAAGATTAAAAACTCTTTAAAAAAGAAATTAATTTAAAAATATATAACTAATCTTACTAATATCTAATTTTAAACTTAATTATTTGTGAGTTTCCGGCCCATTAGGGGATAGGGAAAAGGAGGGCAACACATCTGCATAATCTCTGGTTACGCAGATGTGTATGGGCGTCGGTAGTCTAAAGCTTCGACTGCTCGTTTGCCCCCCTATGACATAAAGAAAAATATCTGTGCTATTATTATAAACGTGACAGTTTGTAAGAATGTATGGATGTATGTTTGTTACTCGTTCATGCAAAACTACTGTATGGATTTTAATGAAATTTTACAATACATATAGGTTTTAATTTATCCCTCTATTCCCATGGGAATGGGAAGTACGCGGGTAAATACAGTAAAATAAAGCAAATAAGGACTCTGAGGTTACTATGTCAGAGGAAATTCGCGGGTCGTCGGGCCAATTTAGCGCCCGGACAAAAAAAACTATTAAGAGTCGCTCATAACAAATGCACCGGAGACTAGCCCAAGCAACTCGTTCATGAGTCGCCAATCCTGAGACATTAGATTAGTCTAGATGCCAGTAATTACTATGCCTCCAAAATTCAAACATACAAAAATTCAAAAAAGTTATTAAAGAGCGTTTGTGTGGTAAAGCATATTATAAACTAAAAGATTTTATGGAAGATACCACACCTTGGGAATAGGACATTCCTCCCAGGCATTTCAGGATAACAACATGTGAAATTTGTTATAAAATATTTGAAAAGATTAGTTCCACTGAGTTTGTTTCGCCGGTTCTTCAAAGTAGGCTTGCCTTGGAACCGGTGGTAGATTCAATTGACATTCAAAAAGATACAGCTTGGCAAAAAAGAGTATGGAAAAAATGAGGGCGCCACTTTCACTTGGGTCTCATCATAATATGGAAAATCAGTAAGATAATTTAATCAAATCGTTAAAAATAAATGTGAAACACTAAGCTTTACTCAAAATCTAGTATTTGTCGGCCAAGTATTGTCAATATCATAGGTTTCCATTTAGTAAAATATTTAGTTCCACCTGTCACCACGTCATACTCTTTTTTGCCAAGCTGTACTCTGTTTGTACTATTTTGAAATAAGAAAAATTTGATTTGATTTGATTCTCCTTTCTTTTTTTAATGCACGCCCAAATGGCTAATCACTAATTGAATAGCTACTGAAAATAATACACTTTATGAAACCTTAAGCAACGGATAAAATATATTCATAATATATTGAAAGAAAAAGGAAGAAAGAAAGAATTAGAATTACATTGAATATTTTGGTTTACTTACCCCCAAATACTCAAACGAATCTCAAATTTAAGACGGACTTAAACTCGTGTTGTCCCTCTTTTTTCTTTGAATCTAAGACGTCGTAGCATGAGTTTAAGTACGTCTTAAATTTGAGATTCGTTTGAGTATTTGGGGGTTAGTCTTAGATTTTTATAATAAAAAAGCTTATTAATATTACCTCCCTATTCCTGCCGCTTTTGGTTGCGGCCTTTCGGCCGTCCGGCTGGTCATTATTGAGGAGTAATCGTTGTATTGGACACTTTACGCAGCGGTCACGGGTTCGAATCGAAAATGAATATGTGTTCATTCCCGTATCCGGATTAGCAGGAAATGCAGTGGAAGCGATATATATAATTATCGGGAATTCAAATAGGGTAGAACATGTCCGCGATTGCACGGAGCTAGATAAAACTGTACAATTACCTAAACGACGTCTTGAGCCTTCTCCGGTGTGTTGATGCCTCAAATATAAATCTAATTAACACTAACCCCTAATTGGCCAATCGGATAATTACTGCTAATTGATCTATACTTATCTGAGACAGCCTCGATTGGACACGATGCGCAGCGAAGACAAAATGGCGACAAAATGACGGCGTCACTTTTCACTTTAACTTGTTTTAGGCACTTAATTGTCTCAATCCACAATATTTATATTAGTCCATTACACTCAAATCAATCAATCCACGTGACTATGCCCAAAATTGGCGAACAACAAGGCGTCGATGCACGAAAATTCGTGGCGGACTGAGGCCGTTATACGGTTCGCGCTGGACAGAGGTGCGTTACTCCGGCGCACCTCGCGTCGCATCACCGGCCGATAGGGATGTGCGACGACAAGTTGATAAAATTGTAGTGCAGTGCGGCTCGATACTTTGGTTCATAACATCTACTCGCCTCGGCCAGGCCTACCTGGCCGCTAATTAACTGGTAGTCGTGATAAGGTTGATACCGCTCTCTTCAAGACCGAACCGTCCACTTGAACCTCAGCAAAACGGGGTACACCATCTGTCCCAAAAACTAAATTGAGAATGCGCCCCCTGCGCCGACACAGTGGCGATGAGTTAACATCCTTAACCAGAACGAGGTCGCCAACACGAGGTGGATCAGTCTTATCAGTCCACTTAACGCGCTGCTGGAGAATATGTAAATATTCCAAATTCCAACGTTTCCAAAAGCTCTGAGTGAGTTGTTGGACCAATTCAAACCGAGAGAGACGATTGGGTCTCACATCAACAAAGGGGTATTCCGGCAGGGCGTTGAGTGGCTGTCCAATCAAAAAATGGCCCGGCGTAAGGGCTTCCAAGTCATTAGGGTCTGAAGAGATCGGGCACAACGGGCGAGAATTCAAAACGGCTTCAATCTTGCAAAACACAGTTGCGAGCTCTTCAAATGTCAATACGGACTCGCTAATTACTCGTCGCAAATGTGTCTTAGCAACCTTTACCACTCTTTCAAATATACCTCCCCAGTGGGGACATGATGCAGGACTGAACTTCCAAGTTATTCGGCGACTAGCTAGTCTAGACGCAATTTCAGTCTCATTAGACGACAAAAAATCACATATCTCTTTTAAATAATTGCTTGTGCCTTTGAAGTTGGTGCCGCAATCCGAACGAATCAAGGACGGTAGTCCTCGTCGTGACACAAATCTATCTAACGTCGCAACAAAGGCCTCGAGAGGGCTGAGACGAGTTCCAAATGTACCGCTTTGGTGGACAGGCAAACAAAGACACACAAATAAGCCTTGACCGTTTTACTGTTCCTGAGGGTCGAGGTTTTAACCAAAAAGGGACCTGCAAAGTCCGTACCAACTCCAGCAAAGGGCCTTGTCTCTGTGACCCGATCTGAGGGCAGGTCACCCATGACAGGCTGCATGGTGGAGGCCTTGAGCCTATAGCAAGGCATGCAGCGAAAGACCACACTACGGATGGTCCTTCGAGCCGACAAAATCCAAAATTCTCGCTGTAAAATGGCCAATAAAGCATTACAGCCGGCATGAGAATTTTTGATGTGACGTTCAGTCACCAACAAATTCACCTAGTGGCCACTCTTGGACAACAAGAGGGGGTGACGGGCTCCATAAGGAAGTTTTGCGTTCCTAAGACGCCCTCCGACTCGCAAAAGACCCGCGCTGTCCAAAAAGGGATTCAGCTTGCAAATAGCTCTAGACAGCTTAGATTTACCCCTTTTCAAAATGTCAATCTCGTTATCAAAGTGTGCCTCTTGCACAGAACGAACCCAATGAAGAAGAGCACCCTGGAGCTCTTGTGGCGATAAGAACGCCTTCAAACATTTATTCTGAAGGTGTCTACAATTCTCTATGAATCGTTTGATCCATGCGATGACGCGCAGCAATTTGTCCAATGAGCTGTAGCGATTCAACAGGAAATCGGGGTCGAACGGACGGTCCTGCCGTTCAATCGCAAGCGTTCGCAACCCAGGCAATGCGACAGTATCCAAGGCCGGCGTTTGCGGCTAATTGGATTCTGGCCTGGCCAACCACTGAGGTCCCCACCACAAAGAGTGCTCAATCAAAAAGGGGGCCATGCATCCTCGTGACGCACAATCGGCAGGGTTGACTTCGCCAGGCACGTGTCTCCAAATCAACGGGGTCTCCGATTTCTGGATTTGAGAGACCCGATTCGCTACAAACACTTCTAAAGTGTGGACTGACGTCTTCAGCCAACACAAAACAATTTGACCGTCAGTCCATGCATAGGCAGTGGCAATGTTAACTGACGAGCATAAGGTGGACATGATTCATAAGGCGGGCAAGAAGGGCTGCTCCTGACAATTCTAACTTGGGAATTGTCAAAGTAGTTCGCAGTGGTGCGACCTTGCTCTTCGCCATGACCAACGATACCTTCACCTGACCATCCATAGTCACGGTGCGCAAATATACGGCTGCTGCGTACCCACGTTCCGAAGCGTCCGAGAACCCATGAAGGGACGCTGTATACTTCCCTGGCGGAAGTATAGCACGGGGTAACGAAATTCTATTAATAGCCGTCAATGAGGAAGCAAATAGGAGCCAGTCCTCCAAAAGAACCTCACGGAGTGGCTCGTCCTATCCGAGACCTGCAGTCCAAAGTCTCTGCAGGAAGCATTTGGCCCAGAATATGACCGGGCATATCCAGCCATTGGGATCAAAGGTTCTCGCGACAGTCGACAAAACCAGTCGTTTTATCCAAATATGAGGTGAATCCAAGTCGACGTTGAAAGTGAAGACGTCTTGGACTGGTCTGTACTGGATTCCAAGTACTGTCATCATGGTAGGATTGTCACGGTTCTCAAATAGGTGAGGGTCCTGCTGGTGGTCATCTGGTAGTCCATCCAATAACGCAGGCAAGTTGGAGACTCATTTACGCGACTCATAACCTGCGGAGGCCAGTATGCCAATCAACTGATCACGCAACAGGAGAGCCTCTCTCTCCGTGGACGCACCAGTGCATATGTCGTCGACATATAAGTCCTCCTTCAAAATGGCGGCTGCGCGAGGAAACGACATACGCTCTCGATCCGCGAGCTCCCAAAGCGAACGTATAGCCAAAAAAGGGCTAGACCGCAGCCCGTATGTGTTCGTGTTGAGCTCGTAAACACGCATGGGATCTTGCGGATTTTCCCGCCACAATATTAATTGATATCGGCGATCATCCGGGTGAATTACGGTTTGCCTGAACATCATTTTGATGTCAGCCACAAAAACAAATTGATGAAGCCGAAACCGCGTGATGATGTCACAAAGGTCCTTGAGCAATTTGGGACCAGTATGAAGACACTGGTTCAAGGACACTCCCGATGTGGTCTGCGCAGAACCATCAAATACCGTGCGCAGTTTACCACTTGATGGTTTTATTACCGCATGATGCGGGAGAAAACAATGCTCGTTCGAGCGCCAGTCAAATTTTGACACAGACATGTGTCCCAAGTCCTCATACTCCCGCATGAAGTCAATATACTTCTCCTTGAGTAAGGGGTCCCTGCCCATGCGGCGCTCCATCGCCAACAAACGCTTCTCAGCAATAGGTCGCGAGAAGCCAAGAGGCGGCCGTACTGCATGAAATGGCAGTCTTGTCATGATCCGGCCAGAACGGAGGTAGGTAGTGTGGTTCTGGTAGAACTGTTCACACTCCTCATGCGGGGATCATCAGAGCGGGGAGCTTGTGGTGGTTCCTCCACTTCCCAAAATCTCTGCACAGCGTCAGAGAGGGCGGAGCCCACCATTAAGGCCGTTCCACATTCAGCAGGGGGGGAGTCTTCAAAACAGGTCCCATCAATGCAAACCCAAATATGGTCCGGAGGGCCACTAAGCCACCTGGCTGCAAAACCCGATTTCTCCCAAGAAATATTTTTCCCAAAACGTCGGCACCAAGCAATAAATCGACCGTGCCAGGTAAGTCAAACTTAGGGTCAGCCAAGTTCAAATCCGCGGTCAATTTTGCCGCATCCGCAGACAACCGTACGTGCGGGTGACTGTCCAAAATATTCTCCATCACAATAGCCGACGACCCCATCGTCGGGCGTGAAGAGTTTGTAGGGGAGAATTCAAACCAAACGCGGCCTTCAACAGTGGCCACAGGGGCGTTCCCAACACCCCTTATCACATCAGAGTACTGTTTTATGTTTAGGCCAGTCTGCCCCACCAACCAAGATGAGGCTATGCACCCTTGTAAGCCTGTGTCCAAAATAGCTCGGACTACAACCGAGGGGCCCGTCCGTCCCCAGACCCTGACATAAGCCGTGGGTAAGAGGACGGTCTCAAAGGGGGGTAGTGCATAGCGGGGGCAGACGCCAACATCCTAATGTTGACGCGGCGACAATCGACAGCCGCTGTCCCGGGGCGGCACGTCAAAATGGGGGAGGGGCTTGAACTCCTCCTCCGCTCGGTGACGACTGCTACGAGCCATAGACGGCGGCTCGTAGCGCCGTGAACGTCCATACCGAGGGTTGCGCGACTCCAAACGGGAACGTTCCGCCAGAGGGGGGGACGGCAATGGCGACGTACGTGATCCAAGGTAGTCGTGGATCACGTACGTCGGGAGGGGCCTAAATCTTCCCTCGAGTCTACGAGGCTCTCAAAAAGGCCGATGAACCCCATCCACGTGTCTAATCGACCATCAAAACGTGGGAGGTCCAAGTTCGGCAACCTGGTCAAAAGGCCCACGGGAGTCTTCACGGGAGCCCTATGGGGCGGTACTCCGGCGCGCGAGGCTAAGATCACCCGCGCGCTTTGGGCGATGGCGTCGGCCAGGTCCATAATCTGGACGTAGTCCTCGTGGACTTGGTCCCGTCGTTCCTTCGGAAACGACTCAAGGGGCACTTCATCAATATTTAAGATGAAGCGCCTGTAAAGCGTCTTCACCTCCTGAAGTCGCATAGGGCACCCCTCATGCCTGTCCAATAATGATTCTATGCGATCCTGTCTTTGGGTTAACGCGGCCGCGGAACTGAACCATCTCAGCTGTGACGTAATCCCGGCATAGGATTCACGAACAATAGTAAACGCAGCGGGCGCCATCTTCAAATGACAAGCTTACAAGTAAATCGCGAAACAAGCAACAATAATAATAAGACTATCCTTCAAATAGCGCAACAGCTGTTATCAATTCAAACACAAGTACAAGCAATAAAAATAATAAGGCTATCCTTCAAATAGCGCAACAGCTGTTATCAATTCGAACACAAGTACAATCAATAATAAAGGCTTATAACAATAAATCAATAAACAAATATCTTAAATAGATAGTAAAATAAAAACAAACCTTTTATCCTAACCGTACTTGACAAATTTGCGTCTGACCGCACATCTAATATAAATACCTACTCAATGAATTTAACAAAGAAACGAGCGTATACCTTGCCTTCAACTTAATGTTAGAATATTTATAATGAACACAATATACACAATACAATTCAATACGCGAACACGTCTCGTATACGCTTCAACAAAATATCAACTCGAACAGGTGTTAAAACAAAAGCGCTAAGCAAGTATATAAGCTAATTTTACACCAGTATATAAGCGTATTTTACCTAAGGATATAATATATAGGCAGTATATAAGCGTATATAAGCGGTATATAAGAGTATATAAGAGTATATAAGCCGCTCTGTGCTGGAACAATATGTTTTAACCAGGCTTTGTGCTACCAAAAAATATTTAACCACGCTCTGCTACCAAAAAAATTTATTCATTCCCGTATCCGGATTAGCAGGAAATGCAGTGGAAGCGATATATATAATTATCGGGAATTCAAATAGGGTAGAACATGTCCGCGATTGCACGGAGCTAGATAAAACTGTACAATTACCTAAACGACGTCTTGAGCCTTCTCCGGTGTGTCGATGCCTCAAATATAAATCTAATTAACACTAACCCCTAATTGGCCAATCAGATAATTAATGCTAATTGATCTATACTTATCTGAGACAGCCTCGGTTGGACACGATGCGCAGCGAAGACAAAATGGCGACAAAATGACGGCGTCACTTTTCACTTTTACTTGTTTTAGGCACTTAATTGTCTCAATCCACAATATTTATATTAGTCCATTACACTCAAATCAATCAATCCACGTGACTATGCCCAAAATTGGCGAACAACAAGGCGTCGATGCACGAAAACGATTCGTGGCGGACTGGGGCCGTTATACGGTTCGCGTTGGACAGAGGTGCGTTACTCCGGCGCACCTCGCGTCGCATCACCGGCCGATAGGGATGTGCGACGACAAGTTGATAAAATTGTAGTGCAGTGCGGCTCGATACTTTGGTTCATAAAAATATGTCTGCACCGGGTTATGGACGTGTATATATGTATAAGTTCTTACGAACTTACTACGGAGCCAGGTTAACGTGGTGTGATTGTTAAATAATATCTATTATTGTTTTCTAACGTTTACGCGAATTTCACTCATTATAATGAAACAATTTTTACGGATTTTATCGTGGTTTATTAAAATTTTGTATCGGAAAGGTCAAGCTTGTAAAGGTATATAAACCGCGATGAAATCCGCAAAAATTGTTTCATTTTAATAATATCTATTATTTATATGGCATTGTTGTAAAGTTTTGGAAACGTCAGGAATGTATAATTCTATTAAACCGCGATAAAATCCGTAGAAATCCGTTTTTCTCGTTCGTTAAATCGCTAAATTAAAAATCGCATAAAAATTGCGAAACAAGTTTTTGTTCTCATAACGTCTTTTATCAAACGGATGATTTCCAACGGTTCTTTAATTAAAGGAATCGTGTATGAAATAAAAAGCATTCCTGTCGCGAATTCCACCCTAATGTCTTGTCTTATTATATTTCCCGCCCCAAATAATTCGGATAACCTTTACATGACGCCAAATGAATTCGGTTTTAATATTAATATGCAATACTTTTTTTTTCTTTAACGCCGGGAAATGCTCTGAGGCATCCCGCGTGGGAATGGGTCCCAACGCGGGTATGTGGGACTCGCTGCGCCCGAAAGCTGATAAGTAGATGCAGCTCTACCCACTAAAACCCGGCGAGTGCCACCAATGCCGCTTTGATGAGATGCGCCCGATCTAATGAGCAAATAGGGCACTTCAGCTAGTCCGTCCCCAAGGGACCGACGCCATCTCCACAGAGGGGTTGTCCCGCACCACAGAACAACCGGAAACGTCGGGACAGTACATTGGGGTGAGGTTCCCGTCCTCGCCCCTTGCCTCCTGATCTTTTGTCCCCTCTTCTTATAAGAGGGGTACAAAGAGCCCCCTCGGCTCAATTCGCTTCGCTCAAGATGCTGTGCTCATCCTAGGCTACTGAGCCCCAACGCCACGTCAAGGCCTGAACCATGGTGGGGAATATGCAATATTAAAATATTCTCGTCCTGACCTTAACCTAATCTGCATCAGTATATATCTTAGATTATGTCTGTTCACTATTTATAAAGATTTGTTGATCTTTTCTCTTTTATTCACGGACTGTAATTTTGGCTGATTCAAATATTTCTACATTGCCTATAAATGTTTCATTCACGAGACGAATCGAGCTAGGCCTAATTCCCTAGGCTTAAAAAGGTCTTACATTGCCTGAGGAATGGATTGTCCCATGGAAATCTTGCCTTATCAGCAAACTGGCTGATCAGTCACCTCCTTTCAAGAAGTTAATGTCACACATCTGCCCGGGGCAGGTCCTTATCATGCCTCAATTAGCCTTTTTTTCTGACGCAGTGGAAATGCTTTGCGCATTCACCCGGGGATGGGGCGTCCCCGGAGACATATGGGACTCCCGGCGCTCTCCCCCCCAAGGGCCGGTATACCGCACTAAATCCACTGCGAGTTGCCTTCAGCCGCTTGAAGGGGAGTGTCCCGGATCTTTCTAACACAGAACACACCCCGCGACCGGCCGGTTCCCTCAAAAGGGCTAACCGGTCTTCTTCCTAGTATGGGGGAGCTCCGACAACCTGGAGCACCCCCGCCGACGCTGGAACTTTTCTACCGGGGCAGGTACCCAACCTTACCCCGAGTCCCGTTAGACAGGAGGCAGGAGGTGCGCGTAGCGCCTCCTCCGCACTCCTGTCCTACGTCGACGGAACGGGACCGACGTGGCGTCGTCCTCTCTGTCCCGCTCCGCGGCCTCCTTCTGCGAAATAACGCTTTCGCAGAAGGTGACCGCCGCCTGCCAGGCGTCATCACTCTCAAGCATGCAGCGCACCATACTCGAGAGCGAAAGGTCCCCTCCAAGCACAGCCACGAGATCTTGACGCTGTGCGGCCCATCTATCGCACACCTCTAGGGTGTGCTGGGCCGAGTCCTCCATAGCACCGCACTCGTATGCCTCATTATTCGTATGCCTCCTAGATTAATGTTTTTTATGTTATGTAAGGAGGCAACCGAGCAGTCGGAGCCTTAAGGTGACTACCGACGCCCATAGACATCCGCACAACCAAAGTTATGCAGATGCGTTGCCTTCTTTTTCCCTATCCCCCCCGATGGGCCACCGGAAACTCACAAAACGCACGAAACGCGAAAGCATAGCTATCACTTGACGCCGGTATTATGTGAGCGAGACGTACCATCCGATCGTGCCGACCTAATTTGGCTGCAAAGCAGCATGGTACTACCTCTTGACAATACCCTTATGACGTGGTTCTCATGCCAATTTGAAAAGCCTTCTCATGTGGATATGGTGCAATGTACAAAACGCATCCTTCCCACCAATGTATAATTAATTCTATTCACTACATGACGTATAACTCGTATAACTTTCGACATACTTAATCTACTATTTGAAAATGTTAAGAAACTCCTATAATATAATTTACATGCTGGCCAATTACAATATTTAAAAACGACAGCAATGTTAACATACATTCAAAATTATAAAAACAAAAATCAGTAATAAATCATGTTTTTCGAATTTCAATAAAACAGGCAAATTCCCTCAAATTTGATATCATGAAATTTGTGACACTGTTATAATTTTAATAGTTAATAAAATTTGCATATCCATGTTTAAACGACAGTGTTTTATGTGTTTGTATATCATTTAGTTTAGTGGACACGTGATGAAGGAAATTTTCAGAACGTGGCCCACGCTTTCATTATGAAATATATAATTAATTAAATTTTAATGAAATAATAAATTATTAAAACCCACCGTAATAAAGATTATCATAGTCTTTATGACAGTAGGTTTTAATTATTTAAACATAGTTTTTATTGTATATTAAAATTTTTAAAAAAATGTGACGACCTCTGCGGCTCAATGGTTAACGCGTTGACGCTCAAGTCGGGAGGTAGCGGGTTCTAATCCCGCATGGGAACAAAAAGAAATCTGTGTTCCTGGGTCATGGACGTGTATTAAATATGTGTATTTTAAAATAAAAATCTATATATATGTATAGTATAAAAGTATTGTCTGGTACCCGTAACACAAGTTCTTCGAGAACTTATCACGAGACCAGATTGACGTGGTGTTAAAAGCATCCATAGATATTATTATTATTATTAAAAATAAACTTATTCTTTCTTTATGGATGATATAACTACTATGTTCCTGAAATTAGATTATGTTTTATTATCTCGAAACAAAGCCAATCAGTTCTATAGACGTGTAATGTACGTCGTACGTGGAGGTCCACTAACGTTTAGCAGGTACAATTAAGTTGAATGTAGATCATAAACTGAAGACTTAAAAAGGAAATTTCCGGTTCACAGACTCATGTGAGACGTTGCATGGGTAGCAAATAAGAGTTGACTAGTCCTGTCAAACTCATTTCCTGTCATAAGGAAAGGACTGGCAGTGAAATACACATAGAAGCTCTATTTTAAGTCTCACGGTAATTCACTTGTCCGGGCAGTCCCCCCTTACGAGGAGTAATCTGGCCTTCGCCGGGGACAGCCTGTCGCTGAGGTGATCACGTCTGCATCCATAAGGTCCCCTGCGATAAAAAAGGCAATTCGCTAGTGCCTCGTGAGTGTAACTTGCATTTAGTACCAGAGTATGAAGACCGTTGGTGATATTTATTCTTTTTCATCCAATGATTCGTCTGTACTTTATGTCATAAAATTTTCCGTTACGTCATGTATAAATATGTCATAAAATTTTCAGTTTTGTCTTTTCGCTACCGAACCCTAAATAATAAAGATGTAAAACTCGACGGCTAATTCTCCCTGCCCCATTAGCAAGGACCGATTGTTCGTGTTAAGTGCTATTAACAGACGCAAGATGACTCCACTAGCCAACATTAACATCAGAATAATTCAGCGATAATTATACAAAGAGTATCCCTTTATGTGGCGGAACGTTACATAAAATAACGCTTTAAATTTTAAAATCGGACGCGTATTCGAAACGCGCGCTGAGAGATCCGAAAAACTAGTTTTATATGTCATGTACATACGAATATGTATGTATATTTTTAATATTACCGAACCTAAAACTAAAAACCTTAAAAAATAAAATAAAATAACTTAAGTAGGTATATTAATAAAAAGGAGTCCCTTTAGGCAAGGTCCCGAAGATACTGGCAGCGTTCCCCCTTTGAATTGCTAGACTAATTCTTTGTCCGAGGTAGCTGCCAGCTCTTCGGTCTCCTGTGATGTCGACTAATCTTTTTGTTATTTCCTTAAAGAGCCTTAAAGCGCTAGGACCCCACGGACCAAGGGTCTCGACGCCGAATGGGACAAAATTATATTCGGAGCCTAGACCCCTGTATTTGCAAATTTTAGCTTTTTCAGCCGCTTCACAAGCCGCACCAGCTCTGTTGTTGGTTCCATGTAGATGGGAAGGGGCCAGCGTGTTTTTAATATAATATATTGGGACAACTCACACTCGGCCAACTGATCCCAAAGTAGGCAACGCCTGTTCTTATGGTAACCAGACAACTGATATATACCTATATTTCTAAATACATACATATTATAGATAAATTACACTCAGACACAGAACAAATGATTATGCTCATCACACAAACATTTGTCCAGGGTGGGGATCGAACCCACGACCTTCTGGTTTAGTGGTCGGGGTCACTAACCACTTGACCAACAGGCCAGTAAACAAAAAATCTTTCAACATGAATGTATTTAAGCTTTTTAACACTCTATATATATATATATATATATATATAGAGTGTTAAAAAATATATATATATATATATATATATATATATATATATATATATATATATATATATAGAGTGTTAAAAGTTAAAGTGTTAGTATATATATATATATAGCTTAAATACATTCATGTTGAAAGATTTTTTGTATATATATATACAACAAATTAACTACAGATTAGATTTCGTTCTTTTACTTATGTTGTCATACCTAACTACGTACCAATTTCATGATTATATGTCATTTGGAAGTAGGCTATAGTTTTTGGATTAACAGACCTACAGACAACGGAGTGAGAGAATTCATTGGTAAATGTAGTACAACCCAAAGATAGAGCGAAATATAGCTATATTTCGATGTACATCCACGTCTCGATGTAAAGCAACGCTTCGGCAAATGTGGTACAAAATAAAGATCGAAATGTTTCGATGTGCATCAACGCTTCGAAGTAAAGCTTCGGCGTATAAAAATGAGTGACCTAGAGCAACGCTCTGGTATATGCGGTACAATATAAATATCGAAATACATATAACAATGTGTCGATCTATGTCACTGTCAACGCTTGGAAGTAAAGGCGCGGCTCCACTGCGGCGCACACCGAAGTTACGCACGTACGCACTACAATGCATAATATATTAATATAGTATTCACTGTGACGTAGAGAAACAGTTGGTTTATAACAACATTTTAATTTATAAATTTTACATTACATATCATCCTCAGCTATAAACAAACATACTTAAAAGTAGTTTATAAAATTGTGCTGTCGTTTTTAAGATACGGAATTGTTTTGAATAGAAATACAGAACAAATGACAATACATGGTCAGATATCGAAATATGTTTACTGCAATATTATATATTTTTTATATCATAGGAGGGCAAACGAGCAGTCGAAGCTTTAGACTACCGACGCCCATACACATCTGCGTTTTTAGATTACGCAAATGTGTTGCCCTCCTTTTCCCTATCCCCCCAATGGGTCACCGGAAACTCATAAACCACACGAAACGCAACAGCGTACACTGTACCACCCCGGTCGTACCGGCCCAAGTCGGCTGCATAGCAGCATGGCACTACCTCTTACTACATGGCACTAACTCTTACTATTTTAGACTAATAGATAACATTTGGGTCCGCTAAGACTAGTCTATATATACGGTTATACAATAAGTAGTCTTTCAGTCTAAATAGCCAAGAGATCGTTAACCGTGTTTCCAAATGTAAAGCAAATTAGGTTGTTTTAAATGAAGCAATTTAAAATTAACGGCACAAGATGTGAACACTAAAAAGAAAAAAAAAACATTAAATTCAGTCATGATTAGAAAATAAGAAAACGAAAAGGCTCTAGCAGATCTTGACTTGGTATAAAAGAGTCCATAGATATTATTATTAGACCGTTAAGCGCTTACAGATACAATAAGAAAACATAAAGACGCTGATGATTATTATATTAAAAACAAAACTCCAAGACAATTTCCATTTTAATAGCTACAAGGCCTTCGAAACTCGACAAAAGTGTTTTAAACTTCCAAGAAGTGTCTAGAATCGTAAAAAGCTTCACAAAGTCACGTAAAAATATTATAAAAACAACTAAAATACAAGATGGGCTAATTTGTATTCTACGCCGCGTGTATAATGTTCTGGAGAATGGTTTAAGACGTATGTTGTAATCAAAAGATCTGACAAAGGTTTGGGCAGCGATAAGCGCTCGTTAGGATTGTTATCACATCATCACGACGCGTGAGAGGGATTGTGATGTGTAATGTAATGTGATGTGATGTGTAATGTAATGTGATGTGTAATGTAATGTGATGTATTTAAACATTACTAGCTGTTTTCTAATATGATGTCTACACATACTTAAACTGGCGACCGGCTTAGGACTGTGTAGACATTTAAAACTTTTTGAAGTGGAACTTCTATGCGCGCATGAGGGTAAAATTTTTACGTATGAAACGTCACGAAAATATGGAACTTTTTGTCCAAGAAGAGGGAGAGAGTGAGAAAGGGCGAACGTACCATGAAGCACATAGCCATGGAGTGAGAGCAAGCGAGTGAGAAAAATCGAGAGAGAAAGTAAGATATAGCGAACGTCGGATCGCAAGTCCCGGAAATTTAAAACGAGATTTAAAAATAAGTTTAGCAAATAAGTTTCACTTCTGACATATTGTGTACTTTCTACGCACGCACTTTCTTCTTTGACTCGGGGATGGGTCGTCCCCGGGAATATGTGGGACTCCCGGCGCTCCGCGCTACACCAGCGCCAGTAATTCTAGATAACTTAATGTTTCTGTTCATGGGCTACCACGACCAAGGGCTTACTGCGAATGGAACGTCTACTACATGGAATGGCTATACAACTAACAGAAAAAAGGACTACTAAAAGATATCGTAAGCCTTCTGTTACCGGGATAAAGAATGTATCTTATATACAGTTATGGCAGCATGATTGTTAAGATATTAGCTATAGAAGCATTGGAACTACCAAATGATACATTAAATCAAATCTAATGAAAAAAAAAACAAAATGGTACCAACAAAGTGTTTTTATGAAAGTCAATTGAGTCTACAGCCGGTTCCAAGCCAAGTCCACTGGGAAGAACTGGCGAAACAAACTCAGTGGCATGGGCGTAGCCATGGTGAGGCAGGGCGGTCTCTGACCTGTAAGGTACCGAACCAAACCTAAAAATTAAATTATCTAGGTACTAACTTCAATACTTAATATCCGTAAGAAAGTCACACTCGACAGTCGACACAAAAAAGTGCGTGCGTACAAAGTACATGTCAGAAGTGAAACTTATCAGGAGACACGTTAGTGTCTAGCGCCAAGAACACATCCAAGTAGTTTGGCGTGAGGCACTGTGTATATATTCTCGAGACATATGTAAACATAACCTCCTCATATTTTTGGGGCTTTATTTTGTTATTATTGCCAAAACACTAAGACTTCACACTATTTTTAATAAGTTTCTTTTTACGAATTTTACACATATTACAAAAAATTATTGGGTCTCAGCAATTATTTAATACATTTCAAACATGAAAATTATTGCTTGCGCCGTTTTGCGATTAAAGAGGTTTAGAGAAAATATTTTATATGACGTTACAGTGAGAATTTTGAGTTTTGACATCGAAGTTGGTTGCTTGTTTTTTAGTTTTATCCTATCGGAACAGGCAAAGGCTAGAGGCCATGCTGCATATCGTTATCAATATACGGTGTTGTATTAAAAATTAAGTAATAACAAAATTATTTAACAAAGTGAGATGTACTATTAGGGGAAATTTAAAGGAGAAATGCTGTTATGTTTACAATAGAAAAAACAGTTTGGTGGCTGTAGCAAACCAAGAAGATGGTGTTTATAAGTTGGTCATGGAACATAAACAATGTTTTTTACTCCTACTTCAACAGTAATTAGTGAAGAGTGTCATAGGAGATTGGCCATTTGAATATAAATGACCAGAATAAAATGAAAGATGGAGCAGTTACGCGAATATCTTACACAGACAGCAATCTGAAGAAGAAAATGAGGAACCAGTACCATTTACTTTTAGTAAAGGGGGACCCAAATTAAGTGAATAAAAAAGCTGCCAGAGCGTTATAGATTTCCAAATCTATGTACAACGTTGAGTCCAAATGTTACTAATGATCCAGTCTGTGTCCATGAAGCTCTGGAGAGCCCAGGAAGAGACAAGTGGATTCAGGCAATAGAGGAAAAGCTGCATGCAAGCTTTTAAAGAAAATGATGCATGGGTTCCTGTGAGTGAATACCTTTTGATTAAACTTTAGTACAGTGCAAGTGGGTATATAAAAGGAAATTAAATAGTGACAATAGTGTATGTTACAGAGCATGTTAAGTGGCTAAGGGCACAAGGTTACACAGAGGCCTGGCATTGATTATGAATAGACTTTCTCACCAGATGTCAGACATTCTACTTTGAAATTATTGTTCGCACTATCTGTTCAGTTAAATTTAGATGTCACTAATTTAGATGTTAAAACAGCATTCTTAAATGGTTTTCTTAAAGAGGACATTTATAAGGTTCAACTAGTTATTAATTGTCATTCAAATAAGAATAAGATTGTTAAACAAAGTAATTTATAATAAAAAAAAAATTAATAAAATGTTTATTTCAGAAACTTACATATTAAGTACAATAAAATCTATAATTACAATGCAATGTTTCTTAGGTATTTACAATATATGTACTGACTGCCTGAACTAGGAAATCCTGTGTTTCAGGCTAAAAGGGCTAGTGTACTCGCTTCACGAATCATATTTTATCATTTATATTAAACTATATATAACTTATCTACTTTTTAACTCTATCCTATTTTTTTTTTTAACTCTATCCTAATTAACAAATTCTCTGTCTCTTCGTACGACATACTTTGTAGCGACAACTGGAGATTTTTTACATTTATGGTAAGTAAGTCGATAAATATCTAACAAAGCATTTAATCTGTTGTAGAGATAAGGGCCTAGGTATATATAAAATTTAGTTATAAAGGTATGTTTTTTTATTGCAATTTTTAGGGAGCAAACTATATCTTTTCTTCGTTTTTTAGTAAGTTCAGTACAGTAGGCAAGAGCTGCGTGCTGTTTTAGTACTATGTTTAGTATAAAAAGTTGTCTGACTGTTAGGACTTTATATGTTTTATAAAGAAGTTTAGTAGGGAATAGGAAAGGGCGAAATGTAGCCACCTTGAAAATTGCTCTCTGCACTCTCTCGACGGATATCAGTAGCGTTTTCGCTGCACCACCCCATGTGCTGATACTTGATGATTTATGGTTTAAAGCAGTCATCTAGATCATGGTATTAGAGAGTGGAGCAATGTTTATGTGAGTTAGGTTTCAAAAGGAGTCGTATAGAGCCATGTGTTTTTACAAAAATGAATAATGATGTAAAAATTGTTATAGCATTATATGTTGATGACTTATATTTGTTCCAATAATCAAATAGAGACAGACAAGATAATTTCAGTATTGATTATGATATTATGTAAGTAATTTTACTTCAAATTTCTGACTTGTCATACTTTTATTATTGTCAATACAATTTGTTTTCCCATTGTTACAGACCATGCAATAAAAAAATATTTAAGCGGAAAAGAGCTGGTTGTAAACAAAAATTGCGAGACATTATGTGTGTAGTATTTCATAATTTTAATTATTTTCATTTGAAGTTATTTCCTTACTGTTTACATTTTTTTAGCTTCTGGAAAGGAGAATATTTAAAGGCCTTAAAGGACAATAAACATAATAATAAGTACATTGGTATCAAGTAAATTTATGACTTTCTTCGTATGGAGTTGGATTTGAATTATTCTTAAGAAAACAATAAAGAAAGTAATACATCTAAAGTTTTGATTTTTTTTTTATTATGTAGGCATGGTAGTGTGCAACTATAACTTAATAAATTTAGGGTAAATAATAATGAATCATATATTCGACAAGAACAAAAAATATTAAATTTTTTAATTACATATTTGAGCTTATTATTACATGATTTACTAATAAGCAAATATAATATTTTACTTTAATTTAATTATTGATTTGAACTGCCGGTCAAGTTGCATGTTGCGCCATCTGGTATCTAACTTTCCCTTTTACACTCTAAATATTTAAACAGGAGGAATAACAGGAACGCATGCTCTATGTTAATTTTGAAAATCAAAATAACGTTTAAAAAAATATGACGTTGTTGCATTGGTCACTGGTGAGTCACAAGCGTCATTTAAAGTAAAAGTATTGTAATAGTACTAACCTCTTTTATTATTAAATTATTTGAGAAAATTTATGAATAAAAATTTTGATGAATTACTCAAGAAGTTTAAGTTAAAAATTTTAAAGTATTTGAAATGAATTACTCAAGAAGTATAAATATTTAAAATATTTGAAATGTAATTATGTTAATTAATATATGCTTTACAAAAAAAAGAGATATCCCACAAAAAACAGTTTCACTGTAAAATGTCGCGCCAAGTACACGTCTAACTATATACACGAATAACAAAAATAAAAAATAAACTAATCTTTACAAAAAATATGAAATAAAAAAACCAAGTACAAACACAAAACCTCTCGGATTAAAAGAAACACTCATTAAAAACTGTGAAAATTGAAAAAACAATTGGTGTAGTATATTTACAAAAAAAAGAAAAATTTGCAATCTACAAAAAAATATAAATTAAAAAAAGTAATCATTGTGATTTTCAATAATTGCAATATTTTTGTGGCAAATTTTACAATTGAAAACAATTTTTTAAACGTACTTGGCGCGCGTCATTTTCGATGTATTGTAAATGGCTTCACAATATCACTAAGATAAATTATTAATGTCAACTATCAGTTCGAGAAGTTTGTGTTCCTCAAGCTTTCATTAATGTTATAATTTTCAAAAACAATTTTATAAACATTATCTAAGGTAAAGTACCCAGTAGCTGCTTAGGAACCAGTACCTGCCCACTCTCTGCATTTGTATATCTATATTCAAAAATGCAGATATACAGATACTTTACCTTACTAGTAATAAAATCATTTCCTTATTTCTTGATTCAATTAAAAGGCAAGAAAGCGTCATATTCATATGAGTATAAATGTAATAGAAATAAGAAATATATAAAGAAATGGGTACGAGCTTGAATTTTAATTCTAATAGATTTGATTGAAGACATCAAAATAATCATTAGTGAGGCCAACTACATGGCGTAGAAGGGTTGCAACAATTATTGTTTTTATACTCCTTTTCCATACCAATTTCCTGGCTGTATGTAGATCACAGAATAATATTAGCTCTAGATTAGCCATGAAAAAATTTGGGGTACTCAATGACGCGCGCCAAGTACGTTTAAAAAATTGTTTTCAATTGTAAAATTTGCCACAAAAATATTGCAATTATTGAAAATCACAATGATTATTTTTTTAAATTTATATTTTTTTGTAGATTGCAAATTTTTCTTTTTTTTTTGTAAATATACTACACCAATTGTTTTTTCTATTTTCACAGTTTTTAATGAGTGTTTCTTTTAATCCGTGAGGTTTTGTGTATGTACTTGGTTTTTTTATTTCATATTTTTTGTAAAGATTAGTTTATTTTTTTATTTTTGTTATTCGTGTATATAGTTAGACGTGTACTTGGCGCGACATTTTACAGTGAAACTGTTTTTTGTGGGATTTGTATATATCAATAACTCTCTACCTCTTCTTGGACAAAAACGTTGCACATTATCGTGACGTTTCATGTGTAAAAAAATTACCCTCATGCGCGGAAATGAGTTTCACTTAAAAAATTGCGATCAAAACAAAAAGCGAGCGCGCGATTGAACGCACGCACGCAGCGGTCGGTCATGCCACAAAATAGATATGAACAGAATGCAATCACATGTATTAACTTAACTTTTATACCTACACCACAAAATAGATATAAATAGGCGGCAATCTACATATAATGTGCGCTCGAGCAACGCACACATAGAGACCATTCACGGAAGCGATATCGCGGACCATCAGGAACAGTTCGAGGCGAGATTGAGACAAGCGTCTGTGAAACAGCCTTACGCGATTATAACTTAAGTTCTAGTTTCCACAGCGTGGCTGAACTGTTGTACCACTTGTTGGAAGAAAAAATATGACATTGAATGTTCTGAAAGACATCGAAGTGGCAGAACTGGTAAAGGAATCAGAAATGTTTTATACGAACATAAAAACTGCGCTTGCTATTTTACTTGCCCATCCGTGTAGTACGTACTATAGAGAGGTCTTTCAGTACGTGACGCCGTGCTAAGACTTGGCTTCGGCCTGAGCTCACAGTCCAAACAAACGATGAAGCTAGAACATTTTTGAATGGAAGATATTTTCGTGGTATAGGTAGGTGAGCAATAATAATATTTAATAATAATAACATTTATGGACGTTTTCACACCACGTCAATCTGGTTCCGTGGTAAGTTCTCGAAGAACTTGTGTTACGGGTACCAGACAGCGGAAATATACTTAATATTTTTATACTATACATATATTTAACATTTTTATTATATAATACACATATTTAATAAACATCCATGACCCAGGAACACAGAAAACTTTTTTGTTCCCTGACGGGATTCGAACCCGCTACCTCCGGCTTGAGCGCCAACGCGTAACCATTGAGCCACAGAGGTCGTCATAAGAAAGTGTTTTTGATAATTCAAATCATACATAGGTGTATACACAGATATGCACAGATACCGGGCTATAGGGTGTAACCTTTTCGTATGAAAAAAATAGCCGGGGTAAAACTGCAGGTGTAGTTGTCGAGTTACATAATATTTTAGACCGCTGCCCCACTCTGAGCCCATGGCTGGCTACGCCCATGTTTAGTGGAACTAATATTTTCAAATATTTTATAACAATATTACATGTTTTTATCACTTTTTACATATTTTTTTTAAATTGGGAGGCTTTAAACATTTTCTGGCAGATTAGACATTATTCTTAACACTTAACCTAAATAAAAGTAATCTATGTTGGTACTTGTTCAAGCCTTGACGTGGCGGTGGGGCTCAGTAGCCTAGGGTGAGCCCAGCACCTTGGGCGAAGCCAATTGAGCCGAGGGGGCTCTTGTACCCCTCTTATGAGAAGAGGGGAAAAAAGAGCAGGGGGCAAGGGGTGAGGATGGGAACCTCACCCCATTGTACTGTCCCGACGTTGGGAGGGGTGGTTCTGTGGTGCGGGACAACCCCTCTGTGGAGGTGGCGTCGGTCCCTTGCGGGTCTGACTAGCCGTTGAGGTGCCCTGTTAGCTTAACAGATCCGGGGCACCTCACCAAGGCGGCCCTGGTGGCACTCGCCGGGTTTTAGTGGGTAGAGCTGCGTCCATTTACCATCTTTCGGGCGCAGCGAGTCCCACATACCCACCTGGGAAGACCCACTCCCCAGGCGGGATGCCTCAGAGCATTTCCCGGCGTAAAAGAATTAAAAAAAAGCCTTAAGCCTGTATGAGAAAAATATCTGAATTCTGCAGTTTTCACGCACAGACTGATCATAGTGATATCCGGAATATGAGGTCACAGCTAGAAATTAGGGGCCTATAAGATTTAGTAGCGTATGTGTGTATAAAAGTGTTAGTGAATATGAAATTTTATTTTCAGATCAATTCCCAAGGCGTGATATCTTCACGATATTAAAGCTCTTCCACACAAACGCTGTTTAATAATTCAGCTGACTAATACTCACTTCACCTGATATCGAGGACCAAAACCGCGCCCATTAGTGGAACATGAAGGTTGGGTCTATACTAAACATAATCCTCGACTTTGCTTAAGCTCTGAAACGGGTGAACCCATTTGGATGTGGATTTTTTTTATTTAAAAGCAGGTTTTCCAGTAATGGTTCTTAGACATTTTTAATCAAAATTAGTGTAGACGTTTTAAATTTATCAGGTTTTACGCATAAGTATTTACTTTACTTACAAACATACGTGTGACCTAAAATTTGGAATGAAGGATAGGATTTACACACAAACTAAAAAAAATAAGAATATTTTAACCTTCACCGAAGGATAGGGGGAGGGGCTATCGTTGCCCGTTGTTGTTGTAAAGGGGGTGCAGATCGGTGTATTCGGCCGGGAGCTTTCCGCAGTCCTTAAAAGGTGGGTATTCAGACTATGCTACACAAACAACAAATTAAATAAGATCTAAGTTTAAAAAAATTTAAATAAATTTAAGTTAAACATAAAAAACTCCCAACACAAAAAGTGAACATTTAATCGAATATGATAGTTAAAGGCATCGACAGATAACCGGAATAGAGTAGTAATGTTATGTGTTTTGTATGTAAGTCAATTACGCCAAATTTGTGTTGTCACGCTGCGCCAGTTCTGCGCTTTGATTAGCCGACTGATGGCCATTGAGAGATGATTGGCCGGTGGGACGTACACACAGATCACAGATTGGTTCAATTGGTATTACGTTAGTGACAAATCACTGACCAGTTTCGGAATTTTATGGCATTACAACTCTATACGGTTATATACTCGATTGTTCAAGGTAAGGCATTATTTCTGGTTTATTAATGTTCGTTTTTATCATAAATTCCAGTACAAATTCTTATATTAAATACTATCTAGTATTCTCATATTCCAGGCGTCGCGTCGTGAAATCCTTATACACGTGATTTGACAGCAAGTCCGATCAAGCGAGACATTAAAAAGGAGAATCGTCTTAGATATAACGTTAGGTTACGAAACATAACTACTATAACAAAGGTCATCATTTGAATACAATCGAGGGCTCGTATGATGTGATTGGCCAGGTGACTGGACAGCCGGACTAGCCATTGATCGTCCATGTGTGAATACACACATACATAACACCTTTTGAAGTAGCTTGAGTGCTTTCAAGTTATTTATTATTCATATGTTATATCAGGAGACACGTTAGTGTCTAGCGCCAAGAACACATCCAAGTAGTTTGGCGTGAGGCACTGTGTATATATTCTCGAGACATATGTAAACATAACCTCCTTATATTTTTGGGGCTTTATTTTGTTATTATTGCCAAAACACTAAGACTTCACACTATTTTTAATAAGTTTCTTTTTACGAATTTTACACATATTACAAAAAATTATTGGGTCTCAGCAATTATTTAATACATTTCAAACATGAAAATTATTGCTTGCGCCGTTTTGCGATTAAAGAGGATTAGAGAAAATATTTTATATGACGTTACAGTGAGAATTTTGAGTTTTGACATCGAAGTTGGTTGCTTGTTTTTTAGTTTTATCCTATCGGAACAGGCAAAGGCTAGATGCCATGCTGCCTACCGTTATCAATATACGGTGTTGTATAAAAAATTAAGTATTTCGTTTTTTTCTTGTATTCTCTATAGCTTATTTTTATTTATTTTTTCTGTCATATTTTATATTTGATAAACGTCTTTCATATAATATATTTTTTCTGTTGTATTTTTTATTTGATAAACGTCTTTTGTTTCATATATTCGTTTCTGTTAAGAGCTCAATCTTCTTCGTTTCTTCCCAGTTTCCCGTTAATTAATTGTTATTTTGTGTTTTGTTCATTCTGAGTGATTTACTAGTGTTTGTTTTAAAAACTGTATATATTGTGATTGGTTGGCGAATATTGTGGAGAACTGTTCTGGAGTGATTTTCTATTGTAGGACTGTTCTGATGGTTTTCTATAGTGTTCGTTTTTAAATCTTAATCTGTGTAATATATAATGTGATTCGTTGGCGAATATTATGGTGAACTGTTCTGGGTGAATAGAATGGGAAGTGAAAGTTGATTGATGGGTGCTAGAGGGGCAGAGCCACGCTTTTTGGCAATTTCCGCCGTTTCTCCAAAGCACAGACAAGATATTCTTGTTAACACAACAGATATGGCAGCATGGCCTCAGGTCTTAGCCGGTTCCAACAGAAAATGCCAATTGGAAAGAAAAATGATAATACAGTCTAATTATTCTTCGAGAAATAACAAAATTATTTAACAAAGTGAGATGTACTATCTTTATCTATGTAATTGTGGTGCTTTAATGTGATTTTAATGTATTTTTTTATTTAGTTTCAACCGATTTTATTCGGTCAAAACTCTAAAAATTTGACATAACCGCATAATAAATGCCGCTGGAGTTTTTTTCTTGACTTCATCTCCTACCAATTAAATTGGTATTAAATTTTTGCTATACTCTACTATAGCCAACCCTTGATTTACATTAGTCAACTTATCAAGAATGGAAACAATGTTGAGTTAAAGGAGAAATGCTGTTATGTTTACAATAGAAAAAACAGTTTGGTGGCTGTAGCAAACCAAGAAGATGGTGTTTATATTCATCATGGTCATGGAACATAAACAATGTTTTTTTAATCCTACTTCAACAGTAATTAGTGAAGAGTGTCATAGGAGATTGGCCATTTGAATATAAATGACCAGAATAAAATGAAAGATGGAGCTGTTACGGGAATATCATACACAGACAGTAATCTGAAGAAGAAAATGAGGAACCAGTACCATTTACTTTTAGTAAAGGGGGACCCAAATTAAGTGAATAAAAAAGCTGCCAGAGCGTTATAGATTTCCAAATCTATGTACAACGTTGAGTCCAAATATTACTAATGATCCAGTCTGTGTCCATGAAGCTCTGGAGAGCCCAGAAAGAGACAAGTGGATTGAGGCAATAGAGTAAAAGCTGCATTCAAGCTTTTGAAGAAAATGATGCATGGGTTCCTGTGAGTGAATTACCTTTTGATTAAACTTTAGTACAGTGCAAGTGGGTATATAAAAGGAAATTAAATAGTGATAATAGTGTATGTTACAGAGCATGTTTAGTGGCTAAGGGCACAAGGTTACACAGAGGCCTGGTATTGATTATGAATAGACTTTCTCACCAGATGTGAAACATTCTACTTTGAAATTATTGTTCGCACTATCTGTTCAGTTAAATTTAGATGTCACTCATTTAGATGTTAAAACAGCATTCTTAAATGGTTTTCTTAAAGAGGACATTTATAAGGTTCAACTAGTTATTAAATGTGATTCAAATAAGAATAAGATTGTTAAACAAAGTAATTTATGGTTTAAAGCAGTCATCTAGATCATGGTATTAGAGAGTGGAGCAATGTTTATGTGAGTTAGGTTTCAAAAGGAGTCCTATAGAGCCATGTGTTTTTACAAAAATGAATAATGATGTAAAAATTGTTATAGCATTATATGTTGATGACTTATATTTGTTCCAATAATCAAATAGAGACAGACAAGTTAATTTCAGTATTGATTATGATATTATGTTAGTAATTTTACTTCAAATTTCTGACTTGTCATACTTTTATTATTGTCAATACAATTTGTTTTCCCATTGTTACAGACCGTGCAATAAAAAAAACTTTAAGCGGAAAAGAGCTGGTTGTAAACAAAAATTGCGAGACATTATGTGTGTAGTATTTCATAATTTTAATTATTTTCATTTGAAGTTATTTCCTTACTGTTTTACATTTTTTTAGCTTCTGGAAAGGAGAATATTTAAAGGCCTTATAGGACAATAAACATAATAATAAGTACATTGGTATCAAGTAAATTTATGACTTTCTTCGTATGGAGTTGGATTTGAATTATTCTTAAGAAAACAGTAAAGAAAGTAATACTTACATCTAAAGTTTTGAATTTTTTTTTATTTTGAAGGCATGGCAGTGTGCAAATATAACTTAATAAATTCAGGGTAAATAATAATGAATCATATATTGGACAAGAACAAAAAATATTAATTTTTTTAATTACATATTTGAGCTTATTATTACATGATTTACTAATAAGCAAATATAATAATTTACTTTAATTTAATTATTGATTTGAACTGCCGGTCAAGTTGCATGTTGCGCCATCTGGTATCTAACTTTCCCTTTTATACTCTAAATATTTAAACAGGAGGAATAACAGGAACTCATGCTCTATGTTAATTTTGAAAATCAAAATAACATTTAAAAAAATATGACGATGTTGCTTTGGTCACTGGTCAGTCACAAGCGTCATTTAAAGTAAAAGTATTGTAATAGTACTAACCTCTTTTATTATTAAATTATTTGAGAAAATTTAAGAACAAAAATTTTGATGAATTACTCAAGAAGTTTAAGTTTAAAATTTTAAAGTATTTGAAATGAATTACTCAAGAAGTATAAATATTTAAAATATGAAAATATTTGAAATGTAATTATGTTAATTAATATATGCTTTACAAAAAAAAGAGATATCCCACAAAAAACAGTGAAACTGTTTTTTGCTACTGGGTAGCTACTGGGTACTTTACCTTAGATAATGTTAATTAAATTGTTTTTGAAACTTATAACATTAATGATTGCTTGAGGAACACAAACTTCTCGAACTGATAGTTGACATTAATAATTTATCTTAGTGATATTGTGAAGCCATTTACAATACATCGAAAATGACGCGCGCCAAGTAAGTTTAAAAAATTGTTTTCAATTGTAAAATTTGCCACAAAAATTTTGCAATTATTGAAAATCACAATGATTATTTTTTTAAATTTATATTTTTTTGTAGATTGCAAATTTTTCTTTTTTTTTTTTTGTAAATATACTACACCAATTGTTTTTTCAAATTTCACAGTTTTTAATGAGTATTTCTTTTAATCCGAGAGGTTTTGTGTACTTGGTTTTTTTATTTCATATTTTTTGTAAAGATTAGTTTATTTTTTTATTTTTGCTATACGTGTATATATATAGTTAGACGTGTACTTGGCGCGACATTTTACAGTGAAACTGTTTTTTGTGGGATTCGTATATAAATAAATATAGACTATATAATTACATACCCATATGTTAACTAACGATCATATCAATATAACCTTGTAGTGGTAAGCTCGTAAACTTTTATTACGTGTATTAAAGCGAAGCTTCTAAAATCTAAATGGACATTTGGGCCGCTCGCCGCGCGACCAGTCTATCCGTGTTAAGCGTCCTATATTTATATACCGTTAGACTAAACGCGCGGCGCACGCGCGGCATTTCTAACGCGTAGTTTTTACGCTGTAATTTAATACTATTGACGACCTCTGTGCCTCAATGATTAGTGCGTGGACGCTCAAGCCGGAGGTAGTGGGTTCGATTCCCGCCAGGGAACAAAAAGTTTTCTGTGTTGCTGGGTCATGGATGTGTAATAAATATGTGTATTATATAATAAAAATCTTAAATATATTATGTATAGTACAAACATCTTAAAATATTTCCGTCGTCTGATACCACACGCTAATCCAGAACCATCAGTCGGTTTTAGAAAATATTTTTGCATTTCAGAGTCCAAATATAGAGGAAGGTTTGTCTCTGATTTTCGGATAAAACTGCAGAGAAAATTAAATACATACACATATGACCTGCTAATATTTAATCTTAGATTCACATCACAGACCCACAATATAAAGTAACACACCATTACAGGTTAACACAAATTGATAAAATAAGTACACGGACAGACAAACAAAACATTATTAAACTGGGTACGTGCTCCCTGATTTCTAATTTATCCGTCTGTCATGTCACTTCGGGACTCGGGTACCTAATAAAGGCTTATATGGGCTTATTATTAGTGCCGTACAGTGTTGTGCTTGTAAGCAATAAAACTGTTTGTTAAAGTTTGTTTGTTAAAGTTTTTTTTCTATTGTAAGTTGATATGCAAACAGACGATGCCCCTGATGGTAAGTGAGCCTATATATAACATATAACATAATATATAACATAAATGAATACACCGAGATCTGGCCCAGGCAACTCATGCGTTCCCCATCATGGTTCAAGCCTTGTTGTGGCGGTAGGGCTCAGTAGCCTAAGGTGAACCCAGCACCTTAGACAAAGCCAAGTGAACCGAGGGGGGCTCTCTTTGAACCCCTTTTATAAGAAGAGGGGACGGGAACCTCACCACATTGCACTTTCCTGACGTTAGGAGGGGTAATTCTGTGGTGCGGGACAACCCCTCTGAGGAGGTGGCGTCAGTCCCTTGGGGACCGACTAGCGGTGCCCTGTTGCTCAACAGATCCGGGGCACTTCACCAAAGGCGGCATTTCACTCGCCGAACTGCGTCCACATTACCATGATTCGGGCGCAGCGAGTCCCACATACCCGCCTAGGGAGTTCCTACTCCCCCCCGGGTTGCCTCAAAGTATTTCTCGGCGTAAAAAAATAATAAAGCAACTCAGGCGTTGAGACGTAACGGCCTGTCCTGCCCTTCTCTCTGTTTTAGAGAAGTAAGCAGGTATGCTCACGGCAAAACGTTTTCCCATCGATAAAGTATTGACATATTATGCCTCCAACCCCTTTAGACACAATGGCTTTTACGTTTATAGAATAGAACATAAACATCAATGTCTGAGATTGACATTCGCTTTCAACGAGTAATTTGATTCAATTAATAAAATCTCATATATCGATGCTCATATTATCTATTCTATGAACGTAAAGGGCACTTACTTGTCTTAAGAGGAGAAACATACTGGGCTAAGCAGATAGTATCATGCTGCTTTGCAGCGAATTGGGTCGGCACGACTGGGGTGGTAAGTCTCGCTTACACAACACTTTCGTGCGGTTTGTGAGTTTCCGGTGGCCCATTGGGGGGATAGGGAAAAGGAGGGCAACGCATCTGCATAACTTTTGGTTAAACGGATGACTATGGGAGCCTTACGGTAGTTACCGTAAGGCTTAAACTGAAATTCGAAGAATAAAAAAACCATACCCGAAATTAAGCAAAGAAGCCGCTTTACTTATGGTTCAATATGATCTGGTGCACCAGACTATCATAATTATTATTACCAGCCCATATAACTGCAAGTCTAAATTAAAGCGAATACAATGAAGTTGTAAAATAATTTCGGGATCCAACAACACTATTAAAATGTTGGAGTAAGCGTCAAAGAGTATTTTACCCTTTGGGAAATATGGTACCGTATCTTGTTTACAACAGTTGACTTCCTTGAAAATCGCCAAAGGAATTTCTACCATCGTTTTCCTGAGGACCTAAAACTCATTAGGAATAGTTGAAGGGTGTAGAAATTTGAATGTCTGTAGGATTTTTTTGTCTAATATTGTCGAAAAGAATAAAAATATATAATCTATACTATCATAAATGTAAAAGTAGGTTTGTTTGCTACGCACGCGAAAATTACTTAACCGATCATCATGAAACTTTGTACACATATTCTTGGAGATATTCGAAATAACATAGGATAATTTTTATAACAAAAAAAACTAAACTAAAATATATAATAATTCTACAAATATAAATATTAATTGGTGTTTATTACAGCCCAAAAATTATTTAATGATTTTTATGAAAGATATTGAATATAGCTAGCCAACTAGATTGAACAACGATTCAGGAGATCAGCCGTCTTGGCGGTCATTGAATGAGGCCTCCAGAATTGGAAGGCAGAAACTTGATAATGATGATACATGCTATCTTCATTAATATCCTAGTATTTACGACTAATTGTAAGTCCTTTGAACAAAGCCTTTTATTAAAATACCTCTATAATGGAGTATAACCCTCGACCGGTTTTCAGTTGCAATTTCCAATCCCCTTTGACTGTATCATGTATCCGGGGTTCAACTGTAATCCTATATTCCTACCAAATACTGTAGGACATTTCAGGTTACATGAACTTATTATTTCCATAGATTGAACGGTTTTAAATATATTATTTTCTGTTAACGTATAATTCACTCAATATAATGAAACGGGATATTTTAAATGCTGTAAAATATCCAAAACGGAAATAAACTAAACCTTTAATTACATAAGTAGTTGTTTTAGTTAAAATTATAAAGAGTTTTAACACTTCATATACATAAACACATCTGCTGTCTCGTCGTTCATTAAGGCCACACTGTGGACATTAACAAGCTGATAATGATGACAAAAGAGACACTATAAAACAGCCTAAATCAATATTAAACTTCAAATATAAAAATTAACCAACAATCCCACTACGTAAACCTAGCCCCGTGGTAAGTTTTTAAGAACTTGTGTTATGTTAGGGTATAAAATTAAAAAAATATATAAAAATACATATTATATACACGTCCATGACCCGGTGCAGATATCTTTATTCATCATACAAATTTCTGCACTTGGCGGGATTCAAACCGCCGTATTAAAGAGCGGTCGCCGCTCTTTAGCATTTTGTCTAGAGACAACCGCTGTAGTGAAAGACCAGAACAGTACAATATAAATATTTAAATTTTATGGACAAAAATAATACCTAATACTAAAATCAAATACCAATAATAAATGTCGAAAAGAATTACAAATTTAAATTTAAAAACGTGCGTAGTTATATTATATAATTACTTAATAATTAATTATAAATATAAGGAAGTTATAAGGAGCATATCCTTATAACTTCCTCCCGAATGACGTTCAAACTGATTCTATATCTAGGCAAGAGAATATTTGTAAGTCTGGATGTTTATGATACTGTTCGAAACTAATCATTCGATTTTAATTTTAAAGAATCTTTTACCAATATACTACGCTACAAGTGACATTGTATAAGCTGCCGCAGACGGAGCTACGGGCGATAACTAGTTTATTATAATGGTTAAAACGATTTAAAGTTATTGCTAAAAGCCTGACACACGCATATATACAATTGCAAAAAAATACAACAATACTAAAAATACCTTTTGTAAAAACTGACTTTATATTAAGTCTAAAATGAGCAGCTACATATTTAACCTAAAGAAAGAATTTATTTTCGTATTTTATACCAAGTAATTCTATTACTTTTATATAAGTGTTTTAAGAATATTGCTTTCTCGCCGTTTTTGATTGTGCTTATAAAAGAATTTCTAAGAAATAATATCACTTTTAAACATTTCGTCTACAACATTTTTAAACACCTAAGGTATTTTTTATATGTCAATATTTTATTTGTCTAGAACAATTAATATTTTTTTACTCAATTTTACCTGTCAATTTTTTTTTTAATAATAATGTATTTTCACTTCACTTAATAAAACACTTCGCGTAATCCGTTATCCGTAGCACTGGCTCTACATAGACGCGACCGTCTACGACCGAGACTCAGAGTGTACTGACTACTGGGCATTTCAATTTTCAGCATTACCAGCGCTTACAAAAAAAAATCCTCAAAATTGATGTGAACTTTAGCTATAAGCGTAAGCCGACTTAAACACTTGCTTAAATTCCTTCAGAGTATTTCTTCTTTTTAAGTTTTATTATGTACTTGTTTTATTGAGTACCACCTTGGCTTAATTCTTGTATCAAGTATAATTATTGGTAAATCTTAAGTCGCAAGACTACCAATGTGTGGTCCTATTTCCTAAGTATAGTAAGGACTGATCCCCTAGTAGTAAGATGATCTCCTTTATATACACAGATAACACTAACAAATGAAAAATAGACACATTAAATTATAATTACACCTTCATTATTGCAAAGTTAAGTATCAAAATGTCTTATTTTCTTCACATTGCGTGAAAGATATTTACCACGAGTTTAGGTAAACCTATTTAGCTGGCAACTCTGGCATACAAGTAGTAGCAACAGATATCTGTTGCGCTCGGGAAAACCCAGCTAATTCATCGAATTCGGCTTTTCAATTATTAACTATAAAGAAAACTTTGAGTAAATCATAAAATAATATTGTCTAGGTTTGTACCATTTGTGCACTTGATTACCATCGAGCTAATTTTCCGTGATTAGCTTCATTTTGATGAGACGCACAACAATTTCCTGTGTGATAATTCTCGATTGTTGTAGCTAACAGAGGTAGCAAGGATAAAACATGTCGATTTGATGATGAACGTAAGACCGGGATAACGTACCATTATAGTTTTTTTAGACTATTTTAAAGTAATCGAAATTAGACGAGGACGTCATAGTTAAACGTCTGCTACACGGTTTGCTACCGACAGGCGCTTCTGTCAGGCGTTGGTTGGAGACAGAAACAAATTCCATGAAACAAACATTCCAAGCTGTAAGGTCCACAATACCAGAAGCTTGGCTCTAGTCCAACGGCACCTGATGCCTTAAGTTCACTGGAGTATGGAGATATAAATAGGGGTAAGCTTATATTGGTCTCCAACCGACGCCTGACAGAGAAGCTCCTGTCGGTAGCAAACCGTGTAGCAGACGTTTAAAATTATAAATGCTACCCTATCAACAATAATATAGTTTAAATCATAAGTGATGTTCTATATTGATTAACGATTTAAGTGTCAATTTAACAACATTGTATATAAATATAAGCTTCATCTAGATTCTAGTCAAGCTCACTTTATGAGCTCGTAAATATTATATCTCCATACTCCAGTGAACTTAAGGCAACAGGTGCCGTTGGACTCGAGCCAAGCTTCTGGTATTGTGGACCTTACAGCTTGGAATGTTTGGTGTTTCATGGAATTTGATAAGTCAGGTGTCTGGGTATTGGGCATGGAAACCCGCCAAGACAATTGTATGATGATTTTTAACTGACTTCATAAAGGAGGAGGTTATTTTATATGTGAAATGATTGGCAGTGAAATCGACTCGAATGCCACGATGGCCAAGTCATGATGCTTCTCACTTACGTGCGTTACGAGCACTTCTCATTCAAACATTCCAAGCTGTAAGGTCCACAATACCAGAAGCTTGGCTCGAGTCCAACGGCACCTGCTGCCTTAAGTTCATTTGAGTATGGAGATATAATATTTACGAGCTCATAAAGTGAGCTTGACTAGATGAAGCTTATATTTATATACAATGTTGTTGACACTTAAATGGGTAATCAAAATAGAACATCACTTATGATTTAAACTATATTATTGTTGATAGGGTAGCATTTATAATTTTAAACGTCTGCTACACGGTTTGCTATCGACAGGAGCTTCTATGTCAGGCGTCGGTTGGAGACCGCGTAGCAGGCCTTTAAAACGTCTGCTACACGGTTTGCTACCGACAGTAGCTTATCTGTCAGGCGTCGGTTGGAGACCGTGTAGCAGACCTTTAAAACGTCTGCTACACGGTTTGCTACCGGCAGGCGCTTCTGTCAGACGTTGGTTGGAGATAGTGTAGCAGGCCTTTAAAACGTCTGCTACACGGTTTGCTACCGACAGTAGCTTATCTGTCAGGCGTCGGTTGGAGACCGTGTAGCAGACCTTTAAAACGTCTGCTACACGGTTTGCTACCGGCAGGCGCTTCTGTCAGACGTTGGTTGGAGATAGTGTAGCAGGCCTTAAAAACGTCTGCTACACGGTTTGCTACCGACAGGAGCTTCTCTGTCAGGCGTCGGTTGGAGATCGCGTAGCAGGCCTTTAAAACGTTTGCTACGCGGTTTGCTACCGACTGGCGCTTCTGTCAGGCGTTGGTTGGAGACAGTGTAGCAGGCCTTTAAAACGTCTGCTACACGGTTTTCTACCGACAGGCCTTTCTCTGTCAGGTGTCGGTTTGAGACAGTGTAGCAGGCCTTTAAAACGTCTGCTACACGGTTTGCTACCGACTGGCGCTTCTGTCAGGCGTTGGTTGGAGACAGTGTAGCAGGCCTTTAAAACGTCTGCTACACGGTTTTCTACCGACAGGCCTTTCTCTGTCAGGTGTCGGTTTGAGACAGTGTAGCAGGCCTTTAAAACGTCTGCTACACGGTTTGCTACCGACAGGCGCTTCTCTGTCAGGCGTTGGTTGGAGACAGTGTAGCAGGCCTTTAAAACGTCTGCTACACGGTTTGCTACCGACAGGCGCTTCTCTGTCAGTTGTCGGTTGGAGACCGTGTAGCATGCCTTTAAAACGTCTGCTACCGGGTTTGCTACCGACGCCTGACAGAGGTACAGCTTGGCAAAAAAGAGTATGGAAAAAATGAGGGCGCCACTTTCACTTAGGTCTCATCAAAATATGGAAAATCAGTAAGATAATTTAATTAAATCGTTTGAAATAAATGTGAAACACTAAACTTTACTCAAAATCTAGTATTTGTCGGCCAAGTATTGTCAACATCATAGGTTTCCATTTAGTCAAATATTTAGTTCCACCTGTCACCACGTCATACACTTTTTTGCCAAGCTATAGTATAACATTGATCAACTACCAAAACGTCTGTTTCAACTACATGATTGCCAACAAGCCATTGTGTCGTGATATTCGAGCAGTGAAGACGTGTCATGGCAGCGAATTTGTTAATTTTAAAAAAAAAACAAAAGTGGTTTTTTGTTAGTGTCTAATCATCTAATGTTGTATACATAATGATATGGAACCCTTCATGCCGTCCATCCCTTCAGTCCGAGTCCGGCTCGCACATGGCCGGTTTTTCTGACATGTTGCGCTTTGTACCAGAAACGCGTGCGGCCGATACGGCGATTCACAGTGACTGACATACTCGGGATTGCCAACCGACGGAGTCATCAAAAGTACAGAGGGTTTGCTTCCGACCTTGGTTGGAAGCTAACTCCTTTTATTTGCCCTTGGTAGATAGAGTAGTTCTCACGACCAATGACGTTGGAAAGTCAAGCAAAATTTATTAGCAAACTAACAAGGTCTTTTTTTCCTTAACGCCGGGAAATGCTCTGAGGCATCCCACAGGGTAGTGGGTCTCCCCAAGCGGGTATGTGGAACTCGCTGCGCCCGAAAGCTGGTAAGTGGACGCAGCTCTACCCACTAGAACCCGGCGAGTGACACCAATGCCGTCTTTGGTGAGGTACCTCTGATCTAGTAAACAAACAGGGCACCTCGACGGCTATTCAGTCCCGCAAGGTACCGACGCCACCTCCGCAGAGGTTGTCCCGCACCACAGAACAACCCCTCCCAACGTCGGGACAGTACAATGGGGTGAGGTTCCCATCCTCACCCCTTGCCCCCTGCTCTTATGTCCCCTCGTCTTATAAGGGGGGTACAAATTAGCTTGGCCCAATTAGCATCGCCCAAGGTGCAGCGGCTCACCCTAGGTTGCTGAGCCCCACCGCCACGACAAGGCCTGAAGCATGGTGGGGTAACTATGACGTCCTCGTCTAATTTCGATTACATTAAAATGGTCTAGAAAACTATAATGGTACTGGGCTCGCGATTTATAGACAACAGGTAGACAATTAAAACGACAAGGTGGATAAGACCACCCGGGAAAAGAAGAGTAGGAAGACCAAAAAGAAGATGGGCCGACGACCTGAAATAACAGGAAACGACTCGCTAAGTATAGATAAAGATAGAGACGAGAGGAAAAGGTTTTTCCAATTTATTTGGCCAAAATATAAACACGAAAGTTTGTAACAATGTATGCATGTATGTTTTTTATTTTTTCATTAAAAAAACTACTGAATGGATTTTAATGAAACTTTACAATAATATAGCTTACACATCAGAATAACATATAGGCTATAATTTATTTCTGTACTCCCTTGGGAACGGGAAGTACGCGGGTGAAATCGCGGAGCGCTTTTTTTTCCTTTAACCCTGAGTGCCACCTGTGCCGCCTTTGGTGAGGTGCTCCAGATCTTGTAAGCTAACAGGGCACCTCGACGGCCAGCCAGTCCCGCAAGGGACTGACAACACCTCCACAGAGAGGTTATCCCGCACCACAGAACAACCCCTCCCAACGTCAGGACAGTACAATGGGGTGAGATTCCCATCCTCGCCTCTTGCCCCCTGCTCTTTTGTCCCCTCTTCTTATAAGAGGGATACAAAGAGCCCCCACGGCTCAATTAGCTTCGCCCAAGGTGCTGGGCTCACCTTAGGCTACTGAGCCCCACCGCCACGACAAGGCCTGAACCATGGTGGGGAGGCAGTGTAATTACTGGCACCGAGACTTCTTCGAGAATCTTATGTCTCAGGATAGGCAACACATAGATGAGTTGCCTGGGCTCTTTCCTGGTAAACTAGTTTATGTTCATGGGCGACGTCGACCACTTACCAGAGAAGAGAAAATAATATTGTTGTACTTTATCATCTGAACTTTATAATACCGAGGATATCCATGTGAACTCCATCGACATACATACATACAGTATACGTGAACGCATTAAAGAGTACTTAACGAATCCCCATTACTCAATCTGGCGCCGAGAAGCCTCCCAGGGTGACCACATGTGTATCCAGCTTGAGACTGTTTTTTATTACAACTGGCCCATTTACCTATTGTTTTTTTTATGTTAGTTGAATAGGCAAAATGGCAAACGTGCCACCTGATGGCACTTACCATGGTCGACGTTGCCCATGAACATAAACTAGTTTACCTGGAACGAGCCCAGGCAACTCATCTATGTGTTGCCTATCCTGAGACATAAGATGTTAAGTTTCGGTGCCAGTAATTACACTGCCTGTCTTGCCCTTCTCTCCAAAACACAGCGAAGCTGTTTTACGGGAGAAACAAGAAAGATAGTGGTACCCATGCAGCCGGGAGCGCGGCTGCATGGGTACACTAGAATTCTTCTGTCTTTAAATAACTAATATAAAACTAAAGGGCTATATTATGACGATAAGTGGGTTTTTTTAATATATACATTTCTCTTTTATATGTAAATATTATGTGTCACGTTGTTTGTCCTCGATGAACTCCTCAACTACTGAACCAATTTTAACCAAATTTTGCACACAATGTGCAATTTGATCCAACTTGAGAGATAAGATAGTTTATATCTCAATTTATAATCGCAAGTTCTTTTTCATAAATAATTATTTTACTGCATTGAATAGCTAGAATAAGATATATTTTAACGTATACCTTAGCCAGAGCAACGGGTGACTGGATCTGCTAGTTTATTATAAATTTATAACATTCAGTCTATGAAGGCGAGTAAAATAGAAAAACAAATCATGAAGGGATAAAAAAGAGCAAAAAGAGATGATTCCTCAGTCGATGTCGAGTCGAGTGGTGTCAATTCGATGATATGATCACAACACTCACAACATAGAGAGTTTCACAATTTGTTTAAAAAATGATACATAATTCAAATAAAATCATGCCTATTTCTTCAGTCAAATAGCTTTCTTTTCTGAAATAAGAACAGGACAGGTAGTGTAATTACTGCCATCGAGACTTACCATTTTACCTCTCGTCTTGTTTAATTTCATGGTCGACCCTGACTTACCATCAGGCGGCACGTCCGCTAGTATGCCTATAAAGGCAACATAAAAAAATATGACGAGTGAAACTTGGTCGCTTGACTAGTTAATATGTGTATTATCATTAACAGCCTCTATCCATCCACTACTGAACATAAGCCTCCCTCAATGAACGCGAAGACGGCCGATCCCTTACCACTAACATCCAACATAGACCGGCCACTGCACCCCCACCACGGTTCAAGCCTTGTCGTGGCGGTGGGGCTCAGTAGCCTAGGGTGAGCCCAGCACCTTGGGCGAAGCTAATTGAGCCGAGGGGGCTCTTTGTACCCCTCTTATAAGAAGAGGGGACAAAAGAGCAGGGGGCAAGGAGTGAGGATGGGAACCTCACCCCATTGTACTGTCCCGGCGTTGGGAGGGGTTGTTCTGTGGTGCGGGGCAACCCCTTTGTGGAGGTGGTGTCGGTCCTTTGCGGGACTGACTAGCCGTCGAGGTGCCCTGTTAGCTTAAATATCCGGGGCACCTCACCAAGGCGGCATTGGTGGCACTCGCCGGGTTTTAGTGGGTAGAGCTGCGTCCATTTACCATCTTTCGGGCACAGCTAGTCCCACATACCCGCGTGGGGAGACCCACTCCCCAGGCCGGATGCCTCAGAGCATTTCTCGGCGTAAAAAAAAACAAAAAAAAAGACCGGCCACTGCACGATGATCATCTTCCCACCTGGTAAACGAAGTGTTTGTCGACCATTACATAACATATTATAGTAAGTAAAATAACATTGTTACAGTAATCGAACACCTAATAAAAACATGTACCTTATAGTATTTAAACATTTCACGAAATAGAATAAACAACAAAATTAATTCAATGTTTACTTCACATATCGACGCTCACATTAATTAGTTTTTAATCAAACATCGTTGTTATTGTTCAAAGGTTTTAAGCGTATCGTTTCGTTCGGCTTATTTGTAATTGGCATATATATATATAAACACGAATGATCAAAATCAACCTTTGGAAGATTAATTAATATTCGTATCAAAATAAATATCATTAGTATAGTTATTTGAAAGCTTTGTTGTATTTCTAATTATATACAATTATATTTATGATTTGAAATTGACATGGTTATTTTTAAATTAAAGCAACGTTCTCGAGGCTCGTGAACAAGACGTAGATAATATCGAAATATCGATCTCCGAGAAATAAAAGTGAAATACATGGTAAATATTAAATTTATTTGTATTGTCATGTAGCGAGGTTGCATTAAGTTGTTACTATATGATAGAGTTGCTGGTATATTTGTGAAATATTATCGTTACCGTGTACTCATTCGATGACATCTGTGGTTCAATGGTTAGCACGTTGGCGCTCAAGCCGGAGGTAGCTTCGAGTCCCGCTAGGGAACAAAAAAAAACTGTGTTTCTGGGTCATGGATATGTATTAAATATGTGTATAATATAATAAAAATCTTAAATATATGTATAGTATAAAAGTATTAAATATATTTCTGTTGTCTGGTATCTGTAACACAAGTTCTTCGTGAACTTACCACGGGACCGGATTGACGTGGTAAAAGCGTAAATAGATATTATATTTCTACCAATAGCGTTTGAACTTCGATTGAAAGTAATAATTCGTACTATCTGTATTCTGTGTTATTACGCAAATGGTTACATAAGTTTCAAGATCTGATTTTGCTATAAGGTGATTTTGCAAGAATCGTAACATTATCTAGAGCAATCTGGTAGTAAACTTCAAAGTCCAGCTTATACGACGGATAGAATAATTTATAACGACACTTTGTTATGTCAACTCACCCGAGAATTCGGTAAGATACCTGAAACATAGGATGAATAAAGTATATGTCCCGAGTAAATTATTTTCGCCGGTATTATGTGAGCGAGAGGTACCACCCCGGTTGTGCTGGCCCAATTCGGCTGCAAAGCAGCATGGCACTTCCTCTTACATAATGTAGTAGTTTACACGACCTGAGGTGTAGACATGTATGGTATGGTCCACAAAAAAATTAGACATATCGATTTTTCAAGAATTTACGCGCCAGGCTCACAAACTAACAAACCTACTTTTTTATGTTAGTTGGATAGGCAAACTGGCAAACGTACCACCTGATGTTAAGTGGTCGACGTCGCCCATGAACATAAACTAGTTTACCTGGAACGAGCCCAGGCAACTCATTTATCGGGGACTGCCTAAGCAGCCGGGTAGTCCCCCCCTTAAGAGGAGTAGTCTGGCCTTCGCCGGGGCCAGCCTGTCGCTGAGGTGATCCTGTTGAATGCCTATCCGGGACCCTCATAATGCGGCTGAAGGCACTCGCAGTGGTTTTATTTTACGGGTAGGGCACTCCCAGGTGCGAGTCCCACATAGGGTCAGGATCTACCCGAGATCCTGGCTACATGCGTAAAAAGCATTTCCCTGCAATAACAAAAAAAAAAAAGGCAACTCATTTATGTGTTCCTATCCTGAGACATAAGATGTTAAGTCTCGGTGCCAGTAATTACACTGTCTGTCTTGCCCTTCTCTCCGAAACACAGCAAAGCTGTTTCACGGGAAAAATAAGCAAGATGGTGGTACCCATGCAGCCGGGAGCGCGGCACAGCGCTTCCCTCCCACCGGTAAAATGAATTGAATCCTAATACAAGAGTTCAGACATAATGACATTTATCCTTCAGAATTTATTATTACGAAGTGAAGGTTTGTAAGTTATCTGATACATTATTCAGCGTTCGCTTTAAATAATACTTAATAACTATTAAATATTCAACTTAACTCATAAGTCTTCATTACAGTTTAACGAACAACCTACATACGCTTGTAGATAACCGCTAAATGGGTTTTCCTATCACACTAGAATCCAGGCGTCAACCGTGTACAAAGAAGATAGGGTGAAAAATCACTTTGTTTAAACTTTTATTTTTTAGTTGGATATGTGGGTAGACCCCACCACGACAAGCGGCGGTGTAAGGCTGGGCTAGGGTAAGCCCAGAACCTTGGGCGAAGCAAATAGAACCGACGGAGCTTCTCTTTATACCCCTCTTATAAGAAGAAGGGACAAATACCTTAGCAGGGGGGACAAGGGGTGAGGATGGGAACCTTACCCCATTGTACTGTCCCGACGTTGGTAAGGGTTGTTGCGATGCGGGAGAACCCCTCTGTGGAGGTGACGTTGCTCGCTTTGGGACTGACTAGCCGTCAAGGCGCCCTGTTGCTCAAAAGATCCGGGGCATTGGTGGCACTCGCCGAGTTTCAGTGGGTAAAGCTGCGTTCTTACCATCTTTCAGGCGCAGCGACTTCCACATAACCGCCTGGGGAGACCCCACTCCCCCGTGGGATGCCTCAGAACATTTCCCGGCGTAAAAGAAAAAAAAGGCTAACTAGTAGAGCCACATAAGTTAGCGTCGCCCATGAACATAAACAATTATAAAATTAGCTCAAACAACTCATTAACGTGTTGACTATCCTGAGACGTAAGAAATTACACAGTCTGTTCCATCCTTATCTTCTGAACACAGCTAAATTGTTTCACGGAAGAAACAAGCAGGATGATATTTACCATGCAGGAGCGCGACGCGAGCGCATCCCTCCCACCAGTAACTGTACTGGTTTTCAGGGCCTCGATAAAGAAGCTATCGCTGGTAGAGTTGCGCTTTACCGTATGCCCGTCTGCAGCAACCTAATTATTTATTTCGTGTGACTTTGCTGTGTTTATGAGAGAAGGGCAGGACAGGCAGTGTAATTACTGGTACTGAGACTTAACATCTTACGTTTCGTCTTGTTTATGTCCATGATCGACCCTGACTTACCATCAGGTGACACGTCTGCAAGTATGCCTATCATATCATAACATAAAAGAGAAGGATTTTTAGATACTGCATCTAAATATTCTTCTCTTGCATTGATGTGCATTGATGGTACAAGTCATAAATTACTGTACTCTAAATCAGCTTTTCGGTTCAGTGAATAGTTAATTTTCTCTTACTATCTTCATTCGCTTTTGTCCTTATCCATATAAAAAAGTGATTACTTGATCAAAATTCTATAATATATAAAATTTATACCTTTCTCACTTTACTTCATATAATTATAGTTTAGTTCATATAAGTTTTAAATATTATTAAAAAAATACAAAAAAAATATCCTACTTTTCCTAGACTTTGTACTGTGTGGTCACACGAGTTATCATGGTTCGAATGGGACCGCCCGCCGAAATACAACGAAAGCTTTTTAAATCATTATTAAGTAGTGACACGTAAACTAATCTATGTTTAACGACCCATATCCACTGGGGCTGTGGTCTCCTCGAAAACTAGCGAGGAGATTGGTCGAAGACTCGTAGTACGCTTATGGTCTGGACCATAACATGAACTAGAGGCTTCCTCACCATACTTTTCTCAGGCATGCATGCATTAACATTTCTTGGTCGCTCTATTAGTGACCAAGAAATGTTGTCAAAATGGTGGTCAAAGTGATCGGGAATTTTTTGAATAAATCCATAGTCATTTTACAAGTATTTAACCTAAAAAATACTAGGAGTATTATTACCAACACAAGGTATTTACGCAAAAATTGTGTTAAATCTGATTTTTTATTCCGTTAAATTCTGACAGGTAATATAAACCATTTTTTCCCCGGGAAGAGCTCTAAGGTATCCCTCGGGAGGGGGGACTCCCCAGGCGGGTATGTGGGACTCGCTGCGCCCGAAAAATGGTAAAGTGGACGCAGCTCTACCCACTTAAACCCAGCGGTGTTCTCCTCGTCGTGTTGGGCCCAGGGGCGGTCAACTTTGTTCTCGTTATTTGTCGCATGGGGGCTAGAGTTGGGTTGCCAATATATACGAGTTTTTAAATTTCCTTAGAAGTTTTTATAATTTTGTATAGCTAGAATTTACCAAAAATTTGTATTCTAATTATTACATAATTAAATGTATATACATTTCCTAAAATTATGTACGATTAAGTAATTATAATTTTGTTAAATACTACTGGGCACCCCACCATGCAGGTATGTATAAAGTCTATACTCTATGGTCCGGACTTTTAAATTGTTTCAAGAAAAATGTCTGCCGTTGCTTTCGTAATTCGTTCGGCTTTATTATTTCATGTAAATCCTATCTTTTGAGTTTTCATATTAACTGAATTATCCTCGCCAAATATCGTTGAGTTGAGTTTCGGTTCCTCCATTTTTCAGTGCTTAGATTAATTTAGTTTTGTGAATCATATGAGATAGTGACTTAACTAGTTTTAATTATTTGTGATCAACGTTTGTGAGTGAACAATGAAAGAGAACAAAAGAAAATGTATTAAATGTGGTTCTTTGCCTGCCCATCGGCAGACACCCTGACACAAAACTTTAGATTTCCAAAACCAGGTTTTACAAACATGAAGTGTCAATACGGAATGTATTGATGATTTCAGCTTAACATATATTTAATTAAGTAAGATCATTAATTTATAGATCTATATTTCCATTCTAGATTGTGCCAGAAAATGTGTTAAAAATGTTATTCTTTATTAATTATTGTCATAATAAAATATTTTTGATAAGTATTCGTTTATTTCCAAATATACATTAGTAAGACAATTGGGTTTTATAGCGACATACTGTAGTAGTTTTACTAAATATAATAAACTTTAAGTTTATTTTATTATTGTAAAACAGTACCATAGTACAAAAAAGTGTGATGTATATATATATATATATATATATATATATATATATATATATATATATACGCTATAGCGTATAAAAACGTGCGTATAGTTTCATGGGGGCTACCAACAGATGGCGTAAGTTGTCTTGTATTTTTGCGTCACTCTTTTTGTATGGAGTTGTCATTCTTCTCCGTGAGTAATTGTGTTCTGTGGTTGGGCCGGTACGGGACGGTGCGCCTGGAGGCACTCTCCTCTGGAGGTAGGTGACGTCCCCTCCTCCTCCGCTTAAGGCACGCTGAACACATAAGGGTGCCTTATAGCCCAGACCTTGTATGTGCGCGGCGGACCCTCCACATCGGCCCTCACGGCGGTGCGACCGTCTGTCCTGAAGGAAGAGGTGCCAATGCGGTCTCCCGCTTCGCCCCCACCTTCTGCAACATCACTACCTCGCAGAAGGAGAGGACCGCTTGCTATGCGCTCTCACGGACGGTCATCGCTCGGATGACCGCAGGGAGTGACAGGTAAAACATAAAAAATATCTAGCATTTTATTTTTTTACTGTCCTCAAATTGGTCAAATTTTGCCCTTTTTCGGTGGAGAGCTTTTTAGTAGCAATACTTATTAATGTTAAAATTACGGTTTTAAAAATCAGAGTACAGGTGTTTTTCCACTCACCGGCACGGCCACGGCCGTTGCCGTGGAAGCAAAAATGTAGAAAAGTGTAAAAAAGCAGGTCGACAAAAGATAGCACTTTGCATTATGAGCTAGCTATTAGGGTGGCAGAAGCTATACAATCTGTACTATTAGTTTGTTTACGACTAAATCTAAGTTATCGCCTAAAATAAGTACATATTTCTTTAGTATATCCATAATATTTAGATTTCAGAGAAATTGTCTACTCTACATTAAAAAAATAGGTTATTTTTTGTTAATATTAAGAGCGTGCTTTATCTATATTATCTTTAGATGATCGTTTAGAAGTGGATAAATGTGGCTGATACAAGGAAAAGCTGTCCTATTACATAATTTGTTACATAACTTATTTATACTAGTATTTTTTTTTCATTCATGGAGGCCTATGTTCAGCAGTGGACGGAAACAAGTTTAGATATAATAGTGAAAATGTATAAATATTAATTTCGAGTTCATGCAGGAAATTATGGAACCTGTAACTAAACTCAAAATACAATATAGAGTACTGTATTGTAGAGAAACCCTCTGCGATAGGGTTTTCAGTTACAAAGTCCTTTCCCTTTGACTATATCTCTCCAATCTTCATGTATCCGGGACTCAAATGTAGTCCCGCCGGGACTTTAACGCCGGGAAATGCTCTGAGGCATCCCGCGGGGGAGTGGGTCTCCCCCGCGGGTATGTGGGACTCGCTGCGCCCGATAGCTGGTAAATGGACGCAGCTCTACCCACTAAAACCCGGCGAGTGCCACCAATGCCGCCTTTGCTGAGGTGCCCCGGATCTAGAAAACAAACAGGGCACCTCGACGGCTAGTCAGTCCCGCAAGGGACCGACGCCACCTCCACAGAGGGGTTGTCCCGCACCACAGAACAACCCCTCCCAACGTCGGAACAGTACAATAGGGTGAGGTTCCCATCCTCACACCTTTTGTCCCCTCTTCTTATAAGAGGGGTGCAAAGAGTCCCCTCTGCTCAATTGGCTTCGCCCAAGGTGCTGGGCTCACCCTAGACTACTGAGCCCCACCGCCACGTCAAGGCCTGAACCATGGTGGGGTAGTCCAATATACCTACCCAAATACCTTCTTAACCTATTATTATTTCAATAGATTAAGAGGTAGTGCCATGCTGCTTAGCAGGCGAATTGGGCCGGCACGACCGGGGTGGTACCTCTCGCTCACATAACACCGGCGTCAAGTGACAACTATGCTATCGCGTTTCGTGCGGCTTGTGAGTTTCCGGTGGCCCATTGGGGGGGGGGGGGTTTAGGGAAAAGGAGGGTAACGCATCTGCATAATCTTTGGTTGTGCGGATGTGTTTGGGCGTCGGTAGTCGCCAAACGGCTTCGACTGCTCATTGCCCTACTATGCCATAAAAAAAAAAAAAGATTAGATTGCTTGACGGATAAATGTTAATGTCAATGATGCTGACGTATGTATAATAAGTTATTGTCCCCAGGTTTTCCCGCGTAGATGATCTAAGTTGTCAATCCTACATGTCAGTAGCCTTGGAGATAGTGGAGAGATAGCATTCCCCCCTTACGAGGAGTAGTGTGGCCTTCGCGGGAGCCAGCCTGGCTCTGGTTTAGTAGGAATGCATTAGTCATTCCCATGTGCGAGTCCCCACATAGATCCAGGAGCCTTACCCAAGGTAAAACTGGATCATGTGAAAGCATTAACATCATAATCATCAAGAAAAAAGGTATCAAAATTCCGTGGTGGCAAAAAATGAATAGCCTGCAGACGGTAATTCTGTCTGTCTGCCACTGACTGGCATTCAGTCAGTGGCAGACTCATGAGACTCATGTCTCAGGATTGGCAACGAATTTAATGGGATGCCTGAGTTAATCCCAGATACAATAAAATCACCCCACCATATGGTTCAGGCCTTGTCGTGGCGGTGGGGCTCAGTAGCCTAGGGTGAGCCCAGCACCTTGGGCGAAGCCAATTGAGCCGAGGGGGCTCTTTGTACCCCTCTTATAAGAAGAGGGGACGAAAGAGCAGGGGACAAGGGGTGAAGATGGAAACCTCACCCCATTGTACTGTCCCGACGTTGGAAGGGGTTGTTCTGTCGTGCGGGACAACCCCTCTGTGGAGGTGGCGTCGGTCCCTTGCGGGGCTGACTAGCCGTCGAGGTGCCCTGTTAGCTTAACAAATCCGGGGCACCTCACCATGGCGGCACTGGTGGCACTCGCCGGGTTTTAGTGGGTAGAGCTGCGTCTATTTACTATCTTACGGGCGCAGTGAGTCCCACATACCCACCTGGGGAAACCCACTCTCCAGGCGGGATGCCTCAGAGCATTTCCCGGCGTAAAGGGGAAAAAGGAGATACAATAAAATCAAGCGTTACTTTGCAGTGATATATGATACCTGGTGAACCAGTTTATTTCCATTGGCAACGCTGACCACTTCCTGACAACTCACCATTTTTTTCTCGCCCGGAGATGCTCTTAGGCATCCCGCTGGGGAGGGGGATTCCCCTGTATGTGGGACTCGCTGCGCCCGAAAGATGGTAAGGTGGACGCAGCTCTACCCACTAAAATCCGGCGGTGTTCTCCTCGTCATGCAGGAACTATTGTCGTCCGCACCAGCGACGGTGTGCCTAGAGGCACTCTCCTTTGGAGGCAGGGGGTGGCGTCCCCTCCTCCTACTCCACTTAAGGCATCCTGAACACATAAGGGTGCCTCATAGCCCAAACCTAACGCTCGCATAGCCAACTAATATGAAAAAATATTAAATAATAAATTAATATACAGTTACCTAACCTACCGGTGGGAGGGAAGCGCTGTGCCGCGCTCCTGGCTACATGGGTACCACCATCTTGCTTGTTTCTCCCGTGAAACAGACTTGCTGTGTTTCGGAGAGAAGGGCAAGATAGGCAGTCTTATTACTGGCACCGAGACTTAACATCTTATGTCTCAGGATAGGCAACACATAGATGAGTTGCCTGGGCTCATTCCAGGTAAACTAGTTTATGTTCATGGGTGACGTCGACTACTTACCGTCAGGTGGTTTACCAGTTTGCCTATCCAACTAATATAAAAAAAGTTAATAAACAAATAAACTTTTAAAAATTCCTATTTGCGAAATCAATAGAACAAAGATACAAGAAGGGTGTCACATTAGTGGCGTCGAAACATGAATATAGAAAACACGTAAAGAATTGAAAACCGGCAGGAGTCATGAATTAGTAAAGACACGTTCACCCTCGTCCAGTTAACGTACCGGCTGCTAATACTATGTAATTACTGGAAATGACTTGACAAAGGTTTTCTGTTCGACAAGGTTGGGGAACAAGTTCTAATTATGAAAAATAAATAGTCATTATTATTGAGTTACCATTACGCTTTTAAATAAAAATTATTTAAAGTTTCTTATTTTACTTTTTTTTAAGCTATTGCATAGCTTTTATCGCGGGCCTTGAGCGCGGCGACCGAATCAAGAAATTCCGTAACGAAAAAAACCTAACACCCGACGAGAGACGAGCTGCTCCGAAATCGGACCAATAAGTAAGCAGCTGTTTGTGAGAAAGTATATAGGTGTGGGATACGGTAAGTTCTCCTCTCAAATTAACGCATTTAAATAAATGTTTCGAATCGACAACATATATCCACAATATTCGGATAATGGCGTAGTTTAGATTAAAAAAATGTAAATAATGAAAAAGAATTGACATAATATTATAAGTATAATAGTTGTCAAATTTTTATGCGTGTGTCACGGAGCTTAAATAGAAAGGAGAGCGATCGACATAGGCGTTTTAAACTATATAATTATTAAATTATTATAATTGCATAAGTTGATAAAAAATGCTATGCAATAGCTTTACCGCGGCAGTCCCCGAGTGCCACACGATTTTTTTTTAAGTGTGGCAAATGCCATTTTGATTTTGGTAAAATAACGCTAAACTATACGACTTCAAAAAAGAGGTTCTCAATTCGTTTGTATGTTTTTTTGTATGCATGTGACACGATTACTCCGCCGATTGTGAACGGATTTCGATATTTTTTTGTTTGAAAGCTGGTGTTTCCAATTTGGTCCTATATTAATTTGATCAAGATCATCAGATTGAAAAAAAAGGTACTAGTTAGGTAGGTAGCAACAAATACGATACCGACTCCAAAAGTAACAATAATGACGTGGTAAACGCAAAGTTACCACATTAGTTACATTAGTAAAATAACAAGTTGATTAAAAGTTGTAGGCACAAAAATTAAGGCGAAGTGATTGTTTTTTTTTTTTTTTTTTAACTGATTAGACTAGTTCGTTAATCAAAACATGTGTGGTGATTTGGATGCAATATATTGTAATAACAGTTTCTTTAATATGTTTATTCATTACAAGAAAGGTTGCCTAAGAGTCGGAACAAAACAAATTCACTTATTACCCTACTAAATTGATTGGGTTTCGCCCCCTGTGAATGTAAGAGTGGTTGTTATGAGATTGGCCACTGTTTGGTAGCAATTCTAGCAAATGAAATAAAACTTAGTCGACATTTAGCGAACGAACTAGAATTAAACTTATCAGCCTTACTGCCTATTAAACTATTATCCTATCTTGTCTATCATCATCAGATTAATAATAATATCTATGACATTTACACCACGTCAATCTGGTCCCGTGGTAAGTTCTCAAAGAACTTGTGTTACGGGTACCAGACAAGGTAAATATATTTAATACTTTTATACTATACATATACATAGGCTGCACTAAAAGTATCGGGAATGGAATATTTCCACTGTTCCTGTCATATTAAAATCTTTTTAATTGAAAACTCCTTGGTTTTAAAAATCGAATACCATTTATTTATTTAGAAAAAGATTCTCGGTCTTGTCACAAGGTCTTGTCAAACTTGTTTAGTCGTTGAGAAAATGGAATTGACTCGAGAAAATTCTAGAGCGATGATTTATTATGACTTTCGAAGTGGTTTAACACAAAAACAGTGTGTTGACTGGATGATTTCTGCATTTGGTGATGAAGCCCCATCCAAAACCACAATTTATCGCTGGTTTGCTGAATTTCAACGTGGACGTGTCAAGCTCAGTGATGATCCCCGTCAAGGTCGTCCAAAAACTGCAGTCACCCAAAAAAACGTTGATGCTGTGCGTAAGCTGATTGAGGAAGATCGACATGTGACATACCGCGAAATTCAGGCAACTTTAGACATTGGCATGAGTCAAATACAAATAATCTTGCATGAACAATTTGGTGTAAAAAAGTTGTTTTCCCGATGGATATCGCATTTGCTCTGTGAAGACCAAAAAGCGGCTCGCGTTACTTGGTGTGTCAGAACTCTCGAAAGATTCCACGCAGGATCCTCAAATGCTGTATACAACATCGTATCAGGTGACGAATCCTGGATATATGCGTACGAACCCGAAACAAAAAACCAGTCACGAGTTTGGGTGTTCGAAAATGTGTGTTTTGAGAGAGAGAAAAAGCCAACAAAAATTGTTCGTTCACGGAGTGTTGCAAAAAAATTGGTGGCCACGTTTGTCTCCAAAACCGGCCATGTTGCGGCTATTCCTCTTGAGGTACAAAGAACGGTTAATGCAGAATGGTGTTTGTTTGCCACAGGTCGTTTCTGAACTCCGTAAAGAGAACTGCAACCGCCGCATCATCCATCACGACAATGCGAGTTCTCACACCGCACACAGAACAAAAGAGCTTTTAGAGCAAGATAACATAGAATTATTAGACCATCCGCCGTACAGCTCCGACCTAAGCCCTAATGATTTCTATACTTTCCCTAAAAAAAAGAATAAATTGCGTGGTCAGAGATTTTCATCACCTGAAGAAGCTGTGGACGCCTACAAAACGGCAATTTTGGAGACCCCAACTTCTGAATGGAATGGTTGCTTCAATGATTGGTTCCATCGTATGGAAAAATGTGTCAAATTTCGCGGAGAATACTTCGAAAAGCAATAAATACATTTTTAAATAGTAATTTTGTGTCACTTCCTTGATTCCCGAAATTTTCAGTGCCGCCACAGATCTCCCCAGGCAGATATGTGGGACTCGCTGCGCCCGAAAGCTGGTAAGTGGACGCAGCTCTACCCACAAAAACCCGCCGAGTGCCACCAATGCCGCCTTTGGTGAGGTGCCCCGGATACCTCGACGGCTATTCAGCCCCTCCGGGAACCGACGCCACCTCCACAGAGGAGTAATCCCGCGCCACAGAACAACCCCTCCCAACGTCGGGACAGTACAATGGGGTGAGATTCCTATCCTCGCCCCTTGCCCCCTGCTATTTCGTCCCCTTTTCTTATAAGAGGGGTACAAAGAGCCCCTCGGCTCAATTAGCTTCGCCCAAGATGCTGGGCTCATCCTAGGCTACTGAGCCCCACCGCCACGTCAAGGCCTGAACCATGGTGGGGATGTTGCATGGCTCATCGTTTGCGTATCTAACTAACATAAAACTAGCAAGCTTATTAGCACTTTTGTTACTAGCAACAAGTCTGTACCCTCCATCGAGCATATAACCGGAATAGAACGGTAATGCGCCATTACCGCTCTATTCCGATATGAAATACATAACATGTTATGTGTTTTGTATCAAAACAAATTCCGACAAAGAGCTGCGACGCTGCGCCGGTTCTGCGCTCTGATTGGCCAACTGATGGTCATTGATGGATGATTGGCCAATAGGTCGTACATCACTGATACAGATCACTGATTGGTTGAATTGCTATTATGTAAGTGATAAACCACTGATCAGTTTCGGAATTTTATGGCTCACATTAGTACTCTATCTGAATATATGCTGGATGTTTTTTTTTTCTTTAACGCCGGGAAATGCTCTGAGGCATCCCGCGGGGGAGTGGGTCTCCCCACGCGGGTATGTGGGGCTCGCTGCGCCCGACAGCTGGTAAATGGACGCAGCTCTACCCACAAAAACCCGGCGAGTGCCACCAATGCCGCCATTGGTGAGGTGCCCCGGATCTAGAAAACAAACAGGGCACCTCGACGGCTAGTCAGTCCCGCAAGGGACCGACGCCACCTCCACAGAGGGGTTATCCGCACCACAGAACAACCCCTCCCAACGCCGGGACAGTACAATGAGGTGAGGTTCCCATCCTCACCCCTTGCCCCCTGCTCTTCTGTCCTCTCTTCTTATAAGAGGGGTACAAAGAGCCCCCTCGGCCCAATTAGCTTCGCCCAAGGTGCACCGCTCACCCTAGGTTACTGAGCCCCACCGCCACGACAAGGCCTGAACCATGGTGGGGATGCTGGATGGTACCCTCAATCTGCTCAAACAATTATCAGCGCTTGTTATGACGGCCGGCAAATGTTTCAAAAGAAACAATATTTTTTACTGAAAATAGTACAAACAAAGTATACTTTCGAACCACCGGTTCCAAGGCAAGCTCACTAAGAACCAGCGAAACAAACTCAGTGGAACTTAAATTCAAACATTTTATAACACGGCTGCTCCTGTGATCAGGTTCGAATCCCGCCAAGCGATATGATTATTTTTAATTCATATTAATTTATCTGCCTGAATGCTCCCTTATATCGTATTGACGTCAGAACTTCACACGGCTGATCACATTCTGATTCGCTTTTCGATAAACACGCGGAACTTTTTAATATTTTCGACGCAATCAGTTTATCATCAAAGCATTTTCCGATTTGGTGCTAACAAAATTACTGGATAAATATGTCCTGTCTTCCAAAAATAAAGTATTTTAAAGGTTAAGGGAGAATTTAGGGTTCTCTTTATGAATGCGCCAATTTTAAGGGCAAAAAAATATTTACTAAAATTCACCGTGTCTTCATTTTTCATTACTTTATCATAATAATACATTTGTGGCGGACCAATCAGCGCCACGTTCCTGAATCACGCTATCGAAGTTCCACAGCTCGTCGCTACACATACAGCAGCAGAATTGATGGCAAGTGGGCTTCGGCCTGACCGAGCATACCATCTCGCTCGGTCGAAGATCTCCCTTTGGGCCTTTCACCCATTTCCCACATTGGTGACCCTCGACAAGGACACGCGTCCTTCTAAGGATATTTAATTATCATCACTTCGCCCCCCCCCCCCCCTCTGCACGACGCCAGCCAGCTTTAGCCTCATCGGTTACCTCGACCAACCAGCCCAACGCACCGCGGCCCTGGTCGAACTCTCATATGCTTCAAGGGGCAATCTCACTACACGACTGGTCAACAAGTACCGAACATCACCCCTGGTCAGCACGTAGCATCGGCCCCGCACGGCAGCACTCCGACTTAACTGTACGACTCAAGTAAGAAGTCTCAAGAATTCGACCTGCGGTCTTCGGGGGGGGAGTGGTGTGGCGGACACCTAAACATTCAAATTTTTAGGGTAAGAATCGTGTAAGGTCAGGATGGGAACCTGGCCCAGTAAGGCACGTTACGGAGACTGCTTAATGGCGGCCGGGCAGTCGCCCCTTACGAGGAGTAGTCAGTCCTTCGCCAGGGCCAACCTGTCGCTGAGGTGATTCTGTTGCCTGCAGATCCCGGACCCTCAAAAGCGGCTGAAATCGCAGGTGGTGTAGTGGGGTTGTGCATTCTCAAGTGCGAGACATAGGTTCAGGACCCTTACCTAAGTCGTCGCATCGCGCATCGGATACGGACGTGCCTTATAAAGTGCACCGTAGAGTTATTAAATTAATGTTTAGCGCGGCTATATGCCGCTGCCCGCTCGCGTCGCTATGAGTTCGCAACTCATAGCCAACGAACTGCTGGCGTTTATACAAAACGCCATAGACACTATGAATGAAGTTAGCATCTTACAAATATGTAAGACTAACTTCAAAGAAAAAGATATAAGCAGTGGTAAGCGACTACTGTACGAGGTGCTGGGCAAACTCGACCAGATGTCGTCTAGACGGAGGGACGGAACTGAGAAGAGCATCCAGGACATCGTCACCTTGTTAAGGGTGACCGACCCAGACGACGTGCCGAGCTTCGTGGCGAAGGAGCTGCACAAGCTGCCCCCCGTCACGTTCGACCACGTCGACGTCACCAGGCTCCTTAAGGACATCATCTTCCTGAAGTCGAGCCTAACAGAAGTCCAGCCCATGTTAGAGGTCTCAGACAGGACCATTCAAGATCTGCGTGCCGAGGTAGTGTCATTACGTAATGCTACGTCGGTAAGTAGGTCACCTGAAGAGACCTCGAACGTGAACACGCGTCGTGGGGCGCAAAATTTTGCAATTATATGAACTGTGCTCGGTCGCTAGGGTAAGGCAATTATATATAATATCTACTGTACTTAAATATCATTCGAGAGCACCACTTTTCAAAGTAACTTAAGAAGACAAATTCTAAAATGGACCATCCCACGTATAAAAACGACCTTTGCTAGTCGCTTTTTCTTTTATAAGGCACCTTCTATTTATAATAGGGTGAATAAGTTTCATGAGATTTATGATTTAAGTAAATATAGGTGTAAAAAGATATTAAAACGGTGGCTACTTACCTTAAACTATGATGAAACTGAAAAACTCGTACATTGAATAACAAAATTTAACCGCAAGGTGAGACGCACGCAGAAATATATACACACAATATCATAATATACACACACAACAAACACACATAACACACATGCATACATTCACACTCACTTACATATACACTCACAACACACACGCATAAATACATATATATACATTCTCACGCAAGCTTATAATAACACACTAAACAATAAATTATTTACAGTAACTCTAATAAATAAACTAATAATTACTTAGTAAAACGCATTTTTTTTTCATACGCATAGATTCTTTAGCGAATTGGTAGCTAAACTTACGACATTAATGAGAATGGTTCCATGTTTATTAATAATATGTACCTACCTACATTTGTGTAAACAAACAATATTACAAGTTATTAATATTAATATTTAATATTTATATATATTATATTGTTTGTTAACAAAAAGAAAAAAAAATGTTCCAAATGTTATTTAGTTTGCTTTTTTTTTTACCTACTATATGCATCAGGGGATGGTTTTGAGGTGGTGCAGAGGAAGAGGCGCCATCCCAGAACCGTCCAAAATCGCTGCGGCAAAGCCCCACTGGAGCCCAACGTGCTCGTGCGGGCCGCCAAGCCGAACACACCGGTGTATATCTCCCGCCTTCATTACACCACAAAGGCGGAGAGCATCGCCGAATACGTGCGCCGGAGGTTGAAGTACTGTCCGAGGGTGCAGGAGCTGGAGTCGCGCCGGAACGTCAACTTCAAGGCGTTTGTGGTGCGAGTACCGAACTGCTACCTGCAGGACGTTTTACGCGAAGACTTCTGGCCTCAGGATGTGGTGTTCCGTCGCTTCCGCGGAACAGTACCACCGGAACGCACGAAAACGTAGCGCTAGGAAGTTTACTAACATAATTTTAAGATTTTTTACTAACACTTATGTAATATAATATATGTATGTTAGTCTGTAAGGTATATATCTATGGGCCATAGTGCCTGAAAATAAATGATTTATTATTATTATTATAAGCCTGGATCATGCGAAAGCATTAACCTGCGTCATCAAAAAAAGTTGACATGTCACATGACAACAAGATATTGTTTTAAGCTACAACTGTGGGCATTATTCACAGATAATAATATTCATAAATATCTAATCAAATAATCTGTTATACAAACATCTTTTTTAAACTTTTTTTTTTATGTTAGTTGGATAGGCAAACTGGCAAACGTGCCACCTAATGGAAAGTGGTCGACGTCGCCCATGAACATAAATCAGTTTACCTGGAACGAGCCCAGGCAACTCATTTATGTGTTGCCTATCCTGAGACATAAGATGTTAAGTCTCGGTGCCAGTAATTACACCGCCTGACTTGCCCTTCTCTCCGAAACACAGCAAAGCTGTTTCACGGGAGAAACAAGCAAGATGGTGGTACCCATGCTGCTGGGAGCGCGGCACAGCGCTTCCCTCCCACCGGTACTTTGTGATCATCATAATCAGTGCTGTGGTTACAATCTAGACCGTATTATTAATATCTAATAATATTGAAAATTTATCAACGTTGCTTATCAGAACTTTAGGTTAATTGGTTAAACTTTAGTAATAAATAATATTCCTTACTGAATCTGGTTTTGTTCAATTTCATTTTCCCCTAAAGTGTTCGCAATTACCCCACTCCCCCTATGTAGCTTACTCACTACAATTCACTAGGTACTATAGTGTTTGTATAACACATGAGTTGGTATATATTATACACCTATAGATATATCGTTTTTCATAAGTTTTCAAAATTAAGTAGGATTATTTATCACCACTTAATGACTAATAATACCTACCTATAGTTTAGTTAAGTAACTCTTTTCTTATGAGCATAGCACAACACACCCTTACGTTGTTCATGTGAATACTAAAGAACAAAAAAAAGAATGAGGATAGGGTACCGAGCATATTATAACTAGAATAGAGCGGAAAAACAAATTCCATCAAATTTGTGCTGCGACGCTGCGCCGGTTCTGCGCTCTGATTGGCCGACTGATACCGCCATGGCCGATGGACCGTGCATACAGATCACTGGTTGGTTGAATTGTTATTACATCAGTGACAAATCACTGACCAGTTTCGGAATTTTTTTGCTTACACTACTCTATCCGGTTATAATATGCTCGATGGGATAAGGTTTATCTGGTGAAATGAAAATCCCACTTACCACTACTACTATATCTCCAAAACTGCTCAACAACACTGCTCACGGCAATTTCAAGTAATATATTTTAGCAATTTCACGTAATCATTACCGCTTTGGAGATTACCTTTATTTACCAAAAGGCGTTAACGTGGCTCCACCTGTATGAATACAGAATGGCATTTGTCTTAGCAGGTAGGTAATGTAGGGCAGGATAGTTTATCACTTACATCATACGAAGGTTGCGGGTTTGACTCCTGCCATGGCGAAATATTTGGCATCATCATCATCATCATCATCACCAACATCATCATCAATATATCATCATCATCATCATCATCAGCCTTTATTAGAGCTACTGGACATAGGTAAAGCACATTGTTGATTATCATAAATTGCTTTTACTGACGTCATGGAAGTTAATTTCAACTTTTCAACTTTCAACCCGTAACAAGAATTTATATTTGCCACCGAAACCAACCCGACGCCAGGAGGCCGTGCGGCAGACTTCACGGTTGGCGGGGGGGCAACCCCCCACTTTTACAAACCAAAAGTAAGCCAAATCGGCTCACACTAATCCGATGTAGCATTAGGGCCTTTGGGCCGTTAGCATAGATCATTCCGAAAAAAAAGCCACCGAAACCAAGTTCAAGTATTTTATCATTTTTTCATTTTATTCTGCTCGTTAGTGGAATAAGACCAAACCAAAATGATAGGACAAAAACGTTTATTGCCTTGTAAATAATATAGCATATATATTATGATGCCTTAAACAATTATGGTTTATTTACAAGTTTGTAACGGACCTTTTGTAAGCTTTGCCAAACACAACCAAACATGGTGCATATTTACAAATCTAATAATATATTATTGGGAAATTCTAGATGAATCGTTTTGTATTACTTTGGCACATTAACAAAATTATATTGACCACTGAAACGGTAACTTAAAAATAAATAAATATACTTCTGTTGAGCAAATATTAAAGTAACCAAACTATGCAAGTAGACAATTTTATGTTATTATAGGAAAATAAAATACAACCCTATTTTTAATTCACCAAAAAAAAATTGGCATATAATCAGTAAAGTCTATGTATGTTTTATTTAATAAAAAAAATATAAGCTATTTCAAAATTACTTATAAAATATCGATGTAAGTGCAATTCTTAAATTATTATTATTTGTTGTGAGTTATATATATAACGCATATGAATATGTATGTAAGTTTGTTTTTTTTTTAACGTTCGAACTTGAATAATCTGTCATCGACAGAATTTCAACGACTCCCACTACAAATCTTTGGGCTCATTGATTCTACGTATTTGTAGTATTTTACTATTGTGACCATATAATTTCAATTAAATTTGCATATTTTTAAAGGCTCATAATTTTGACAAAAACAAATATTTTCAATATCTGATTGCCCATTTATAAAACTTAATATTGCCTACTTACTTTTTTTGTAATAAAAAATAGCGGTGTATATCAACATAATATATACAAATGTCTTTCTTTTATACCATTATTTCTAATTACTTAGTTCGAAATTCCACACACGATAAAATTCTTCCAATATTTTCTAGATTCCACAGGGCTCAAATCAAATTAAAGTCCAAATAAAAACCATTTAATAATAACCAATTCCAACGCCATAACATACAGGTAGAGTAGCATATGACAATTTTAATCTTTAACAATGAATACTTATACAATAGCAAATCATATGAATATTATAAGAATCCACATTTCAAAAGGAATGACAAATATTTGACACTATTAAAGAATTAGATCTAGTACTACTCTAACCTCGATCTGATTATCACAAGTGCAGGACAGGCAGCCTGTCTTCTGTTTGTCTCCTGTCCTGCCTGTCTCCTGTCTGTCTTCTGCCGTTCAGTTGGCAGGCGCGATGTTCTGCTGTTGTTTGTGCCGCCTATGGTCGTAGTTGACGAGTCTCTGTCCCACCAGGTACTTGTCGTTCTTTATGTGCTCATACAGTTTTCGGAATTGTTTTATCTAGGGGGTGAATTAGGTTTAATAAAAGGCAATTGTAGGCTAATATATCATAAGCATTCAATTGTATAAAACGAGTTAGGTTATCTATACTAATATTATAAAGCTGAAGAGTTTGTTTGTTTGAACGCGCAAATCTCAGGAACTAATGGTCCGATTTGAAAAGTTCTTTCAGTGTTAGATAGCCCATTTATCGAGGAAGGCTATAGGCTATATAACATCACGCTGTGACTAACAGTAATTAAGTTACGAGTAAGTTAACGCGGGCGAAGCTGCGGGCAACAGCTAGTATAGAATAGATCAAAACATAAGTGCGAATGTAACTACAATGTGCAATGAAGATAGACTGTATAATATGTGAAAACTTTAAATGGCTCTTAATCTTAATGGCTGTTTGACTTATAGAGTTAAATTATATTGTAGTAATAAGCTGTAAGTTTTCTGAATAAAAAAATAAAAATAAGAAGAATCCAAGATGAGCCCCTTTAAAAGATGGTGAGTGCGGAAACGTTTTTCGTTTCACACTCAACAAAGTGTGAGTGCGTGAGGTGTACACATGAACCTGTTCATCGGTGTATCTGTTTCCACATGTACCACCATCCTGCTTATTTCTTCCGTCAAACCTTGTGTTTCAGTAAAGAAGTCTTGTTTTCGTTAGTAGTTTAATTTAGAACATTACATTACATGTTGAAATGTGACGTCACGAAATTTCAGAGCCCTACCCTCCCCACTGTCATGTTACGCTTCCCCCTGTCACACAATGTCACACTTCAACTATCCCCACCGTGTTATCACACCTACAAAGCAATTTACGTCCCCCCATGAGTAACATTGTTGTTGGGTGGGGGGACCAACCTCTTGTCACACACTTGTAATTTATAGCTCCATATGGGTGAAATCAACTCACCTGGAAGACGGCGAGCGCGCCCAACACAGCAGCCAGCAACAGCGCCGGGTAGACGCGGCGCGCGACCAGGTTGCGGTGCGCCGGCGAGCCCAGCAGCAGCGGCGCCGCGGACCGAGCCAGAGCGTACGGCACCGCCAGCGCCAGGCCCAGCCAGCGGACCAGCGGCGCCGCCACCGAGCCCAGGATGAACCTGCGACAACACGGGTTACCACAGATATAATACCATAGATCATGCCATGCCATTACCATGTAAGAGGTAGTGCTATTGCATTGAAGCCGAATTGGGCCTCGCTCACGCTACCTACTGGCGTTAAGTGACAGCAATGATGTCACGTTTCGTGCGGTTTGTGAGTTTGTGCGGATGTCTATGGGCGTCGCTGTAAGGCTCCGACGGACAGTTTGCCTCCTTATGACATTAAAAAAAACACTACACCATCGCCATGCGACGATAGACTATACAACCTCCGAACCCATAGATTAAGTATATTAAAAATAGCAATGTGTATAAAAGACCAAAAAGCCTTTTGTTTAATATCTAGATGTTATTTTTGTTTTTTTTTTTTTTTTTTTGAGAACTTACAATCAGTTACTACATGTAAATCTACAATTAATGACGAAATACACCTGGGAACTTAATACTTTGCAAATATAATCCGTATATATGGGCCCGCGGGCCATTAACTTTTACTTTAAATGGTCTTGTCTTTCTATCTCGCTCTAATATACCATATACTGTTTTATCATATGAAAAAAATTAACAAACGTTCTACAAACATGACTTGATACATGAGTCGAAAATTTATGGCGATGGAAAATTCTAGATGAATGATACTCACTTAAGATCCATCTCCCTGATGCCGTCTCTATAGGCCTTCTCTATAGCCCGTCGCATGCTCCAGTCGGGGCCCATCATTGTGAGCGCGCACACGATCTTGGTGTACAGCACTCCCAGGGCCCAGTCCTGCCACATGAACAGCACCGGCGACTGCTCCAGTGGCACGCGGAGTGGGATCACCAGCACCTAAGGAATTCATTTCGATTTAATCGTATTCTTTATTGGGAGAGTAATTCCCTTACGATTATTTTAGGAGAAAAAGAGAGAAATAAGATGGAAAAGAAGAAATGTACTTTCACTGTACCATTTGTGTTTTACAACCTAATCATATCTATTTATGTATTGGGAGAACGACTTGTGCTCGCCTATAACATTTTGTAAATATAGACTATATTTGCAGGCTATATTTATTCGATCGTACGGTCCAATAATGTTGCTATAATATGTCTAATGTAATTCTCGCTCTAACATATTAACATGGTAAAAAAACAATTCTGTTTGAAGGAGTACAGCTGTTTAACAAACTACCAGATGAAATAAAACAATGTGATAGTTTATAAATATTTAAAACCAAACTAAAAATTAAAATTATATTCTACTTTAGTGAGGATTTGCTAAGAAAGCCTTCTATATCCAACGGCCCAGATGTTAAAACTGTTTTATTAATGTACAAAAATATCATTGTATCTCAATTGAATTGTAAATTCTTATGAGAAATAAAAGTTCTTTAAACCTATATGTAGATATAAAGTTTTTCTAGCTTGCCTTATATTTTACTATAACAAGCCTAATGAGTTGCATTATTTATGTACTTATATACTATTGGTGTGGTACTGACCAGCTCGAGCAGCAGACCGAACATGAGCGGCACCAGCCCCAGCAGCGCCACCGCCGCGAGGGCCGCTCGCGCCGCCTGCCGCGCCCACAGAGCCGCGCGCGCCGCCAGCGCCGCTCGCCCGCCGCGCGCCCAGCCCGCCAGCAGAGCCCCCCCGCGCCCCGCCGCCCAGCACAGGTACAGACCTGGACGATAAGTAGTGCTACAGAGTATAGGAACAGCCCTGCTGTGCTAGCCTATGTACAACGAGATATCTCTTGACTAGAAAGAGATAATGTCTACACCGAGTATTTTCTCGATAACTCGTTATGGTAATACCACGTAATACGAAGAGTGTAACGTACGTTGTCGTCCTTTCGAATACGAATTCTTTTGAATCTAGTTCTGCTCTGATCCACTACTACATTTCTCGTCACTATATGTCAGGCCATATACGAAGTGTTGATCGGCCATTAATCAGGTGAGAAGACAATCTCCATACAGTGGCTGGTACATATTGGATGCGAGTGGGAAGTGATCGGTCGTCTTGGCGTTCATTGAAGGATATGTTAAGCAGTGGATGGATAAAGGCTGATGATGATGAAGACAGCAGAGCCGACGCAATTTGCATCATAGATATTTTTAATGCTACTTTGCAAATGATCGTACTTATGAAGCTTATCTTTAGAGGTTCAGAAGTTATCAAAATTTGTTTCAATATTACTTAGTATTTAATATTACTGTATATCAACTTACCACAAGCAGCAGTGTACAGCTCGTGCACTCCATCCGACGCTTTAGGAAGCCACAGGGTCATGACTTTTCTTCCAATCGCCACGGGGATTACCTTGAAAAAAAATATTATATTAACGTAAAAAAATAGTTATCAAGAAGTAAATTTGGTTTGGTTTTACTTTCTACTTTTGTTATAGAAATCAATAAAAAACACCCCTATAATATATACACAAAGTATAATCTTTACACAATTATTCAATATTGCAATATGACTGGCCTGTTGGTTTAGTGGTTAGTGACACTGACTGCTAGCTGGTTGTGGGTTCGATCCCCACCTAGTTACCATAAGAACAGGCTCTGCCTAGTTTGGGATCAGATGGCCGTGTGTGAGTTGTCCCAACATATTACCTACTATTATATAATTTTTCCCCTAAAAATTCTAAAAAATAAATTAAATTAAAAAACATTCACTATGATAATTGGGAGATAGAGTAATAAAAGCTCTTTTAAAACAGAGTAAATAATATTTAAACATGTTTATTTTTTAAAGCTGTATACATTGAGTATTGACCCATGCCTACTAAAACTGCATACATAATGATCCTTACTTACTGCGTTATACATTTAAAAACTCACCAGTGTCAGTGCACTCGCCATGACCAGCGAGAGAGATATGAGCAGCAGCAGCGCCCCCAAGCGCAGCGGGAACCACGACACGCGCACGTACGGCTCGAACCCGGCGGGCCCGTCGCGCCGCATCAGCGCCTGCAACTGAGAACATCTTATATTTGGAAACGGACATGGTCCCCGCGCAACCGGCGCCATTTGCAAATGTCAAGTTCTACTTCTTCTTAAGATTTGATGGATTGTGGCAAATGTTTTACTCCACCTTATTGGATTTGGTTGGTTGTGGCAAATGTGAAGTTTTACCTCTTTTTGTTAATCTAATAAGATTGGCATAGTAGAAGAATATTGATAAAAGAGCAACCCGTTTTTAGGGTTTTTTTTCATGTTTGGTTTGTTTTTTATTGTAATTACTGGCATTGTATTGGATACCATTGTATGTACGGTACGGTATGTTAAGACTTTATTTTGAAAATATTGTAACATTTATAGTAGTCACCAAACCATATCAAATCAATGCAAACGTTAAGATGTTCATGTAAAGTTTAATTACTTTACAATCCATAAAATTTTTGTCACGTGACGCACATAGTTCTGTAGCACATAAAATATTATATTCAATTTCATTTTAAGCTACATTATAAGCTATTGGATCTTAGTATTATTTTATATTTATTAGAATATTGCACACTAAAAAAAATTTACTTCTTCATCAAAACAATAAGGCGCTTGACAGCATACGGCCCATTGACAACTTTGGTCAAAATAATCCCAACTCCAGCATAGGGGTCAGCACTTTGGCCAAATGCCCAGTTATATTTAAATAATCTATTAAATTAAAAGGTTGCCGTCACGTGACGCCCAGCAGATGAGAAACATGTAATTTTAATATTAGAATTTATATTTAATAAAAATCTATGATAAAAGATTGACTGCCCGTTACACCACGACAGCGTCGTGCCATTCGAGTCTGCTTTACTGCCAAAGCGCACAAATAGATGTTTCACATCATAAGCACCTGTTATCAATATCAAATCACCAAGCCATTTTTTCTTTCAGATGGGGCTATTGGCCTTCAAGGCTTAATTGGAATAGTTGCTTGATGGTTGACAACAATCAAGCCAGGCACCGAGCAACAATCACTTAGGCAGAACCTATATGTTTACGGAGGACAGAGTGGAGGAACTCATAAAACAGAAGGTATGTGATTTTAAAGATAAGAGAGGGTGCAACCTTCACATTAAAAGAGATCATATGAAAAATAAACAACAATTCTAATATAACCTACAACTATAATAAGGGTATCCAACATGTTGTTTGTGCACGCACTTTTAGAGACAAAACCGGATACATAAGCCACATGCACAACAACGAATTCGCATTACTTGATAGCAGAAGACAATCGCCAAGGATTATTAACATCTTAGATACAGAAAAAAAAATTTGAGTATCCGTTTTTAATATTAAAATAACCGCTATTTACTAAATGCATATGGATGTATACAGTACATATACCAAATATGGTAATATTGGTAGTATGCTATGTACCATACTACCAATATTACCATATTATTTTGGGTGAAATGGTCCCGTTAATGAGGACTGATCACCCGTCTGGCCTCGCTGGTGTCCCCACCCTTAAATAATAATAGTACATATACCAAAAAATCATTTTTTAGAATTTTTGTCTGTCTGTCGTCTGTTTGTTCTGACTAATCTCGGAAACAGCTGGGTCGATTTTGACGGGAATTTCACTGGCAAATAGCTGATGTTATAAGGAGTAACTCAGGCTATAAAAATAATCATCATCAGTCCGTAATCCGTATACGGGTGTAAATCTAATTTAACGCGGGCGAAGCTGCGGACAACAGCTAGTCGTATATATATCTGTCACAGACCTGGTGCGCGGCGCCCAGCTGATGCGGTGGATGTGGAGGCGGGTGTGGCTCGTCGCGCGCCGCGTCCCCCAGCAGGTACGAGCGTAGACCGAGCGCGCCCGCTGCACACGCACACCACGCGCGCAGCCCCGCCTTAAGCCACGTGCGCGTGTGCGACTGCTCCAGAAGCGCGGGGAGGATCACCTGCAATACAATGAGTTGAATCAGTCAACGGTCGATCCTAGCGTTGAAACTCGGGCCTAGGGGTAGGGAATATCTATTAAATTAAGGCATAATTTTTACTATTATAACGATTGTGATATTTACCATGTTTAAATATGTGATTTAAAACATGGTACCAAAAGCATTTAAATAAATAAAAAAAGACAATTATATAAGAGAACAATGCATTGCAGTGGACAACTGAGTAATAAAGTGATATAAAACTCACCTGAAGCAACAGCAGCTCCAAGCTGAGCTCATTCACAGGAGCTTCAGTGTGAACAGCGACGGCGTAGGGTAGGAAGCCGGGCAGCAGGTTCTTTATGACTCTAATTGGCAACCAGAGCATGAACAAAACGGCGGTTCCGAATACCATGGCCGAAACTACCAGCCGCCGCATGTGAGACCATACGGGAAGGTGGATCATTTCCTATAAAAGTAAAATTAATAAATATTAACTGATATTCACATCAGGATATATAGAATATGATATATGAATATGACTCACTTTATCAAGTCATGTTCAAAATACTTTGAAAATATTTCCAAAAAATAATAAATTTGTATTATTCATAATGTAAATAATTTTGTTTGTAAATTTTAAACTTATTCTTTATACATCTTGGTGTAGCTGTACTACAGTACTATACTGTAGTACAGAGAATTGTAAAATTGAAATAAATAGATAAATAGAAGGAATTTAAGAAATTTATATAAAAATATAAATAATACAAATATTCTTGCACTTGGTGGGATACAAACCCTGGAACCCTGTACAAAAAGCCCAGTCGCCTGACTGATCTACATAGCTATAGACAAAGAATATAGTTTAATAAATACTGACCTGAACTGGACTGAAATCAGGATCATTCAAATTCTTCAAGAACCATAGCACGCCAGGTCTTAGGACTTCTCTTAATAACAGGATAAACGAGGCAAAATAGTATACATAGACCATTCCGACCAGCCAATGTATGAACATTAGAGTCCATGGTGCGGCATGCAAGCTTGATTCTCGGTCTTTGAGGGTTGCATCGAACATTGATAGAGAGCAGAGGTCTAGCCACCATCCACAGACCAAGGGGATGACCCCAATCTAAAGCCATTATACAAATATGAGAAAAATAACTTACAAGTAAATCTAATCGTTGAACTTATTAATTAAACTTCAGCTAGTCAAATTCTATTTGACTCACTACATATTATAAAATAAATTCCTATGCCCGTCCATAGATAAATAATCATCATCAATCCGTATACGGCTGTAAATCTAAGTTAACGCGGGCGAAGCTGCGTGCAACAGCTAGTATATTATAAAAATCTTATCTATTTAGATAGCAACAATTTGACATGATAAATATGATTTATTGTAATTATGTAGATCAATGCCCTTAAGGAAAAAATAAACAAAGGATTGATTATTATATACAAGCATTATTATTTTTGCTTTCCTTACTCTTAATTTATTCAATAAAAGTGTGTGTTGCTTTTGATATTAATTGCTTATAGCTTAATATTCATTTACAGATATACTATCTATAAAAATAATATTTTTTGTCAACAGGAAACATGCTATAAGTATATAATACCTTTTAATTTCATAAAAGGAATAGAATAGATATTTAATACTAATTTATTATTAACTACTAATAATAATAAACAGACAGTGAATATTGTTTTAATTTCATCATTATTATGACTGCTGTGAAGTATCCAAAACATTATGTCAAAATCATAATAAACCATGATAAAATCCATAAATAATTGTTTCATCATACAGAGAGTGGTTTAAAGCAAATCATGTAGAGGGAGATACCTCAGCTAAAAGATCTTTAATATGTTCATTAATTAGCAACTTAATGTCTGCACTTTAAGTGAAAGTATAATGTTCTTTACTTTAGCATTAACAGGAATTATTAAACATGCGTAAGGAATAAATTTATGTAAAACGTAGTTAGATTATAAATGCAATTTCAAATAGCGTGAAATGTATTGTAAATATGTTAATGGGTATATGACATAGCATTTTTATGATGTTGTGTATATTATGTTAATGCTACAATGGTATTTTATATTGGGTTTGAATAATAAATAATTAATAGTATTTTAGGTCAAAAAAACGAAATGTTTAATAGGTAACTTGTTCCTTGTTGTATCAACTGTTTGTTATAACAACTCTTAAAATTATTCAAAATAATATATTCAATCTCATGTATCTTTTTTTTTTTTGTTGATTGGAGTATTTTCAATGATTTGAAAAAAGTGACCATGGAGTTTTGTGTCGGTTCTTCTCCATGAAAACTACCAACCAGAACCATGCATTTTTTTGACGTTTTATAAGGCCTTAGTAGGCCTATGTAAAATTTTTTTTTTTTATTATAATTTTTTTTCAATATTTTTCTCTCATTCTTTTAGGCAACCCTTGTTATGTCAATGCCTCATACAACCTCCTTATTATATATTATACTTAAAATAAAAAAATATATACCTCTACAACAGACAGCAGAGCCACCTTCACAACTACATAACAGAAACCCAAGGCCTTCTTAGCACTTCTTAGTCTTAACAAGGATGCCATTCCATGCAAAACCGCCAGCACTGCTCCAAGTATAACATATCCTGCCAAGGCTGTCAAAGGACCAGCAAACGGTCCTTCTGCAGCCAATCCAGCTATTGCAGCTCCCAACTTTCCAATATGGTAAGGGCAGAAAGCAAATACCACAATAAAGAGTGTATTTAGTGACACAACCCAAAACACATGCTCCAGAAAGACCATAGAGCCATCTAAGCCGAGCAGTCGGGCCCATGTTAATTCCTCTGCAGCAGCTCTGTCCCACTCCATTGGATTCCAATTCGCTTCATCGCCGACAAGTGGATCATCCGCATTTTCAACATTGGGCTCCTCTCTTGGTGGTGGTGGTTCGTCTCCTGCTCCGCCTACTCCATCAGCACCATCATTCACTTGCTCATTATTGTTGTCTTGGGGAGGGATTTCATCTGCTGGAGGCGCCTGCAGGTTTTCCCTTTCCATCCAGTCGGGTCCACCACCATGCATAATCTGCTCCCGCAGCCACACCAGTCCGATAAACGAGAATAGTGTACAGGTGACAACAAAACAACCCGAGAAAACATCTTTTGCTAAATTTTCTGCAGAGACTATATCGAAGGGCAGGGATATCACTGGGTCTAGTGAGCCAGAGAATAAGCATCGATACGTTCGACAGGCTGTTAGGGGCACGATACCGAGCCATGCCAGGGCTACGAGGGTGTAATGTAGCCAGTCTTTCACCGCCGAAGCGACAGACGTTACGAGACCACCGACCACATCACGTATAGGCAACCGTCTTGGCATGTCGGGGGAGTAAATTGGCATGAATGAGAAACGATGTCCACATAATTCGCATATTTCCTTTCGCGAGTATCGCATCCATTGTACTAAACATTCCTGATGAATCCATTTTATAGAGCCAGTACAAATACAAGGGTGGAAAAGAGGGCGGTCCGAGGATGCCTCAGATCTGCAAAATCGACAGAAATCAGCACCGGAATTATCAATATCCATCATTGCTCCTTAATCGAATCTTTGTTCGCAAAACTAATGAGATGCACAAATATGTCACTTTGTTATTTTAATAATATGCACCGATAAAAGTAAGTTTATACATTATACTATGTTAATATTAGATATCACTAAAAACACTACCAGTCAATAAAACAACGATTTTAGGAAAACTGTGTCTTGATTCCTATTTCTTGGTTTCTACATCACTGACATTTGCTATCCTAGACACCTTTTTTATTGGGATTTGGTTCCAAAAAGAGAGTAGAGACTATACAGATATAGGGAAACTTTCGCAGGCCACAGTTTAATTCATTTAAGAATTTTCTATTTTATTATTTAAGAACTCTCCATTATCTAACTTTTATTTCTTTTATTTAAGTCTTAATTTCATCACAGGTATGTACTAATAGTACTTGATAATCTTGGAGGAGTTACCACTGGAGTACCCCTTGTCCCCTGTGTTCACAGTTCACACCAATATAATATAATATACTCTTTGGTGTTCACGTTGAAGCAGCTACATATTACTAATCTGTGTGATGTAAGGGTTTATTGTGATTTATGGGGTTTATCTAAAAATTATAGAGAATACAGTGTAGAGAATAAAATTTAGCATCTTTATTTTCTATAAACTTTTCGGTAAAACTTACCGTTTGCAATAGGGATGTTGACAGTATTCATATAAAAATATAATTTTGATGTTAATTGGTAGTTTATAAGATAGAATTCTGGAAAAATACAATATTTTCCCTTTTTTTTTATGATTAAATTAATATTTTATAAATAAAATGTAACAAAATTTAAAATAGGTCACGTGATAATAAACGGAAATGACGTCAACAGTTCCTATTTAGCGGAAGCGGAAGAATGTTGACGTACTTTTATACACCATTTTCCGTACGCAGTACATATTGTAAAAGCTATTTTTCAGGCATTTCGACAGTGTACACACACATAGGCACCGTACAACACTTATAAAACTTAGAAGCCATTTTTTTATTAACGACAACTAGAATCATTTTATCACTTTTACGATGTTTAACAACATATGACGTCATGGGACAAGTGTTAGCGTTTTGGAACGAAATTTAAAATGCATTATAAAATGCAAGATTTTATAGGCATTAGACGTATTTAAGCAAAATTAGATAATATTTAGGCCTCCGTTAGATATTTATAAATCATTTAAAAACGTTTCTGAAAAATGTCAACATCCCTATTTGTGGCTCATTTAATGAACTGGTTTTTATATCTCGACCGATAGCTCTTAACATATAATATTTGATAAATCAATAAAATAAATGTATCTATTTTTAAAAATCAATTTATTCTTTTTAACTTTTAATGTTTTTTTTTCATACATTACGTTTTCAGAGGATTCAATGTGAGGCCAAAGTACTTACTCCACTGCAGTATGTCTTCTAGATTATAATTTTTTGGGTCATGGCGCTAGAACGAGAAGACAGTGAAGTCTAGCTATGCAAGTCGTCAGCGTACATTACAATGTGTCTTACACTTTTTATACTTAGGTTTTACTACTTATCATCATTTAAAATCAAATGTCAAAACTCTAAGGGGGAATATATCATAATGTAATTGGTTGGTAAATATTGTGGTGGACTGTTCTGGGTGAATAGAATGGGAAGTGATAGCTCAATCATCAATCGATGACCTCTCTTAAGTTGGCGGGGGAAAATCAAATTTTTAATTTTTATTTTTTTGCTAATTCGTTTGTTCGTCGTTTGTTCTTGATTGTCCGATCAAAATTATTGTGCGTTCGTTTTTTAAGTTTTTTTAAAATAATTTTCAAAGAGTTGACTTAAACCTGGCTCCTGCTATATTACTATCTTAACTTTTTTTTCTTTTAATCTATTGTGATTAGTTGGCGAATCTTGTGGAGGACCGTTCTGGAGTGGTTTTCTTAGTAGGACTGTTTTGGCCATAGATGATAGACTTAGAATATACATAATAGACCACCTGACAGCCCGAAAATGCGTGACGATCGTAGACAGAGAATACTATATATATATTCTCTGTCTACGGTGACGATTTTTGAAAAGTCAATGTGTGCAGAGACACGCATATTGATTGATTATTTTCATTTAAAGGCATTAGCTACTACGCTAGTAGCCATACAAAATACAATATTCGGTCTGTAATACGGAGAAATGGCGGGAAACCCCAAGGAGCGCGGCTTCGCCCCTCTAGCCCCCATTAATCAACTATCATTCTCCATTCCATCCACCCAAGGCAGTCCACCACAATATTCGCCAACCAATCACAATATATAAAGATCAAGTTTTAAAACAAACACTATAGAAAACCACTCTGAATGGACAAAACACAAAATAACAATTAATTAACGGGAGCACACGCACACATTGACACACAGTGATGTATCTTTTACTATCGATACTCGATAGTACAGCCAGTTCGAGTAAATTGTAAACATTGTTGTTTGGGGTGAATTTTCCAATGGTCAGATATGTTATGCTTTTTATAAGGGTACTTAATATACACATTACAAAGTCAACATAATTATTCCTCAGTGATGATGATGATTATGAAGGAGGGTAAACTACATAATATTCCTCAGGTCAAAGTTATCCGCCGATTGCAAAAACAGCCCTTAAATTATTTAGATAAAAGGTAAATAAATATTGAAATAAAACAACACATAGTATATTATTTATTCTCAAATGAAATATCATAATACTCTTACACACTCATACTTAACTACTATTTATATAAAATAATGACTTTTATTATGTATGTATTATTTGTTTCAAATGATTTTAACAAAAGGAAAATAATAAAATTTGGGAACGAATCGATCAATATTCAATGGACGCTTGATCCATGACTTACTACACAAGATTTACACAACCTAAGTATATGCGCAGTTATAATTTTAACGGTTACTTTAAAATTATACTGTTACAAACGTAAAACAAGTAATTTAATTAAAATTAAAAAAAAATGGGCAGATGCTACTGTCCTTTAAACAAAATAATCCTTACTCAAATTAAGTAGCTTACATTCGTATTTGAGCCGAATATCGAACAGATGTCTATAATGCTTCATTATTAAGTATCTGTGCCCACTTAAAACTTATTGGTCCATATTGTGGCTCGTCAAGCACAAAAACAAGTCGGAAATATCTTCCGATATTAGAAACGTCGCTTTGCAAATTGTATTGTTGGGATCCCAACCAACACGCCCAGTTAATATCAGCCATTTTCCTCTAATTATAGGATCTTGAGGGAATCTGTAAAACAAAATGATTATGATTCATCGCTAACAAGCAAACAGTGAGGACAATTAGTACGGGAGCGGATTTGACAGCGAGTGCCGAAGATTGGTGGCGCTGCAGTGTCAATTCAAAAACTTGTGTTAGGATTGGCAAGAATATGGCCTGGACGGCCCAGGCGTAGGGATGTTTGTATTATGTTATAGACACACCCGACTACTGCCTTTAAAAAGCGAGGTCTTGTTCGTAGAGGGGCGTATTTTATACGTCTATTTTTGTATGTATTTTATATGTCTACGGATTAAATTGGATAAAGATCTGTTCCGTGATCGGAAGAGCTGGACAGGCAGGCATTACTGGCATCAAAACTTACCCTCGTTGAAGAATGAGATGCGTGAGCTGCTCCTAGGTTAATTCGTTAATATTCATGTGCGACTTTGACCACATACTTATAGAACTAATATAAAAAATCAAATCCGATTCGAATCGAAATTTCAAAATTTAATAGATTCCTGCAACTAACAGAAAACGTATAAAGACTATTGTAATTTTATGTATGTATGTATGTATGTAATTCATACAGGCATACAGTTACTTTGTAGGATGGGAATTCATTTGGTAAGGTAGGGTTTTTGCGTCTAAAACCAATTAAAATATGCCTCTCCTTGCTCTATGCTGCAGTACGCCCTTGTCGCCGCCGCGAGACTACCACCGGCGGACATCGGCGACGTGCAGCGCCGCTATCCCCCAGCTCCGGAACCGCAGCGCCTCGCTCGCCTCGTTTATTGGCTATTTGCTGGTTGCTTGTCGTTGTCGCCCTGTGTTTTCGTTCGTTTGTCTTGTCACTCCCCAAATCGGCCTGTAAGGCCAACAAATTCCCTCTTTTTTGTATTTTTATATTGTATTCTTTCACCTATTGCTCTAGCTCGCCCGCGCCGTGTCGTGTTGCTGCAAGCGGAGCTTCTCTCTCTTCCGTTCGTTCGTTTGTCTTGGCCAATCCCAAATCGGCTTCGGCCATCATCAAATAAAACGCTCCTTCTATCTATTCTCCTTCCCTAAAACTAACCTGCTTCCATCTCTCCAACTTGCCTTCTCCTGTCCGGGCCCTGAAAAGGAAACCGAAGTTTGCCATGAACCCATCGAAATAAGATAAGAAAAAAAAACCATCAGCCAAGAACATCAAGCTCATCTCATTCCACCTCACCCCATTTCATCTTCACTTCACCATCGCACCGCATCAGCTGGCGGGCGTTGCAAGATATCTCTGCCGGGAAGCGCCCCGTGTCGCTGGTCGCTCCCTGCTGGGCTTTCACCTCGGTGAATTTACCCGGTAGGGGCTGACCGCCTGGGTGCCACCTGGCGGAGTTTGCGACGCGCCCGCTAGTAGATGCAGCTCAGCGCATAGGCCACTTATGGCCGCCCCAAGGACCACCCCATATTGATGGGGTGCGATCGATGCCGCTGACAGGGGGCCCATAAGCCCCGATTCAGCATCCTCCGAGCCCCTTGCGGGGCTCGAAGAAGACTACGGGCAGTAGAGGGGCGATTTATATCTGCGACCTCAAGGAGGACGGAAGTCTGGCCAAATCACTATCGGCCACATAGATTATACATATACTGATCGGCCATGTTAAGTTTGTTAATTATTGTTGGGCCAACCTCTATGTATGTGTGAGGTTCGTGTATGTGTATGCATGTGCAGTGTGGGTAAGGACGGAGGTGCTTTATGCATGCACATGCACACGCACCTACACATTACTTCTGGACCTAATCGATCGTTATTGTTTTATCAGAATGTAATAAAATGGTTGTTATTTTTATTTATTATTTAAAACGCATTTCATTTCTGATATTCACGTTACTTAATATAAACCTTGCTCTTGAGTCACTCTACATTATATCGAAAGCGGTTTTATTTTTTGTTGTTTTTAGATTAGTTTCAAATTAATGATATTATAAACCAATAAGCATGTCGATAAATTTGAATCAAGCACTAGCGTATATGTATAAAATATTGGTGAAAATTAATCTTCAAATATTGTGTAATTTAAGAACGATTGTATCTTTAATTACGCAAAATATGAAAGTAAATAGGACGATTGACATTATTTTATTTGAAATAGAGAAGTAAAGATAGAATATAGAGAAAAATAAACACATCTTAGCAATTAGGACATGAAGATGAATTACCTGTGAAATGTATAATTTTCACGATTGTTTCTATGATTCACATTATACCGCGCCGTATAGTATTTTCATCTTTTTACATGCAATAGTATTTATTGCAAATATATCTGGAACAACGAAATAAATTGCAAATACTGAGAAGCTCTTTTAACGCTTGGTGAGTTGGTGACTTTGTCTGGCCTGTCAAATAAAAGTGGTTACACTTGACATTAGATTGCTCTCTCTTTTCATCTTGTTATAATTCCTTATAGGACTGTCTTCTCTTTATTGGTCTATTATATTATATGTTTATGGTTTTGGCGGTCTTCTTTAGTGTTTGTTTTAAATACTTAATCTGTGTAATATACAGGATGTCCCGTAAGTAGTGGACCAACACCCCGTTGGTGGGTGATAGGGGCAACTATTATCTACCAAAACCGCTAAAAATTATTGTTCTAGGTCTGATAGCTTTGAAGTTATGTTTTTTTTTAATAAATATGTGAAATTATCGTCCTATGTTCAAACATTTCATAATTTTACGAAATCTATCACTTATTTTTTTGTTATTTTTATTCTAGGCGGTTAATAATACATAGGTCTTTCTATCATCGTATTTAGGCGTAATTATCATAAGCATGAAAATTTAAAAATAAAACTAGTGCAATTTTTACATTTCAAGATGCTCTATGTGGTGTTTGAGCTAAGCTGGTGTAAAAAAATGTATTATAGCCTAGTGAAACTTTATTTTAAAAACATCTACATGTCATACCAATTACAAAAAAGTATTACACTGTGGTTTAAAGTATTTAAAAAATGTTAAATTAGCTTACGGATTTTAAATCTAAGAAATCGTCAGGTAGACAATGTGCAAAATAAGTCTCAAAATATTTTGCACGTGCACTCTGGAATTCTTTTGTATTTTTCCCGGCCAATCATAGACGATACTCGAACCCCCTCTCCTTTCCTATTACTTACGACTCACTTCAGTGACTTGCTTACAGCTTGTAACTATATACGTGTTTCTCTCGATCCCACTACGATTATTACTCCTTGTTGAAGTGCGCTTGAATTGGACCTCGGTTTTGCTTGTGATTTGGTATTGTTGAAGTTGGAAAAATGCCTAATACTTACACTCCCCGTGAATACGCAGAAATGTTTTTTATTTACGGGCTCTGTGATGGGAATGCTCGGCAAGCTGCACGTACATATCGTGAGCGCTATCCAAATCGAGATCACTATCCCGATCACCGCATTTTTCTTCGGGTCAATAATGCCTACTTAGAAGGTCGTATTCCTGGAGTTGGAAACCCACACCCCGTTGGTCCACTACTTACGGGACACCTGTATAATGTGATTGGTTGGCGAATATTGTGGTGAATTGCTCTGGGTGGATGGAATGGGGAATGATAGTTGATTGATGGGGGCTAGAGGGGCGAAGCCGCGTTCCTTGGGGTTTCCGGCCATTTCTCCGTATTCCAGACCGAATATTGTATTTTGTATGGCTAATAGCCTAGTAGCTAATGCCTTTAAATGATTTTTTTTTAATTGTCAAATGTCAAATGTGACATTACTTTACGATCCTGATTGAAAATAGAAATTTGAAACAAAATCATATTTGGATATTGAAAACTGTTTACGTGGATTCAAAAATTCTTACACTCGATTTACATTCTATACGTTCATTAATTTATTTTTTAAACAAAGATGTTAACATGATAAAGAAGTTTATGCTTCGTATACCAGCTGAAGTATCCTGAACAATGTTATATCAGTTAATTGTGTTACTGATATCAATACTGATTTAATTTAATGTTGATATAATGTCTAAGGATACTGTAATAAAGATCGATGACTTTAAAAGGCCCAATGGCGAGTCTGAAAAGGCTGAAGTCAATATACTCTGCATTGATATATCTGCATACAGCCAATTAGTACAATTTATGTGTTGTTCTGCATTTTTATTTGTGTGCTATTTAGCGTACGGATATTTTCTCGAGTTAATATTTTCTGGCAGTGAGGTTAAGCCTGTCAGTCTGTACATAACATTAGTTCAATTTTTAATCACAACATGTCTCAGTTATATAGAATCGTTAATAAGGAATTCTACAAAAAGAAAGTGAGTATACAAGCAATTCAACCGGCTTTGGTTTAGAAACGTGCTACCTCGATAGGGTATGGATTACTCTAATAAGTGGAGATTGTATTTTCTAAGCAATCATGGATAGGTACCTCTACCAACAGTGATACCCCTCCCAACCCCTCAAATAAAGAATATTGGATCATAGCACGGTTTTATGTGTATTTTATGTAAATACAACAAAAAACGCATTTCATACACAATTTGTTTTTCCAATTTCCTCCAAAATTACCAGTTTCTCTAGTCCATCTTTTGTTGGGGGGTTCACCTCCCCTCCCTCGCACCCCCTCCCTTTGAAGGTAGAATGTTTTAAAACTCCACTCAACCAAGCTGGGCAATCTAGTTTGACAGAGTTTTGACCATGCACACTACATGTATAGAAGAATAAATTTGTGATTAGGCTTACTTAAAATTAAAAAACAAAACAATACAAAAAAAACTAACCTAACCTAACTTAACCTAACAAACAGTCAAAGCATCTTTGGTAGGACACCAAAGATGCTTTGATTGTTTGTTAGGTTCTGAATTTATACTTACTAATTTCAAATTTTTCAGAGTACCATTAAGAACATATGCTATATTAGCAGCATTAACACTAGGCACAATGTCTTTTTCAAATCTAGCATTAAGTTACCTAAACTACCCAACTCAATTGATATTCAAAAGTTGCAAGTTGATCCCGGTGATGATTGGCAGTATTATAATCTTGGGCAAGAGATATAACTTCTTAGATTATACAGCCGCAATAATAATGTGCATAGGATTGACTATGTTCACCTTAGGTAAAGTATTTTTATATGATTAAAATTAAAAAAAAAAAAAACTATTTCAGAATCATCATCATCATCAGCCTCTATCTGTCCACTGCAGATCCTATGATCAGGGAGGATATGATGAGGGAGGCCTATGCCTCCCTCAGTGAACTCCCAAGACGGCTAGTAATAACTTTATATTAAATCACAATGCACTCATATACAGACATTTTTATCATACTTATTATCAGAGACTAAATCAAGTTGATGGAACTTCAATAAGATGAAATGACAATCTCTGTGTAGTGAATGTCTTTAGTTGGATTCAAATGGTGGGGGATCAGTTGGCTTGGCATTCAATGATAATCATACAAATTACGAGACATGATACAGTCATCTTTAGTATGCTTTTTATAACATAATGAACTGAAGTAATTTTATATTAACTTTATTTCCAGCGGACTCAAAGACGTCACCAAACTTTGACTTTGTTGGTATAATAGTGATTTCCCTTGCTCTGCTCTGTGATGCTATTATTGGAAATGTACAAGAGAAGGCTATGAAACAGTTTCAAGCTTCAAACAACGAAGTTGTGTTTTACTCATATGCAATAGCATGCATTTATCTTATTGTGATAACTACATTCAGTGGCATATTGTCAGATGGATTTGTGTATTGTGCTCAGGTAAATACTACTTATGCTTTTGCAACAAGTGCAGAGACAAGTTTGAAAACATACTTAAAGAAAGACCATATTTTATTATATTTTTGTTATGATTTAGTTTGATGTGACACCATTTGAGAGGATAATTTTCATGCACTGGCATACATATATTTAATATGAAATGCAGGAAATTGGCAATTTGATAATCTTAATTTTATTAAAAGAAGTTAGTGTCAAACAGGGACAGATGTAATATAAATAGTAATAATCTCTTCTCTCTCCTACTGTAATAGTAGGAATATAAGAAATTTTAGAACATTGAATCAACATGTATAGGAGAACCTAGGTATATAATAACATCCAAAATGAATATTAGCATGCTTATCACCATTATTTCAGGGTAAATTGCTTCCCCACTATGGTTCAGGCCTGTATGTGGCGGTGGGGCTTAGTAGCCTAGGGTGAGCCCAGCGCCTTGGGTGAAGCTAATTGAGCCAAGGGGGCTCTTTGTACCCCTCTTATAAGAAGAGGGGTACAAAGAGCAAGCAAAAAGGGGCGAGAACTTCACCCCATTGTACTGTCCCGACGTTGGGAGGGGTTGTTCTGTGGTGCGGGACATCCCCTCTGTGGAGATGGCGTCGGTTCCCTGGGGGACTGACTAGCCGTTGAGGTGCCCTGTTTGCTCATTAGATCCAGGGCACCTCACCAAAGGCGGCATTGGTGGTACTCGCCGGGTTTTAGTGGGTAGAGCTGCATCCATTTACCAGCTTTCGGGTGCAGCGAGTCCCACATACCTGCGGGAAATCCACTCCCCTGCGGGATGCCTCAGAGTGCCCGGCGTTAGAGAAAAAAAGGGTTAATTCCTGATCTGGGAGTAGGGGTCAGGATGGGAAACTGACTCCATTGTACAATCCTGGTGTTGTTGGGGGTAGGTGTAGGATACCGGAGTAACCCTCTGAGTGAAGGAGTGCAAAGGTGCCCTTTACTGAGAGATGCGGGGCATCTCGCTATAGCCGGCCGAAGGCACTCGCAGTGGTCATTACGCTTTGTTGAGGCAAACAATCAGTTTGTACAACTACCTCATAGTAAGTACTCAGCATCACCTATGAAATAAGTTTATCCAGGACCAGCGCAGGCAACTTGTTCATGTTTTGCCAATCCTGCGACGTAAGATGGTGTCTTAGTGCCAGTAACTACTACCTGCCCTATTCTTCTCGGCCTTCTCTCAAGAAACATTGCCTAGCTGTTTTACAGAAGAAACATGCAGATGGGTTTACGTCACAGGGTATTCCATTGTTGTATCATGCTTTATTTAATTTAATTGTTTTCAGAATCCCACAACAATGTATACCAATATATTCCTTCTAAGTATTAGTGGGTATATGGGATTGCAGGCCGTACTCACTTTAGTGAGAATCTGTGGGGCTACTGTTGCGGTGACAGTGACGACCATGAGAAAAGCTCTATCTATTATCATATCATTCTTATTATTTAGCAAACCTTTTGTTTTCCAGTAAGTACATGTGAAAGATTTTTATTCTATATGAATAGCAAATAAGCTTCATTACTTTATAAATACTAGGCGTTTCCGGCAGCTTATCCATGTTAACTTGGTTTTTAGCCTTTTCCTTACTGATGAAGATTATTTTCATAGCAATTGTTCAGTCTCACCACACAGGTGAAGGAAACATCGTGAGGAAACCTGCACACCATATGAGATTAAAAGTTTTTGAAGGTGTGTGAAGTTCACCAACCCGCATTGGGCCAGCGCATCGGTGAACTATGGCCTAAAACCCTCCTCGCCTGATTTCGAGGAGGAGACCCGTGCCCAGCAGTGGGACATATAAGGGTTGATATTATTATATTATTATTATTATTATATAATCATTATACTGGTGAAAGATCTTTTTGATAAGTTGAGTAGTTTAGAAGATTTCAACCTAGGTACAAGCATTACATGTTTATAATTAAAGTATGGACGTCTCTCTTAATTAATAAGAAATAAAAATGTCGGTTTTGCTCTGCATGAATGGGTATTACGTTTTTATCATGTCAGGTCATAGAAATGGTCAAGGAAGGTTCCTACACCTGAACGTCATGGACGGTTTTTGAACAATTATTTACTAACTCTTGGACTAATTGTTTACTACTAAAAATGGATACTCAAATTTTCTCCCACATGAGCTCTATTGCGATGAGAAAAAAAGGACAAGCAAACACTTTTTTATGTACAATTCAATTGAATGCTTAAATTGCCCAATTTAATTATTTTTCATTTCAGGTATGCATGGTCTGGGATGTTAGTAGTTTTAGCTATTTATTTAAATCATTACAGCAAGAAACATCCGAGATACGTTCCTATGCCTATTTTAAAATGTTGGCAATTCATGCAAGGTTTTTACCAGTCGGAGTACTCATACCTGAGGATACGAAGCAAGATGTACGCTGATACAGTGTAGACCCAAAAGTGATATAATTTAAAGACTTTTCTTATAACATAATATGTGATATGTATTATGTAATATATTATATTATGTAACATATGGTTGTTTCAAATAATAAAGATGTATATATAGGTATATATTATACTCTACTAGTGTCTGTGCAATTTATACTGTTATTTAAATTAGTTCTAAGGGATAAATAAAAATGTTATATATCAATTACATTTATTTCATTGTATGTACAAAATCTTATAAATCTAATTGTTTTCATACAAAAGTGTCCAAATTCTGTGTTTGATTACTTGGAATGTTATAAGACACTATTTCTCTTTGATCTATACAATTTCTAGGACAATAAAAATGATTAAGTGATTAAAGCGATTTACTTGAAGACAACAAAAGTTTCTTTTTGCCATACATTAGATTGTGATCAGTCGTTACTCATATTAGTAAAATATTCCGTTTCCAGCCTTAATATAATTTAGCCATACATATCAAACTTGAGGATATTGGTCAAATCAATTAATATTAAACAGGTCACAAATTCTAAATACTATAGAAATTAAATATGCTCCCATCTTAAACTACCATTTGCTCTTAATATACAATAACTCTTTGGTATATGGTCCTAAAGCTATATTTGTTAATTTTCAAAACAATTTGGCGCCTTTAGATACATTTATGAGGCGATGTTTACTGAAATAGGTAATAGTCATTTTTCATAGCAATATCTGTGAAAAAAGGGACTGTAATAGGGTATATAAAAAGTTGGTACATACAATATACATATTAATAATATGTATCGAAATACAAATTCTCTAAACACTTGTGTTATTTACCAATCTACAGTATAAACTAATATTGGTGTAAAATTTAGACAGGAAAATAATATGTGCATGGTTCAGGAAGAAATTGATAAGCCCCTTGTTAAAAATATTTAGAGTATATGGTTATTCTATTATTCTAGATTCATTTTCTATTTACAGAAATGCTTCAACATAAATTTTACAACGGTTGTGAAGAATTCTATTTTCAAAGACAAGAAACTGCACTTACAAAACTTCTCAGTATTGGACAACTATGTATGATTCTAACCACATAAATTATAAATTAAACAAAAAATCCTTAAGTGACTCTGAACAAAGGAGGTTCTATTTATTACAATATACAATGTTAGGCAGTGTTCTTAAGGAAATATACTACTTTATGCTTGGGGCAAATCCTTCAGATATACAAACTTTGTTTTGCTTAACGTGATAAAAAATATCACATTTTGATTTAGAATATGAAAATATTGTGTATCCTAATTTTGCTTTATATTTATAGCTTACATCATAGAGTTTGTACAAATGCAAAATAACACCTCTTAATGTGCTTAAGCTAGCTCACAAATAAAATAGAAAGTGACACAAGATGATTTTGTAAGGAAGTATGTTCGCATTTTACCAAATTTATAATGAGATGAAATTTGATAATTAAAATGACAAGCTCACACTTTCCTGTATAGTTTGTTTCAAAAACATTTAAAATGGAAGCCATGACGGTGTGTGTGCTTAATGTTACAATGTGAAAATATCACTATAATTTGGAAATATAAAATAGATTATAACATACATACAATAAAAAAGCAGATCAAAGTTGATTTATCAGTGAAATATTTAAAATATGTAATATAAAGCCTGATTCTATTTTAGTAGAATGTGACCCATTAATATACTCATACTTATAAAACACAAACATTACTTTGTTAATATGGTGGACATTGAGTATACATATACTGTAAACACTTACATACACACACATCATAATTCCAGTTATTCGCTAAGGACCTTACACTCTCGCACACAGTTTCTTCCAGTTAGATTAATCACTGTTTAACACTTGGCCTGTGGTCGCACATTGTTCAAAATTAAACTAAGCACTTCGGACGTGTATATCTAACCGGAAGTATTTTATTTCACTATATCACAGCACTAGTCCTGAACCTCTCTGTACGGTATTTCACTTGTAACTGTGAACGATTCGAAATAATGATTAAGAAATTCAAACGTTGGCCTCTTCTCCGGTATTGCATCCCAACATTGCAACATGAGTCTATATATGTCATCGGGCAGGTAGTGACCAACTGGTTTTGGCATTCTGTATCCTCTTTCAACTTGTTCAATCACTTCTTTGCCATGTAGACCTGGATATGGTATTTGACCGTAAGTGAACAATTCCATTAACAGAATACCGTATGACCAAACGTCACTCTTTATTGAGAATCTTCCGTATATGATTGCTTCTGGAGCAGTCCACTTTACTGGGAACCTGGAGCCCTGTTTTGGACAGTACTCATTGTCTTCTATAACTCTAGCTAGTCCGAAATCACATATTTTCGCTACATTATTTTCACCTATTAACACATTTCTAGCCGCTAAGTCTCTGTGTATCAAAAGTTTGGACTCCAAGTATTCCATTCCGGAGGCGACTTGCGCGGCGATGTAGACTAGATCTTCGAAGTGTAGGGCCTTCCCCTCTCCATTCCTGAGGAACTCCAGGAGTGAGCCTTTGGACATGTACTCCTGGACGATATAGACTGGCTCCTGTGTGGAGCAGACCGCGTATAGAGCCACGAGCCGCTTGTGTCGGAACTTCTTCATGATGGCTGCCTCTTGAAGGAACGCTTGTTTGGACATTGTGCCTTCTCTTAGTGTTTTCACGGCGACCTGTAAGCCAAAATAATGTTATATTACTTTTCTGAACACCATTGATTATTTAATTATTATTTTTAAAATACCGACGACCTCTGTGGCTCAGTGGTTAACGCGTTGGCGCTCAAGCCAGAGGTTGCGGGTTCGAATCCCGCCAGGGAACAAAAAGTTTTCTGTGTTCCTGGGTCATGGATGTGTATTAAATACTATGTGTATCATATAATAAAAATCTTAAATATAGGTATGTATAGTGTAAAATTATTAAATATATTTCCGTTGTACTGGTACCCGTAACACAAGTTCTTCGAGAACCACGGGACCAGATTGACGTGGTGTAAAAGCGTCCATAGATATTATTATTATTATATTTTAGACAGTTCTGCTTGTTGGTAATCGGCATTTTCCGTAAAAAAAATATCACCTAAAATCTGTTTTTCTGAAATTACCTGTGCACCTGAACATGACCACATCGCTTGCTCACAAGGAAAACCTCGTGAGGAAGCCTGTTGTCTGTCTGTGCCTGTTGTGTGTGAAGTTCACCACCCGTGAGCCAGCGCAAAAATGAGTGGTCCAACGCCCTCACCCCATTTCGGGGAGACACGTTAGTAGCAAAGCAGTGGGACATATAAGGGTCGCCAATGATGACAAAGACAACCCAGCAGCTCACCTCAATATTGTTGCACCATTTGCCGTAGTACACCTCGCCGAAGTTGCCCTGGCCCAGCTTCTTGATGAGCTGTATCTGGCTGCGCGGTATCTCCCACTTGTCCCGCAGCTCCGGGCCGAGGTCCCACATCTGTGGCTCCGGCTTAGGGCACGGTCGGGCGAGCACGTGGCACAGCCCCAGCGCGTTCTCTGCAACTCGATAAACGTTTTCGCTATAAATTTGTAAACGTTGAGTCGAGAATTGTGACTTTTTACGGATTTCATCGCGGTTTATTATAGGTCCTCTCGTGACTATGATTGCTGCAAAGTATCCCAAATGTCGCGAATGTAAAAGAATGAACCACGATTTAAAATCCGTAAGCAATCCTCTTTCGCTCTGAGATTGTCTCACCAAAAACTGGTAATAGACATTCAAATGATCCAAATTTAGGACAGAAAATTACCAAAATAGAATAATATCTATTTTGTAAATCTGCTTGATTTTTTTTTATCTAAATGTTTTTAAGTACGAAGTAAAAAAAAACTATGACTAGTTATATTTAGAATACAATTAGTTCAAACGTTTTTTGGACTAAAATCTTGTAGTTCAATTCAATATTAAAATTAAGTAAATAATCTAAAAAAATAAAGTGGTTTAATTTAGTTGCTTCAGCATTCAGTAGTAAATATTCTAGCGGTGGTTCTAAGATGTTTGGCAGTTTCAAGTTCATCAGCTCTTTTTTAATTTTTTTGGTACATACATATTATTTTTAAGTACATAAAGAACTAAGTAATTTAGTACTCACTCGTATAAGACATAACCAGCGCCGGCAAGCTGGGGAAAGTTTGGTTGGTGGCGATGTAGAATCCTCCATTGTCCAGAGGCTTGATCTTGTAATGTTTCACGTGATACCCCCTCCCCTCCTCCCAGTCCTTCACACTGAGACTGAACCCGTGGGGGTTGTGCTCAGCGGGCCTTACCAGGAATGTCCCCCGAGGGTTGATCTCAGCTAGGAGAAGCTTATCAGCTTCTTTCCTTGATACGTGCGGGAAAAACCAGCTGCAACAATAGTTTATGATTATCAATTATAGGCTTCAACCAATGCGTTCTCCCCGTGATGACCTACGGCCTACGGAGCCGAATCGTGGCCTCCAAATTTACGAATGGTCCGGAAGTTTGCCGTATCTCAAAGGCCTTTGGAGCGTGCTATGCCGCAGCATGTTTCTTCGACGGAACTTCGAAACGAAGTCGTCCGCCAGAGAACTAAAGTTACCGATATCACGCGAAGAATATGCTCGTTGAAGTGGCAGTGGGCTGGTCCACACTCAGGAGAACGGATGAACGATGGGCCAACAAGGTTCAAGAGTGGCCTACGTTTAGATAGACGAAGTGTTGGTCGACCATTAACCAGATGGGAAGACGATCTTCGTGCAGTGGCTGGTCCGTGTAGATGCGAGTGGCAAGGGATTGTCTTAGCGTTCATTGAAGGAGGCCCATGTCGGAGGCAGTGGTCGGATAAAGGCTGATGATGATGATTAATATGCTACATTAATCTGTAGACGCGGTCGAGTTTTAAAACACAGAGTCAAGACACAGGACAAGAATTTGATTGAGATATTCAAAAACAGGATTAAAGAATGCTTTAGTTGCTTTCTAGATCCAGGACATAGGCAAATACAACTTTTTTCATCTAAAATAACATGACTCTATTTTAATTTCTCTAATATAGACAATCCTTAAAATCAATCGCAACTATTCACTAATCTAATACCTACATACATCACTTAGTAGGTAAAATCATTATTTTATTTTTATATCTGCTAGTCAGAACTCTGCACTTGTAATTTTGTATTTTTATTGCTCGAAAATGTAAATTCTAGCAGCAAAAGCAGTGAACTTGTATCGCTAATCCAGATTTTGGTACTCCAGTAAAAACCAATTTGATTAAAACATTCCTGGATCTTGCTGGAACGTAAAAATTCCAATTCGAGATGGAACACCGATCGGTCACTATATTGATTCCGTTTGGAATTTCGCTAAATTGGTGCATCGTTAATTATTATTCCGTAGCGGCAACAAGCGTGCAAATTGCAATCCGTCACGCGTGTCTAGCGAAACGTAGACGGTGCCGAATAAAGTTAAATTACTTTTTAAATATCTCATAGCGTTTCCGATGCAGGTAATTATGTCACAACCTCCCAAGGGTGTTTTTTTTATTAAACGTTATTTATTGTATTAAAAATTATCCTATTGAACGTTCAATTGTTTGATTATTATTATTATTACCAGCTCTCGTAAAATTATGTATGATAATACCACAGATAATACTGTAGTAGAATATGGCCATAACAACCTTTTCAAGTCATTTTTTATTCATAATACCAATTGCGAAGTATCCTATTGAACGATAAATTGAGTATTATCGCTTTCGGTACCGGATTTAGTGTTATTATTATAAGCTCCGGTAAAATAATAATGAAGATACTACTGTTTGTTAAAAATTGAAGGTCAAGTAGTAATTTTTATATAATTTCCATTTTTACATACTTTTACCGCTTCAAGATTGCGAAAACCATCCGTGATCACGATTTTTATAGTGTGATTTAGTTATTTTTGATTTCGTGAATATTGCCTCAAATGAATCAGCTTCAAGACGGTTTCTCGGGACCATAACTCTTTCTTCGTAATGATTGTACTAGGTTTTTTTAAATAAAACTAGCTGTTGTCCGCGTTGATTTAGATTATAGTCGTGTCCAGACTTATTATGATTTTGTATAGCCTATATTACGCACTAATATCGTATAGGTACTGGTGAAAGATTTTTAAATCCGTTTTTATGTAAAAATCCAATCCGTGTTTAAATACTTTAGCTCCGAGGAATACTCCCTACATTTAAACTTACAAAACATTATTTATTTATGTTATGAGTATAGATACGTACTCTTCACACTCAACGGAGCTCTCTTCTGCCACGAAGTTGGCCGGCACCAGCCCCTCCCTCCTGGTGGTGAGGTGCAGCACCCTCCACCAGTCCGTCTCGGCGTCGCTGAGTACCTCCATGCGGTCCCCCTTCCTGAACGAGATGTCCGACTCCGCTCGTGCAGAGTACGCGCATAGCGCCTTCACCACACGACGACCACCGTTTGATATACCTGGAAATATGAAAGTCTGTGTAAAAACGTGGTTTATCATTATTAATATTTTGTAAAGGCCTCTTCAAAAATAAAACAAAACAAATATAAATAAGAAATCATTAAAATTGCATGTCACGATGTTTTTTTTTTCTTTCTTTTACGCAGGGAAATGCTCTGAGGCATCCCGCGGGGAGTGGGTCTCCCCAGGCTGTTATGTGGGACTCGCTGCGAAAGGTGGTAAGATGGACGCAGCTCTATCCACTAAAATCCGGAGAGTGCCACCAATGCCGCCTTTGGTGAGGTGCCCCGGATCTGTTGAGCTTACAGGTCACCTCGATGGTTAGTCTCAAGGGACCGACGCCACCTCCACAGAGGGGTTGTCCCGCAACACAGAGCAACCCCTCTACTACAGACTACTGAGTCCTACCGCCACGTCAAGGCTTGAACCATGTCTCCATGTTTGTCCGCAATGAAAGTTGACATATTTTTTTTATCAAATTTCGTACAATGTCCTGTTTGATGCAATTTGAGCTGTGCTGAGTGGCGTTGTTGCCAGACAGGATGATTTGTATAATATATCGTATATAATATAATTAGTAAAATATATAAATTTCTGTCATCAATTTTGAACCGCATTCTAATGTTAGAAGGAGACATAAAAAAGCATTGGGCCAGCAAAATGCCGCAACCAAACAAAAATTTAGGACTTTTTGTTCCGCATTTATGATTCGACATGCGACTATGTTTTATGTCGTACGGATGTAACATGTGTTTGTTTATGGCGCACACGCGGAAATTAAACTTTTAGGACTTTATAAGATTAGTCCTTAACTTTATGAACAAATATGCACAGAGTACATACTCCATACTTTATAAGATTAGTCCTTAACTTTATGAACATATATGCACAGAGTACATACTCCATACTTTATAAGATTAGTCCTTAACTTTATGAACATATATGCACAGAGTACATACTCCATACTTTATAAGATTAGTCCTTAACTTTATGAACATATATGCACAGAGTACATACTCCATACTTTATAAGATTAGTCCTTAACTTTATGAACATATATGCACAGAGTACATACTCCATACTTTATAAGATTAGTCCTTAACTTTATGAACATATATGCACAAGGTACATACTCCATACTTTATAAGATTAGTCCTTAACTTTATGAACATATATGCACAGAGTACATACTCCATACTTTATAAGATTAGTCCTTAACTTTATGAACATATATGCACAGAGTACATACTCCATACTTTATAAGATTAGTCCTTAACTTTATGAACATATATGCACAGAGTACATACTCCATACTCTCTTTTATGTTTCTTAAGTATATTTTTTATGTCAAAAGGCAGCAAACGAGCATTAGGAGAACCATCACATCAACACATCCACAAAACCAGAGGTTATGCAGATGCGTTGTCCTCCTTTTCCCTATCCCCCCCACCTCCCCAGTGGGCCACCGAAAACTCACAAACCGCACGACACGCGAAAGCATGGCTGTCTCTTGACGCCGGTGTTAGTGAGCGAGAAGTACCACCCCGGTTATGCCGGCCTAATTCGGCTGCAATGCAGCATGGCATTACCTCTTACTAAAAGGTATTCCATATTTTTATAAAGGACTCATTAAAAGTGACACACAAATCAAAAACGCAACAGACACTAGTCCTAAAACTATTGGTTAACCAATCTCAAGAGAACATTAATCATTATGGCATTGGCATCAGCTCTGCAATAAATAACTATACATACATGCTCCCGGGTTCCGCGTCCTCACGATGTCAGCGGGCCTCCTGGAGACGGCACGGTTGTTGGGCTCGCCGGTGTACCTCGTCTCCAACGATGGGCAAGTTGTGAAGCCGGCCTCGTTCTTTTTGTACGCTGGGTATACTGGAACGAAGAGAATTATCATTTATTTTTTTGGTGACACCACTGCATATGGTATGAGGCGAAGGAATTGGCAGAGAGAAGGAAGGATTAGCGACTCCACCGAAAAGAGTAAGGCTCTAAAATGAAGAGAGAAAGACACTGCATTCCTGCATAGTACTACCTTTTAGTATTAGGTATATTTCTGTAACTTTTGTATCAATAAAGATTATTATTATTATAGTCATGGAGTTGATTAATGCCAGTGTCCAGCATTATAATAATTACAGTGATAATTAACAGTGAATAATACTAGAGAGTAAATTTGCAAATATAGATATTTACATTTATTTAGCACTAGCTGTTGCCCGCAGCTTCGCCCGCGTTAATATAGATTTACAGCCGATTGACGATGATTATTTTTATAGCCTAAACTAAGTTACTCCTTAAAACATCAGCTATCTGTTAGTGAAAGTCCCGTCAAAACCAGCCCAGCCGTTTCAGAGATTAGCCGGAACAAACAGACAAACAGACCGACAAAAATTGTAAAAAAATGCTATTTTGGTATATATATATATGTACTGTGTTTACATCCATATGCATTTAATAAAAAGCGGTTATTTTAATATTACAAACAGACACTCCAATTTTATTTATCTGTATAGATTTACGTCGCAGAACGAAATCAAGCCATAGCCTCTGTTCCAGTGCTTGTCGATAGTTCATTGAAAGAGATACGTCCAGCACAGGACGAAAAGCGGCTGATGATGATAACGCTGACGTCAATACAGCTAGGGCGAGTACCTACACTACAAACCAGTCTAGCAGACAAAATTTAGTCATAACAAAGTAACAATGGAATTTGTAATTAACAAATTTAATATAAACTAATAGACCCAAGAACAGCTTACGGTCATAATATTAAAGCTCTTTCTTACTCCTGAGTCCTGCCACACTTCGTCGAGAGCTCTAACAAAATTTACATTCCGTTTGTAATATTGCTTTAGTAAACTCGGGCGGAAATTTTTATATTCCTTTAATAATCTCGAGTGGAAAAATATTAGCTCACTTCCCTGAAAGTGATTTCGCAGTGAGCAAGGCTGAGCAAAAGTTTACGGTATGTCAATTCTCTTAAGTATCACTACCGTTTTCAGACTGCTGGATGTGCGTTTTTAATAAGTGCCAAAAAATTGGACAAACTGTAGTTTGCTAGGAATTGAAAGTTGTTGTGCTGAAAAAAACTAATGTATGTATAAACCGATCCTAACAGACATCCCTCAATGATCCTGGTTTTAATTGTTCTCAGTTTTTCTGCACGAATATTAAAAAAAAAACTCATTTTCACTGCAAGTATGTATTCCCAAACATGTAAGGGTTACATGTTAGGGAAATTGGAAATGCATACGTAAAAGCATTTACTAAAAGGACTTACGACCTAAATATCCAAAAGCTCACAAGTTACCTGATTGGGTTCATTAGCGCCTCATTCAAATATCCGGAACATGCCGAAAATTGCACCCTTAAATGCGACCCAAAAATGTATAAGTTTAATGAAGAAAAATCTTATGCATAATGAATGCCATGCAATCATACAAAAATAAGGTCAGATAGATGAATGGAATTGAAATGCAAAGGATCTCTTGACTTTCATCGGTTTCGAAAGCTACAAACACAATAGTAAAGGAAATCTGGAACACAGATATTCTCCAGAGATCGATTTAGCGGACAATACTTGTATGAGCACACTTAGATTATTTGTGTTTGCTTCGATGGTTTTAATTGTAACACATACTAGCAGCTGTGGTTTTATGAGTAACACTAGGAACGCCGGGAAAAATAACATTTCCACAATTCCAGTTTTTCAATTCAGGCTAACATACACACGCATTTTTAAAGAGTATGCGATATAAAATAAATGTTTCCGAATCTAACTTCGTAGTTAATAATAAAAGAAAATAAATCAAATCCAATGTTTTCTGAATACTGTAAGTCCTTGTTTATGAATTGATAAACACAAATGAAGGAATTTTGAACCGCATTGTTACCTGCGATGAAAAATGGATTCTGTTTAATAACTGGAAGCGCTCAGCGAGTTGGTTGGATCCTGGTTCAGTACCTAAACAATGCCCTAAACGAAAACTTACCCCTAGAAAAGTGATGGTTACTGTTTGTTGGTCTAGCGCCGGTGTGATTCACCACAGCTTCTTACCAAACGGGGTGAGCATTACTGAAGAAGTGTACTGTGAAGAACTGACCACAATGATGGAGAAGCTGGCACATCTCCAACCAGCATTGGTCAATCGCTCGTCTCCGCTGCTCCTGCACGACAACGCGCGACTTTATACTGCACAGCAGATGGTCTCCAAGTTACAAGAACTAGGGTTGGAGCTCTCCGTCATCCACCCTACTCACCAGACCTTGCGCCTACAGACTATTACTTTTTCCAGAATTTGGATAACTTCTTGGCGGGTTTTTTTTAAATAGGTACATGAGAGGCAGTACAAAATGCCTTTGAAGAATTTGTTGCCTCCCGTTCAGCTGATTTCTTTAAGAAGGGATCAATAAACTGCCACTGCGTTGGCAAAGATGCATTGATTGCATGGGTGATTACTTCGATTAATACAAATAAAAAATACATTAAAAAATTTCGTTTAATTTTTTTCATACAAAACGGCAATTTCATAGGTAAAGACCTAATATAATAATCCAGATAATCTGCAAGTGGTTTCCGTGTCCATAGATATTGAACATTACCGAAGAGACGTGGATGCTATGTTGCCTTAATTCGCCGCGATGATATTCCAAAAAGCAGTTCATTACAATGAATGATATTCATGCAAATCTAAAAAAAGCAATATCGTATGGATATTGCTGGCTAATGTAATAAAACTAAAGATTCTAAAGAATTGGTTTGATTTAACGCGCAAATCTGCAGGTTGAATGCGAGTGGCAAGTGATCAGCCGACTTCGTGTTCAATGAGGGAGGCCTTCTTTTTTTTTTAACGCCGGGAAATGCTCTGAGGCATCCCGCGGTGGAGTGGGTCTCCCCACGCGGGTATTTAGGACTCGCTGCGCCCGACAGGTGGTAAGTGGACGCAGCTCTACCCACTAAAACCCGACGATTGCTACCAATGCCGCCTTTGGTGAGTTGCCCCGGATCTAGTAAACAAACAGGGCACCTCGACTACTAGTCAGTCCTGCAAGGGACCGAAGCCTCCTCCACAGAGGGGTTGTCCCGCACCACAGAACAACCCCTCATCGTCGGGACAGTACAATGGGGTGAGGTTCCCATCCTCGCCCCTTGCCCCCTCTTTTGCCCCCTCTTCTTATAAGAGGGGTACAAAGAGCCCCCTCGGCTCAATTAGCTTCCCCCAAGGTGCTGGGCTCACCCTAGGCTACTAAGCCCCACCGCCACGTCAAGGCCTGAACAAAGGTGGGGTCAATGAGGGAGGCCTAAGCTAAGCAGTGGACGGATGGAGCCTGATGATGATGATGATGAATCTCCTGAACTTGATACAAGTCGGATTCAAAATATCTTTTTGCGTTTGATAGCCGATTGAGGATGGTTGTATGTTATTTGTTGTGGAGAAAAGATTTCTAATTTAATTATAAGGCGAGCAAGACTGTGGCAACCCGCAGCAGTTGGAATAACAAAAGCATGAATCATTACGAATGCAGCATGTACACTTGACCAAGGAATTATAGGTCTTCGGTCGCCGTTTGACCTCAGTATCGCAAGGATTGATACCCTTTCTAGTCAATTGAATATATTTATAAATTGCAAATTTACGTCCCATATATTGTATGGAAATACAGCTTGGCAAAAAAGAGTATGGAAAAAATGAGGGCGCCACTTTCACTTAGGTCTCATCATAATATGGAAAATCAGTAAGATAATTTAATCAAATCGTTAAAAATAAATGTGAAACACTAAACTTTACTCAAAATGTAGTATTTGTCGGCCAAGTATTGTCAACATCATAGGTTTCCATTTAGTAAAATATTTAGTTCCATCTGTCACCACGTCATACACTTTTTTGCCAAGCTGTACATTCATTTCTGTATATTTAAACAAGATGCCGGTTGTTTACAATTAATTATTATTATTATTCACAATTGTCAATTTCAATATTTTACGTTAGGTACATACTCATATTGTTTTGTTCCGCAATTTCACTAATTATAATAATGGTAGCTGTGACGTATTAAAAATCTAGATAAACAGCCCTAAAACCCGTAAAAAGCAGTGTTATTTTAGTCATGTTCATGTTATCATCAAATACTCATCAGGTACGTGGAATGTCACTGCAACAAAATTTTACTACATTTAAAATAACACGTCAGTTGTCAGCCGTCACTAATATCCTAATGCATTTTTTTCCATTTTCAGTGTAAAAGCCCGGGTAACAAAGACGCGTAGCTAAGTGGCCAACTTCAAACATCGTGCGAAAATATCTCAAGCATTGTTCTCAAAGAAAATTATTTCCGCCTGGCTATTCGGATCTGAAAAATTTTTCGCTGTTTAACTTTACTGATTAGTCGAGTCATGATTACAGAGTTGCAAGACTTATAGAGGGCAAAAAAATTATGTTGTTTTGGTTTGGTGAATAGGCACACTGGCAGATGAGCCAAATGGTAAGTCAGATGTTTTAGAAGTGAAAACTTCTTTAGGCGCGGTACACATATTTTTAAATGAGATAAAAACTCTGGATTCGCGACACCGAGAGACGCTAGAATGGAATAAGGAGACGCTTTTGACGTTTATATGACGTTTGATTTATTTATATACGATTATGCAATATTTGTTTACGTAACCAATCGTCAAACACACTGAAATGTCAAGGTCGTGCGGCCATTTTGTGCACCGTTTAAATTGTATAGGTTGTCATAATCTGTTTCAGCCTGTATTATAGGTATTTAAATTTAATTGTTTTGTTGTCACTTCTATCGGCAGTTCCTGTGATTGGTTGGGTTAATTTTTTTATGTGACTCGGATATACTGACATACTCGTTAATACGCTGTCAATCTAGGATGGTAAATCGCGTTGTTAGTAATGTCAGGACTGGTTCACAAAACTGTTTCACGGGAGAAATAAGCAGTGTGGTGGTACAGAAGCAGACGGGTTATCTTCCTCCCACCGATTTATCTGCTTCTTCTACGTATCTCGGGTCGGCGCAGAATATTGCCTTCATATACTTCCCTCGTTTCAATGGAAATAAATTTTATTCCTTCATATTTCTTCATATAGATAGAATAAATGAATTATGTTTGATTTCAGACTTATCTTGTTTCCAACCGAATTATTGAATTTCAATTTTCAAAAGAGATAAATTATGGACGACGAATAATCTACAGCGTGAATAATGACCTGCGTGCAACATCGCCTTACAGGCTTCAATGCAAGGTTTGTGCAAGGCTTACTCGAAACTAGATGCAAAGAGGATTATATGTGTGGGCCGCAGGGGAACGGATCTCAACGCAGCATAGTTTCATAGTTTATTTACATCTCTTATTTATAGTTAGCAGAAACAAAATCTGTAATTTCTAAATTATTACCAAATTTAAAGCGAACACTAGCTCATGTGCACGAATGGGATAGTTATAAGTTATAATTTTGCCATTCGTGCACATATAGCACCGTTTACAAAACGCAAAACCGTTTTAGAACTTTTGTTCATAGGTTCTGTGTGCAACAGCCCTGATTTCAATAAAATTTGAAGGGATTCAAACGGTAGCATAAAGTTAAAACATGGTATTTTTTTTCTCTTCGATATCTTTCCTGTTCCTCTAGACAAGTGGCTTTCACGTTTATAGAATAGAATTAAACAGAAACGTCAATTGTCTAGAGGAGTGATTCAGAATCTCAGAATACAGAAACAGTTTTTTCTCTATTCTGAGTTCAGAATATATAGAACGCCAATGAACGTCAAGACTACAAATTATAAATGTATGAAATTTTAAGCAAAACTTTAACTCGCTTGCGTTTTTAATTTTTATATGATTCATGTAAAATTCTAAATACTTTTAAACTTTGCTTAATTATTTGGAAAAATATTTCGCTGCCACATTTGGATATTTATTTTGTTTAAGGGACTTTGGGTTTATAACAAGGAAAAGGGGACGTACGCCGGGTGAATGTTTAGGAAGCGTGGTCGCATTTTGGACGGGGTAATCCGCAGACCAAACACGGATAGGGTGAAAACTTTTGGGTGATGGTCAGTTTAATGTTGGAAAATTCAATGTAGGTGAAAAAAGGCATTATTCCACAGTGGAAACTGATTGCTAATTATCATCAACAAAACTCAAAATAAATATTGCGGTCGTCCATGTCGTCTAAATTGAGACGCTCAATTTAGACGAGAGATAAACCTCAATGCAAGTGATTCCACTGTTTGTATTATCATTATTTTTGTGCCCTTGCAATATCTATTGCTAGTGATCAACATCGTTTTTTATTAAATATGTAATTTTGCTTCGTAATTTTTTTACCACCTGTGATCGTGATGCGTTAAAGGACCATCTTTAACGATGAATGGTGCAGAATAGCAGCAATACAAATGATCACTCACCGAGAGGTCTGTCGGGGTCGTGGCGGCGGCTGCAGCATTTGTTACCCATGGCGCGGCCCGCCGATTACCGCGCCAAGCCGCGTCTGGAAACAATTGATATTTAATATGAGACAAGAACACAAGGAATAAAGTGAGTATGCCAAACATCGAAGCGCTAATAAGTTTCTGGAGTGGATTAAATTAGATGGGATGACCTTCGTGTACTAGTAAAATTATGTGTGGTGAGGCACCGGCTATTCATTTAAAAAGTCCACAGATAATAAAGTCAATCTGTTACCACCATTCCAGGCACTAGAGGATAGAAATACAAAAAGCTCCATCATAACTTCGATAACAATCGTTATGAAGCAATCGTTCAATAACAAGAAACTATTGATAGCTGGTTCGCATTAATCATGCCCTTATCGAGCTGATCCGACGTCAAACTTGTGTCAACAACCAGTTCCCACGCCCAGCGCTTTCTACGTGATAGGGAATATGGTACCGACGACATTGATTTATATGCTTATGACCAATCTGTTATATGATATGTTATACACATTTCTGGAGAGCTATAGCACGCGGGTTCTATAGCTGGACACAAATCTCCCTTTTCATCAGGCTATTGCCTGTTACCCTCCATATTGGGCAAACTTTCGCTTGTGGACTAGTGCAATGAAGAGTTAGTAGACAGTCTCAACAACTTTCAATCTTATCGGATACTGGACACCGTGGACACATTTTTATGTTGGGTAAGGTAAAGGGTAGATAAATCGTCTGTAGTATAGGACGAATTTCGTTCAGAAACAGACGATTTCCCCCAGGATTAGAGAAGTGACTTGTCTGACCTGAGACAACACGATACTTTATTAGCTGGTAATGTCTCTGTCGTTCATGTCGTTATTTCTAGAACACACTTAAGTTACTTCTTATGTAAGGTGAATAGACAAATCAGCAGACGTGTCAAAAATAAATGAAGAAGATGGTCGTTATGGAATTGAATCCAATATTAGAATATCCCAAAAAGAAGTCTGTAATAAGGGCCCCTACATACAAATATCGATGCATTTTAGCGAGATAATTGTCATTTATTTTTAAAATGCCGTAAAAGTATCGACTACTTGTTCTGCAGAAGCTCTTACTTTAGTTAATACATGAACTAGAAACGTTTGAATTTTATCTGCACCATTTTTAAGTACTTTACATTGCAGCCTTTGCCCTTTCATTGTGTTATTCAATTACCGTAGCTAAGCGATGAAAATGTTTATTTCACTCTTCGTTTACTTTGTGATTCCACTTTTTAAGTTTTGATTTTCTATTTCATCAGCTGGTTCATAACGAGTAATAAAAGTATTCGAGTGGATTTCAAATCCATTAATAAACGAAATGTTAAGCCGATTTGATTGAACCTCCATAACAGTACGGTAATGCCTAGTAATCATCATCACGCTGAAACTTGTTACTGCTGGAGTCTCTTAATGAACTCCAAGACTGATCTCCACTAGACGGGATGTCGATATACAGTAGCTAGTCTAAGACGTATCTTAGACTAGCTACTGTATATCGTCATCCCGTCTAATGGAATTCGTTCAATCTTAGTAATATTCGATATTAGTTTGAATAGGCTGAAACCATCGAGCATATAACCGGATAGAGTCGTGATGTGAGCCATAAAATTCCGAAACTGGTCAGTGATTTGTAACTGACGTAATTTGCAATTCATCCAACCAGTGATCTGTATATCCCATCGGCCAATCATCTATCAACGGCCAATCAGAATGCAGAAAAGGCGCAGCGTTGCAGCAGAAATTTGTCGGAATTTGTTTTCATATACCGGTCTATTCCGGTTATATGCTCGATGGCTAAGTCTCAAAAAGGCAGTCGGGTAACGGATCACCTAGTCGTAAATGATAACCAACACCCATAGACCAGGCACGACCATGGTTCCTTTCCGTCTTACCGAGAATATCATTTTAAGGACTTAACACCTGTTCAACTTCTAAAAAACGTACATTGCCTCATTGGAATTCATACCGACGTCACCTCAGACCATTGTGTCAATACCGAGAGCGGCCATTGTTGTGGTCACGTTCAATGGTGTTGACAAAACGTCGGGACGGTCATTTACACAGATACCAGAAGTTCCTCAAACAATAATGGCGCAAGTTCATTATCATTATCAACCTCTTTCCTTCCCCTGCTGGATAAATAATATCTTTCAAGTGAAGCTAAGACTGCCGATCTTCCTCTCTTTCACTCTTATGATTAGGTGAACACTAACAAAATATCTTTATTACATGTCAATATAAGATTAAAAGGTAAAAAGTTGTAGTTCAAAAAATGTAAAAAGACGCTTTTTTGAAACGCAGTTTCTCCCCTTTAATGTATACTAGAAATTTCAAATAATCTATGATTAAAATAATTTTATACAATTTACATAAACCATGTAAAAATATTTGTATTAAAATTATTAATTGAGGAAATTCAGTTGAGGAAAGTTTTCATTTTCAATTTCAGCATAATTTTTAGGCAGCCAATGCCTCAGGTAAAACATAAAGTCAAACTATTCCTAGAGCGTTAATAACATGATAACATGCTGCCAATAACTATTAATCTGTATTTCTCATATCTCGTAAACTAATCGCTCATGTAACCGATAACGGTGAACGTTTGGTACGAATCACACCTGCACTTAGGTACCTATTTAGATGGAATAATTTCTGATGGGGTCATAAGTTGTATGTTTGGCGTTCCCATGACCCTGTCCAGAAGCAGAAATAAGGAACATCCAATTTAGTTATTTCATAATAATCGTTGTGACAACATCGCAAGTAGGTTTTTATGTCTGATACTCTATGTGGACACAATTTACCAGTAGGAGTAATCCTGTTTGTTTCTCCCGTAAAAAGCTTTGAGTGTTACGGGAAAGAAGGGAGGGGTGGCAATGTGATAACTGGCACGGAGACATACCACCTTATGCCACCATATGAATAAGTTGCCTTTTTTGTTATCGGAGGGAAATCCCTTATGGATGGAGCCAAGATCTTCGGGTCTATATTGTTCCTATGTGGGACTTGCACCTGGGAGTGTCCTACCCTAAACTAAAACCACTGCGTGCGCCCTGAGCTGCTTTTTGAGAGTTCCGAATCTGCAGGCAACAGGATCACCTCAGCGACAATCTGGCCCACTACTCCTCGTAAGGGGTGACTGCCTTGCCGCTACAAAGCAGTCCCCACGACGTCGTGTCATACTGGGCCCAGGTTCCCACCCTGAAGCTCAACACGAGCGCAGGGGCGTGATTCGTGAATAAGCTAGCCTCAGGTGAACTCGTGATGTTCATTGGCGAAGCTTACTACTTACTAAAATATATCTCATCTGCCAACCTGGCCGATGGTCGTATTAAAACAATAGAATCCAGTTTGAGTACAATTTTTACACTAGGCATTACCGATACATTTGATAAAGTAGTTTTCAATGATTGCGTATTACGTCGCCGAACTTATAAACGTATGGCTTCGTATTAATGTAAATGTATTATAAAGACATTCAACGTGGGAATCATAATACATCACAGAACAGGCTTACCGCTGCTTTATTATGCAATCATTGAAAAGGAGAACAATTACGTCATTAATCTTATTCATTCCTTTTGCCTTTTGTTCTGTATTTGTTCCAACTTCCTTTTATATTTCTCCTCCATTAGGTTCCTTGATTATGATACCAACTGCTACCCAAGATAGCTTGACACTTTTTATAAGTCTGAATAATGATCGAAAATGTTTATTCTTTATATTTTGTCTGTCTAATCAAATAATTTATTCTATAGGTTCATTTATTCATGTTATCTCAGTATATACTTCCCATCTTAGTGTATGCTATCTCAAATATTCTAATACTGTGGTCATCGGAATTTGCAACTTTCAAACTTAGTTTCAAAAATCTTATGAATACTTTCCATACTTATGTATTCCTGAAAAAGGCTATAAAATCTTTGAGTCCTACTATAAATATCCGAAAGTGACTTTTTCGTTTACACCGACAGAATGTAGCTGGAAATTGTCTTCAAGTAAGCAGAAATTTAAGGTTCCTTTTAGTTTATTCTATTTTAAAGTATGTAAGTAACTATGTAGTTTTTTTAATTCATTGCTATATTTTCGCTTTAATCGGCTCGCACGTAAAATGCCACATAAAAATTTCAATTTTGAAATGTTAAAATATTATAACCTTTACTATTTTTTTTTATTCATAGCAACATTAAAATACAGCTACAATAGTGACGTACAGTTCGACTTTAAGTAGCATACTAAAAATGGCATTACCTCCTTACCAATAGATTTCAAAATTTTCCGTAATATCATCATCATCAGCCTTTATCTGTCCACTGCTGAACATGGGCCTCCTTCAATGAACGCCAAGACGATCGATCGCTTCCACATGTTAGGTATATATTTTTTGGCATTTACACTTTGCTGTGTATAATAGTAAATATTAACTATAGCTTCGTTGACTCAAGCTGCGCAGACATCAAAGAACATATCCTGGTGATAAGGTAAATTTCGTTTAGTGGTTTGTAGTTCAAGTTCAAGATGCCGTCGGCCGGGTTATTGACCGTCCCCGGATCATGCGCTCTGATCATTTCCTCACCAATTTTCCTGTGTCCTTTACCTTTTATATTCAGTAACCATTATCCAATAACAGCAATAGTAGCTATTTTTAGAAACTCTATATTTATTCCTCGTGCATTTTTTATTTATGAAACAAAAAGCAACATAATACATTCTGAATAACGCATCTATTTGCACCATGAATGTTAGCACTCATTTTATGTTTTTGGTGATTTTTAGTGGCAAGTTCCCTTTGTTACAACATGGCGCAAAGAATCCGGGCAAAACTACGGTTAACAGCTAGTAATATGCAATCACCATAGTTTGTAATTATTGGTTTTGACACTGTATTGTTTATTACACGAAAAATAATAAAGCTTTAATTATTCAACTGGTCAGAAGACCTATCGAACTACATATTGACACCCCATTATGGTCGAGCAAATAACCGGATAGAGTAGTAATGTGAGCCACAAATTTCCAAAACTGGTCAGTGATTTGTCACTGACATAATAGCAATTCAACCAACCAGTGATCTGTATGTACGTCCTATTGGCCCATCATCCATCAATGGCCATTAGTCGGCCAATCAGAGAGCAGAACCGGCGCAGCGTCGCAGCACAAATTTGTCTGAATTTGTTTTCATACGAAACACAATATTACGCTCTATTCCGGTTGTATGCTCGATGTTATAAGCTGTACCTTAATTCCCAAAAATCTCTATGATCCACTGCTATATAAAGATGGGCGCTTAATCAATTAGAGCTGTAAAAATTCCGCTTTTTGAAAAAATCATTCAAGCGCGTTAATAAAATCAAGCTGATTTCGATTAATCGTCAAGGTTAAAATTTAAAAAAATTCAATACTATATTATCATGATTAAAGGAAAGTAACCTTATTCCGATACGTTTAAAACTCAAAATATAATGTGAATAAGGAGCCATACTTCTATACGCTGTGGGTGATATGACGCAATATAAAGATTTTTTCATTTTATTGGATTAAAACCTTATCCCTATACCTTTAAGAATCAATATTAGATTCGATTGGTTACGTATTAAACGGCTAAAATACATTCTGCCTGTTTACATAACATTTCTATCAGACTGACAACGCTCCGTTTTTGGTTGGTTACAAACTTTTTACAGCTTAGGAACTTTTATTATGATTTATGATTTATGATTTTTGATTTTAATTTTTAACTGATTTTAATTTTTTAAACTCAGTACGCTTGTCAATGTCGATGAGCTTAGATGTTAATTTTTACTTTGCGTGCGCGTAGCCGTTATTTGAATTAGTGTGAATTGAGTGACTTAAATGTTTTATTTGATATTGGTTAATGTAAATAATAATTGTCAATAGTAAACTGATATTTTTATTAGGAATTAAGTATATTATAGTTATAAATAAGTAAATTCGTGTTGTGATTTTTTTTGTTGTTATAAATAATATTTATTATTTATAAACCCAATAGGGAAAGCGAAAATACTTAGATTAAATAATAATAGTCCATACAGTCTAGTCTGCATATTATGATTTTTGTGTTGTTATTATATATTACATTAGTTATAGGGTGTAAGTGTTGTGAATAATTAATAATTATTAGTGTAGTGAAAATGTCGAGCAGCGTTTTAATCTGGGACTACTTTAAAAAAAACCAGACCGATAGTTGCTGTGTGTAATACATGTGAAAAACAAATATCTTATAGAACAACTATAAGTAATTTGAAACAACATTTGAAACTGAAACATTTGGGTGTTTTCAATGATTTACTTTCGCGTGACTTATCACGGCCGACTTCTTCTCAACGGCAGGGTTACGAGAATAATGGCGGTGGTGGTTGGACTAGTGGAGAAAATGGTGAGGAGAATACTAATAATTCTAACAATGCATGTGGCTCTAATGGTGAAGGTTATTAAAAGCACTTGCCTTTTGTCTTGGACTGGCCTATTGATCTAGTGGTTCGTGACCCTGTCTACTGAACCGGAAGGTCGTGGGTTCGATTCCCACCCAGGATGAATGTTTGTGTGACGAGCATGATCATTTTTCTGTGTCTGGGTGTAGTTTTATCTATATCATGTATGTATTTAGAAATATAATATAAGTATACATCAGTTGTCTGGTTGCCATAAGAACAGGATCTGCCTAGTTTGGGATCAGATGGTCTTGTGTGGGATGTCCCAACGTAATAATTTTAAAAGTATATATTATATTCATTATCATCATCAAGTTGAATGAATTATTTATTAAGAGAAATTTAAAAATCAATCCCAATCCTGACATCAGTCATCGGAGGGGACTTGTCTCTGCCGAGCGTCATCACCGCGATGCTTGGTGACGACGAGTCATGGACGGTGATGGTCTCCTTCTGTGAGGCAGTAATGTCCCAGAAGGAGGTCGACGAGCGGGTGAGAGAGGAGGCCGCCGACGAAGCCTTCTCCCGCGGGCGTAGGAGGCGCTATTTAATGCGCCTCCAGTAACGCCCCTGTGCTCGTGTCGGACTCAGGATGGGAACCTGGGTCTGTATGGCACGACGTCGTGGGGACTGCTTAGTAGCAGCCGGGCATTCCCCCCCTACAAGGAGTATCTGGCCTTCGCCGGGGCCAGCCTGTCGCTGAGGTGATCCTGTCTGTTGCCTGCATAATGCGTTACAATAAAAAGCTCGGCCGGCTTTTTTAAGCGCGCTGAAAAATAAAAGCCAAAGGCTTAAGCGTGTTGAAAATAAAAAGCCGTTTATCACATCCCTACTGCTATATCATCATTCACAGATACGTTATTGATTTTCCTTATCGATGGTTTGTTTTGTGAATGTGCACTGATTAAACGATTTTATCGCGTCCTAATAGCAATTGGGTATTTCGGATTTACGGTATGGATTAATATGCTACTTATTGCGTTTTATATCTTTATTGGTCCTAAAACTATCTATGATCATTGTTATCAGTCGTATCCAGGTATTAATATCAAGTGGTTAATGAGTTTCAGTTTATATTTATCAAAAAATAGGAAGTGTTACAAACACGTTTATATCCTCATTAATCCATTATTAGTCTTTAAAAGACTTTTCTGGTAGTTTGACTCTTTTACCTTATTTATACCACCAATATTCAACTTTCATTCCCATCAGAGTTACCACGTTTCAATATATTGTATCTACATTTGACGACATGACGACCTCTGTGGCTCAGTGGTAAGCGCGTTGGCGCTCAAGCCGGAGGTTGTGGGTTCGAATCCCGCCAGGGAACAAAAAATATTTTCTGTGTTCCTGGGTCATGGATGTGTATTATATAATAAAAAACTTAAATATATGTATAGCCACCATAGTATAAAAAGTATTAAATATATTTCCATTGTCTGGTACCCGTAACACAAGTTCTTCGAGAACTTACCACGGGACCAGATTGACGTGGTGTGAAAGCGTCCATAGATATTATATATACTTATTATATTTAAAAAAAAACTTCCAATTACATTCAGCACTCCGATCGTTTAAAATTCAACTTTAAATTGTGTACATACTCAATGTATATAAAAACTTGTGTTTCTATCAGACCATGCCTTTGTTCTTGCAACAAAGAAATTTAGAAGTCCAACATGGTCTTAGGTAATCGTACCATTTAATTCGTTTGGACGCCCTCTCCCTCATTTCCTTTATTCGCCAAACAATAGATTCGGAGATTTGGATGTGTTATGCCATGGGCTTTGTGGGGGCATATCGCGTTTTGTTATTGATTGCCGGCAACAGGTTGCTGGGGCGTCGCACCCCGCGCACCCACCTTCACTTTCTTCACTGGTTCAAGAGCCTCCAATTTAACTTTGGCTTATTTGCTAATATGAAGTGTGAATGTAAAGTCTTATGAGGACACGCGACACATGGCGTGGATCGTGAAAGGATTTCAAAAGCGATAAAGGACAAGGAATCGGCCTTTGTTACCGCATTCCTGTACAGCGCTATAAGTTAATGTTGAGGTATTAAAAAAATATGTTAATGTTACGGAATTAATCTGAAATATAATTTCTTTTATTACATTGAGGTATTGTTATATTATTAGGCGTTCGCACTAAAAATATGTACTCAAATTCTATTCTCTTGTTGTATATAATTTGCCCGATTTTAATTACTATGACTCCAAGTTGTAATGAACTTAGGATTAGCATACGAAAAAGGAAAAATCCTGTTTCGTATCCTAATGGGGTCAGTTTGAATGAAAATCATTCATCATTGGAGCTGGCCTGATTCTTTGTCTTTCGAGCATGATACCATCCGAGAACCTTTTTTTTTGGAATGATCTAAACTAGTAGACTAAGGTCTGTTCTAGCTTCACCTATCTATAGGCGAGGCCACGAGGTTCAAACCCTTTCTAAATTTTAGTGTGTTTGGAGGCCCTTTTGAGGCCCCCGTCTCGTCGTCTAAGAGACGGGGCATCGATGTGAGCGCTGGGCTTCTAATTTCCCCCTGTCGATCACGGGACCGACGGTCGTAAGCAAGGCCACCTACGGCGGAGGCGGTGTTGAGTGCATGTAATGAGTGTACTGTTTATTAAGGCGGGATGCCCTCGGTGGGAGAGGGAAACGATTATAGGCAACCGTGATAGGAACTGCAGGATCTAGGAGGACGTTCCTCGGCCTCCCACGCAGACGATGTAAGTCTGAATCGGGAACATAACTAGCGGCCTATACGACCAGCGGATTTGCATGATTATTGGCTCTTTCGAAGTACCTTTCTAATTTGCCTTTACCCAGAACCCTCACCACAGTCTCACCGTACATGTGACCAGTATTATCATTTTAGTCAATGTTTTCGCGACAACTTTCCCCGTTTTATGCCTAAGAACTAATAAAGTTGATTGACCATTTTAGTGTTCTTCAAGCAGTGTATTCGTAAATATACTAGTGTTTACATAGCTTAAATAACATTTGTATATTTATCTTTATCTGTTTTATATTCATATTTAAGCTTTACGATGTTGATGTGGTTTCATATTCTTTGAATTAGACATGTTTACACTAACGAGAGGTTTAAGTAATATGAACTGAGGCTACACGCAAAAAAGTAAGTAGAGGTATGTAATCATCATAACATAAATAAGTTCTTGTAAATATCAACAGTCGCTATGCATCACTAATATGTACTTAATGTGAAAACATTTTCTTAGAAAAGCTTCCAGATGTGTGTCAATGATGAAAATGAGTGGTAGCTATAAATTATTTAAAAAAAAATGTTAAAACTTCTTAAAATTACTTTTTAGGTTTTTGTATATCTTGAAGCGTAGCTCAAAGTCTTGTCCAACTTCAATACGACCAAGTTGAAGCGCGTTACAATTTATGTATTTCGGTTTAGCAAATCCAGCTTGTCATATGTGTCAACAAGGAAGAAAGTCACAAAACGAGAGGTGTCACGAATGACGATGACGCCGTCTAACGAGATTATAATGTGGTGTTAACGAGTGCTGTTATTGCATTCCCTATTAGTGACTGTATATAATGAAAATAGATTGTGACCATGGTTGCTGTAAAGTATCCGAAACGTCGGGCTTGTAAAAAACTTAATAAACCGTTATAAAAAAATAGATTGTGTTTAGAATTTTTATCATATTATAATTTTTACTATAGAATTATAAACTGTGAGACAGGCCAAGTATTGTGGAACCTTATGTAGTAAAGTTCGTACATAATGTAAGACATTCACTACGTAGGTACGAACGAAAATATTAATCCTGCATAAAACTAAGCAAGGAATCAAAGCGAAGTCTGATAGCAAGCCATCCAGACTACATTTACACGGCAGCGTTTACACGATAAATCTAGCAAAGGCCTTTTTCTCAATTCGTACAATTCACATCACAATACATTTTTATCAGAAGCCTCCGAAAGCTTGTTTGACAAACAACGTCCCTACGCACAGGATTCGTTGAACTTGACAATAATTTAAATTTTGAGGACGCGTCGTCCGACGCAGCTGCCGAGACAAAGGCTGGTTCGAATGTTCCTGTGATAACACACTTATCTACAGGAGCTGGTATACGTGCCTAACGTACCGTGGAATGATAAAAAGGGGACTGGTTCCGACTTTTAATTAGTAGTAGTAAAATGCCGGAGCTTCAATTTTGTGTGACATGAAGATAGCAATATTTATACAGGAACCAATGAGGTCGCTTATTTACAATTAAAAATTATAAGTATTATGCTTACGGGAGATCTGTACCATGGTCGGTGTATAGGAAACTTCGGGTCTGTAAAAATGTTAATAGACCGCGATAAAATCCGTAATAAGTGCTTTCATTATTATAATAAGTGAATTCGCGTGAACATTAATATTAAATTTATTGACTATCCTTAAGAAAAGATCTTATGGAATAACGGTATTGGAAAGAATGTCAGTCTCAAGTAAAAAAAAACCCACTCATAACCAGTAGATACTAGATGGAGATACAGAACAAAGTAGAAAAGATAAAAGAAAATATCACTACATTCTAACTAGCTCGTAATAAACTTTCCTTGATTCACACAAATCATTATAACACGTCTTGTTATAAGTTGGAAGCGAGGAATGTTACATACATCACAAAGGCTGATATCGCACACACAATTGCTTTGTCATCAAATTACTTTTGAAGACGTAGAGAGTGCCGTGCCATTCGTTATAACTTTCCAACAGAAAACGAGAACATTTCTCTAAATATTACAATGTTTATTCATTAGATAATTAGAGATTTAATGGCGGATACGGACTAATAATAATAATTTATTATTGAAAGTAAACACGTAATTATTAATAAAATAATATAAACGTCATTTTAAATTTTTCTTCGAGTTTTTATTCCCTTTCTGCAATCTTTGTGATTTGGAATTTAACAATTACTTTTAAAATAAATCAACCTATTAAATTCCAATAGTAATAAATCTTAAACCTATTTTGAAATGGTTTTATTTAATACTAGCAGTACATACTACATATATAGTGGAGCTACATCCACGAGACATATACATGAGATACAACCGACTAGACACTTAAATTAAACAGCAGGGTAACACAAACGGATCTATCATGACTTGATCGATACTAAATACGCATTAAGAAATACATGTAATCGTTTTTTTCCGGATGGATCTATGCGAATGGCCAAAAGGCCCTAATGCTTTATCTGACTATTGTGAGCCGATTTGGCTCACTTAAGCTTGATTATTAGTTGGGGCTTGCCCCCCGCCAACCGTGAAATCTACGACCCCACGGTAGACTAGTTTTAGCGTTATGAAGGAGACTTATGACAAAGACATAATAGAGAAGGCTCATACATGCAAAACAATTCCATAGACAAAGCTACGCAATCTGAAACACAATTTGGGCACCGATAAGGCTTCACCGTTCCGAAGCCTACACCGCAATAAAGAAAATGTGCTTACATAAGATAAGCAATTGGATATGCTAATACATCCTTAAATTATAGGCACGTAACATGTTTCGAAGTCAATGGACCGAATAACTATTCTTGCCGTTTCCCAGGAAAATGCGACTGATTATGCAGGAAACGAACAAACCGAGTATCAAGATTATAATAAGGCTTATTAAAAGGCAATACACGGATCGATACGAGTGAAGACTTAGACGTTTTCCGCCGGATATGGTTGCTATGGAAATGTATTGATACCTCGAAAATGCAAACAAGTTTTATTACTAAGTGGATATGTTATATTTGAAAATATATGATAATATCTGCGCCAATTTGGATTATATTACACTTACTAGGACTAGGACCTTCGGGCGCAGCGAGTCCCACATACCCACTCATGGGGAGACCCACTCCCCGGGCGGGATGCCTCAGAGCATTTCCAGGCGTAAAAAAAAAAAAAAAAAAAAAAAGACTAGGACCTTACTTTCGCAACGGTTCCTAGTAGCATATTATAAAATAGAAATGATTTTCGGAGTCCAAAGTTGTTACACCGGTATAGAAGCGTGAAGCGTCTATCAGTTAGTACTTAGTAACGTGTGCTATCCTGCTGTGGAGTGTGACCGTTCGCCACTCGTTCGTTTCTGCATATTATTTGCAATACATAAAAGGAGTTTTTTTTTCATAATTTAAAATCAATTCTCGTCCGAAATCGTTAGTGGGTTTATTTACCCCGATTATGTAAAGTGATGATAGTGAGTAGATATTATATATGATAAAAGTAATCAAATTTTTTTCAATAAAATTTTTTTTATGGGTATGTATGCTTTTATCATCATCCGTAACTCATTTCCATCTACTGCAATAGGCTTCTTTGAACTTGCCAACATCAATGCCAGTTGATGTTGATGGACCTTCTGATTTCCCGCCACTCGTATTCAAACTAGAACTTGTACATGTTTCATGTTCGTCATCAGCCTTTATCCGCCTACAGCTGAACATAGGCCTCCTTAAACGCCAAGACGATCGATCCCTTGCCACTCGCATCCAACACGGATCGGTTACTGCAGCGTTATCTTCCCACCCGGTTAATGGTCGACCAACACTTCGTCTTTGTGCATATTGTATGCTTTAGGAATATTAAATAAATAATATAGTATTTATTATATATGATTCTAATTAGCAACTATTCACCGCACCAGGAAATTTGATAAGCGATTGCCTCAAACAGAAGTATCCATGGTATTTACTATTTACCCGTTTTGAACGCCCCAAATAACCCCTGACCACATTATAGTATCCGCAAACCGGTTTTCCACAGTATTATTTTCCGGATTATTGGTTTCAAGTTTTTGTATATCAAAGAAATAATAATCCAGTCATTACGTAAAATTTATTTGGCTTGATCGGTCCTGGCATCACCACCACCATAGAACTAACGTTACTAATATCACGCGAAGAATAAGCTCGTGGAAGTGGCAGTGGGCTGGTTACACACTCAAGAGAACGCATGGCCGATGGGGCAATAAGGTTCTAGAGTGGAGGCCGCGTTTAGGTAGACGAAGTGTTGGTCGACCATAATTAACCGGGTGGGAAGACGATCTCCGTGCAGTGGCCGATCCGTATTGGATGCGAGTCCCGAGTAGTAAGGGATTGGCCGTCTTGGCGTTCATTGCGGGAGGCCTATGTTCGGCAGTATTGTCTCGCCGTACTTTAAAAAATATTACAGAAATCTCTGACCACACAAAGAATACCGGGGAGCTTTATAAAGTTTCATCATCATCTTCTTCTTCATCATCTTCATCAGCTTTTATCCGTCCACTGCTGAACATAGACCTCATTCAATGAACACCAAGACGACCGATCCCTTGCCACTCGTATCCGACATGGACCGGTTACTGCACGGAGATCGTCTTTCCACCTGGTTCCCTTCATAAAGAGGTTTAGGTTCGATAACTTCTGTCTGTTTTCGAGTTGCCCCGGGCCTAACAGTGGAACGACAAAAGAAATCTTGATATATCAGGATCATCATTTTTTGAACTTATTAAGAGCAACATATTTAGGTGTGTTATCAAAATCGACAAGCGTGTACTGGGTGTGTTCTGGGCCATTAAATGTGGTCATTGATATTAACAAGCGTCGCGTTTTAATTAACAGTAATTAATATTACACGATAACACGCCGCTGGAATGTTACGAAATAATAATTGTCCGGATTACTAAAACAATATTATCAAAAGGTCCTTGTTGTGGTCACCGGTTTTTCACTATTCAATGTACAAAATCTAATTTGGGACGGCAAATTCCTACTTGATATTCAGTTTTAATCAAAAGAAGGCTGTTATTTTTTATGTACGGAGGTCGTCTGCCTATGAAGTTGATGGCTGCTTCTCAACTGTCTGTTCTTTAGCGAGCGAACACTTGTAGAATTGCGGTACTTTATTTTGACGTCGTTGCTATTTTGTCTAATTTGAATATAGCTATTGACCTAAAACCTAGTGTCTTTAGCAATACGTAGCATTCATTCATGTCAACAGGCTTGTCAAGGCGTTGTCTGCCCTGAAATGGTAATTAGGAGGTTTCAGTGCTAGGAATTTCCTTACATTCTTTCTAAAACAATAAAGCTACTTGATGGAAAAATAAGAAGAATCAACAGTTCTCCTGTGAACCAGATTGCTGTAAAGTTTCTGAAGCATTTTTATTTTTAAACCGCGACAAAATACTTCAAATTTTGACGTGACAACGTCTTATAATTCGATGGAGCCGGCTGCACGAATGAAAAAAGATGACGTATGCGGCGTTACCTCGCTCTGAGGCGTTCCATTTTCTTATGACGTTGTCATGTTCAACTATCGTCAGTAAACCGACTTTACAGACAACCGATTTTTTTTTTCATTATTTATATTCACAATAATCATACTCATACATCAACATTGTCGTTTTAATACATGCATTTGAATCGAACCATCATATAAATATTTAGGTATTAAAATTCTAACATTGGTGACACAATTACCTACCTTATAAAGTTAATAAATCATGTTTATACGTATACTTGGCTTCCTGGGATAGCATCGCTCCCGGGTAGGGGGTGGAGATTAACAATGGGCCCGCATATGGCCACTATATCACGCAATCTCGTTCCGCTAACACTATTTATGGAACCCTCGGAAACGCATATATTTTCTGATCTTAAGCGTATCAAAAAAGCTTGAAACAAATTTAACACCTTTTTCCTTTTTACGTTTAGAACTTAGACTAGAAAACGGTATAATATCTCATCAGGTGTCATTTTCAGGCAGTATCATGTACCTTCTAAAGTGAACGTAAATCAAAGTATTGTTTTTACCAATTAAGTGTATTGATTGGTGTAAGTTTTTAGATCTTAAGTGTTTTCGGAAGCTTTATTCCATCAATTTGTTTTAATGACTAGCTGTTGCCCGCAGCTTCGCCCGCGTTAACTTATATTTACAGCTGTATACGGATTGATGATGATTATCTTTATAGCCTAAGTTACTCCTTATAACATCAGCTATCTGTCAATGAAAGTCCCGTCAAAATCGGCCCAGTCGTTTCAGAAATTAGCCGGAACAAACAGACAGACAGACAGATAGATAAAATTTTTAAAAAATGCTATTTTGGTATATTTGCCGTGTATATATTCATATGCATTTAGTAAAAAGCGGTTATTTTAATATTACAATCAGACACTCCAATTTTATTTATCTGTATAGAGTATAGATAAATTATTGGGCTTAATTCAGTGCCTTGTGGAACACCCACAATCATAATTGTTAATGAAATAAATTTCAATTAACGTTTAATTTGATAGTACTAGGAACACAGTGGTTTTTAAAATAAGATCATTGTAACTTTTACAATAAAGAAAATATTAATTAGATATATCAAACAAACACGATGACGGGCTGATGTTGATGAAAATGCATAATAACCAACCTTGTTTCCGTTATTGCCTTGTAATTTGTAACGACGCAGTGAGCGAAGATTATGTTTGGTAAACTCATTTCCTGGTCGGCCCACTAAATTATATTTGGGTAACCCATATCCTCGCAAACGGGATGTTGGAAGGTAAGCGATGGTGGTATTCAAAACATCGTTCGCTAGAATATGGGGCAAATCTTAAAACGGGATATTTACCATGTTTTGTCAAACTCTTGTCGAAAATTACCTCTTTGCTACATTAGATAGAAGCGCACTTCTTTGGGACAAAAGGTGATCTTGGCATGGAAACTGGGTTATAATAATATAGTAAATCGATAGTTTAATACATTTATAGAGCTCTTGTTTCACATAGAATAGAATACAATTTACATGCTTCTCTGTGGCCTGCCTGTTAGTAAGACCAACAAAAAATATTATATACAAAACATGTATATTATAACTGTTTAAACCCCGAATGCGATGGCATCAGGCATATTTTAATTAAACGAAACTTATAATTAGGTATTATTGGAATGGAGTTGATGGTAACGGGAGCAAATTTAAAATTCTCGCTGTGTAGTGGAGCAGATGGTGTTTGTTTTGGGGATCCACTTTTATTGCTGTATTAGGTGGCAAGCTTTAAACTTTATATTAAACTTAGACACGTTTCTACCCCCGGCTTCGTCTATGTCGACTTTGTCGACATTATTTCGTCTACTGACTAACACTGATCTATTTTACCGGTGTGAGGGTTGCGCTGTGCCGCGCTCCTGTTTGTTCCTGTTTTTTTTTCTATCGCGAAACAGCTTTGCTGTGTGTCGGAAAGAAGTGGCAATGTAATTACTGGCACAAAGACTTAATATCTTATCTCATAGGATATTTATCATGTGTTGCCTTTTTTTTTCTTTAACGCCGGGAAATGCTCTGAGGCATCCCGCGGGGGAGTGGCCCTCGCTGCGCCCGACAACGGTAAATGGACGCAGCTCTACCCACTAAAACCCGGCGAGTGCCACCAATGCCGCCTTTGGTGAGGTGCCCCGGATCTAGAAAACAAACAGGGCACCTCGACGGCCAGTCAGTCCCGCAAGGGACCGACGCCACCTCCAGAGGGGTTGTCCCACACCTCAAAACAACCCCTCCCAACGTCGGGACAGTACAATGGGCCCCTTGCCCCCTGCTCTTCTGTCTCCTCTTCTTATAAGAGGGGTATAAAGAGCCCCCTCGGCCCAATTAGCTTCGCCCAAGGTGCACCGCTCACCCTAGGTTACTGAGCCCGCCAGGCCCCACCATGGTGGGGATCATGTGTTGCCTGGGCTAGTCTCAGGTTAACTTGGTTATATTCATGGGCAACGCTGATCACTTGATGACCATACGGCTCGCCTGCCCAAACTATAAACATACAATACTCATATCTCTTTCTCATCGTAAGAATCTCATTGCTAAATATTATCGCTTTAAGCGTGAAATGGGTAACCACTCAGACACACACATGCATGCACGTACGTACGAAATCACACATACACACCTTGAGATGATCGAATCAATCATTAATGTACTCCAATTTGAGCTATCTCTCGACTAAGTCAGTAACCTACATACAATCACTTACAATATGTATATGTAGAGTATGAATATAATATATGAGAGAGAATGGCTTACCATTCTTTGGAAAATACGTCTATGGTTTAGAATTTCGATGGCCGTTATATTCCGTTAATTAATATTAATAGATAATAATAATAATATCAACCCTTTTATGACCCACTGCTGGGCACGGGTCTCCTCCTCGAAATCAGGCGAGGAGGGTTTTGGACCATAGTTCACCGATGCGCTGGCCTAATGCGGGTTGGTGAACTTCACACACCTTCAAAGACTTTTAATCTTATCAGGCATGCAGGTTTCCACACGATGTGTCCTTCACCGGTGAGCAAGCGATGGTCTCATGTTCAGATGCACGTAGAAATTTAGAAAAACCCATTTCTAGGCATCTAGACCCATTTCTAGGGTCAGGGTCGAACCCGGACCTCTCGGCTCTCACTCAAGAGGCCGAGCCCATACCCACTGGGCCGTCGTCGCACACTAATAGATAATACTTTAGATTTTTTGCGCTGGCCTACAACGTGCTACCTATTTCTTTGCTTTACATATATAACTTTAGTTCATTAGTCTCGGTACTTCTTTCCGAAACAGTTTCAAAACCTGAATCATTTCAAACGCACACAAATCTCTTGGACAGATTTGAATGTTGCATGTTAAATCTTTACTTTAGTGAAGGTATTTATTCCATACTTATAAGATTTTAAATTTACATGATTCTTTTCGATTTTAATTCGCTGAGGTCGATATTTACACTTACGAAAAGTTTCGAGTCTTGTTCCCGAGAAGCTTCGAGTTTCGCGAAATTAAAGTGAAAAACATGGCAATTTTAAATAGTTTTAATGTACATTTTATTGATTTCTACAAGGTGATAAATTTTCCTTTCACAGGTTCATTGTGTGTAAAGTGTATGTACCCTTCACCGCTCAGCTGTTGGCGTCCTCCTGTCGCTGGCCGTGCTGGGGTGTCGGCGATCGATATCGACCGTCCCCGCAATAGCCCATCTCCGCTTTCATTATTATTCCGTGTAACGTTACAGTACGAACTGTTCATAAATAAGGCCTGCTCCTTACTATTAACTTATTTCTAAGAGAATTCGAAATACGATGTTTTTCTGCGGATATAAAAACTAGTGACCTAACCAGATGTCCTGCAACAGCGCGCCTAGCGTGTTCAAAAGCTGAACCTGACTACACATAGCAATCCAAAAAAGCACGCAATCACATAAACCGATGAAGCTACCCCGAAATTCAAAATTCCCAAGACTAGCGATACCCACTCCATCTAGCTCGGCCAAAAAACATTTTTTTTAAACGGTTGGTAAACGACGGAGTTATGGCCGAACAAACATAAAAAATCATACAAACATCCGAATTGAGAACCTACTCCCTTTTTGTCGATTCGATTCGATTCGAAGTCGATTAAAAATAGTATTAACATTCATTACCATTATATCATCATCATAAGCCCGCTGCTATGTATTTGCTTACACCGGCAATCAACTTTGAAGCTACCGTTCCCTAGTATCACAGTCCATGAAACTACACTGTTCCCTACACAGCTAGTATTGTAATACGTCAAGTCATCTCATCATATAAAAAATCGACTGATACTCTGTCGTCCTGAACGAAGAATTTGTTTTATTCATTACCATTTATTTACACGCTATACAAGTTTGGCAAATGCAATCTAAGGCTAAGGAAGTAGGTACTGCCTTTGTCAATTTTTTTCTTGTAAAAAAGAGAACCTTTAGTTTTCAGCACGTTTAAAGTCTCTTTAGTGTTTAGTAGCTCACAAATTTAATTACTTTTTTATTTTTAAAACTGTATTTATTTTTAGCCTAATAATGATGTAAGTGTTATAATAAAACAGCTTTACGAATTTTATCACTGTTTATTAAGATTTTTATAACTATAGACGATATTTAGGATACTTTTCAATATTTAATTCCACCACCGGACATCGCGTAAAAGCTCCAAATTTCACCCTCACCATCTCGATGTTCGTAAATCAACAACTCGATTTTTACGGCATTTCCTGCCTCGCACAACGAATATATGGAATCAGTTACCACTTACGGTGTTTCCGAACCGTTACGAATTAGGGAACTTCAAGAAAAGAGCATACTCCCATTTGAAAGGCCGGCAACGCACCTGCTAACCCTCTGGTGTAGCGGGTATCAGTGGATGTCGCTATGACTTACAATCAGGTGAACCGACTGTCCGTTTGCCCCCTCTCTATAAAAAAACTTCACCATCGTCACAGAACGTAAATTGTACAAAACGTCGAGGATGTCTTCTCTTTTCTCTGTAATCTCAATGAACTGCAATAATTTGGTAAGAGCTAGTGCCATGCTGTATTGCAGCCGAACTGGGCCGGCATGACCGGGGTGATACCTCTCGCTCACATAACACCGGCGTCAACTGACAGCTATGCCGTCGCGTTTCGTGCGGTTTGTGAGTTTCCGGTGGCGCATTGGGGGGATAGGGAAAAGGAGGGCGGCGCATCTCAATGGCCTCGTTTGCCCCCTGATGACATAAAAAAACCATAAAAGTTGGTTTCATTGTAATTAATATTTGTTTTAAACTTAGCTACTATTCTCAATATATGTAGTACAAACTTGCCTCACAAAAAGGCCTAAGAGCAATGAAGGTTCTTTCGTTTAGAGAGCGCGGTACAAATTAACTCTAATGGTGCTGGTCTCAGGAACGGACTGCGTGAGGCAACATCATAACCATAAAAGCCACGTCTTTCACAATAACATCAATTAACAGTAAAACACATAATAACTGCTGTACTTAAGTTTCTTATCTGCGTTCATTGTTAAATGTTAAGGAACAACCACAATCTAGCCCAGAGATTTAAGCTTTTGTTACGTGGAATAGAAGACCTCTGGTCGAGTGGTCAGACTAGGTCACTTTACGCAGCGGTCGCGGGTTCGTATCCCGCCATGTGCCAAATTGTATGACACATATAGAATATAGATGTCTGAACCGCGTCATGGATATTACATTTTTTAATGACATAAGGAGGCAACCTAGAAGTCGGAGCCATGGCGACTACCGACGCTCATAGACATCTGGACAACAAGAAGCTATGTAGATGCGTTGCCCTTCTTTCCCCGCTACCGAAAACTCACAAACCGCACGAAACGACGGCGTAAATTGACAGCATTGCAATTTACGCCGTTGTTATGTGAGCGAGAGGTACCACCCCGGTCGTGCCGGCTAAATTCGACTGCAAAGCAGCATGGCGCTACCTCTTATGTATTATTTCCGTTCGTTGTATCCGTAACACAAGTTTTTACGAACTTAGCACGGGACTAGGTTAACGTGGTGATAGCTGGTAATTATTTACTATTAATCTTCGATCAACAATAGCAATTTATAAATCTTTCATCATAATGCATTTGACGGGATTCGAACCCAGGAACCCGTATGAAGCCATATGCCATTTCCTAGTTATTCATAGAGTTCCCTAACTATAACCAGTACTAAGCAATATAAAATTATTATATAAATATTATATAATTTTAATAATAAATATTATTATTAAAAGTAAATCTCAAAATTTGTACTAAAATGAAGACGCGCTAATATTAAAATTATCAGGAATCAAAATGAACAGGAAATACATTTTTCAATTTTCGGGCGGATAACGGTGATAAAATCTATATAGATAAATAAAATTGGAGTGTCGGTTTGCAATATTAAAATAACTTTTTACTATACGAATATATACGCATATGGATGTAAATACGGTACCTAAATATACCAAAATATTTTTTTTTTTAATTTTGTCTGTCTGTTTGTATATTCCGGCTTATCTCTGAATCGGCTGGGCCGATTTTGATGAGACTTTCATTGGCAGATAGCTGATCTCATAAGGAAAAACTTAGGTTATAAAAATAATCATCATCAATCCTTGTACGGCTGTAAATCTAAGTTAGCGCGAGCGAAGCTGCGGGCAGCAGCAAGTTATAAATAAAATAGAAATTATATTCGAACAGGTGAGTTATTACGAACAATTTCAAAAATTGTTCATGGATGGAGAGACATGAATAAAACAGCGGGTCTATACGGCTCAGAGGAAGGTTCCGACCGCATCCTTCCGTTCGCATCACATTTTATACCCTGCCTATTGAAACTTCATCATCACTATCAGCCTTTATCATGCCCCATGTGAAATGTCAAGGTGCCCTGTTGCTCAACAGATTCGGGGCACCTCATCAAAGGCGACATTGGTGGTACTCGCCGGGTTTCATTTGGTAGAGCTGCGTCCACCTTACCATCTCTCTGCCTGCAGGATGCCTAAGATCATTTCCTGGCGCAAAAAAAGGAATGTCATTTATGTGTTGCCTATCCTGAGACATGATGTCCTACTCTTCCTTCCGAAACACAGCTAAACAGCTAAACGGGAGAGAAATAAGCAGAATGGTGGTATCGATACAGGCGGGATATCGTGGTGCACCGCGCCACGCTCATGTATCTTTACACATGTTATAAGTATTCTTTCTGTGCGTTTGTATATGAGTTAACTCCTCCTCAACGGCTGGACTGATTTTGATAAAATTTGTGTGTGTTCAAGTAAATCCGAGAATGGTTGTGATTCGTAATTCGGCCCACTACAATATGTTTTGTACAGGAAAACATGTCGGATCTTCTAGTGTATTTAATATTTATATACATTTATTTTCGTTCTCATTACCCCTAACACAATATCTCAAGAACTTACTACGGGACTACACACACTATTTATATAAATATAATATGTCCACAACATCTCGATTTTAATCAGCTGCCACCTATGGTGGTTTCCGAACCGATACGACTTAGGGACCTTCAAGAAAAGAGCATACTCATATCTAAAAGGCCGACAACGCACCTGCTGATCCTCTGGTATAGCGGGTGTCTGTGGATGTCGCTATTCACTTACCATCAGGTGAACCGACTGTCCGTTTGCCTCCTCTTCTATAAAAAAAAATGTGATAATCTCTCTCTCCATTCAAGAGTCTTGCTCTTGCCGGTGGAGCAGTCGTCAATCCTTCGCTAACACCTTCACCTCCTGATACGATACGACCTGTATCTTTTCCTTTATCTGTTCCATATAAGTTCTCCTCGGTCTACCTCTTCCTCTCTTTCCCTCAATACTTCCTTCTGTGATATTTTTGAAAAACGGGTTAGAAAATTTGATAATATTGGTTTATACTTATTTATACATTAGTCTGTTTCTCCGTACACGCAGACGTCTGGAAGCAATATCTTAAACACCCATTAATAAGATAACCACTTCGTTAATCTCGTTAAACAGGGTACGTTGAAATTGGGGTGTTTAACGAAAGCCCCCCTCCATCTAATTACCGTCAGCGAGATGGGATGTTGACACTTGATGAATATTTGGAGTAATTTGAAGTTTATCAATTTGGTGAGGCTTATACCTAAATACCAGGCTTGGTAAGGTTGTGATCCCGCTAAGAGATGTTTATTTATTAATATAAGTTGTACATTTGTTAAGAACGTATCATCATCATCATAATCATTTGACGACATTTGAGGTAGCTGGTTCGAATCCAGCCAGGACACAAGAAAGTTTTCTGTGGGTCATGGATGTGTATTACTACTAAATATATATATTTTTTTCTATCTATAAAACAATATTAGTAGGATACGAGCTGATACTCTTTATCAGCTCGTATCCTACTAATATTATAAACGCAAAAGTTTGTAAGAATGTATGTTTGCTGCTCTTTCACGCAAAAACTGCAGAATGGGTTTTAATGAAACTTTACAACAACATAGCTTATAAATGAGAATAACGTATAGGCTATAATTTATCCCTGTACTCCCACGGGAATGGGAAGTACGCGGCTGAAGCCGCGGGGCGCTGCTAATAGGACTTTAGAAAAATAATTCTGAAAAAGGTAACCAGAACTACCACTTATAAAGGACGCTATACCATTCTACTCGACGGTGATAGATATAAATTATAAAATGAGTGGACAAACCGCCATCTAAAATCTAGTTTGCGGCATTATAACAACTATAAAACACGAATATGCCAATAATTACTAATCGGTAATTAAGTAATTACTTCATCAGCGGCAATTATTGGACTAGTTTAGAATATTTAACGGCAAATGCTAATACCGATTAATTTATAGGCTTACCAAACATCGATGTTGCCCAAACGACAGGCGATACATCATAACATCGATTATGATAAATCGATTATAGTGAAAAACGGTGTGCATATTTGTTGCACAACACTTTTTGGTGCGGAAAATGCTCTGTAGCACCATCGGGTGGTTGTGTGACTTGGTTTTGAGCTCTGACTGTTCTCAGTCAGAGACTATTTTCTTTTGACGAGGGAAGGACTCCTAAAAGATTGTCCAGGTTTTCAAAAGGCAGAGCCTGGGATATGTGAAATTTTACTCACGAAAAATGTCTTGGTAGTCCGGCTGTTGAGAAGACCCTGGGATCTCTGGAGTAACTTCCCAAGTGCTTCTTTATATATTATATACGGGCCGCTTTAAAAGTATTAAATCTACGTTGTTATTAGAATGATCTGAACTGTCTCTCAAATCAGAGAAAATAATCTTAACCATTTTATATGTAAGTTTGTATTAAGCTTTTTTTATATTATGTAATATTTAGACATTTAAGTGACAGAACAATACCAAAGTCCCTGTTTTCGAGGGAAGGTAGAGGTGGGTAAGCTCAAGTAACCGCAATGCGACGCGACTCTACAAACTTTATGTTATTGTATATTGTTGAACCTTTTACTGTTATAATTAAAACAACTTATTATATAATAGATTATTTTTGAATTATTATCGTAGCAAAATAATAGTACGTATCAGTTTAAAGTTATATAAAAGTGGGGGTAAATGAACAGCCGATTCACCTGGTAGCAAGTGATCACCGACACCCAAAGACGGCGGCCACACCAGAGATATCAACCAGTATGGAAACAACGAGCAAACGCTCGAAACGGCACACTTACACGAACATACGCAAAGACGCGCTGCGCCACGCAGCGCTTACTACTGACAGCACTGCGAGGTTCGTTTGGGGTTTTCGTCGATTCGAATGATTGTGTGAGTGTGCCGTTTTGAGTATTTGTTCGTAATTTCCGTACTGTACCATATTTATATTGAGCCAGAGGTCTTTTTTATGTGAGTTGGACAGACAAACTGGCAGACGTGCGACCAGATGGTAGGTAAGTGGTCAACGTCGCCCATGAACATAAACTAGATTACCTGGAACTAGCACAGGCAACTCATCTATGTGTTGCCTATCCTGAGACATAAGATGTTAAGTCTCGGTGTCAGTTATTACACTGCCTGTCTTGCCCTTCTCTCTGAAACACAGCAAAGCTGTTTGACGGGAGAAACAAGCAGCCAGGAGCGCGGCACAGCGCATCCCTCCCACCGGGCTTGCTTTCAAAGTCGATAGATATAGCCCTGAATATACTAATTTACCTCATATCATCCGGCTTGGCTCAAACTACCTAATCTGCATAATCTATACTAATATTATAAAGCTGAAGAGTTTGTTTGTTTGTTTGTTTGAACGCGCTAATCTCAGGAACTACGATTTGAAAAATTCTTTCAGTGTTAGACAGCTTATTTGTCGAGGAAGGCTATAAGGCTATATAACATTACGCTGTGACTTATAGGAGTTGAGTAACGCGGACGAAGCTGCAGGCAACAACTAGTAGTTTATATTTAAAACCGAAACTGACTCTCTTTATTTTTAAATTTGTGTTTGCCTAGACTCTTTGATATATATGTGGCCACCAATATCTCCTTATCAGTATTTTGTTTGAATATCCTCTAATTATTTCGTTTTGTACATTCATAAAAGATTGGAAACAACCGTCAGTACGCTCTACTCATTCACAATACACTTCAATTAAATCTCAAAAACAAGCCTTCATTGAAATGTACTCTTAATGTAGCCCCCTATTTGCGTTAACACAATGACTCATACAAATCAACGTCCACATAAGTTGAAACATCGATTTGTTCAACTGGATAAGCCCCAATTATTTCCTACATAACGCACGAGTGAATCAAGCAAAAGTTTTAGTGAGTATTTCTAGAATTACTAGAATTTATCTAGGTTATCTGTAATTCTCTTTGATCTGTGATTTTAATAAAGTTTGCGAATTTTATTAATTACTAGTGCCTAATGCTTTGCCTGCCATAGTTTGGATTTACAGTAAATTAAGTATTTAAATTGATGCTGATTATTTTTATAGCCTATGTTGGTGTGAAAAGTCAGTCGAGTAGTTTATGAGTTGAATTGTGACAGACAAAACACGATAAAAGAAAAAATAATAAAATTACTTTTTACGGATTTTCTGACTAATGCCAATAACCATATGGTACTTATAATAACTTTGTGACATTCGATTATTTGACAGTTCCTTTAACCGGTTGCTGTAAACTGTAAAGTATCCGAAACGTCGGGAACGTACAATCTTTAGAGCTGCGATAGTTTATTGAAAATTGTTTTACTACTAACGTTCCATCAAAGTTTGGGTGGTATATTTTCACAAAAAAAAATTGTTCCAGATGTAAATATATCTATGAGTAAAAAACTTATTATATGCAGCTGCTAATAAATATAGATTATTAATAAAGTATAATTTTATCTTTATAAAAATCGTTCGACTAGATTGCATTAAGAAATAATAATTTAAATTTTCTATACAATAAGGTTAAAAAAAGGGAAAGGAAACGGAAGACGATCTCCGTGCAGTAATCGGTCCGTGTCTAGACTATCTACCCCGTGTTGGATACGAGTGGCAAGGGATCGGTCGTCTTGGCGTTCATTGAATGAGGTCTATGCTCAGCAGTGGATAGATAAAGGCGGATCATGATACAATTGGTATCATCACCCGCCTTTATCCATAAGTAAGGGCGCAACTCCACCCGGAGTGCTCGTCAAGTTTATCTTTGCATGAAAATGTATGATAATATTTCCACTGGAACCCACGTACATGCTACGCATTAATTGACATTGTGTTGCAATTGACAATCAGACATCTACACACACAACACACACACACACACAATCACACACGCACGCACACATAATATTAGCAGTAATGGAACATCTTAAGACAAATCTCGGGATATATCAGATGCAATAAATCCAGTGATGACAAGATATCCATCAATTATTTGCTAATTGGAACCAAATTCTCATCAGGGACTGGCGACAATGTAATCCAGATGAGTAATTGATAACGCAGCCTCGCTAATTATGATCCATTTAAATGAACGCCGGGATCTGTTATCTTGGAGTTCATCAAGCTCGACATAATTAATCGGGATAGTGAAGGATATTCGCGATAAACTCGGAATATTTTATTCTCTCTGGAAGATATATTTTAATAATATTACACCACGTCAAATTGGTCCCGTGGTAAGTTCTCGAAGAACTTGTGTTGCGGGTACCTGACAACGGAAATATTATATTGAATACCTGTATACTATACATATATTTAAGATTTTTATTATATAATACACATATTAATACACAAACATGACCCAGGAACACATTTTTTTTCTGGCTGGAGCCAAACCCGCTACCCATGGCTTGAGCGGCGAGCGCTAACTTTTGAGCCACAAAGGTCGTCATTATATTATTTTTATCATGCGCTTTAAATTTTATGAACGGCAATAGTTATGGTACGGTTACTAGGTAGAATGACAATATTAAGAAAAAAGAAGATAGACTTTTCAAATTAGATAGTCAACTAATAGCATATTTTTTTAACGCCGGGAAATGCTCTGTGGCATCCCACGGGGGAGTGGGTCTCCCCACGCGGGTATGTGAGACTCGCTGCCCCCGAAAGCTGGTAAGTGGACGCAGCTCTAGCCACTAAAACCCGGCGATTGCCACCAATGCCGCCTTTGGTGAGGTGCCCCGGATCTAATAAACAAACAGGGCACCTCGACGGCTAGTCAGTCCCGCAAGGGACCGACGCCATCTCCACAGAGGGGTTGTCCCGCACCATAGAACAACCCCTCCCAACGTCGGGACAGTACAATAGGGTCAGATTCCCATCCTCACCCCTTGCCCCCTCTTCTTATAAGAGCGGTATAAAGAGCCCCCTCGGCTCAATTAGCTTCACCCAAGGTGCTGGGCTCACCCTAGGCTACTGAGCGCCACCGCCACGTCAAGGCCTGAACCATGGTAGGGAAGTAATAGCATGATAAAATCATCAATGCAGTTGAAGACATAAGGGTCATCACTTAACACAATAACTCCATTTTTAATTAAATAAACACTTCAACACAATTAAATAATTAAATTAAAATGGGAATATGAAGCATCGGCTAAAAAATTAAAGATCATCAAATAGAAAATGTTGTGAGGAAACATCAAAATATATACAGTCGAATTGAGAACCTCCTTTTTAAGTCGATTATAAAGAAAGGAATCAGTTCTTTCGAAACATTAATATTACATAACTATAACCTTCCCCAAGTTTAGTGGCCCCATTAACGATCTCATTTGAAGTGCTCTCCAATCATAACTCATTTGTATACAAACACCTTATTGTTTCATGTTCAGTTACGCTCCACTCCATTCTGGTGCATTAAAAATATAATTTATTGATGGACTTTCGCCAACGATCCGTGATCTTTCGTTAGTTACTTGAATAAAAATCCAAACAGGTTATATTACATGGATGTTGTTACATCGCCTGTAATATTCACCAGCCTTCTTTGTATTATTAAATGTTTTGGATCCCCCGGGGGTGCGCAGGAGGCGCTACTTAATGCGTCTCCAGTAGGTAACGACTGCTTAGTAGCGGCCGGGCAGTCCCCCCTTACGAGGAGCAGTCTGACCTTCGCCGGGGCCAGCCTGTCGCTGAGGTGATTCTGTTGAATGCCTATCCGGGACCCCCAAAATGCGGCTGAAGGCACCCGCAGTGGTTTTAGTTTACAGGTTGGGCACTCCCAGTTGCGAGTCCCACATAGGGCCAGGATCTACCCGAGATCCTGGCTATATGCGTAAAAAGCATTTGCTCTACTATAACAAAAAAAAAAGTTTTGGATACCTGGAGTTTCTTATCTAATATTGAAGGCAAGACACTTCCTGGAACTTTAGTAAGAGGTAGTGCCATGCTGCTTTGCAGCCGAATTTGGCTTGCATGACCAGGGTGGTATCTCTCGCTTACATAAAACCGGCGTAAAGTGCTATGCTGTCGCGTTTCAGTTTCAGGTGGCCCATTGGGGGGAGGGGGGGGGGTAGGAAAAGGAGGGAAATATATCTGCATAATCTCTGGTTGTGCGGACGTGTGTGGGCGTCCATAGTCACCAAACGGCTTTGAGTGATCGTTTGCTATAAAAAAATCCGATATAACTAGGATTGCTAGTAGAGATTCCACATGGAAAATGAAAGTATCTATAACCTTTTTCTTTGGATAGATAAAACGTTACTTTTATCATAATCGTCCATTCATGATCCGTCCTCAGCTGCACATACATATACCACTTTCAATGAATGTCAAGACGGCCGATCTGCCAACAGGGCTCGGCACAAAGATTATCGTCCCATATCAAGCACTCCTATTCAAAACTAAATTAGAACAAAAAATCAAGGTAGATACGTAAAAAAAATATCTTAGCAGGAAATATATGAACAAGCGGAAAATATGATTCATCGTATAACTTATACTATTTTATCGTACATTTTAGCAAAAAACCACATAAAAACAGCTCTTAAATACATAAAGGTTATGCGCAATACAAAGTCCATCTTGATCCGCTTGTAAGTCACAAAAAAGGAACAGAGAAAATAAAAAAACTATGAATTTAAATTATAGTTTCCAACGGCCCTTTCAAAACTTTAAAAGTTGCTAACATAGTAAACTGCTAACTAGACAAACGTACGTAAATATATTTTAAAACTCGTACAATCAACTTTTTAGTAGCTGACAAGATTACATCTATAGCTAATTTTATACCAGCTAAAAACTAGAGTATTTCATAGTGAGTAGTTTACGTTCGAACCCACCTATGTTAAATAGATTGTAACTATGTGTCTTCACATAGAGCTTATAACTTTAAATTTTAACGAACTTTCCGTTCTGTCAAACTTTCAACTGCTCAAACTAGTTAAGTATATATACATGTTTTTAGTATCTAGGAAATCCTAATTTTAACTAGCGATGAGCAAATTATGAGTAATATATTTTATTATAAAGTTCAATATAGCATAACCTGAAAATACGCCGTATGCACCTTTTTGAAAATTACCCAGACCGGATGGTCTGTGTTTTATTCAATTGCCTCTATAGAATAGAAGACAAACAGACAAGCTATTTTTTTTTAATGTTAGTTGGATAGGCAAACTGGCAAACGTACCTACTGGTGGTAAGTGGTCGACGTCGCCCATGAACATAAAATAGTATACCTGGAACGAGCCCAGGCAACTCATTTATGTGTTGCCTATCCTGAGACATAACATATTACACTGCCTGTCTTGAACTTCTCTCCGAAACACAGCAAAGCTGTTTCACGGGGAAACAAGCAAGATGGTGGTACCCATGCAGCCGGGAGCGCGGCACAGCGCTTCCCTCCCACCGGTAAATCGTGATCGGCTGATATCGTGGGTATCACCAAAAACGAGCAGTCTTTGGTAGGATTTCCCTACCACTATTCAAGCTGTAAGGCTAAGGAGTAACAAGTCTTATTTACAAAACTCTTTTTGTATTTGATTGCCCATTTATTAGGAAAGGAAGGAGGTTATCTATTGTAGAGAATGTTCTTTTTTTTAATTTTCGGATGAATGAATCCTGGGGGACCTAGGTATCAATATATATTCCGACGTTACAAAACTTTTGTGTAATATCTGTTTGTCGTAACACTTACCCATAACGTAACAACTGTCAGGTTTACAACAGCCGCGGGTCTGCACTTCGATTACATGTCCCTCAACCGTTTCCACTTTCCACTGTGATGTATGAAGAGATATGAAGATTCTATGTACCCATTACACTTACGTCCAAGCTTATCGCTTCCTAACATTGTACCAGGTGTTATGTAAGACTTTCCGTGCCAGAAGCGGATTGGAACTACAGTACCCCAAACACTGCATAATTGATTTAAGATAGCAGAAGTAACAATATTTTTACAGGCATTTAGTAAAAACTCATTGCCATAAAAGAAAAAAATACCTTTTTTTCTGACATGATTCAATTGTTACCTATACCAAAAAAAATGTCTGTCACGGGACGTCTGATGTGAAAAATATCTATATTAGGATTCATGATTAATAAACATCTGTAAGGAAATTAATAAATATATAGTAGGTATATTATCTATACTAATGTTACAAAGCTGAAGAGTTTGTTTGTTTGTTTGAACGCGCTAATCTCAGGAACTACTGGTCCGATTTGAAAAATTATTTCAGTGTTAGACAGCCCATTTATCGAGGAAGGCTAAAGGCTATATAACATCACGCTGTGACTTATAGGAGTTGAGTAACGCGGGCAAAGCTGCAGGCAACAGCTAGTATAAGATAAACCTAGCATCATATTTACAAAACAATTTTTAAAATATGGAATGAAATGGGCAATGGACGGGAAGGACTAATGACGATTGAACAAAGACATTTTCGATGAAGTCGCTTAATATAATAAATCCTTTTGAATACATTTACTGGAAGATAATTCCTGCATTTTGCACACAATGTAGCAACAATTAACTTTGTACTGTGTTGTTGAACTGTGTAAATTCGTCATTCGATCCCATACTCGATTTTGAAGTCGTGATACGCCAACGACAAAATATTAGAGTGAGAAAAATGTACAAGATTGAGAAATACCTGAGAAATTCCAATTTTAATTCGTTACATAAAATTCCACTGTAATCGAGTCAAATCGTGCGCTAGTGAACTTGTCAATCGGTACAAGAGTACCGATTGACAAGTTCTCAATCAAAATCCTAAATTTCAATAGGATCGAGTCTCAAGAGTAAGCCCGCAGGTCGTATCGTATCAAGTGGTGAAGGAATTGGCAGTGTGAAGGAAGGATTGGCGATTACTTCACCGATCCCTTAAATAAAGAGAGATATTTACTACTGTATATATTTTTTTGAGGGAGGCCTATGTTCAGCAGTGGACGGATAGAGGCTGATGATGATGATGATGATATATTTTTGTACGTGACAGAACTAGTCTGTTTGTAATGGCCTGACAGATGTGTTTTATCTATCATGTGCAAATGATATTACTATCATAGTACATTTAAATGCATATTTGTTGCAGTTTCTATTTATACATTACTAACAGCGCCCTCTTGTTTCAACCGTGTACTTCTCATTCCCGTGGGAATAGGGATAAATTATAGCCTATACTCTGTATATGAAATGTTACTGTAAAGTTTCATTAAAATCCATTCAGTAGTTTTAGCGTGAAAGAGTAACAAACATACATCCATACATTCTTACAAACTTTTGTGTTTATAATATTAGTACGATATGATATTGAGTAATTTTGCAACACCACGTTATGTAGTTATGTAGTGTCGTGGTTACTGGTTACTGGTTATCTCGTAAGGACTTTTGTTACTGGTTGAAGGGATGCCGCGCGCCCACCTACATGGGTATTGAGTACGACGATCCTATTTATTAGTTTCACCAAACAGCCTTGCTGTACACCCAAAAATCCAGGACTGCAACGCGAGAACGAGTTCCATTTTTTTCTTTTACGCTGGGAAATTCCCTGAGGCATCACGCTGGGGGGCGGGGGGACTCCCCACGCGGATATGTGGGACTCGCTGCACACGAACGATGGTAAGGTGGACGCAGCTCTGCCCACTAAAACCCGGCGAGTGCCACCAATGCCGCCTTTGGTGAGGTGCTCCGGATCTATTGAGCAAACAGGGCGCCTCGACGGCTAGTCAGTCCCTCATGGGACCGATGTCACCACCACAGAGGGGTTGTCCCGCATCACAGAACAACCCCTCCCAACGTCGGGACAGTATAATGGGGTGAGGTTCCCGTCCTCGCTCCTAGCCCCCCCCCCCCCCAAATGTCCCCTCTTCTGATAAGAGGGGTATAAAGAGCCCCCTCGGCTCAATTCGCTTCTGGGATCACCCTAGGCTACTGAGCCCCACCGCCACGACAAGGCCTGAACCATGGTGGTGAAATAGTTTAAATATGAAAATAGCCACGTTAATTAAAAACCTTATATTTTATACAGGAGCAGCAGCGGTGGGAACGAGTGGTGGGCCTAGCCCGATAAAAAAAAAACCTTTATTTTAAAAAGTAAGATGTTGTTTTTTTCCAATATCGAGTGTGTGTCCAATAAATATCGGTGCTAGTGTTCCGTAACAAAGCCCCACATGTACACTTTCCACAAGACGTCGCAATGCACATCATACGCTCAATTACGTCGCAAAAACTAGCTCTCCAGTTAAGCTATCTATATTATTATTATAAAATTACATTAAAACTAGGTCTTAACTTGCGCTTAGCTGTCTATACAAATATAAGGAGGTAATGAAACCGTTTAATAACTTTATTATATTGATATTTTATGGTTGTGGTGCGGGCAACCTCTCTGTGGAGGTGGCGTCGGTCCCCTGAGGCACTGACTCACCAAAGGCGACATTGGTGGCACTTGCCGGGTTTTACTGGGTAGAGCTGCGTCTACCTTACCATCTTTCGAGCGCAGCGAGTCCCACAAACCCGCCTGGGGAGTCCCCACTCCCCCGCGGAATGCCTAGGAGCATTTGCCGGCGCAAAATATATAAACATGTATTTATATATATAAACCTAACTAACCCTACCTATTGAGATTTATATTCATACAAATCATCCCGCGCTCCTAAGAACTTGCTAGAAAGTTTTAATGAAAATATTATTTTGTATAGAAAATAACCATTATATTTTCTAATGTTTACGCAAATATAACTCATTTTAATGAAACAACTCTCCACGGATTTTATCACGGTTCATAAAGTATAAATTTTCCGGGTTGATCGAACTAATTAAATTATTAATGAATAACTTTGCTTTGGCACACTTCGAATAACTTTGTGATTCGGGAATGTAAAAATCCGTATAAAATTGTTTTATAATATAATCTATACATCTATATAGATAAATAAAATTAGAGTGTCTGTTTCTAATATTAAAATAACCGCTTTTTATTATTAAACTAGCTGTTGCCCGCAGCTTCGCCCGCGTTAACTTAGGTTTACGGTCGTACGTGGATTGAAGATGATTATTTATGATGCCTAAATTACTCCTTAATACATCAGCTATCTGTCAGTGAAAGTCCCGTCAAAATCGGCCTAGCCGTTGCTGAGTTTAGCCGGAACAAACGGTTATTTTAATATTACAAACAGACACTCCAATTTTATTTATCTGTATAGATACATACAGTACTTGTAAGTAACAAGAGGCCTTGTTCCAGCAGTGGACAGAGAAAAGTGATAGGTGGTGGATAGGCAGGTGAAAATGATGATAATGATACAAAAGTCGTACGCGGAATTCGATTCAAACAGTCTTCAAACTTCTAAATTAAACAGACATGTCAGAACAATATAAATTCCGTACACACTTACGGGTTACGGAACACGTCATACAATGTTCCACGGAACCGATCCGAATCCACTAAACCTAATAATAAGCACCTACGGTAACTTAATAGACGGGCTAATTTGAAAGGGTTGGAACAGGTTGGAACCATTGAAAACCCTTCAGCGTCTTTTCATGTTTTGTAATCTGTATTTTAACTTTTTAATCAAAGAGGAGAAAACATACTTTATGTTACAAACATTTTACAGCAACTGTAATTGGAACTTCAGGAGAATCTAGAAGATTCCAGAACCTTTATCAGTAGAATGGTTCAGAGCCAGCATATTTGGGTGATAAAATATTGCTTATTTCTTTCGCCAAGCAACTTGGTTCCGAAAAGATTGGTAAGTTTACGACAGAGTTTGATAAGATTAAGGCTACTTCGAGTAAACTCATTCATTTTACAGTAGGTACTCATCAGTCGATTATTCTGCGTCAACATTAATCTTCTATATCAAATACACAATAACACACATATATCGTTACACAAACTATTTATATTTAATACATATATAATACAAACCCACAAAACCTTGTGGGCACCACAAGGTTTTGTGGGTTTGAAAAGAGTGAAAATTCCTTACAGATGTACTTTTGAGCCGATGCACACATAACCACTGAACAAGGATTCCTCCGGGAACATCAAAGTGACGTCACTGTGTATAGGATTATTTAACAGGGTCAAATATAACTTCAAAAGGATCCACTCAAACGGCGTGTAATAATTTAATTCAAAACATGCCAATTTTCGGATGGAAATTTAAAAGTTATTCGAGAATAAAAAAAATATTGATGACGTATTATAATATATTTTTTCTTTAAAAAAAAAGATAAGATCTTTTTCGTACCTCCAAAACCTCCAATTAAACCAGACAGTCACATGCCAAATTATATCGTCATTGACTAAAAAGCTTTAGTAACATTAGCACTTTCTTAAATAAAACTTGCAAATAGAATTGCACAAAACATGAACAAGCTATAGTAGACCACTGAAAAAGCTGTATAAGCTATACAGCATATAAGGAACACACATCGTAACACTACGTAATAAAATGTCGGGAACTTGAGTAGACTCAAAGGCGTGCTAGTGACGGGCGACGGATCCTAAAATACTGCTGTTACTGTAGGTAGTTGTATTTATACAATACTACAAATTGAGTATTGGTTCGTATCTGGTAAAAATTGTAGAACTAAGACTATGTATATACACTGTTGATCAACGGAGAGAACAGCAACGAAGACATCAGATGATCAGACAGCTGAGTCAATGTCAATGTCGTAGTATTCGAGAGATTTTTACACTGCTGTAAAGGCTACAAGTATGACAATCTGATGTCTCAAGAGAGTCAGAGGTCAGGGAGACGTCAGGACACGTATGACTAGTCCCCCACCATGGTTCAGGCCTTGACGTGGCGGTGGGGCTCAGTAGCCTAGGGTGAGCCCAGCACCTTGGGCGAAGCTAATTGAGCCGAGTGGGCTCTTTGTACCCCTCTTATAAGAAGAGGGTACTAAAGAGCAGAGGGCAAGTGGCGAGGATGGGAACCTCACCCCATTGTACTGTTCCGACGTTGGGAGGGGTTGTTCTGTGGTGCGGTACCCCCTGTGGAGTTGGCGTGGTCCCTTGCAGGACCGACTAGCCGTCGAGGTGCCCTGTTCGTTTATTAGATCCGGGGCATCTCACAAAAGGCGGCATTGGTGGCACTCGCCGAGTTTTAGTGAGTAGAGCTGCGTCCACTTACCAGCTTTTGGGCGCATCGAGTCCCACATACTCGAGTGGGGAGACCCACTCCCCCGCGGGATGACCCAGAGCATTTCCCGGCGTTAAAGGGAAAAAAAGTATGACTAGTCCATAATGGGTTCAGGTGCAACTGTGCCTAGTTAGAGCTACTTCCACGTCGGCTAGTTCTGTAAGAATTCTTTCTTAGTCACTTATGATCCGGCGTTCCCGTTTTATCGGGATATAGAGGCACTTTTTAATAGAAGAGGGGGGCAAATGGACCGTCGTTTCACCTAGTGGTAAGTGATAAGCGACATCCATAATATAGATTCCATTGACACCCGCTACATAATTAGCACTTATATGGTTATATTGTTAACAAATATAATATATAAATAAGAGCTCAATTACGATACTTTAATATTTTTAACCGACTTCAAAAAGGAGGAGGTTATCAATTCGTCGGAAGTATGTTACCTGATTACTCGAAGATGGCTAGACCGATTTGAAAAATTCTTTTTTTGTTCTAAAGGGTATACTTCCCAAATGGTCCCATGATAAGGAAACCAGGATCTGATGATGGCATCCCAGAGAAATCGAGGGGAACTTTCGAAAATCGTAGGGGCGACTAGTGTTTGATATTTTTTTTTATAAAGTGTTTTGAAGGACTTCAATTTAATGAAGGTCTGGAGTCGATCTGATGCTGGAGCCGAAAGACAATCGAGAGAACTCCTCAACTATTTACATCAGTAACCTTGTGTTTGGGCTTGATTAATTTGTAATGATGAGAACTTTACACCTAGATGGGTTGTGACTGTCATTAGGGGTCTGATGATGAAGACAAAGGACAGTTAAGGGAACTCCTCAACAGTTTACAGTAGCTACCTTGTGTTTGGACTTAATTCATTTAAATTGATGAGAACTTTGTACCCATATGGGTTATAGGCGCCATTACAGGTGTGATGATGGAGACCATACACAGTCGAGGGGAATCCTCGACGATTTACAGCTTTAATTGTGCTTACTTCATACGGTAAATAATATAATGCCAAAATCATGTAATTTTATTACTTGTCGTTGTTAAATGAACAAAAAACAACTGTGGCTTGGAAGCGCATCATAGTTTTTCAAGGTCATACATGTATATAAAGTTTTACGCAATTCCATTTCGGTTTTTTCATTTGTTATGTAATGATTTAAACCCTTTCTATGTTCATCTCATTAATACAGCGCTATCTAATCTGAGCAACGCGTTTAATAGTTCTACCCATATTTCAGACAAATAAAATCAGTTATCGAATTTTGAAATCACTAAAAATTAAGAAATAAAAAATTTTTAAACATAAATTAAAACCGACTTCAAATTTAAAAAAAACTAAAAAGTAATAAAATAATTTCCTTAATCTTTGTGCCTACAATTTATAATCAACTTGTTCTTCTACTAATATACAATCTTTGCATTTACCACGTCATTATTGTTACTTTTGAAGCCGGTGTCGTATTCGTGGTAAATGCAAATTCACAAATTCACAATGCAAAAACACGTCATTATTGTTACTTTTGGAGTCGGTGTCAGCCAAGGTAGGTAGAGAGGTAGGTACATCAACGAATACGACACCGGCTTCAAAAGTAACAATAATTACGTGGTAAATGCAAAGATTGTATATTAGTAGAAGAACAAGTTGATTATAAATTGTAGGCACAAAGATTAAGGAAATTATTTTATTACTTATTAGTTTTTTTTTTAAATTTTGAAGTCGGTTTTAATTTTTGTTTTTTATGGAATATTTATAAAGTGGACGCCAACAAAACAAGATTTTGCCAACCTAAATATAAAGAGATTATGAGCCAAAAAAAGTTAGATTAGTTTAGGATTTTTAAGGTTCTTGGGATTTTTCACAGAACATTCGTAGAGTCTTTCTCAACAAAATGGTATTTGAATATCTGTTGTTGAGAATAGACTCAAGAATGTGCGACTTTGCCAACTAACAAAATTTTTTGTTTCACAAACAAGTTGGGTAATTACAAATTTTGTTGTCTTTCGTAAATGTTGATAAATGGGTAATCAAGGTTCTGGAGTGGAGCCTATGGGATTCTCGTCGATCCCAAACAAGACCTATGTCCTATGGACTAATCAGAGCTGATAATAATGAATTAACCGACCAATATTGCGTAATATTAAAGTACTCATTAATATAAAATTTGCACCAATCTAAGAACATGATAGCTATTGCAATTTCCTAATTCCCTGCATGGACTACCGTTCTAAACTTATTAAGATTGGTAAGCCATTGTTTGTGTTATAACAGGACAAACCAAGTCCCCACCATGGTTCAGGCCTTGTCGTGGCGGTGGGGCTCAGTAGCCGAGTGTGAGCCCAGTGCCTTGGGCGAAGCGAATTGAGCCGAGGGGACTCTTTGTACCCATCTTATAAGAGGGGACAAAAGAAGAAGGGCAAGGGGCCAGGACGGAACCTCACCCCATTGTAATACCCCGACGTTGGGAGGGGTTGTTCTGTGGTGCGAGACAACCTCTGTGGAGGTGGCGTCGGTCCCCTGAGGGACCCGTCGAGGTGTTTGCTCAACAGTTCCGGGGCACCTCACCAAAGGCGGCATTGGTGGCGCTCGCCGGGTTTTAGTGGGTAGAGCTACGCAGCTCTACCCACTACCCGAAAGCTGGTAAGTGGACGCCCACTTACCAGCTTTCGGGCGCAGCGAGTCCCACATACCCACATGGTGAGACCCACTCCCCCGCGGGATGCCTCTAAGCATTTCCCGGCATCGGTTTACTGACGATAGTTGAACGTGACAACGTCATAAGAAAATGGAACGCCTCAGAGCGAGGTAACGTCGCTTGCGTCATGTTTTTTCGTTCTTGCAGCCGGCTCCATCGAATTATAAGACGTTGTCACGTCAAAAAAAGGATAAACATTAAGTCCAAAAAAATTAAATATACATAATATATTGAATTATTAAAATTGCAATGGACGGAAAAAGGTTCACGTGTTTTACAGTAGCATAGACAGAGTCGCATTCGTTGACCGCATGCAGACGATTCCTAACGCATTTCTGCGTAGTTCAGTTGCGTTGTTATCCGAGCCGGAATCGTTGACGAGCCAGTACCCGCAGCCATAACAGACGTACACGGTACAACGCAAGGAAATGCGAAGAATGCGAGAATTTCTGCCTATACGAGACATATTCGTCTAATACTCATTACGGGTACTTAGACTAATGACTGTAAGTACTATTACTGGCATGCCATGACCAACTGTTGAATACATTTAAATTTTTAATAAATCCTGTGTTATCCATTCTTTTACGCAGCAGCAAGCTTAATTTCTTCTGTTTAACCCTTAACTATCCAGTAAGTATTTGTAACGTAACTGACCAATAGTGTCCAATAGACACCATTTTATAACGAAAAGTTTCTAGTCACTGGTACGTGATACGATTACAAAGACTACGATTATAACACAAACAAAGGACTGGGAGCCGCTATTGACTACCTGATACCATATGATAATATAAGTAAATAAAAAATATAAGAAAATATAAGTAAAATAAGAATATGGCGCCAAAAATCCCGCCATTTTGTTTCTTTTTTAAATTTTCATATACCCAGTATCACACTCACAGTAAATACGAATCTAACGACACATCTCAAACTAAAATCCATCGAGCCGTTCAGGCCGCAGAGCGTGCCAAATAACTATACATACTCTCGAAAAACATAACCCTTTTTCTGGCGCAGTCGGGTAAAAAACAATCTACCTTCACGGTCGAATCAAATAAAATATTATTGTGTTTGTACACTTGTGGACTGTGGAGTTATGAAGTACTCTTTTACTATTTTCGTTTATTAATAATAAATTATTCATTATAATGAAACACTTTTTTACGGATTTTATCGCGGTTTATTAAGATTTTTACAAGCCCGACGTTTCGGATACTTTACAGCAACCATGGTCACGGGAGGACTGAGGTGTCATACGTCCTAATGTTACAAAGTTATTCGAAACTACCCTATGATACATCAATACCTTGGTTAGTCCTATCTACGCAGAAAGTGCTAACTGTATCTTTAATCTGTGACATATTATGCTTGGACCTTGATTTGATGATATTAATAATGGGATCCCAAGCAGGTGGTAAGAGCCAGCCTTCTTCTCTATTGAAATTAGGATGTTTTTTAATTTCAATAGCCTCACGGATCATCCTTGGTTGGAATCGGTGTTCTTTCGCGAGGACTTGTGGTTTATCAAATCTGATATAATGGCGAGCTTTGTCAAGACTATGTTCACAGATGGCAGACTTAGTGTAGCGACGGTGTTTTAAATCAGCTATATGTTCTTTGACGCGAGTTTTAATAGATCTTTTTGTTTGGCCTATATAAGAGAGACCACAGTCGCAGTCAAGCTTGTATACTCCTGCATATTGTAAGGGTATATGACACTTGACAGATGGTAAGAATTGACCTATCTTTTTTGGCGGCTTGAAAAAGGTTTTGATGGAAGCTCGCTTTAGGATATAGCCAATCTTGTCAGTGACTCCTTTCATAAATGGTAGCACAGCAGGTACTCGCTCAACAGTGGCTGCTTTCACGCGGTCACGGTGATGAAGACGCGGCACCCGAAGCTTGTTGTCTCGCAGTACTTGCTTAACGTGTTGAAGCTCGGTTGCCAGGTGTTGCTCATCACAGATCCCTTGTGCTCTCTGAAACAAAGATTTACCCACGGTAGCTAACTGTGTTGGATGGTGGTGAGATTCGCCGTTTAGGTACTTATCCGTATGAGTATGCTTCCTATACACTGTATGGCTTAAGGTATTGTTGGGATTACGGATCACTAATACATCTAAGAAGGCTAGAGAATTATTTGCTTCTAATTCCATTGTGAATTGAATTTTTGAATTAATGGAATTAAGATGGTCTAGGAATATGGTCACTTTGTCAGATGGTAATATTGTGAAAGTATCATCTACATACCGCTTGTAGAACCTGGGTGTTATGGGCGAAGTTCGCAGAGCAGTCTCCTCGAAGTCCTCCATAAATATGTCGGCAACAACAGGGGATACTGGTGAGCCCATGGCCACTCCATCTACTTGCTTGTAGAAATAACTATTCCACAACATATAGCCAGATGTAAGGCAATGTTCCAAAAGGTCAGCATATTCCATTGGTATGTCATTTTCCCTTAACTTTCTTCTTACTATTGTTATGCAGTCTTCCACAGGTAGGCAGGTGAAGAGAGATTGCACATCAAAACTGACCATTGTTTCATTGTCTCTGAGATGTAGATGTTTGATCTCATTAACAAAATGGTATGAATCCCGAGTATGTGCTCTGGTTTGTCCACGCAGTGGTGACAGTACTTGGGCCACATGCTTAGCCAATCTATAAGTTGGTGAATCGATCTGGCTTACAATTGGACGTAATGGAGCATTAGCCTTGTGTATTTTCGGCAACCCATACAGCTTTGGTGGTTTTGGACATGAAGGAATTAAATATTTGACGTCCAGATTCAATGTCTCGGAGTTTTCTTTAATTATATCACTAGTAGTTTTCAAAACTTTGTTCGTTGGATCAGTTTTGACGTGTTTATATGTACTTTCATCCGATAATAGTTGTTTAATTTTATCATTGTAATCTGACGTACAATGATAAAATTAAACAACTATTATCGGACAATGAAACAATGGTCAGTTTTGATGTGCAATCTCTCTTCACCTGCCTACCTGTGGAAGACTGCATAACAATAGTAAGAAGAAAGTTAAGGGAAAATGACATACCAATGGAATATGCTGACCTTTTGGAACATTGCCTTACATCTGGCTATATGTTGTGGAATAGTTATTTCTACAAGCAAGTAGATGGAGTGGCCATGGGCTCACCAGTATCCCCTGTTGTTGCCGACATATTTATGGAGGACTTCGAGGAGACTGCTCTGCGAACTTCGCCCATAACACCCAGGTTCTACAAGCGGTATGTAGATGATACTTTCACAATATTACCATCTGACAAAGTGACCATATTCCTAGACCATCTTAATTCCATTAATTCAAAAATTCAATTCACAATGGAATTAGAAGCAAATAATTCTCTAGCCTTCTTAGATGTATTAGTGATCCGTAATCCCAACAATACCTTAAGCCATACAGTGTATAGGAAGCATACTCATACGGATAAGTACCTAAACGGCGAATCTCACCACCATCCAACACAGTTAGCTACCGTGGGTAAATCTTTGTTTCAGAGAGCACAAGGGATCTGTGATGAGCAACACCTGGCAACCGAGCTTCAACACGTTAAGCAAGTACTGCGAGACAACAAGCTTCGGGTGCCGCGTCTTCATCACCGTGACCGCGTGAAAGCAGCCACTGTTGAGCGAGTACCTGCTGTGCTACCATTTATGAAAGGAGTCACTGACAAGATTGGCTATATCCTAAAGCGAGCTTCCATCAAAACCTTTTTCAAGCCGCCAAAAAAGATAGGTCAATTCTTACCATCTGTCAAGTGTCATATACCCTTACAATATGCAGGAGTATACAAGCTTGACTGCGACTGTGGTCTCTCTTATATAGGCCAAACAAAAAGATCTATTAAAACTCGCGTCAAAGAACATATAGCTGATTTAAAACACCGTCGCTACACTAAGTCTGCCATCTGTGAACATAGTCTTGACAAAGCTCGCCATTATATCAGATTTGATAAACCACAAGTCCTCGCGAAAGAACACCGATTCCAACCAAGGATGATCCGTGAGGCTATTGAAATTAAAAAACATCCTAATTTCAATAGAGAAGAAGGCTGGCTCTTACCACCTGCTTGGGATCCCATTATTAATATCATCAAATCAAGGTCCAAGCATAATATGTCACAGATTAAAGATACAGTTAGCACTTTCTGCGTAGATAGGACTAACCAAGGTATTGATGTATCATAGGGTAGTTTCGAATAACTTTGTAACATTAGGACGTATGACACCTCAGTCCTCCCGTGACCATGGTTGCTGTAAAGTATCCGAAACGTCGGGCTTGTAAAAATCTTAATAAACCGCGATAAAATCCGTAAAAAAGTGTTTCATTATAATGAGTGAAATTCGCGTAAACATTAGAAAACAATAAATTATTCATTTTATAATATTTTCATTGCACATTTAGATTTGTAAAACATTGGCGACAAATAAGACGCAATGTGTCAGCAAAATACATGAAGTAAGTACTTTTTCGTTTATATTATAATATTTTCATTACACATTTCGATTCGTAAAACATTGGAGATAAATTAGATAAAAGAGCGATTCATAAAAATAAATACATTAGATTTACAAAAAAAAAAAACAACTGCGAAGTATTGTTTGCGAGACACTTGTGAGTTGTTTGTAGGGTTAATGTATTTTTAAATTCATGTCATTAACATTATAATGTAACCTTTTATGTCAACTGCTGGACAGTTCTCTTTCAGTTAACTTATAGTTAATTTACAAAGAAATATTTATAAAAACCATTATACTGTTGAAGTAGTATTATTATTAGCCAATTGTTTATTTGCTTTCCCTTTCTAGAACTTAAAATGCTTAGTAAAAATATTACATAATTGCAAATCATAAATTAATAGGACATAGGAAATAGTGAACTTATAGAACTGCAAAAAATAATCAGGGTTCCTGATTTGTTTGCCTGTAAACTAATTTAAAATCGACTATTTAAAGAATTCTCCAACAAAAAAAATATTAGGTAAAAGTAACAAACATTTAAATTGTATACAATGTAGCAATATGTAAATTGTAAACAGTAACCAAGGGGAGATTTCATCTTATCCCGTTGCATATGCGGTAGACCGCAGTCCACAACCCTCCCAGTACGTCCATTAGGGGGGTTGCAGGCACCACTACATCGAGAGCTGTCAAAGGACTGTTTCAAGAATGAAACTCTTTGTATAAAGCAACTTTATAAGAGAACTAGCTGTTGTTGCCTGCAGTTTCGCCCGCGTTACTCAACCCCTATATGTCACAGCGTGATGTTATATATATCCTATAGCCTTCCTCGATAAATGGGCTGTCTAACACTGAAATAATTTTTCAAATCGGACCAGTAGTTCCTGAGATTAGCGCGTTCAAACAAACAAACAAACTCTTCAGCTTTATAATATTAGTATAGATTAGTTTACAATAAATTATACGACGTAAGAGGAGTTTATACTTTATAAAATAATCAGGCGTTACTTTGCTAAATCCATAATATGAGATATTATCATCTACTGATAGCCCATTTCAGCTTTAAGAAAATCTCCACCTTATCTTTACAATTCGCAATTATGACCAAAACCTTTTTCCTTATATTGTCATATCAAAAACATAAAACGTTGATAGTGTATTTTTTCCATTTATCCGATAAAGAGCGTGGCACTGTAAGGTAAAGCCCATTTTACACCGACACAATTTCGCGTGCACATCGTCAAAGGCTTTGAGTATCGCGTTTGTTTTTGCATAACTACGCAGCAATTTTCAATCTACCTTCATTTTTCCAGACTGTAAAGGTTGATCTATTATAATACATGTCGATAGCTGTGCTGAATTTTTAACTTATGTACTTGAAACTTTATTTTTGAATATCAAAAGAAATTTCCATTTAAAATATTAATTTATCGATAAGATATTAAATCATTAATTTTAGCAAATAATGATGTTATTGCTATTATAATGATACAACTTGTAAGGTTTTTATCGCGGTTTATTAAGTTTTTTACATGCCCGACGTTTCGGATACTTAATAAAACAGTCTTTACAAGCCACGTTGAAATCCCGCCAAAATCGGTCCAACCGTTTCAAAGATTAGCCGGAACAAACGGAAAAAGTTCAAAAATTGATTTTTAGATGTAAGTTCCATTTTTTTTTATCGCAGGGAAATCCTTATGGATTCAGCCAGGATCTTCGGGTAGATCCTGACCCAATGTGGGACTCGCACCTGGGAGTGCCCACCCTAACTAAAACCACTGCAAGCGCCTTCAGCCGTTTTTTGAGGGTCCCGGATAAGCAGGCAACAGACAGGATCACCTCAGCGGCAGGCTGGCCCCGGCGAAGGCCAGACTACTCGTCGTAAGGGGGGACTGCCCAACCGCTACTAAGCAGCCCCGCGACGTCGTGCCATACTGGGCCCAGGTTCCCATCCTGAAGCCTGACACGAGTACAGGGGCGTTACTGGGGGCGCATTAAGTAGCGCCTCCTACGCACCCCCGTTCGTCGCCTGCGGGGGGAGGCCTCGTCGGTGTCCTCCTCTCTCACCCGCTCGTCGGCCTCCTTATGGGACATTCACATCACATCGCCGTCCAGGATTGATGTAAGTAGGTACCATATACAATGTATACTTACATATCCATTTAGTGAAAAGCTAGTTTGAAATTATAGCCTGACCAGAAAAATAAAAACCCTCACCATATTGCGTAAAATTTCGGAACTAATTTCTGTATCGACAATACTATGTGTTGACGAAAAATAGATACAGTGGCGACACCACTCAGGGTTTATATATTTACGTTTAATACATACAGCACACATCAAACACATAATCGTCTTTATTTAAACTAACTTTGAACACAATCATTAGAATATAGTGCTATTAACTGATGACTAATAAATACCGACTTTTACCACAGTCATTAAAGTTAATGGTGCAATTACACTGCAATTACTTTGCATTATCAAATCGTATTGACTTTATCGTGTAAGGCGGAATAGCTTTAAAACCAATATAATATTTTGTTACTCTTTTCATTCTCTCATCATCTAATCCCAGAGGCGAGCTTGGGGAATTGGGTGAAATGGTCCCGTTGATGAGAACTGATCGCCCGTCTGGCCTCGCTGGTGTCCCCACCCTTAAATAATAATGATAATACTCTTTTCATTCCTCCTCTCCACTCTAATAGTCACTAATATGTATCTATAACAAGCTGTTGCCCGCAGCTTCGCCCGCGCTATTTAGATTTACAGCCGTAAACGGATTAACGATGATTATTTTTATAGCTTAAATTACTTCTTAGAATATCAGCTATCTGTCAGTGAAAGTCCCGTCAAAATCGACCCAGCCAGTCTGTTTGTTTCGGCTAGAGATTAGCCGGAACAAACAGACAGACAGACAGATAGACAGACAAAAATTGTAAAAAATGTTATTTTGGTATAAAGCGGTTGCTTTAATATTACAAACAGACACTCCAATTTTAATTATCTGTATAGATTAAAAGGTAGTGTTTGCGAGTTCCTGCAACGAAGGACGTAAATCTTATTCGAACCAATTTATTCGATTAAAAAAATCTTCTAATGTAACTACTTTATGACAGAGTGATACAGGCTATAAAAAATCCGTTAAAAAATAAATTATCAGTCCGGATACATGTGTAAATCTAAGTCAATGCGGCCGAAGCTACGGGCACCATCTATTTACTAGTAATCTTGGTACATATACATATACATGATTTTTTATAGAAATATTAAAAAAATAAGTAATCTAGAAAACCATAATAAATCATTATAATGAAAATTCGCGTAAACATAACAAAACAATGCATAATAAATAAGATACAATAAATCAGTTACAGCTTGGCAAAAAAGAGTATGACGTGGTGACAGGTGGAACTAAATATTTTACTAAATGGAAACCTATGTTGACAATACTTGGCCGACAAATACTAGATTTTGAGTAAAGCTTAGTGTTTCACATTTATTTTTAACGATTTGATGAAATTATCTTACTGATTTTCCATATTATGATGATACCTAAGTGAAAGTGGCACCCTCATTTTTTCCATACTCTTTTTTGCCAAGCTGTAGATAATCTCCATTTGTCTACTATAAAAAGCCGCTCTCTTTTAACGTCGGAGACTTATAGCCCTGCCACCCACATGAAGGTTTCATTCCGTCAATATATAATGCATGCCGCGAGAATAAGTTACGGCTACGGTATAGCGGATTACAGTAACTTCCACACCTTACGATCGCCAAGGAAATCGGTACACATAAGTATTTAAATACTGAATATCAATGGTGATCTGCAGTGGAGGTCACGATTGGAAAGACAAAGAGTTAGTCGATCTCAAACTAAACGGGTTGGTGATTTGTTGATGGCTCTGGTAGAAAGCACGTGGGTTTTTTTAAAGGACCTAAATTTACGACAAAATGCAGTCCTTAATTCGAGAGAGCATTGAAAGAGGACATTTCTAACATTGGACGAAAATGATATATACTCAACACATCCAATTTGTCCATCGTCATCATCTTTCTCTATCCACTGCTGAATTTAGGCCTCCCTCAATGAACACAAAGACAGCCGATTTCACTTTGTTTTTATGTTAGTTGGATAGGAAAACTGGCAAACGTACCACCTGATGGTAAGTGGTCGACGTCGCCCATGAACATAAATTACTAGTTTACCTCGAACGAGCCCAGGCAACTCATTTACGTGTTGCCTATCCTGAGACATAAGATGTTAAGTCTCGGTGCCAGTAATTACACTGCCTGTCTTGCCCTTCTCTCCGAAATACAGCAAAGCTGTTTCATGGGAGAAACAAGCAGGATGGTGGTGGAGGACCACGCTTCTGCATTGGTACCACGAAATGGGATTGGGATGGGAAGTGTAGAAGAGTGCAACCTCCTATCGGTGGGAGGGTTGGTCATACCTTACTCGTATTAAAGACAAATAAGAAATAATTTAATTTTAAGAATACGACCATTTCCATGCATTTTAAAGTAACTAGACAGTAGACACACCTTCTGTTATCTATTTATTAATCTGATGGGGACATCTTACTATGGTCAAAGTAAGCATACTGATTTTCAACAGTAAAACGGGCTTTAACGTGTTGCTGGTCTAATGGTCAAGTTTAATTCATAGATGTCACGGATGCGATCCAACTAAAGACAAACAAGAAGTACGTAGTATGTGTAAATAATTAATTATAAAAAAGTGATTCATCATACGTGATATTATGATGAAATTTTCTTTATTCATTCCAGTTGTCTAAAACATTTCTTTTACTAAAGCTCTTTTACTTAGCTAACGCGTTGAATAGGTTTTTTTAAGAGCATAAGAGGGCAAACGAGCAGTCGAAGCTTTAGACTACCGACGCCCATACACATCTGCACAACCAGAAATGCAGATGTGTCGCCCTCCTCCCCCAAATGGGCCGCACTAAACGCAACAGCATAGCTATCACTTGACGCCGGTGTTATGTGGGTGAGAGTTACCACCCCGGCCTTGCCTGTCCAAGTCGGTTGCATAGCAGCATGGCACTACCTCTTTTTTTTTAAACAACAACAAAAGCTATACTCGCCCAAATACAATTTTAAAGTAGGTACCCCATATACTGTTTATAAATTATGTATTATAGAAAAAAACCAGACAAGTGCAAATCTGACCCGCGCGCTGAGGGTTCCGGAAAACGTGATTTTTTATGTAATGCACTACAAATTTACGGTATTCAGATTTCATTTTTTTCTGTTACTTATGCTTATGATTCTATGGAAGTACCCTATTTGTTTTAGTTTAGGCCGACAGGGAGACAGACAGACGGACAACAAAATCCTATAAAGGTTCCGTTTTGCCATTTTGAGTAACTGGACCCTAAACAACGGTAACAAAAGCTATACTCATCCAAATACAATTTTAATGTACGCATAAATTAGCCAGACTGACCGGCGTCCAATATCAGGTCCATGAACTTGAGAACTGTATTTAGCCTGACGTGGCAAAGTGAGTGGGAATGCATGAGTAATGCAAGCATATGCAGTACCGTGCATGTATATGCTGTAACATGCATATGAAATTACGTGCATGGATTCCTATGCATTGTAACTTGGAGAGATATGCAGCAACGCGCATGTATACGCAGAAGCACGCATGTACATGCAGTAACCTGCATATATAAGTATGCATTGTAGCGAGTAAGCCATGCAGTTTTTGTGGACACAAGTAGATGTTAGGGCTTTCAAGTCAGCTAATGGGTTGACGGGTTCACGGCTTTTTGAGAGCATTGTTGAATATATGCGGTAATTTTTCTAAATTGCGCAGTGTGTTGTTTAGATAATAATATTTCGATACTGGATGGATAAGGGATCGGCTGTCTTGCCGTTCATTGAGAGACGCCTACGCCTAGCAGTGGACGGATAGAGTTGAATGTTACATGCTTCTTCCTATTCTGGTAATTTATATTTACATGGGTTTCAAAAAGAAGAAATCAGACAGGTTTGAGGTTTGGTTCGGTGCCACTACACCCAAATATATCATTACGGTCTACATATAATATTTTCATCGATATAGGGCTTGTACACTATGTTTTATTAGCGGATGACCTCGTTCTATTTATGGGCGACGTTGACCAAACATTTGGTCTTCTAATTCACCGATCTTAACTAACATAAAAAATGATACAGATAATAAAACCATGTCAAAATATATGCATGCTATTGTACGATACTAACAACAAACAAAAACCCATATTGTTTGTTTTCACATTTAGACGACATGCACATTTGTTTAAACGAGTATAACAATAAGCGACCCACCAATACCATTGTTGATCCTTCAGTAGCTGGCACAAAAAAAATGTTTATAAACAAGACCACTGCTGCAACTCGTTATGACAATGGACTTTATATATCAAATACTTTTATTTACAAAGTATTTAAAACAATTAATGAATTATATATGTTTGGACAACTCACACACGGCCATCTGATCTCCAACTAGGCAGATCCTGTTCTTATGGCAACCAGACAACTGATACATACTTATATATTTCTAAATAAATACATATTATAGATAAATTATACCCAGACACAGAACAAATGATCATACTCATCACAAAGATTTTTCCTGGAGGATCGAACCCACGATCTACTGGTTTAGCAGTCAGGATCACTAACCACTAGACCAACAGGCCAGTCAAACCGCGAATTGAGAAAAATTCTATTATAAAGTATATTAGAGGTAGGAATACTACTTCTAATAAATATATCTCTATTTCCTTCCTACTGGCATTAAATAATGTCATATACATTTCGACCGAAAGATCCATTCATCCATTTAGAATAGAATAGAATAAACTTTAGTCAGCGAAACGAAACGAAACATATACATTTACTTCTTTAGACCGAAAAAAACACATTAGTTACTATCTAGGCAGACGATCTCCGTGCAGTAACCAGTGGTTGGATGCGAGTGGCAAGGGATATATCGTCTTGGCGTTCATTGAAGGAGGCCTATGTTCAGCAGTGGACGGCTAAAGGCTGATGATGATGATACGTTACTAGCAGAGCCCCGCGGTTTCGCCCGTACTTCCTATTCCCGTAGGAGTACGGGGATAAATTATAGTATAAGTGTTATTCTGATGTATATAGGCATATCTTATAGTTTTATAAAAATCTATTGAGTAGTTTTTGTGTGAAAGAGTAACAAACACCCATACATATAAACTTTCGCGTTTCTATCATCATCAACCCGCGTACATCGCAAGAACTCTTTCAAACAAACAGAATTTAAACAATCAATATACGTAAAAGTCTTTATTTAAATAAACCCGATATTATTATGGCCATAGAATTGCAAGGACGAATGATTTTTTACTTCTGAACTTGGAAGTTGGAACAGATGTTTTCGTTGTTCTAAAGATATGGCTTTAAAATAAAATACCAACACAAAAAAATGCTAATGACTCTTCATTCTTTTACCTGAACTTGAGTATTCTCATTAAATATGGACTAAATACAAAAAATATTCCACTACATACCGTTCACATAACTGTTACAAGAAATATCAGAAACGAGTTCGTTGTGTACTGATATAAATTAATTATGTTAATGAGCGAACACGAAAAAATAGGACCTAGTGGTATGCAACCTGCGGTAAAATGATATGGATATAATGAAATTACAATTTTAATCAGACGTCAAACTTTAGTTTTCTCTAATTGGTCAAACAAGTATGAAATTAGCAGGAGACCATTGTATATAATATGCACAATATATAGCCAAAAGTGTGAATACACACACACAGTACATAGATACTGTGTCATCCAGGTATCCGGAATTTGTTTCAACTACATCGAACCAGGTTCGATAGTTAGCGGGTACTGCTACTGTTTTGAGAACCCCGTACAAAAGAGGAAGCCGGAAAACCAAGAAGACACAGAAGTGACACTGAATGATAATTCTAATAACCTGGTAATATCAACATTACGAGATCATCGCCTATTTCCGTTAAGCGAGCACGTTAGAAGACATATTTTTCGCTTATTAAAAGCTTTTATTCTTATAAAGTAGCGCCAAAATAAAATAGCCAAGGCTAAACTCACAAGCGACCATTTGTAGCCGAAATTAGATAACCGTGAACCAAAACTCTTGCGCGTAAAAACAAGGTGCGCCTTAATCAAAATAAGGGCACCGAAGTTCGATTAGATAAAAATTATCTTTAGACATTCACGAATCCCTTTCTGGGTGTGTTCATCTATTACATAATGCATAGAATTACGTTAATAAGAGTATCCCCAATGGAATCTTTCAACGTAAGATGGCCGCACTAAATCCAGTAACTCAATATCACACAAATTACGTGAAAAGATTCCGGAGCAATACGTGATACGCCATCTGATGCGCGATGTCGGTTTTAGGCAGTTCCCGACGGACCTTCGCCTAATGGTATCCGGATCGATACTAACGGGTGATAATATGTAAATGATTCATTTCTAAATGTATTAAAATACAAAAACTAATAATTCGTTCGTGATAAAATAATTTAGCATTCGTCAGCTTCTATTGGTCTACTACTTTATCGGTTATCGTCGCCTTTTTTCTGAATTCCTTCCTTATTCTCATTCATCAATATGAAAGAGAACTATGTTCACATAAGTTTCCTTCAATAAAACAAGACTAATAAATCGCAAAACTTTAAGTTTTTATCAGGAATCTTGTAGACGGTACATTGATGACTAAACAGGGGAATTCGGATTTAATATTAAAAATAACAATAACTTAGGACAACATAATGTTGACAACAACTTCATGACATGTCTGTCTCATTGTGACAGTATAAACTTGCAATCAATCAAAATCAGTCCTTAAGATGACAGGATATCCCGAGGATAAAAAATTGCGGTGGTTTTGTAACGGTCGACGAGCATTAGCATAGCCCAACTGTGCTTCATTAGCTTACTACGCCTTAATTACTAATACGCATAATCAGCTTCAGGACGTTCATTTACTTTCTGCTATCCACTTTAATTTTTGCATATATCTTCACACAAATGACACTAAAACTAGAATACTTTGGCGTCGACACAAATACCTCTCAACGAACGCCAACACAACATTGGCGTTCATTGTAAGAAATTTAAAGCCGTGGATATTAGGGACACGACTGATTATGCTGATAATGACGCTAATGATGAAATGAGTATAGAAACAATTTGCAAGCTACCAAGTCCCAAGATGGAAATTCCTTAGAGACGCCTCCTAATAATAGTTGATGAAATAACTAGACTTGAACACCAGGTTCGAGGTGCACGTGAGAATCTCCCGCCGCTAAGGTTCGTTTGTATTGAAGGTCTAAGAGCCAGTTCGTAATAACTGCAATTATACATCAGTGTGGCCCTTCAAGACTTAGGAACAAATTGTCCTAAGAATTCTGCTAGTTGACAACTCTTAATACCATACTAGTCAAGAACAAAGACTTATAGTCTATAACTAGATGGTATTACAATGGAATGACTACTATTTTAGTTTGTTCCTTAATTGGTTCAAGATGCACGGCAGTATGAAGATGGTAGATATGGCATAGATAGGGCATCATAAGGCTTATGCCTTATATGCAGAAGCAGATAACATTTTAATACTATATAGTGTAGCCATCATCATCATCATCAGTCCCTATTCGTCCACTGTTGAACATAGGCCTCCATTAAAAAATATTTAAAACGTGATATTTACCATGTTTTTCACTTTTATATCGCGGAGCTCGATATTACAACATTATCTACAAATGTCTTGTACACGGAACTATATAGTATATAATAATTGTATATCTCTAATATAGCAAACATTAACAAAAAAAACCTACAGATGTGACCAATTATGTGTTTTAATATACGCTCACAAAGAACCATGGTTAAGTATTTGTAACCTCACTCGAATGTACGGAATTAAACCCACCTACAGACTACTCGTCCAATCGATAAATAATTTATGTCCCTTCCTCAATCATAAACTATCCGCGTACCAAACTCCACGATGTTACCGGGAACGTAAAAACGTTCATCTTTACGGTTTACACACACCATAAAAACGAACTACATTTGTACATCAAAAATATCTCTAAATATGAAATGAATACCTACAATGTTGGGAATTTTAGGACATTTCTAAATGAAAATAATTTTAAAATCCGGTCCTTTTACCTACTATATTAAGAACTGCAATCAAGTTTTTGTATAAAATATAGGTAAATTAATTTGATCGGGAGCTTCTCTTGATGCCTTTGTAAATATTCCATTAAACAGGGCAACAATCTGAACAGCTCACGGTCTGTTACATTAAAACTATATAATGTAAAACTGTATGAATATAATTGGTACATTTACCATTATCATTAAAACCGTATAAAACCTCATAATAGTATCACCGAGATGCCACGGTACATTAACTCCAATGAAGCAGGGAAAATCATATTCTTTCTCCGTACGTATTTAATATGTAACAATAATGTAGACGCAAAAGTCTAGACGAATATATTTAATATTTTTCTCAAATCCACTCGAACACACACAAAAAATCATCAAGATCGTTCCAGACGCTTAGGAGGAATTCAGTGACATACACACGCACAGAAGAATTATATATATATATATATATAATCGATAGTCAAAGCAAAACACATCAGAAAAAAGAGCTCTTATGAAAAAAGTAACCAGAGAATTATCGTGAAATCATCTGTTTATGATTGTCGGTTAGATCACATGAATTAATCAACATTTACTCTAGTTTTAAAATAATAATTATATTTAAAGTGTTCTAATTAACTGTCTAATAATTAAATGAATATTTCCTTTTTTGATTACGCTGGTAGTATTAGTAATCGATATTGCAAACATAAATACTAATTGACGGGTCCTTAGCAGGACTCCTCAATAGCTGGAGTCGCAGAATATTATATATTAAGTCTTACCGATCAAAAACCGAAATCACATGACTCGTACCTGAAAGAAAACAGATTAAAATTATAAGTAAGAAAAATAAAGACGTGTGCGAAATAAAATCAATGCAAGAAAAATAATAGGATCTTCAGCGAATTGAATGCAGAGTCATGTAACATAACATCGACGTCAAATGGCGGCTAATGTCGTCGTGTTTCGTTCGGTTTGTGAGAGATCCGGTGCCCCCCCCCCCACACACACACATGACAGCACAGAATACTCAAAGACTACCCCAGGAGGGTACCGGTCGCGCAAGCACCGGAGAATCTCTCTCTAGGCCTCCGGGCTCAGGACAGGTACTTGAACCCGGAGACCTGGGCAGCCCCGCGTATTCTGGTGGGGGCGAATCTGTGCTCAACACAAAAACTGCCCGGGGTAAACGAAGCCGTCGGCAGAAGTCCCCTACCACTATGACCGTGGATTTCTGTAACATTAGGGGACTTCATACCAATCTTGACGCCGTCCATTACCACCTCCAGACGGCGAAACCGGCCTTGCTCTTTTTAACCGAGACTCAGATATCCTCTCCGGCTGATACTTCTTATCTCTTATGTCCGGGGTACAAATTAGAACACTTTTTTGTACCGTGGGCTGGAGTTTGCGCGTACGTCAGAGAGGATATCTGCTCTCGTCGCCTTGGCAGTCTTGAAGGTAGGGACCTCTCCATCCTCTGGTTGCGCATTGACAGCGACGACCATCCCCGCGTCTATGCCTGCCTATATAGGTCCCATAGCGGTAATGACGAAACCGACCGACTTGTGGAGCACATTCAAATGGCTACAGATTACGTGCTACAACAGATCCCATCCGCAGAGATCGTGATTCTTGGTGATTTCAACGCCCATCACACCGAGTGGCTCGGCTCTCGTACAACCGATCATGCGGGAAGATCTGTTTACGAGTTCCCCTCAGCATATGATCTGACACAATTGGTGGTATCACCAACTCGTATCCCTGATGTGGAAAATCATACGCCTTCCCTGTTGGACCTTCTGCTGACCTCTCACCCGGACAATTACGTGGTCTCCGTGGACGCTCCACTTGGCTCATCGGACCACTGTCTGATCCGGAGTTCTGTACCTGTCGCAAGCCCATCATGGCCTCGTTTTGCTAGCTGCCGCCGCGTTTGGCACTATAGGTCAGCTGATTGGGACGGGATGCGGTCCTTCTTTGCATCCTACCCATGGGGGCAAATTTGCTTCTCGCTGGATGATCCAGACATCGTTGCCGATGTGGTTCTGCAAGCCATGGAGCTTTTCATTCCAAGCTCTGCAGTGCCTATAGGCGGCAAATCCAAGCCCTGGTTTGGTGAAACCTGTAAGATGGCTGCACGCCATAAACGGTTAAGCTACCGAGCCTAGGCCAAAGCATTGATGTCCCAGGATGAAAAGACCAGCGCATTGAAAAAGGAGTATAACTTTGCCTCCAGGTCCTTCAAAAGAGCTATTGCTGAGGCAAAAGCGGAGTACGTGAACAGAATTGGCGAGAGATTGGTTCGACTTCCTTCGGGAACTCGTGCATTCTGGTCTCTTGCCAAGGCTGTTCAAGGGAATTTTTGTAAGCCATCCCTACCATCTCTGCACATGAGGAATGACTCGTTGGCCCACACCGCGAAGGAGAAGGCCGATCTTCTAGGCACTCTTTTTGCTTCCAACTCGACTTTGGATGACCAGGGAAAAATACCACCAACGATCCCTCGGTGTGATACTTCAATGCCGGAAATAATTTTCCGACAGAGCTCCGTACGCAAAGCACTCTTTTCACTGGACATCCATAAGTCGAGTGGGCCTGACGGCATACCTCCGTTAGTGCTACGAACCTGTGCTCCTGAGTTGACACCCGTTCTTACGCGTCATTTCCGGCACTCTTACTCATTAGGCGTCGTCCCACGCTCGTGGAAGACAGCTTTGGTACACCCGATCCCTAAGAAAGGGGACCGCTCAGACCCGTCCAACTACAGACCAATAGCTATAACTACCTTGTTCTCAAAGATTATGGAATCCATAATCAACTGCCAGCTCCGGCGATATTTGGAGGAGCACCAGCTGATTAGCGATCGCCAATACGGCTTTCAACGGAATCGCTCAGCTGGTGATCTTCTAATATTCCTAACGCAACGATGGGCGGAGGCAATTGAGAGCAAGGGGGAGGCGCTGGCGGTTAGTTTGGACATAGCGAAGGCCTTTGATCTGGTGTGGCATAAAGCACTTCTTGCAAAGCTACCATCTTATGGGCTTCCCGAGAAATTATGTAGGTGGATCACCAGTTTTTTGGCAGACAGGAGCATTAAGGTCGTTGTCGACGGTGCATGCTCGGACCTCAAGTCTGTAAATGCTGGTGTTCCCCAAGGTTGTGTACTATCTCCAACCATGTTTCTTCTGCATATCAATGATATGCTGAAAACCAGCGGCATTCATTGCTATGCGGATGACAGCACTGGAGATGCTTTATACACTGGCCGCCCTTATATTTCTCGGGAACAAGTCGATGAGTGTCGGAACAAACTTGTGTCTGAAATCGAGTCTCTGCTGGCCAGAGTCTCGGAATGGGGGCGACTTAACCTAGTCCAATTTAACCCCAACAAGACACAAGTTTGCGCGTTTACCGCTAAAAAATCACCCTTCGTCGTTCCTCTACAATTCGAAGGCACTTCCCTAACCGCCTCAGCCAGCATTGGGATACTTGGCGTCGATATATCGAGAGATGTGCAGTTTCGTGGTCATTTGGAAGGAAAGGCTAAACTAGCCTCGAAGAAACTCGGCGTGCTCAATAGCGCGAAGCAGTATTTCATGCCTTCACACCGCCTTCAATTATACAAGGCGCAGATCCGGCCTCACATGGAATACTGCTCTCATCTATGGGCTGGAGCGCCCCAGTATCAGCTCCTTCCATTTGACCACATTCAACGCCGGGCGGCTCGAATCGTCGACGACAATGTTATCTCCAATCGGCTTGATTCTTTGGCGCTGCGTAGAGATGTCGGATCGCTCTGCATCTTCTATCGCATCTACCACGGGGAGTGCTCTGAGGAATTGTTCGGTCTAATACCTGCAGCAAAATTCCACCACCGGACATCGCGGAAAAATTCCAAATTTCACCCACACCGTCTCGATGTCCGGAAATTCACAACAACACGATTTTTACGGCATTTCCTGCCTCGCACGACTAATATATGGAATCAGCTGCCTCCTATGGTGTTTCCGAACCGATACGACTTACGGACCTTCAAGAAAAGAGCATACTCATACCTGAAAGGCCGGCAACGCACCTGCTAATCCACTGGTGTAGCGGGTGTCTGTGGATGTCGCTTTTCACTTACCATCAGGTGAACCGACTATCCGTTTGCCCCCTCTTCTATAAAAAAAAAAAAAAAAAGCTGACGAAATAAACACAATCACGAACAAGATCAAAATGTCAAAACTGAGAATTCAACTAAGTTTTTTGCACATAATTGGCAAATATGCAAAAAAAAATCAATTAAGTTCCCTCCTTTACGTAAGAAACTATAAGTTTTTTCTTATTGCCATAACTTACACAATTAGATGTCGCGATAAATTTTATTATACGCAAATTAGTACCGTAAAATATTAGCTATTTGCCTTCATTTGTAAGTTTGTGCAATTGTGCGTATCGGAGTAGTTTGCTCAAACCGTAATACTACTTTTTGTCGATTGCAATATAATAAACAGGTCTTTTAGCATCTTGACATCTTTTTGCAAAACAATAACGATTTGCATTTGGTTACACGGTACTTGGTTGCATGAACTGTTGCAGTGTACTTACAATTCAACTGTCAAATTGATTTTATGTTTTGTTGTTTCATTCGTTGAGAAATGTGTTTAAATATGACTATCCCGTCGGATTTACTCGTCTGGAGTTTATATAAAAAATATAGCAAAAGGGTTGCTGAATGAAATTCAAATTGATTTGACATAAATCAATCAAATTATTAGGATTAATGCAAACTTTTTTTGCACAAATAAATAATCTTTATTAATTTCTATCATTTTAGGATTTATATATATAAATATAAAAAGGATTTAAATTCTTCAATTCGTATAATATATAAATCCTGGAATGATAAATATGGTGACAAACGACAATGGCACAATCTTGACTTTTGTTTAAGTTGAAATTTATTAATGTCTAAAATAATTAGTAAATCATTTAATTGATGAACAACAAATTAATTTAGCATTTAAAGTCTATATTCGACCAGAAAAGAGCAGACTAATGATTATATAAATCAAGTGAATCAAAGGCCATTCGACCAAACAATCCGAGTCAAACAACTAATTCACGGGAAACATAAAACCTTAAATCAATGCGTGAATCAAGGATGTGGAAATAAAAAGAGATCCTTACATAAGCGTACATTTATCGGCCACTCAGTCGAGGTCAGCGCACCACGATCTGCCATTCAAAACTTTAGTGTTTTATCAAGATACCGTTGCGATGTCAGTTTATCGCTCACAATGTTTCCGCTACGTTTAATAAGATCCAAACATCACCCCGACTCGAAAATAGCTCGAAATGTGTGTGGGAACAATAATCCCCTTTAGGTTATATTTTTAGAGCGTGAACTATATTCACATCAAAAGCAATGGGGTATTTCAATCATAACAACAGCGTTAATTAATGATGGGATTTAGACACTTAAGTCGTGTTTTTAAACGGCAATTCGCTGCTTTGATGTTGAGGTACCGAAAATGAAATATTACTTAACGTAATCCCCAATAAAGACAAGCGGTCTATTTCTACTACTACGGAAAAAACATATACAACAGTCTCATGTTACAGTAATCCGGTGGCAGGACCGAAAAAACAAAAGAATAGTTTAATGAATGCGACGCAGCTTTATCTTTCGTTGAGATCATGTATAACGTTTTCAAGTTTTGTGATTCATGATTTATTCGGAACACTGATGAACTGAACGGTTGATTTAGGAAGTTGTAGTTTGTTCTTTTACTATGTATTTGTAGAGTATTAGCCACCTCATAGTTAGTAGTCATCGTTGCTCATATACGCTCACCTAATATGGGCCCCATGATTTAAATAGCGAATTCTGTTCCCAGCTAAAGCAGCTCATTAAAAGAAATTATCGGAATTTACAACAGGGGACCACCATATAAAGCAGTTAGTAAAGATAAAAACTTAAAAGTGAAATACTAGTGTTTGGTAAACAGAGCTTTGAGGTTGTGTATCTTGAGTGCCAAAACATTAATTTTTAGAGCTCGTTAATGTTCCGGAAAATGTTAATTTCCCTAGCCTACTTTACAGCAGTAACTCCATTACGAAAAAGCGCGATAAATAAATAATATCTAATGGATCATATTTTGTAGTGTTTCGCTTCCACTCTCGACTTTGATTGGTTTGCCAAGGCCCGTGCCCGAGTGGGTTGGCAAACTGTTAACAAGCAAAACTGGATTCAGATTTCGTAGTTTAAAAGAGGAGGAAGTGATTTCAAAGATTATTTTAGACGAAATTCATTGCACTTCAACGATATTATTGCACAGTTTAGGACCAATACATGTTAATATTGTTTTGATTCTCCACCACAACAACAATATCATCTTTATCAGTTTACTGTTATCTGTCTGCCAGAAAGACAACCTAATTTTAATCCGCAACTAAACAGGAGCGGTTGCCAGAGTTAAGCCATCTTAAATATATTTACGGTAATAACAATTATTTTGCGACAAATTTAATATTCCAAATATATGAAAATATCTATAAATATATAAATAATATAGCTTGAACTTCTATTTTCGCTTACGGCTGATTTACACGTATAAAATAGACAAGTACTTAACTAAATATTAATTTAGGCGACGACTAAAGGCTGATTTACATGTATAAAGTAGTCGTAATACGTGTATATTATGTAGTCAAATAGTTAACTAAATTTTAAATTATTTTTAAGCGACTTAATTTTGCATGTAAACAAAAAAATGCTAAATTTTAACTAGTAACTTATTACTTTATTTATTGTTACATGCCTTTAAGACGCTTAGGATGAAGTTAAAATTTAGTTAACTAATTGACTACTTAATACGTGTAAATCGGCCTTAAAGCCCACAAAATTTAAATTTAAAACGTCGACGTTAATACAAATTCGGGTAAAGTCACGTACGTGTCGGAAAATATCAAAATTAAACACTCCATGGACGTTTAAACTATCTACACTGCATTTTATTATTATTACTTGTATTATGAAACTGTTCTTTGTTAAAGAATAGGGTCGACGTTCCCGTTACACTCAGGAAGAATGTAAAATTAAAATTCTTAATGAGAAAGGGTATAAAGCAACTAAGGAAATAGATATGTGAATAATTATTCTCTGGTAAAATCTTTTACGAGGTTTTATGTATAATTTCATCATCATTAGTATGTCATTGTACTTAATTAGGATGTGTTTTCAATGTGTCTTCATCAATGTGGTTTCAGTTTGATTAATTATGAATATGATTTTGAAAGACTTTCACTTTCATTGCTGAACTTGTTTCATTCTAGTCTCCAAATATTCTTTCAATACGCCAAGCTAGATCTCTTGTAACTCAGATATCCTGTAACGCGCAGCCATTTTTTCCACTATTGCGCAGATATAGTCAGTTAATTTTGTTCAATTTTCCTTAATCGTTATTCTCCTATCCATTTCTAGATTGATACTGAAAATGGTTCTTTGAACGTCTTAGCATTCCCTATGAAACGACCACTTTCTGCTAACAATCAAGTTGAAACTTACTGAGTACCAATTTATATGTCATTTTATATGCTAAGTTGATAAAAATATTAAGAATTTTCTACTACACCCATAGTGACGTTAATATTGATAAGAGAATGGTATTTATTAAATGTTTAAAAGTATATTATATAAAAAGCACTAGCTTTATTTCTACAGATACTCAGAGATAATTACGAAATATGTACCATTAAATAATAATTTCCAGGCCATTAAACAAAATTATTTCCGCAATAATAACTTACTTAACATTTTAAATTTAACGTAATATATATAACCTATAACACAACATTTCAATCATTCATTGTATTAAAATCACATGGATACAGAAATTTGATAGCGACATTGAAAAAGCCCATTAAACTCTATCAACTTGGCGTTAATTAAGATACACCTAAAACTAAAAATAAAAACTAGATAGCTACATGTACTTGAAACTATTATAACGAATTTAATGGCAATAGATGAAGAAAGAGTATGCATTAAAGACTAAATCATTTCATTAGATGAGCATGAATTACTAAGCACGTATCCATATTTAGATCGTCACCATGATCTGTTAATCCACAACAACGATTTTATTACCGAGCGATGATAGACTGAATTAACTAATGGGTGGGTCTGGAGTTTAATTAATGATAACTCGGCCTCTGCGTTCAATCACAACACTTTAACCGCTCATTCGGCTGATTACTTTCAGCGCGTCTTTATGGCCTTATCTATGTATTCTTATTAATGTTTATTTATAAGGTACATTTTTTATGTTAGTTGGATAGAAAACGGGCCGAAGAGCCACATGATGGTCAGCGTCGCCCATGAACATAAAGAAGTAAACCTTAAACTAGGCCAGGCAACACTTTTTTTAAGAAGAGTACCTTCTGAAACGTAAGATAGTAAATTTTGGTGCCGGTAATTACACTGCCTGTCCTACCCTTCTCTCTGAAACACAGCTAAGCTGTTTGACGGGGAAACCAGCAAGATCTTGGTACCCATAAAGAGTGGAGCGCGGTAAGCGCATCCCACCGATATAATAGAAACAAAAAACATTCACAACATCACACTCATTCGCTATTTTAATTATCTCCCGCAACGAACGCCAAAACGATAATATGTAAAAAACATTTTACAAAAAATTAAAACCGACTTCAAAAATACTAAACTAAAAAGTAATAAAATAACAGTTTCTTAAATTTTTGTGCTTACAACTTATAATCAACTTAATCTTCTACTAATGTACAAACTTTGCGTTTACCACGTCATTATAGTTACTTTTGGTAACTATAATCAGATACATATGTCTCAGCTTCAATAAACTGTATCATATGAATGAGATCAATGAAGCCTGTAATCAAGAGAACTAATTAGTATTCACTCCAATCAAGATACGCAATATGTTCTCACGCAAATTGTCAAATTATTCTAAATATGTATATTGACTAGAAAGCCTAAATACACTTTTTCCATGGATAATATCAGTAAAGTATAGTCATATAGGTCTCAAAAGATATGAAAGTTTGTCTAAAACATGTTATTTCAAATTTATTCATAGCGGTATTTTGAGGTGTTCTTGTACCGTTATATCACAGTTGATAAAAAACTGTTATCCCAACTTTGTGGCTATCAGAGCATAGAAACTTATGTGTATCGTCAAGATCATTATTTATTTAACTTACGGTTTGTTACATGTAGATGATACTTCACTTTAGCATAAAGTTTTAAGTGAACATAAAATTATTATAAATAAACATATCTTTTCTCTATTTTTTTTTTTTTTTTTTTCGGATGGATCTATGCTAATGGCCCGAAGGCCCTAATGCTTCAACGGATTTGTGTGAGCCCATTCGGCTCACTTTAGATTGGGGGGTTGCCCCCCGCCTACCGTGCAGTCTGTGACCACACGGCCTCCTGGCGTCGGTTGTGTTTTCTCTATTAGATGTTTATTATGCTATCAGTAATACTACTTTTTGTTTGAATCCTAAATTACAGCTCAAAAAAGAGTATGACGTGGTGACAGGTGGAACTAAATATTTTACTAAATGGAAACCTATGATGTTGACAATACTTGGCCGACAAATACTAGATTTTGAGTAAAGCTTAGTGTTTCACATTTATTTTTAACGATTTGATTAAATTATCTTGCTGATTTTCCATATTATAATGAGACCTAAGTGAAAGTGGCGCCCTCATTTTTTCCATACTCTTTTTTGCCAAGCTGTAGCTAAATATTTAAAAAAAACTTCGGTGCTTTTGCGATGTTGCAACAGATTTAAAAAAGTAATCCTTTGACTATCGATTTGTGGCTAAAACACAATTCACTTAACAAATATTTTTAATATCTATGTTTGTATATATATTCACTTGTAAATCGTTTTTATAGCTCGTACACAACACAAGCCCACTCGAAGTTCAACAAGCACTACTCCCACTACAACGCTTCAATTCCAAACTGCTGAAGCATGTACACACAAATTCAATCAATTTTAACACAACCGCGAGACTGTTACAACGGAGCAACTGTCGTGATATTATACAATAACTACATAACTACAGACTATTTTATAATGGCAATAGTCGACAGTGGTGACTATTACCACCATATACTACCGTTACTACATACAGTGAAACCTGGTTGACTGGGACCTGGATAAGTGAGAAACCTCTATTATTGAAACTACAATGAGGTCCCGGCACTTTTTCATCGAATTACTTAATATATATATTATAAAATATTAGTTAATGGGACTTTTCGAACCTGGTTAAATGAGATTTGATTTCTAGGATTTTTTCGATGTTTACCTCTATAATTGGGACTGTGGAGCTCAATTCACTTTATAAGCGAGACAATTTATCAGGTTGGGACAGGTTTCGACCCGATTGCTTACAAACATTTGAATAGAATAACGGTACATTTTGACCTCTATAGGCGGGGGCCTCTGTAAATGAGACAACTAAATTTTAAACCTGTCTAATTGAAAAACTGGATAAATGAAAAACCTCTTTAAATGGTACAAAATCCTTGGTCCCTTGAAATCCCAATTAACCAGGTTTCACTGTACATACATATTTTTCATCCGGAATGTTAACATTTCGACATTGCCGCTCCAGGCAGTTTTGCAACAGCCACGATTTTTTTATATTTTTATTTTTTTTTGGATTGGCAGCCTTGACACCTAATAATAATCGGTGAAGTACCAATCCCATTAACAACAGGAGAACTGGATTTGCAGGTTTACTGCTGGCTTTTGAAATGAGTAGTATTCTTTGTCTATGGCTTGGCCTTTAAGACTATCGTAGATGGCAGCTGGGACCACAATCATGTTTTTTTAATGTCAGTATTGATTGGGTTTTAAATTTAAATATCGTATTTATTGACAAGTTTTTCAGATAGCACCTTTTTGAAGGCAATCATAATTTTATAGAAAATAAATAGTCTTGAGTCTTCAAACTTTTATCCGCGTAACAATGTTAGTCTCAAACTCATTAAAACATTTAACCACTTATGGAGAGTTTTTAAAACAATATCAAATGTATAAAAATAAATAGTAAACTAATTTGTTTTCGGAGATGAGTAAATTAAATGCCAAACCCACGAATGAAGACATTTTCTGAAATAAGATAGATGATGTCCATAAGTTCAAGTAACTTAGAGCCAGCGAGGAGAGACTACTTTGTTTAGTACTGGTATTTCGTTTCTAAATGTACACACATTTTTTATGTTCGTAAATATTTGTAGATTGCCGAAGTGAAAGATAGGGAGATAGGACATTAGTAATCACACTTTTAAGGCTCACGTCGTACTTACGTATTTGGATTTTAAAGCATTAATTCAATAGTTTGTTTTCTTTGCTATTTAAAAACATATTGAAATTATTCCAAAAATGTTAGACTATTCTTACATATTTGGAGACGAAATACAACTTCACTCTTCGCGCCCTTTTAAAGAAAGCTTTTAGCTACGTACACCATATATTAAAATGTGCACTTTGTTTATAAACGTCAATGTGTGATTAAGAACGAACCAACATTTGAAAATTAAAACAATCAACGTCGACGGTAGCCTTCATGAATAATATTCATCGTCATTAAGCGGTAATTGTTTGTCCGTCCTAACATCACGATCAAGTCTCCTAATAGCTCTAATCTCTGTACTTATGGAACACACTTCCGTTACGATCCCGTCATTTACATCGCGGATGCACAAACATGTTTTTATAAATGCCACTTTGGGGAAAACCTAAACAATATTTATTTTGTGCGTTGGACGTAAACGGAATAAACAATTTTAGCTTTATTTTTATATTAATACTTTAAAGATTTGTTGATAATATTTTGAAAGTTTATTCCCAATTTGGACAATATTATACTTTGTCTTGTACTGAGGAAGACTATTGCCTCATCATCGTATCCTAAAACAAAATCTACGCGATTCGGTTTGATCTGAATTTCTAAACTTTGAGATTAATTTGAAGGAAGTTTACCAATTTGCTCATATTTGCTACGCTAAGTAGGCTGGTTTGACTCACATAAGTTGACGACTTAGTTCTCACCTTTGTAATCATTTCCCTTTGGAAATCACAGATAGATATACTATCTTTCAAAAACAGATAATACTAGACCATTATATTTGTCACTACAAGACAGATTATTATGTAGGCGATTTAATCAACCTCTACATCGGACTAGTTTCTTGACAAACGTATAATTTGAATTACCAATTATTAATCAACATTATCCTTATCAATTTTACATATACTATATAGATCTTTATCATTAGCCTTTATCGGGTTAATGATAATGCTCTGCTACGATAATTGCTTATTAATGATAACGTGATTCAAAATGTGTCAACAACTCGCTAGTAACATTTTTGTATTGTACCGCGCTTTGATCTCTGAGCTAATCGGACAAGCGTAATCTATATCCTCGTATTTCTGAATCATTTACGCAAATACGAGATCACTTGATAATGGCACTATTCGATTTGAAGCACCGCTCAAGGCGATCATGGGCCTCGGTCTACATCGACATTGTAGTTAATGATGTGGACCGAATCCGTCGACAGCACATCAATAATGTCTGGCTTGGCTTTATTGGCGTTCAGTCAGATCATACACTGCTATAATTATCACATATTTGCTCTTAATACGTAATGGCATATATTGCAAATATTGTTTCCTATTTATTTATTTTTTAATTTCTTTAAGTTGCTCGATTTTCAAGAGATAAAAGGAAGAAAAGAAAAAAATGACATCAAAATTGAATACAGAAAAATTGTAGATCCCATTTACTACTATATAATAGAGACTGCTAAGCTAAAAACTATGAAAAGCCGCGATAGAAAACTAGACACAAAAATGAGGATTATAATAAGTACAGATATGTTATGAGCGCGTAATCGTGAAGACTCGAAAATGTCCTAATTGGGACATTTTGCCTTTAGTCTGCGTCACGCATCGCGACGAGTGATACGTTGCGCGCTGTTACGATATTGCCGTCAAAATGCCATCGTGTGTATTCAGAAAGTGTACCAATTATGATACGAAAGTAAATAAAACACAAGGGATCTCATACCACATGTAAGTATGCAATATACTTCGATTTATTAATATATTTCAATAATTTTCCTAATAATATGATATTTGGTGGTTAGAAAAGAAAGAAAAAGATGGGAAATACATTTTTGTCGTAAGGACGACAAGGACGCATGCACTCCGGACATAGAATAAAAGTACAGATGCGAATTATTAGGCAATAAATTCGTCTCTGGGGTAACGATACCCAAGAGCTGTTTCCTTTTTCTAAGTTTTCTTTATTTAATAATTTTGTTTGATATAGGTACTTAATTATACATTAAACATGTCAGGAGTGGGAAAAGGAAATATAAATAGCTTAGCATTATCATAATATATCACAGATAGTGTAATAATAAATCTATTTATAATTTTAATTACCATATTTAACAAGTTTCAAGTCAGAATCGCATATTATATTAGTTTACGATGTAACAACAGCGACTTCATTATTTACCGTCTTTTCTTCGTAAAGGTTTCCAACCAATGAGACCCGGCTTCAAGAATGGATCGCAATTGTTCGGAAACAAAGAAATGAATCGGATTGGACTCCTTCAAAAAAAAGCAGTAGAATCTGTAGCAATCACTTCTTTTTAAATCGTGTTTTAATTCTTATCTACTTACCTTTAGTAGTGTTTATTAGTTTTTATAGGCACAAACCCCAGCTACTGTACACGCGGTTTGTACCTTCTGTCTCGTTAAATTATCTATGATGCCAACGTGCGGTGATTAATGTTTGTTTACATTCACGCGCAATTGACAACATCTAGCTGTCACTTTTTTTCTTATTGTTTCTATCAAGCTATGCCTATCCAATGTAAGATGAATGAATAGTGTGTATGTGAGCTGCCGCTCTGCGCGGAACACATTTTTCTGTTGTTTTGTGTATATTACATATCTGTACTTATTATAATATCATTGGGGACAATGAAATACTTCAACACAATTCTTCAAAACGTCTCAGTACATTATAAATTAAGAAATTCGCGCCATTGCAAATTAAATGCAATTAACAAAATTGGCGCCAAGAGACAAATTATATCATCTAATCTACATTTCCTAATATTGCAACAGTTCTCTAGAGCCTATGCAGTTTCATATTTAGGTGGCTTATCGCTCGTAAACGGCCTATTTACGTAACCGTAACAATAATCAAAGTGTAAACTGTGATTTGAATTTTAATATTATAGTTGAATCTTCGCCTTCAGTCCATAATTGTTATTATATATATATGCTACAGTTCATAACGTGAGTACTTTTAATGTTCAAACGATTATCAACATGTTTAGACTTGTCGAGACGTGTACACGTGTACAACTAAGTTGACGGTAAGTAAAGTAACTTATTTGCACGAGGTAATAGAAACCAGAGACTTATTTAGTTTGGTCAATTTCCACTTTTTGTTTGATCGTTTTTATGTTTTGCTTTATACTCGTTTATTAAAGTTGCTTGATGTTCAATATATTATTTATCACGTTTTGTGGATTGGTATTATATTGTTTTGTGTGTATGTTTTTGTGTTTCTTTACTTCCCATTTATTTTATTCTTATAGATTAGATATTACTTTTTGCAATTGCGTGTGAGACACGAGTTAACGAAATCAAAATTATACCGAATAGAATTTATGTTAAATTTACTTAGATCAGATAAGCATTATAGAATGGAATTCCAGCTTAGAACATGAAATTGCTAAAGGAAAATTAGACCTCCACTATAAAGCTTTGTTTATCACACGATAACACTATTACAATTGTGAACATAACGAGGAACCTTCTAGATGTTCAATAGCTATGTTAATGTGATGTGAGCCATATTAGCTTTCAATTCAACCATATCGAGTTGTATTAATGTCAAGATTACTTATGCCAGCGACGTACGCAGGGTCAGGATGGTTCGTGGAAGCGTTTCGCAACTAACTGTCATCCCACGTCCGCACGACAATACTCGTTCTTGAGAATTAAATTGTTAAGTTTCGCAACGTATCTCAAATAAAAATGTACATACTTGGTACTATAATTTTGACTATAAAATCAGTGCTGACTTCCTTCTGGATTAAGTGCTAGTTTTATTACATATGGCCCTAAAATGAAAGGTTCACTTGCACAAGTCAAAAGTGAATCATGGATGGAACCTAAAAATTTAAGTCTCCTCTCGGCATGTTGAAAGTATCATCATTTCTCTCCACGGTGTCACTCGTGAAATCGTTCTACAGGTTATAGTTGGGAACCAACATGGGGCGACGGTATAATCTTCTGCATATACTACCGGTGGAAGTATTGCGCTGTACCAAGCTCCCGTCTGGTTGGGTACCACCATGCTGCTTGTTTCTCCCGTGAAACAGCTTCACTGTGTTTCGGAAAAGAGGGCAGGCACGCACAGAGACTTGTCTCAGGACAAGCAATAAATGAAATGTTACCTGGGCTAGTCTCAGGTTAACTTGTTTATGTTCATGGGCGACGCGGATCACTTACCAGTTACCATCATGTGGTTCGTCCGCCTGTTTGCCTGTTAAACTATCATAAATGTACTAAAATAATACGAACAAAATTGAAATCAAAATACCAATTTAATTACTGCTACAATACTAAACCAAATTCACATGATCATCCGATAATGAATCGGTAAAGTAATAATATATCTTTAAGTTGGAATTTAAAATTTCTATACAGAATTGATTCAACCCAATAGGGAACTGTGACAGCGATGGTACAGCGACGCTGGGTGCATTTCGAGACATTTTATTTGATCAAGCAAGAGATAAGATAACATGCCAACAGACTCAAATTTGTACAAGATCGTTAAAATGTGGAATATTTGTTGGGGATCGATGTGTGAGACTGTTATCCTGTTCAGCAAGGTCAATGACCCTTTATTTGATAATGAAAGTAGATCGTAATACTAAAGATCCAATATGTAGAAGCTAAATATATTGAAGTGAAACTTCTTTGCGCGCATGAGGGTAATTTTTTTACGGATGCAACGTCACGAAAATGTGCAGCGTTTTTGTCCAAGAAGATGGAGAGAGTGATTGAGACCAATTTGGAATGGTATAGAAAGGAGAACGTAGCATGAAGCACATAGCCATGGAGTGAGAGTAGGGAGCAAGAGTGAGAAAAATCACACAAAAAAGAGAGTGAGATAGAGCGGAAATTTTAAGCTTTAGATTAGTGTAAATATAAACGAGATTTATAAATTAGTTTTCCAAATAAGTTTCACTTCTAAGATGTGTACTTTGTACACACGCACTTTTTTTTACTGTACAAAATGATATCAAACTAACATTTACGATTTTGCCTTTTATGGATTACCTACCATGGTAATTTTGAATACTTTGCGATCATAGGTAAATATAAATAAGAAACCTGAAACCACGTAACAAGTAAGAATTTCTTTGATATCCAACATCATACTGTCACATTTTTTACACTGTACAGTGTACAATTTACTTATAAGAAGTAAATGAAACAGGAAACTTTCATCAGCGCATTAAGTAAAGGATAACATATAAAGAATGTCTTCCACGCGCTAGAAGGGTGTCGGTTATAAATATTAAACACTGATTCAGACCCGCAGACAGGTCAGCGGCCTTTCATCCTATTGTATTTCCAACCGCATCATTAGTACTTATATTTAATTATAGTGTGACTAGCCACTTTTGTGATAGTTTCTTTAATGTTTTGTGAATATAATATGTTAAGGTTAGTGGAGATAAGCAATGGTAAATGATAAGTGCTTAACATCAGCATACCATGAGTGGAATAGAGCGGTAATATTTGCGTTTTGTATAAAAACAAATTCCGCCTAATTTGTGTTGCAGGGCTGCGCCGTTTCTGCGCTTTTATTGGCCGACTGATGGCCATTGACGGGTGATTGGTCGGTGGGATGTACATGTAGATCACTAGTAAGTGGAATTGCTATTACATCAGTGACAAATCACTGATCAGTTTAGGAATTGTATGCCTCACATTACTATGGTATTCTGATTCTGGTTATATGCTCGATGCTGCCCGAACATAAAGTAGGTAGTTCCTATTGTGATGAGATGACTCATCATGATGAAAAATGGATGATGCATGGAAGTTTCGTTACGCCTTGAGTGTTTCAGTTCGAACATCGAGCATCGAAGCATGAACGCTTTTTTTATTTTTTTCCGCAGGGAACTCCTTATGGATGCAGCCAGGATCTTCGGGTAGATCCTGACCCATTGTGGGACTCGCACCTGTGAGTGCCCACCGTAACTAAAACCACTGCGAGCGCCTTCAGCCGCTTTTTGAGGGTCCTGGATATGCAGGCAACAGACAGGATCACCTCTCAGGCCAGTCTCAGGTAAACGTGTATATTTATAAGCGACCATCAGGCCCTTTATCTAACTAAATTAAAAAAAAGCCTATTACATGTGGAATTCTCATTGTCTAAGCAAAAACCTTATCATCGTTTAACACGTCTGCAATTTTGCCTATCAGTAACATAACAAATATGACGCCAAAACAGAGAATACCATATAAAGATATTTAACCATTTCAAAACCACATCTCAACATACAAATAGAACATTGGTTATTTGTGTAATGCTCTGGCTAATGTACCAAACTCGTTTGGGGCTGAGTCATGACCGAACAAAGCGATGACCCACTGGCGACATATCAATAAGATCGTTAACCGTAAGTTATTGCCTCATAACCTCACTTTTACACCCATTGATTAACGAAAAACGTGAAAGATTGATACCAAGTGAATGAGGTTAGCAAAACCACGTGGCAAGAAGTTAACTAAAAAGGCATATGGGTACTAATAAAGTGACGTCTGTATTTTTTTCACGGTTTAAGGCTTTTACATGCCTGTAGTGTGGTGACACCTTCTACCCATATAAGATTACGTATAGCCCACATTAGTATGAGCTATGTATCTTAATAATATGTATGTGCGCCCCCCAAGCAGTCCAATATACGACGATCTATTAGTAAAGACGTGTTTTAATAACATCCAACTATTGGCATCCTTACACGCCCGACCAGTCCTCCTGTGATTATGGTTGTTGTAAAGTGTAAAATTGCCGAATCTACGGGCTTGTAAAAATCTTAATAGCCGCCATAAAATCTGTAAAAGTTGTTTCATTATAATGAGTGAAATTCGCGTAAACATTAGAAAACAATTAGTTAGATAAGACGAGCCACCCGATGGTGTCGTGTAAAGTGGTCACCGTCGCCCATATACATAACAAATTATTTCAGTGGTAGGTATATACCTAGTGATAAAATAGCGAGACTGGTGCTTAAGCATGAGTGAAGATTAGAATATAATTATTGGGCGTAGATGAAAACGCCTATATTAGATCTACACTAGAATTCTTAATTTGTAACGAAAGAAATACAAAAATGAATGAAGAGGTAGTGTAGTGACGTCACGGCATTTACGGCCAAGGCGTAATAGATATTTAACATAATAAATCCAGCAATAAATTGAGGTAAACTGATGATTATTAAAGCATTTTGGTAAAAGTTGAAAAACTTGTTCTCATAGACATGATTATTAATGATTATAACTGTTTACGGACTTAACGGAGATTCGCTGATACCATGAACGTTGCACAACACAACAATTAAGATAAAATTTACATAATGTTATGCTTAAAAATTATACATTTGATTAGCAAGTTTTCTTTTCCGTTATACACTCGGTTCTTTAGGATGTACGTCGAACAAACATGTGGGGTGTGCAAAAGAGAGCGCTATAAAACATCTATCGAGTGGTCTCTTTCTGAAATCCGATGAACTATATCCATTGCTAGATACAGTGCATTGTTTATTTTTATTAGATACTCGTTCTCGACTAGTAGCTGTGTACTAAAAATTAAACTATTTTTTATTACATTTGACGGTCGAGTGGTCGCGGGTTCGAATCCGGCCAAGTGCAGATAATTTGTATGATGAATATAGATGTCTGCGCCGGGTCATAGATGTGTTTAAATATATTTATATAAATTTCTTAGATTTATTTCCGTTCCTAGTACCGTTTTTTTCTTTAACGCCGGGAAATGCTCTGAGGCATCCCGCGAGGGAGTGGGTCTCCCCAGGCGGGTATGTCTGTCGGGACTCGCTGCGCCCGAGAGCTGGTAAGTGGACGCAGCTCTACGCACTAAAACCCGTCCAGAGTGCCGCCTTCGGTGAGGTGCCCCGGATCTGTTGAGCAAACAGGGCACCTCGACGGCTAGTCCATCAGGGGACCGACGCCACCTCCACAGAGGGGTTGTCCCGCACCATAGAACAACCCCTCCCAACGTCGGGACAATGGGGTGAGGTTATCGTCCTCTCCTCGCCCCTTGCTCTTTTGTCCCCTCTTCTTAAAAGACCCCCTCGGCTCAATTGGCTTCGCCCAAGGTACAGCGGCTCACCCTAGGCTACTGAGCCCCACCGCCACTACAAGGCCTTTTTTTTTTGTTATCGCAGGAAAATGCTTTTTACGCATGTAGCCAGGATCTCGGGTAGATCCTGACCCTATGTGGGACTCGCACCTGGGAGTGCCCTACCCGTAAATTAAAACCACTGCGAGCGCCTTCAGCCGCATTATGAGGGTCCCGGATAGCCACGACAAGGCCTGAACCATTGTGGGGAAAACTTAAATATTATACGTGTCTCTCATTTACAAGAGAAATGACCTCAAGATAGTCAAAACTCGAATATAATGATATTTTTATGACGTAAGCCCCGACGCACACTATAAACCTTTGGGTCAGCGTCCGATACATTAAGTGATTGCTCCCACACCAATAAAACAATTTATGTCCGTCGTGTTATGTATACACAAGTAGAACAAAGCCTTCCTAATATAGACGTTTTACACAACAATAAAACGTTTATTATGTGCCGAAAGAAAACACAGCATCGCTTATGAAGAAGCAGTGTGTAACTCACCTTATCTTTATACATACCATCGTGCTTTTTCGTCTTTGTCTATGCTTAACCAATGTCTCTGGATTCTAGTTGTCTATGAATTGTCACTGCTAGGCGAGAATCGCACTGTCTCTCGTCATTGCTGTCTTCACCAGGAAGATCATTCCTGCGATGCTGTGTTTTCTTTCGGCACATAATAAACGTTTTATTGTTGTGTAAAACGTCTATATTATGTGCCTTTCAGAAAACACAGCATCGCTTATGAAGACGTGTTTGATATCTGCTGGTGACAAGAAGAATAAAAAACACACGCAATGTTGAAAGGAATGTTAAAGTACTTAAAATAACTCCTGACTTAAAGTGATACAATATTTCCATTATAATCCTTTATGATTTTATTCTACGTCATAAGATATTAAGTAAAGTAAAACATTTAATTAACTTATTATTTAACTTTTTGTTATGAAATCGGTATCATCTAATATATTCTTGCAATATCCACTTCATTTAAACATAATAAACAAAGCTCCTAAGTGTAATTTTGAGTAATTTAAAAATTACCTCTTAGAGTTGATAAATCCAAATTTATCAATATTAAAAATCATGATAACACTACAACTTCGTAACAGTGTTATACACTAATTAATTATTATTATTTGGTTCTAGTTATTATAAAGTAAATTTTAAAGAGGTTTAAAACTTTCCAAAAATGTATTATTTCTGTCGCGTTCCTGTGTATTAATCTCTCGGCAACAGTGGTTTCTCCATGTCTGTACAGATGCCCAGTTACCTCTCAATAAAATCTCTTTTATTGGTCTATCTTCTAGCCAGGAAAGTGATGCTACTGTAGATCTACAAGAGCGAGGTGTAGCATTTATACCAGCATCTTTTAATACTGATCGTACCCATCCACCAATTATAGCCCTAGTTGCTGGTCTTTGGCGACCTTTTATGGTAATTAATAAATGACCACCTGTTATATCAGTTTGGCGGTCTCTAAAGGACTGTATTAAGCGCCTTGTCCATTTAAAAGGACATAGATTTTCATTGTCGTTAGAAAGAAGTTTCCAACCAGATTGTCGTCTGGTAAAAGTGTCGGTCATGGCACTGAATACAGGCCATAAGCAAATTTCATAACCGTTGTCCAGAAAATGGGGTTCTTTCGTTCTAAGGAGTGTAAGGTCGTGAAGTCTACGACCAGAAACTAAAAGCAAAATTGCAGCCGTTTTTCTTGCAACTTCAAATAATGGATTACCACCTGGATTTTGTCTTAACCATTCTATAGCTTTTTCTTTTACATCCCAAACTGCAGATTTAAAGCTTGGAGGTTTAGGATTGTGTATTGCTTTTAGTACTTATCTAATTTTTTTATGAAATCACTAATTCCACAGAAGGTAGCAATGGCAGATCTATGGACTGACATTGTAATATACGCTAGACCTTTCTTTATAAAAGTGTCGGCTAGAAAAATGCTGGCTTAAGGTCGATTTAAGCCAACTTGACTTGAGCAAGTCCCGTTATGCTTGGGACCATGATGTCAACTTGTCGCCCCACCCCCGATTTTCCAAACCTTCAGTGTCAATTTCTCCACCTGTGGGGGTGAGAGCCCAGTCGTGAGGTCCACTAATCCTCCTGTAAATGGTTCACTTTCATTGGTTTTCCAGTGCTCGTGTTTGGAGATCCGCTCTCCAAAATGGCTGTTCCCAGTCTGGGGCTACCAAAACGAAGGTGCCCCTCGATCTGTTGAGGTGGGCGAGTACCCGTGGTATTAAATTTGGAGGGGGAAATATCCAACCCAGTTGACAGTTCCACTCCCTCGAAAAAGCGTCTATTAAGAGAGATGACTTGTCCCGTGGATCTAACGTGACATAAACTGGTACGATAGCAAACCTTTTCGTCGCAAAGATATATCTATGTTCGGTACGCCCCAGCGTTTGAATATCTCCTTGGTTGCCCGAGGTTTTAATGCCATTCCGGGATGGGTCGTCTCCGAGATAACCGATCCGCTATGGTATTGTACCTGCCGAGGAGATATTGACCTGACAGTGTTATGTTCCATCTGTCTATGATCTTTAGAAGCTGGAATGTCAATGATAACAGGCCTATGGAATGTGTCCCGCCCTCCTTGCGGATGTATGCCATCACAGTTTTGTTGTATGTTTGTAAGAGTACATGGGAGTCTCCGAGTCTCTCGGCGTTTCTCCTTATAACTGATAGTACTGCAAACATTTCTTTTTTGTTGCAATGCCATAATTTTTTGATGGGGCTCCAGGCTCCGGAAACGACCTTTTGGTCTAAAACTGCGCCCCATCCGATGTCGGAGGCGTCTGTAGTGAGAAAGTGGGACATACCTGCCGCATGTATTGGTGTTGTCAAAGATAGGGCTCCGTGCCACCACTGCATGTACAGTAATTCCCTCCGAGGGACTGTCATCCTCAACACATCTTTCAAGAACTGCCTGAGCAGAATTTGTAATCGGCGGCAGTGAAGTCGACCTCGTGGAATGAGGCATAGCAAGCAAAATTTAGTTGGCCGAAAAGGCATTGAAGTTGACGGAGACGAGAGTCTCCGTGAATCAGAATTTTTCTAGAGATTTTAGGATTGTTTTTTTCTTTTTTTTTGTAAACTCATTAGGTTCTTGCCTAAATTCCACTGTATGCCCAGATACTCGAGTGATCCCACCGGCCGGCCGATTTTTTGTGACTTACTTGTCAACACAAAAACTTCAAAAAGCTTCACAGCCTCCGAGGCCTGTGTTGCTAGTTTGGAGCAGTCCTGGTGTGCTAGCAAAAAATATTCTAGATGCACAAGGATCCGCATTCCTTTCTTGCGAAGGATCTCCGCGATCCAGCAAGTTACGGAAGCAAAGAGTCTCGCTTGCTCGTAAAACAGTCGCAGGAAAGATCGCTGTGACTGTTCTATGAGGATCTATAAGGATCTCCGCGATCCAGCAAGTTACGGAAGCAAAGAGTCTCGCTTGCTCGTAAAACAGTCGCAGGAAAGATCGCTGTGACTGTTCTATGAGGATCTATAAGGATCTCCGCGATCCAGCAAGTTACGGAAGCAAAGAGTCTCGCTTGCTCGTAAAACAGTCGCAGGAAAGATCGCTGTGACTGTTCTATAGGTAAGTGGAAATATACCTGCGATATGTACAGTTTTACCAGGCAATCTCCGGGTTGTAGGAAGTCTGGTACTTTGGTGTGATTTATGAGGTGAAAATGTTTGGTTCCTACAAACATTGTTTAATTCTCTTAAGTCGAATATTGGTCTAAGGCCACCATCGCTCTTTTTTATCAAAAACATACGAGAGAAGAAACCGGGTGTCAAAGTAGCAGGTTTTTCTAACACTCCAAAATAAGCTAAGCTAAGCCAAAATGTTGTAATAATTTTATTTTATCTACCCTCTCTGCGAGGACTGGTTTTATTATTTTAGTACCAACAATATTGATGCCTATTTCACCTAAATCTAGTGATGCAGGAGTCTTCCCCGGTATAGTAAGAAAGTTATCACTCAAAACGGTATTATTAGTAACGTCTTTGCTAATTTGTTAACTACCGACACTCTGCATATATATATGTTTGATAAAAAGCCTACCTGATTCATTAGGGCTTCTATTTGTGGGTCTTCTTTTACACCTCGTCTCTTTAAAACCAGCTTTCCACTCTCTGATTGAGAGGATGATCTAGATGAGGATTCTCTTCGCCTTCATATTTTGTATTTTGAGCACTATTTAAGTTCTCTGCGTTATAGCTCATCTTAACAAAATATATTTTAAGCACAAATTATCTCTATGTATTAAATACTCAACGAAATTTCAAAATCGAACTTAACCGTTCGGGAGTAACACACGCAATGACGAGAGACAGTGCGATTCTCGCCTAGCAGTGACAATTCATAGACAACTAGAATGCAGAGACATTGGTTAAGCATAGACAAAGACGAAAAAGCACGATGGTATGTATAAAGATAAGGTGAGTTACACACTGCTTCTTCATAAGCGATGCTGTGTTTTCTGAAAGGCACATAATAGCAGTTCAATATTCAGAAGTTTTGTTTAGATATGTCCCTATTGTCGAGCTTTGTATCTGATGTTTAAAGCAGATTAGTAACAACCCCACTATGGTTCAGGCCTTGTCGTGGCAGTGGAGCTCAGTAGCCAAGGGTGAGTCCAGCACCTTGGGCGAAGCGATTTGAGCCGAGGGGGCTCTTTGTACCCCTCTTACAAGAAGAGGGGACAAAAGAGCAGGGGGCAAGGGGCAAGGAGGGGAAGCTCACCCCATTTTACTGTCCCGACGTTGGGAGGGGTTGTTCTGTGGTGGGGGACAACCCTCTCTGTGGAGTTGGCGTCGGTCCCCTGAGAGACTGACTAGCCCTCGAGGTGCCCTGTTTGCTCAACAGAGTCGGGGCACCTCACCAAAGGCGGCATGGGTGGCACTCGCCAGGTTTAGTGGTTAGAGCTGCGTCCACTAATACCAGCTTTCGGGCGCAGCGAGTCCCACATACCCGTCTGGGGAGACCCTCTCCCCCGCGGGATGCCTCAGCATTTCCCGGCGTTAAAGAAAAAAAAAGATTGGCAACAACGCAAAAACCGCAGCTTATTTAAGTATGATCACATATGATTAAAAACGTTTATTTGCACGAATATTGGTAACCCTAATATGTAATATGTTTATATTGAATCATTTGTTCATCTTTTAGATTGTCTTGGCATTCTTAAATAATAAATGTTAAGAGGTAGTGCCATGCTGTTTAGCAGCCGAATTGGGCCGGCACGACCGGGGTGGTACCTCTCGCTCACATAACACCGGCGTCAAGTGACAGCTATGCTGTCGCGTTTCGTGCGGTTTGTGAGTTTCCGGTGGCCCTTTGGGGGGGTTAGGGAAAAGGAGGGCAACGCATCTGCATAATCTTTGGTTGTGCGGATGTGTTTGGGCGTCGGTAGTCGCCAAACGGCTTCGACTGCTCATTGCCCTACTATGCCATAAAAAAAAGCGTCTTGTAGTGGTCCCCGACCAAAATAAACGCGGAAACAAAAGGTTATATATCAATAAACAAAAGTATATATAAATAAAAATGTCTTGGCGTCTGTTAAACGGGTAAAAAGCCAATAAGTAATAAGCCGATAAGCGGTTATCATTCCAAGAATAGGTCTAAGAAACAACGCCGACAGGCAGTCTAGTACCTACGCTGTTGAAGCCAAACAACAGAAAAATATTTATATTTATCATGTGTTATAAAACTATTTATTTGAAGAATATTTACAAAATCAGACAAACGCGAGTTACATATACGTACTCGCGCGCTGAGGATTCCGTAAAAAAAAGTTTAGGAAAAAATTATATATGATTGGGTTTAACCATCGAGCATATTATAACCAGTCTAAAGCGGTAATGTTATGTGTTTTGTATGAAAACAAATTCCGCCAAATTTGTCCTGCGACCATTGATGGATGACTGGCCGATACATACAGATCACTGGTTGGTGAAATTGCTATTACGTCAGTGACAAATCACTGACTAGTTTGGAAATTTATTGGCTCTATCCGGTTATATGCTCGATTGGTTTAGCTGAACGGAGTGATCCTATAAAGGTTCCATTTTGTTATTTCGACGAACGAAATCCATATTATTAAAAAAGTTGTATGTAACCTATACGTTCTATTTTAACCTGAGTACAAAGACTTCGCTTAAAATTTCCGGAACGCAAGATACCGGTATCACAAATATAGTCATAGAATTTCCTGAGATAAGCACACCATGTACACGTCTGTCGAATAATATTACGACGCATAAAATATCTACGGTACACATCGAACAAGCCACAAAGACAGCGTACGATGTAACAATAAAATGTCGTGTCCCAGGGCAGTATGGAGGGCCGTGGTAGCCATTTAATGGAAAACTGACCAATCACGTATACATAACAAGACTTGATTGTATTTGACCCCATAGGAAAGATTAAAAGTGCTATAAAGTAAGGTAACAAACCCAGTCCTTTTTTTTGTTTTCCAACGTTTACGCGAATTTCACTCATTATAATGAAACAGCTTTTACTGATTTTATCGCGGTTTATTAAGATTTATACAAGCCCGACGTTTATGATACTTTACAGCAACCATGGTACAGACTACAGTCCTCCCGTGATCATGATGTTGCTGTAAAGTATCCGAAGCGTCGGGCTTGTAAAAATCTTAATAAACCGCGATAAATATCGTAAAAGTTCTTTCATTATAATAAACACAGTCCTCCCGTGGCTTTGCTATAAAGTATCAGAAACGTCGGACTATAACAATCTTAATAAAATCTGTATTAAATGTTTCTCTACCATAAAGTGGAGATAGTTACACACTTAGGAACTATTAACTTATTATAGAAATAGGCACAATTAGAGATACATATTTAAACATGTCTTAATTATTAAGAGCAGTAAAGATTTGAAACTATAAATTAAAGATTCTTATTAATGAAACACATTTCTTCAAATTTGGAAACTACAATTGGTAAGTAATTACAAGTAAAATCATACTAAATGTCTAAGCGCATTGTACGCATTTAGATTTTCGTCAATGAAGTAGCATCAAGTTGGGGGTTCCACCCTAAAGTTAATTATTGATATGAGTGGAACGTGGGGCAAAACTTATACATAAACTTTTTTGGAATGTTTAAGGATATTTTCAGCATAAAGGGAGTTTTAGTCAAATTCATTGCAGGACAATTTTAAAGTGTTAATTAAATTTTATTATGTGAGACATCAGGCCTATGTTCAGCAGTGGACGGATATAGGGTGATGATGATGATGTAAGACATCTATTGGCGCGCCTTGGTAATAAAATTGAATGCCGTGACGGTAATCGGCATGACGTTGTAATTTTATTAATTATTAATTCAAATATTATCATAGATGTTTTTACATCTGCGGTACCGTGACGGCCAAATTTTTAAGGACATCTTCATTAAGGCGCTTAAGACGAATTTAGGTTAAGTTAGTTTTTATGACAAGATTACACATAGATTCTCATGTAGCGACAATTGAATAAAATCAATGCTTTATAAAATATCTACAGCACCACAATTTTACCACTGATCGGGATTTGTTAACTTTTTCTAGCTTTAATTTTTTGAAACGTAAACAAAATTGTTCAAGGTTCTCCATTACTGCATAACAATTTATATTTTGAATGTCCCAGAAAAGGAAATAGAAAGCAATACTTTTTTAACATACCTGCTACTAAAACAAAGTATGCTCAAAATTCTTTTATTTGGCGAGCTTGCAATAATAACAACAAATTGTTTTACTAATTGATATGTTTTGTGAATCTGTGGGAAAACTAAAAAAAAAATGTTTCTCTATTTTTTTTTTTCAAAATGTGGTTAATGTAAACGTTAAGTTTGTGTTAGAATTAAGGCATTATTATAGACGTTTTACTTATTAAGATGAAATAAAAAAAGAAATTTTAAGAGGTAGTGTCATGCTGCTATGGAACCGAATTGGGCCGACACGACCGGAGTGGTACCTCTCACTCACATGACATCAGCGTCAAGTGACTATGCTGTCGCGTTTCGTGCGGTTTGTGAGTTTCCGGTGGCCTATTGGGCGGGATAGGGAAAAGGAGGGCAACACATCTGCATAATCTCTGGTTGTGCAGATGTGTATGGGCGTCGGTAGTCTAAAGCTTCGAAAAAATACCCCGAAGACCGATCACTAAGCGCAAAAATATATTACATACACTATATACATATCTCTTGACCGTGATATTGGCAAACTCATATCAGTCTGATAAACCAATTTATTACTGATAACAATCTTGGTTTATTTTTCATGGATGTTATTCGATTGGTATTACAATTTAAGTTTTATCGTTAATGTCATCGGGGAATTAAATATTATCTTCTGCGACACGACACCGGTGGGAGGGACGCGTTGTGCCTCGGCTGCATGGGTACCGCCATCCGTGAAACAAAGAAGAGAAGAGCAAGATAGGCAGTGTAATTACTGGCATCGAGATTTAACATGTTATGTCTCAGGATAGGCAACACGTGGGTTGCTACTTGCTGGTTTCAACTAAAATAGTTTAGGTTCACATTTCATGGGCGACGTCGACCAATTAGGTACCATAAGGTGGCACATCTGCCAGTTTGCCTATCCAACACCAAAACTATTATTTTTTGCGTATCGAAATAAATTTTCAAAAAGGCGATTTTCGAATTTGATTTTATTAATAGCATAATATTATTGCTAAATAGTAAATATCATGATTTCATATCGGTAATTAATAGTAAATTATCCAAGCCTTGGACTCTGAGTAATTGAAGATCTGTCAATGTGTGTGACCAGTCATCAGATCAGTCATTGAGAAGTGTTATTACACGTAGAATGACGATATGATAAAATATTTTCCTCATTACAATTTTGTACGGATTTCGTCGCGGTTTATTGTTTTTTACACGATCACGGGAGGACTGAGGTCCACATCACAATTGTGTATGTTCACAATTTTCTAAACTCCTATGTAAAGCAGCCCGAGACAATAAGATTTCTACAATTATCTACTAATATCGTGTAAACTAAACTAAATTCAATCATGTCAGGAGTCTGCTCTGTAATTAATATCAACAATTACCACTCGAGTTTCTCTTTCACATGTTCCTCATTAAGAGAGTAAATCTTAATTTCTTAGAAAGATGTCTTTGTCACTCTTCTAATATTTTTAAGTTATTAAAATCTTTGTTTTCTTTTGTTATATCTTTCTTGCTTGTTGTGCCGAAATTTGATCATAGTTTGATCCCATTAAGTAAATGATATCGATAAAGTTGCGTTTAATTAAGTTTGTATCATCATTATCAGTCTTTATCCGTCTGCTCAACATAGGCCTTCTTCAATGAACGCCAAGACGGCCGATTCCTTGCCACTCGCATCCAACACGGACCGGCCACCGTATGGAGATCGTCATCCCACCTGGTTAATGGCTGACCATCACTTGTCTACCCAAACGTGACCTCCACTCTTTAACATTATTAGCCTTATTGAAACGTATTAGTAGGTATAGGCCTGTGCCATTCTGCTTTGCAGCCGAATTGGGCCGGCACGACCGGGGTGGTACCACTCGCTCACATAACACCGGCGTCAAATGACAGCTATGCTGTCGCGTTTCGTGCGGTTTGTGAGTTTCCGGTGGCCCATTGGGGGGATAGGGAAAAGGAGGGCAACGCATTTGCATGACTTTTGGTAGTGCGGATGTCTATGGGCGTCAGTAGTCACCATAAGGCTCCAACTGCTCGGTTGCCTCCTTGTGAAATAAAAAAAAATGTTCATGTAGATATCATTCATGACGTACGGCAGAAAAGACGGAAAACCGCAAATCATATGACAATATATTATAATATACCTACGTAGCTGTTATTTTTTACATTTTGACTATAACTAAAGTCAATTCAATCAAACAATTAATGAACAAGTTGTCGAACAAAACAACTAAACAAATCATCAATATTATCAATATCATGCGAAATATAAAAAAAAAAAAAAACTTTGCTATACATTGCGTTTTTATACTTTTAATAATTTTAGAGTTCCGCAGCCAAATGGCAAAAAACGGAACCCTTATAGATTCGTCATGTCCGTATGTCTATCTGTCTGTCCGTCCGTATGTCACAGCCACTTTTTTCCGAAACTATACTGTTGAAACTTGTTAAATAGATGTATTCTGTGAACCGTATTAAGATTTTTATACCTACATAAGTAGGAAAAAAAGCCAATTAATTGTGGGGGTCCCCATACTTAGAACTGAAACTCAAATTTTTTTTTTCATCAAACTCATACACTTCCAAAGTGGTAAAATGTGTGTGTGTGTGTGTGTCCTGTAACTTCTAAAATAAGAGAATGATAAAACTAAAAAAAAAAATAGGATGTACCTACCATGCAAACTTCCACCGAAAATAATAAATGTTTGAACGAGATCTAGTGAGTAGTTTTTTTTTAATACGTCATAAAACGTAAACCGAAATTTACCTTTCTTTCAATTAACTCAAATATTTAAAAAACATTTAATTTCATAAACATAAGCCTTATTATTTGTTAAAGTGAACCCTTCGTGCGAGAGTCCGACTAGCACTTGGCCGGTAAGTTAATCAGTCAGATTACTAAAATTTCGTTGATCAGTGTCAATTGAGCCTTTTATAAAATAAAACATATTTTTATATAAAACATTAAACTAACGATAAGAGTTAATAGAAATAATACATAAACAAAACTAAAACTAGGTTGGTACAGATAACGCGGGTCTCGTTTCTTGATAGATCATGTTCAAACGTGTCATTAGTTCTATATTCTGATATGTACCTAGTTATTAAAAAAATAAAATTCGCCAATCTTCCATCTAAGTGGATTGGCACTAAGCTAAAAAGAACATTGTTCCACACTAGCTGCATTTTAAGAGAACAATGCTAAAACTACTTCAAAAAACCTATGTGTCTAAGTACATTCCCTTGGAAATCCCTCTATTGTAGCTAAGGGCTATGCAGCGTTGGCAACCCCTCTGTATTGATATATCTGTCTCTTTTACCCACACCTCCGACCCACCCTCTACTGAATCGTGGGATAATTAAATATTAAACCTATTAAATAACCCCTTACCATTAATTAAAAATAAATAATCTGTTTAATAACCACTGTTTATAATTAACAAAATTACAATTTTATGCAACTCAAAGAAATATGTACATTACCTGTTTATTTAATATAAAATTCAAACTCTGGACATTCCGTAATTAAAAACCATTTGGTCAAATAACATAGACTGTTAATAACACAGCACAAACACAATCACCAAAAAAATGGCCGCTATATTAAAAATACTTTTAAAATATCACTGCATTACATATAAAAAGCTCGATTACGATAAGCTTATTTTTTTATCTACGCGACGTGCACTCACTACGACGGTCCGATGGAGACTGCATGAGGATTGAGGGGAGTGGAGAGGGGACGTGGTAGGGGGCGCTCACAATCACATCGACATTCGAGGATTCGACAGAGGCGACGAACCAGCCATGTTACCGTGATATGATAACAAAGGTATACAAAGATACGAAGTACGAACAACACTGGGAAAGAACGAATTGGCAAGATATTGCAATAATATTGATAAGCTTAGTGCAGTCAGGCTCCCTACAGCTAACAATAAGATAAACAATAACAAACAATTAAGATATATATCTAGAAATAAATAAACAAAACAAAATTGGTACAGTCAGACGGAAATATTGCTAACAATAAAGAATTACAACAAAAACAAACAATATTTAGAAATAAAAAACAAAATAATATAATCTACGAAGTGCATCCAAATGGAAACAAATAACTGGAAGATCGATTCAGCGTTTTTTAACGTTTGAGTTCACAGGACGAAAATAGGCTGATGACCTTTGATGACGCTTTCGTTCCCCGTCTTACATGTACGATTGGGAATGACCGTAATAGATACTGCCCAACTAGTCCGCTATTTATTTCCAGTATTTGAAATAAAACATTATTTTGCTATGTAAAATTGTTTTATATGGATTTGTTTTGTATATAAACTGACGAGATTTTCTATTTAGTTAAGTAACTTTCATATCCATAATTAAATAGCAAATTATTTTTTATTGTGTGACTTATGTGTTATACAACGTAACTATTTTGCTTAGTTCAGATTTTTCCGTTCCTAACATTTCAGATACTTTAAAGCAAACACAGTTTTTCATGTAAATATAAGAACACAATGTGTTATGTTAAATATTTGATAGAAACTTTCCACGAACCCCCTTAGTACTAAACATGACGTATATGCATACAAAAAAATTAGGTTTCAAGTTACAGTAGGTACTACTGCATTGTAATTAGTTTAACTGTGCACACTATATCTCATTTTAGTACTTATAAGTCAGTAATCTTACGAGTTACGTCTGTCTAATGACAGTGGACATACGATTATAGCCTTCTCTAGTAATTTTTCCATGAAATAACAAGACATCCATTACATATGTGTACGCTTGACTGCACTGAAACAACTACTCTTCGTCTGTGAATATCAGTGAAGTAACTGTGTCTCTAGAACAATAATTGTAGTGAATAAAAACTTTTTAATCATATTTCAATTAAATTTTTTTAAAGAAAAAAACATTAAACAAGAATAAATTGGACAGAATTTCATGATGTACTTGGAGCCTACAATAATACGTAGATGTAATATGTAGATGCAAAAATATGAAATGGTGTGATTACATCGCGGTTTATTAAGTTTTACATTTCCGACATCTGGGGTAATTTACATCAATATGAATAAATTGGAATATTATTGCCGCCGACTGTACAATTTTCGGAATTTATCGTTTATTGGCTAAATTTAAAAGCCACCAAGTTTCTAGAAAAATCGTAATTCAACACGATATTTTCGTGAAATATGGAACCAAAACAAACAGGTATTCCGTGATGGTGAGTGGTTGATGACTCGATCTCATTTTCTTGAAGACTCGTGCCAGAGTAAATATAAACAAAAAACGTCTGTTTCGTCAAGCGTACCGTAATTGGGAGCATGTGGTTCCCATTTGACAGACGGATTTAAAAATAGTATCAACAAATAAAAAGCTCACCCTTTCATAGTGTCGTAAGACCATTAAGTATTATTTTGGTTTATATCTGTAGAATATACTATTTTAAACACACTAATGTATTTAGAAATTGCGTCCTTTAGTCCATATGGACGTAGATACTACAAACATTAACAACCTTTTCCGTCCACTGCGGGACCTAAGGCTTCCTTAACTTACCACGGGGCTAGGTTAAAGTGGTGTGATTGTCCGATAATATCTATATTATCAAGTCAAAGGTCAACGTACCCCCAGTCTTTCCGAACGTGGCCTCCACTCCAAAACTTGATTACCACACGGTTATCGATTCTTCGGCATTTGTGACCGGCCTAAGTATACGTATACGCGCTGATAATTAATTCAGACGATGAATTAAGTTATTCGCGTTTTCACCATAGCTCTAACTAGTAACTAACTCTCACCTCCGTGCGAAATGCGCTTAAAAATACGAAGATTTCTCTCTTCGCGTACTAACATAAAGATATTTATTACTCTTATTAAAAACTTTGAAAAAGTAAATTGCCAAAAAAGGAGGTCAATGTGTTGCACGTGAAAGGCTTGCACAACATGAGGTACCTTAAGGGTCAAAGATCATAACGAGTCATACATACAAAATTATACATGCTAAAGTAACACTGTCTGTTACCTTCCCACGGCTGCACCGCTAATTGGATTTCCGTAAAATTTGGCAAAGAGATACATTATAAGTTATATCCTAAGGAAGCACATGATAGGACCCATAAGAATCTGTTTAAACACAATCAAATCAAATCGCGCTATGCAAATAGATTGCGTGTAAAGAGATTCTTATACGTTGTTTCAGCGTGCCAAGCTCCTGGCTGCATGGGTACCACCATCTTGCTTGTTTCTCCCGTGCTGTAATTACTGGCACCGAGACTTAATATCTTATGTCTCAGGATAGGCTGCATAAATAAGTCGCCTGGGCTAGTTTCAGGTAGACTAGATTATGTTCATGGGCGACGTTGACCACTGACTATCAGGCTGCCAGCTTATACGAGTAACATAAAAAGTATGTCTTGGGCTACACCTAGTTATAAATTATCCAACTTCAAACGCGACCAAAACTAAACTTTTATTTGACAAGTGGGTAGGGCCAAAGGCGTGGATGTCCCCGGCCTCCCCGGGTGATGACCTTCAAGTGCGTATTAATCAATGTACACCCTGGTGTGTAAACTTTATAAATTGTCCATTTAACCATTGTTAAGTCCCCAAATATTTTATTCTGGGATTTTGATGTGAAACATTTATAGACATTAAATCGACTCAAATGCCGTGACGGCAAACTGCGTGCATGATACATTTCTTCGAATCCCTTTTTTGCCAGTCCAAAGTCTTCGAGACTCAGGATTCGGTTCCAGGGCCAATCTATACTTAGTATAGGTACCTACTGTTGCTATTCCCGAACTATCAACTACACAAAGCGCATCAATTAGTTTTATTAGTAATTTTGTTAATATACTTATTAGTTGTTGTTTATTTATTTTAGTTTATTATGTTTTGACCCATTAATGACACATACATCTAATTAAATTTAAAACGAAAATAGATGACAAAAACGCAAACGCTTAAATCATTCCACAATATTGACTCACGGCCATTAAGACGGCTCATCTCACATGGCAGGGATCTGAAGTAATAAATAACACGAACTTACAGTCTTCACATATTTAAACTAATGTTTTAGCTTTATAGCCTAAAACCTTCCTAAATATATCTAGGCTATCCAAGGCAAAAAAATCATGCCAACTGGTAGTTCCGGAGATCAGTTGTGATAAAAAAAACAAAAAACCTTTTCAGCTTAATTTTATTGGAAAAAGTGCGAAAGATTGTTTGTTACATATTCACACAATTCAATTTTAAATTTTAAAGAAATAGGAATTCTGACTGTCGCCTCTCAATACATCTTAGAAAATTTACTGTGTGTCCGGAAAAACATAAATGAATTTTGTAAGAAAAGTGATATTCATAGTAGGAATATAGGTAATAGGTTACATGTTACATTAGACTTTCAAAAGTAAGCAATTCTTTTAAAGGCAACTGTATACATACGCTTTTACAATACGATCCCAGAAAACGTTCTAAAGCTCTCCATAAAAAAAATCAAAAAAGTTGTTTGTGTGGTAAAGGATATCATAAAGTAAAAGATTTCATAGAAGATACCACACCCTGGGAATAAGGCGTTCCTCCCGGGCATTTCTGGATAAAATGTTAAAATTGTTATAGAATATAATATTATATATTATTTGAAAAGATTAGTTCCACTGAGTTTGTTTCGCCGGTTCTTCTCAGTGGGCTTACCTTGGAACCGATAGTAGATTCAATTGACGTTCAAAAAGATACTGTATTAGTACTATTTTGAATAAAAAAAAATGATTTTGAATTTTTGATGCCTTATCTATTTATCTCGTCATGTAAAAATTTCGCATATGTCAACAAGAAAACCCGTATTATGCTTTTTATGTCATAGGGAGGCAACCAAGCAGTCGGAGCCTTTTGGTGACTACCGACGCCCATAAACATCCGCAAAACCAAAAGTTATGCAGATGCGTTGCCCTCATTTTTCCTACAACGGGCCACCGGAAACTCACAAATTTGCCTAATCGTATATATACCCACTTACTAACCTTATACAGATATGTAAATTAAGTTCACATGGATGAAATATAGAATTTAAATTGATAGCTGACAAAATAAACTGTGTGTATTTAAGGAAAGCGATAAAACTAAACGAGAACAAACACTGCAAAGGCAAGGGACCCGACAAAGCTATAAAAACAAGAACCCAAACAAAAGCACCAACGTATGTCCGAAACGTACTTGTATTCACAGTAAGATTTATCGCTAATCTGCGTGTGCGGTTCTCTTTGTAGGTAACTTGTGTCGTAGTCAATGGCTGACATGTGCGAATGGTTGGACACGTGTTACGTATGCTAGTTTGAACAAGGCAAAACAAAATAGTATAAAACTATAAAACACATCAGTCCTCACGTGACCATGATTGCTGTGAAGTATCCGAAACGCGTCGCGTCGGGCATGTAAAAATATTAATAAACCGCGATAAAATCCGTAAAAAAATGTTTTCATACAATGAGTTAAATTCGCATAAACATTAGAAAAAAATATAAAAAACACGTTTTAATAAATAACTAGACTAAAAGGTTATAAGCAACTAGACTAAAAAGTTAAAAAATATTGTTCAAATCCGACAATAGGTTGTGTAGCCGCAACCGAGCAGTAGTGACATTGTGACTACCGACGCTCAAAGACATCTACACAACTAAAAGTTATGCAGATCCTTTTCCCATCCCACCAATGGGCCACTGGAAACTCACAAATCGAATGAAACGCTGCAGCATAGCTGTCACTTGACGCCGGTATTATGTGAGCGACAGGTTCCACCCCGGTCGCGCCGGTCCAATCCTGCTGCAAAGCAGCATGGCACTATCTCTTGGCCGTTTTAGCTATCATCGCGAATCCTAATGGTTCTAGTAATGATAACGAGTGTAAATTATTGCACTGTTATCGGTCCTTAATAAGTGTACAAAATTTCAAATTAATCCGACGTTTAGAAGTGCTGGAAAAACAAGTTCCAAGATTCCGTCACATATCCTCGAATAGAGGTGAAGCTAAGAAGACCGAACCATAAGAATCAAATCGTATGAATTTAAAAAGTAAAAAGAGGAATATAGAATTACTATAAAAGAAATCAGCATTTCGATCGGAATTGAGTCGTTCAATATAGTAATACCCTGTAAATATGTATTATGTACATAATTTACTGTCAGTTTTCTCCTTTGGGTTATAAAGACAACACACAATACATTATAATATATGTTTATTTTCTAATATTGAGACGTGTTCTATACAAATTGCATATATTTACGTAGGTAGCTGTGTTTTATTATTTATAGAAGAGGGGGCAAACAGCCAAATCACCTGGTGATGATCAGCGAGGATAAGCAGGTGCATTACCACCGTTTCAAATATGAGTATTGACTTTTCTTGAAGGCCTCTAAATCGTATCGGTCTTGAAATAACGTGGGTGCCAGCTTATTCCACATAGTGGTTGTGCGAGGCTGGAAGTGCTGTAAAAATCGAACTGTTATTGATATATACTTTGGCATTATAAAGCTTGCACAAGTCCCAACCCAAACCCGAACGGGGTGGAATCAATCTGAGAATAGACGTCTCTTGTCAGAGAAGCACTTGTTAGCACGAACTAGAAACGATTTTTGTCCGTGACAGGTATGTGGAACATCAATGACATAGACGAGATTTGGTGACAGATCCACCTTCTAATGACTATGAGGAACATAAAACCAAAGATTCACTCTTACAAATCCTCGCGGGAGTCATTGTATATGAAGAAGAAAAAATGACTATGAGATAGAACATCATCAAAAAGATGGCGGACGGAGAATATAATATCCATAAAAAATCAACGCGAAAACAGCATTGCGAGTGTAATATATTTAACTACATATTGTAAACAAATTTATTTCAAATGCAATCCATTTACAAACTCAAATTTACTTCTCATTGTTGGGAAACAGTAATATCATCGGATCCATGCCGACATTGGAAACAAAGATACATTTCATATGACTATTTCAAAGATCTTTCTAGAAATAAAAACTAATTATATACAAGTGCAAATATCAGAGATGTTATACTGAATACTATATTAAAATGTAGGCCAAGACCTATATGGCGGTAAAAGAAATTGGGTCGCCATAAGAGATAGAAAACTATTTTAAGATGGAGCGAACGGGAAATTAAAAACTTCAATCTAACTTGCAACCTATATATTTTTTAAACTAAATTTCACTCCACCTTTCAAGCCTTCAATGTAGACCTTTTATCACTACCATCATTATAATCACCATCATCGTCATTCTCATCATTAACATCATAATCAAGGCGTCCATAGGTGCAGTGGACATAGCCTATTTTACGCCAAGACTTATCACCCGCCACTCGAATCCAACACAATAAATTAATAGAAACATACCTACCTGTCCCTACGAATATCGTCGTACCATTTTGTAGTACATGAGTATTTAAAATTAAAAAGGCAAAAATTCTAAGCATTTGCAGATAATTCTGAAATATCGACTTTCGGAGGAAATTTTCTGTTTCGGAACAGTTTTAAGAGTATTTAAAAATAGCCATATCGTTTTCTAATGTTTACACAAATTTAACTTATTACAATAATGCAACTTTTTACGTCCTCCCGTGACCATGGTTGCTATAAAGTATCCGAAACGTAGGCAATGTAAAACATTTCATGAACCGCGATAAAATCCGTAAAAAGTTGAAATAACAAGTTAAAAATTCTTCAAAATGCAATGAAGTCGTACAAGAGTTCACGTACTAATAATAACATGTTGCACGTACGAAGCCAGCACGTGCTAACTGCTACATCCCCCTGCGTGTAGCGTGCATGGCAGATGTTGCTCGTAACGGGACGACATAACTTGTTACACCTACTACTTCAAATAACCTTTGAACGACTTAAGAATGCGGGCAACTTAATCGCGAGTTCAAATCCGCCAAGGGTATTTTACAATGAATGTGTATACTAGATTATACTAAAACTACTTATAATAATAATAATAATAAGGCTTTTTCAGATATTTCACAGTTGGTTAGGTTCTATAGTTGTTTTATTGGTTGTAATATGTGTGTGCTTTTTTATAGAAAGGGCCTCCTCCAACTGACTCCACTTTTCTCTTTCTCTGGCTAGTGATGTCCAAGTACCGCCCGCCACTGCCTTGATTTCGTCGACCCATCGCCTGAGTGGTCTGCCTCGTTTTCTTTTCCTGTTGCCTGTGTACAAGTGCATCACTAATTTTGACCACTTGTCTATTCCTCTAATAGTATGACCTGCCCATTTCCACTTGAGCTTTTTGATGTTTATCGTGACATCTTTTGTTCTTGTGAGTTTCCTAATCGATGTAGTTCTTATTTTGTCTTTCAGTCTTTTCCCCATCATACTTCTCAACATAGCGTTTTGACAGGTCTCGAGGTTCATATAGTGCGATTTGTTCAGCGCCCACGTTTGGCATCCATATGTGAATACGGGTAGTACGCTTATGTTGAACAGTTTACGCTTGATGCTCATGCTCATTTCTTTATTTTTGAATACCTACCTCTTTCTGGCTCTCTACCTCTATTTATACTATACTATAAATATTTATTAACAAATAGCTGGTGCCCACAGCTTCGCCTCCGTTAACTTAGATTTACAACCGCATCCGGATTGATGATGATTATTCTGACAGCATATGTCCTAATCCAAGGTATAAGCCATCACCATTTCAACTTTCAGTCAAATCAGTTCAGCCGTTTTGCAGTAAAAGATCAACAATCAACAAACATTCAAACTTACAAACTTTCGCCTATATAATATTAGTAAGTTATTAACACAAGATTTATTAATATTAACAATCACACCATCATATGAACCCTTTTTTGATATCGCAGGGAAATCTGTTATGGATGTAGCCAGGATCTTTGAGTAGATCCTGACCCTATGTGGGACTCCGTCCTGGGAGTGCTCTACCCTTAAACTAAAACTACTGCGAGCGCTTTCAGCCGCTTTTTGAGGGTCCCGTATCTACAGCCTCTACAGGCAACATGATCACCTCAGCGACAGGCTGGTAATCCAATACGAACTTGCAAACTCTGTTTATAGTGGTATCCCATTCCCACCACCAACCACACTGTAAAACTAAAATAACACCCGTGAAATGGTTAGATAACATTTATAATTTTAAAATTAAAATAATTACGTTCATTCATTGGCACACGTGGAAATCTATTACAAAACTAGACTTACAACATTAGAATTTAAATTAACATTTTTATTTTCACATTTAAAACTATTTTCTATCAGTCTCGTGACCCGTGAAGAAGATATTCGTAGACAATGTCGAAATATCGAGCTTCACTAAAGTGGAAAACATGGTAAATATCCATTTTTAAATACCTAGTTTTACATTGGTTTTTTAGAATCCGTTTCTCAAAATGACAAAATGGAATCCTTCCGTTGTCTGTCTGTCATTCTTTTAAACCAAAATCTGTAAGTTACTTACCACTGATAAAGAATCATGAAATTTAGTAAGAAGCTAGATGCACATAATATGTAAAGTAAAAAATCGGAAAACCATGAATTTCTTGATATACATATAACCACTATTACAATGTAATAGGGCCATTAGGCACCCTTTGGGTACGGAACCCTAAAACCGTTTTTTGGAACCCGCATCGCTAGCCAGACTCACATTTGTCCGGGTTTTTTATGTTCGTTTATAAACTAAATCCATAATATGCCCGTTGCCATCATGACGGTATAACACAGCCTATACAATATTTACATACCAAGTCGCCAAGACATGCTGCGGCATATCTTACGGCATGTAAATTCAACAATGATAAACACGCGCGACCAGCCCTTTACGGCGGTCGGTCTTAAGGTGCTAAGCTACTAATTTACACGAGTGGTAAATACTGGATTATAGGCATAATGTAGATAATAATAATATGTTGGGACAATTCACACACGGCCATCGGATCCCAAACTAGGCAGAGCCTTTTTTTTTTTCTTTAACGCCGGGAAATGCTCTGCGGCATCCCGCGGGGGAGTGGGTCTTCCCACGCGGGTATGTGGGACTCGCTGCGCCCGATAGCTGGTAAATGGACGCAGCTCTACCCATTAAAACCCGGCGAGTGCCACCAATGCCGCCTTTGGTGAGGTGCCTCGGATCTAGAAAACAAACAGGGCACCTCGACGGCTAGTCAGTCCCGCAAGGGACCGACGCCACCTCCACAGAAGGATTATCCCGCACCACAGAACAACTCCTCCCAACGTCGGGACAGTACAATGGGGTGAGGTTCCCATCCTCACCCGTTGCCCCCTGCTCTTCTGTCCCCTCTTCTTATAAGAGGGGTACAAAGAGCCCTTTCGGCCCAATTAGCTTCGCCCAAGGGGTGCACCACCTTAGGTTACTGAGCCCCACCGCCACGACAAGGCCTGAACCATGGTGGGGAAACTAGGCAGAGCCTGTTCTTATGGCAACCCGACAACTGATAAATACTTATATATTTCTAAATACATACATATTATAGATAAATTACACCCTGACACAGAACAAATGATTAGGGTTGCCACGAATAGTGATTTGGCCGAATACCTAATACCGAATATTCTGCAACGTTGTCGGCCGAAGCGCCGAATATTCGGCCGCCGAATATTCGGCATTAAGTACATGCTTGTCGAACGCGTAAAAAATAATAATACAACAAATCGTGTCGATACCTGTCTCCCTCGTGCGCGGGCGGGCGTGCGGTGTGCGTCCCTTTGACTGTTTGTTTATATTGCGACTAGACACGTCACGGCACGCTTTGTCAGATTTTGTAGAAAAGTTCGTTAGTTAGTTTTTTTTCAATTGTTTTTGTGTAAAAAAATGACACCAATGAATAAAAAATCGGCCATATGGCAATATTACGAGATTGATAGTGAAAATAATAAACTGGCCGAGTGTTTGTTGTGTAACAACAAGATATCAAGAGGCGGAGAAGGAAAGAAAGCAAGTAAGTCAAAACTTAAGTTAATTTAATGGCTTGTTTATTTATTGACGATTCGTCATAAAACACGATAATGATACGTCATGACGGTTCGCTGTTCACATTGCGTACGGAATAGTTATTTTTCACGATTCACCAAAATGTGAACATTTTCTGAATTTCGTTTCGACGTTTCTTCATTCTTGTTACAAAAAAATAATGATTCGTGTATTTGATGAAACGTGATTTGAGACCTGTCCGTCATTTTCCACGAGTCGTCATTGTGTGAACACGGCATTTAAAAACTTTAAAAAGCATAATCGCCGTCAAATAAAAAAAGAATCGTGAAAAGGAATTCATTTTAGTTTTTTTTTCTATTTACAGCTACAACTTCTTTAAAAAATCATCTTAGAACAAAACATGCTGAGCAGTACGCTACTTTAACAGATGTTCCCTCGACAAGTGGCAGTAATAAGAGCGGTACTTCTACTTCCACCGATTCCAAGATACCAGCAGTATCTGGAACGTCCAGATCAAAAGAACGACAGCTAACCCTGAAAGAAACATCAGAGAGGAAATTGTTATGGGACATTAATGATCCGAAATCTATAAAATATCATTACTTGATTGGGGAAATGATTGCTTTAGACAACGAACCATTATCACTTGTGGAACGGGTCGGCTTTCAAAGGCTTATGGCGACCGCTGTGCCCCATTATAAAGTACCTGGTCGCACTTACATGACGGAGAAAGTTATTCCTGATATATACAACAGAATTTGGTCTAAAATAGAAGTCAGTATTTCGCAGGCAACAGCAGTATCAGTGACATCTGATATATGGACATGTCACCACAATAACGAGAGCTTTTTGAGCTTCACTGCGCACTGGATATCTCCAGAGTTCATTTTGGAACATGGCGTTTTAGCTATGAAATCGTTTCCCGGCTCACATTCTGGTACCAATATTGCAAAAGAACTCGAGGCTATTACAGAAAGATGGAATATACCTAAAAGCAAGATCCATTTACTTGTCCATGATAGTGGGGCTAATATGATAAAAGGTGTGCGAGATGCAGGATATGATTCAGGTAGGTGCTTTATTCATTCATTGCAACGAGCTATAGAGGAGTCGCTAAAATCTCAACCAGAAGTACTACAGATGGTAGCTGCTGCGAGGCGAATCGTTACCCATTTTAACCATTCAAGCTTAGCAGAGCAGAAACTTAAATCCATTCAACAAGAACTTAACTTGCCTAACCATCAACTAGTACAAGATGTGAGCACTCGCTGGAATTCTACGTATTATTTAATGGAGCGATTATTAGAACAAAAGCGAGCAGTATCCTTGTACATAACAGATCATGAAACTTTAAATAATCTAGCTCATGCTCAATGGGAACTAATGGAACAATGTATCAAACTTCTCAAACCATTCGAAGAGATTACCAAAATAACCAGCTCAGGTATCTCCTGCATCTCTGAAGTGATTCCACATGCAGTTACTTTATTAAAATATCTGGGAAAGGCAGAGACAACTGAGAGAGTACCAAATTTAGTGACAGTGAGATCTTCACTGCAAGCTGAGCTTGAAAAGCGATTTAACTTTGATGAAAATAATAAATATCTGGTCGCTACGTTTCTTGATCCACGTTTCAAAACAAGTTTCCTAGGATTGGTTCAAGCAGAAAGAGCAAGACAAAAAATTCTTCTAGAAGCTCTGAAACTAAGTTGTAATGATGAATCTAGTAGTACCGATGAAGATTCTTCTCCACTTCGTAAGAAAAGAAACTTGAATGAAAATGATAAGACATTTGAAATACACGACAGTTTCTGGAACTGCTTTGAGGAAGTCGCTACTGATAATATGCGAAATAGTAATGATGAGGAGAACATGGAGAAGAATACTGTGGCAAATGAGATAGATTTTTATTTAAAAACAACTCGCCTACATAGAAAAGCTGATCCTTACAAGTGGTGGTCAGCAAACGAAAAACAATACCCAAACCTTTCGAAATTTGCTAAAGTTTATCTTTCTTCTCCCGGGAGTAGCGTGTATAGTGAGAGGTTGTTTTCTGAAGCTGGTATCATTTACGATGAAAAGCGTAATCGTTTGCTACCATCAAATGCTGAAAAGCTTGTTTTTATCCATCACAACTTACCGCTGATTAATTTTACTTATTAAAATATTGTAATTTGGTAATAAATACAAATCTTGAGTAATATGATGTGTCTTTTTTGTCCATGATTTGGTATTCGGTATTCGGCCGAATAATAAGTACTATTCGGTCGAATACCGAATACCAAAAAAAGTGGCCGAATAGGCCGAATACAGAATAGTAGCCGAATATTCGTGGCAACTCTACAAATGATCATACTCATCACACAAACATCTGTCCTGGGTGGGAATCGAACTCACGACCTTCTGGTTTAGCAGTCAGGATCACTTGCCCCTAGAACAACAGGCCAGTCATAATAATATTATATTCTTAAAGTGTTTTACGCGAATTTAACTTAAACGATTTTTTGCTGATTTTACTGTGATTTCAACCCTCACTTGTCCCACTTCTGGGCACGGATCTCCTCCTCGAAATCATGCGAGGAGGGTGTGGACGTTATTTAACGTCACTAGTTAGTAGTTACGTGGCAAATAACCGAATAGCTCGTTTCGAGTCAAAGAGGAACTAGTGATTTTTGTAAAAGTTAGGTACTGACGTTTCTGTGAAGTGTGTTGTTAGTTGTTACGTTTATGGCGCACTACGCGACCACTGGCCGGCCGATCGGTGAACTGTGGCCCAAAACCCTCCTCGCCAGATTTCGAGGAGGAGACCCGCGCCCAGCAGTGGCACATATGAGGGTTGATATTACTATTATAAGCATTAAACATTATATATTACTAGCTGTTGCCCGCGGTTTCTCTAGCCTTATCATAGATCTACAGGCTGTTGATGATTGTTTCCCATAGAAGAAGAAGAAGAAATATAATACTTTATCGTGCATAAAAACAACAATTACATCTTAAATAAAAACTTACAAAATAATATTATGCACAAAGGCGGTCTTACCGCTAAGGAAACGATTTCTCCCAGACAACCTTAGGGTAGAGGAGAATTTAAAATAATAGTAGAGTAGGTCATCAAAAAAGCAAAACAAAATAGAAATTAAAACATAAAGGATCTTACCATCTAAATTATATAATAAATAACATGGATAAAATATTATAAATAAATAAAACAATAGATACATAAATAAATATATACCCGTTTTATCATAATAATAAATACATACATACCTATTACATTAAGGTAACTGTTTATTGTAATTATAAGATTAAATATTTATTATTTACACATAACACATAGGTTACTGAAAACGTAGCATACAGATGAAACATTTTTTAGATTGGATGATTAGTTGCGATCAATTACTTCCTACACCAAACATACACATTACATAATATTTAAAATATTATTACATTACAGATATTGTTAATCCCTAAAATGATACCATAAGCTCTTTCTCAGTTCAACAAATCAGCAATAATACCCTCAATATTTTAAAACCGCGAACCGCCAGATCAAATCTCAAATGGTAGGACTAAATGAGACAATGTATCACATCAGGATCAAAAGTCTTTAGATCCACACGATACCGTATCGCCGACGCCGATTCTCACGAATGCCTTACACTCTCGCGAGCATTCTCCCATAGATACCAACACGGTTGCTATATCATTCCTATCAAATATCACAAATTAGACGTATTTAACACCGTCTCCCAATACAGAGGTGAACACATTTTTTCCTATACTCCAGCTATAATCCAGCAGAATAATCCTAGAAAACTGCGCTCACATGGCTGAAATGATCGGATAGAGTCAACTTTAGGATTTCTTGTGGTTACAATATAATATGGTTACACTACTATTTTTACTACATAGTATAAAGCATCAAAATATCACCAATATGAACGACACGGTGGCAGAACTAGTGTAAACATCCCACCTCATGTGATAGAGCGAGGGTGTAAAATGTAAACACTCCGATACGGCGAATGCATGTACTCGCGCGAGTATAGACGAAGCATGACCATTTATAATCCGTTTAATTACAAATTCCACACCAGCCAAAAAGAACGAATCGACTTACGAATAAAGTTTTATATCCACAAAAAAAGTTACGATGAAAATCTCACCATTAAACCCTGTTAATCTTTAGAGTGAATCTAGCTAATGATTATTACATGTTTGAACAAAGCCACAGATTATTTCTGCCAATTATTTTTATTTTCCCGAGAAGTTATTTTTGTCCATTTGCAATAATTTGTTAAGATATACGGTGGCTGAACTTGGAGATTCGGAGCCGTTAGACCAGTAAAAATAAAAGGCAATTTATTACAAGCTAGTGCAGACATAACGGTTGCGCACTAGGGAGAATTAGCACCTCGCATTTTATAGCCATTTTAAATAATATTAATGTTTTAATTATTTATGATGATATCCCATATTATGATGACTATATAATATGTGACCACCCATAAGATGGACTTTCCAAGAAAAAAGTCATTTTTGAACCATGGAAAGTGATTAGTATAATGAGAGTATATTTCTTCTTCGTGATGTTAATGAAGGAGGCCTATGTTCATGACTGTACGGATAAAGGCTGAAGATGATGATGATGAATGTAAGAGACATTTTTTTTATTTTAGAATATCAGTAGCTCATTCATATCAGCGACCCAGACAAGCGCGAACCCGACTCACGCTCAGGGTTCCGAAAACACGTAATGTATGTAATATATTTAACAACCAATTAACGGCTTTTCGAGCTTGCTTTTTACCAAATTTATATTTTATACCAAATGATTCTATGTCGATGGGAAGTAAGTACCTTATAGGTTTTGACAGACCAACAGACTGAAAGACGTACATTTTGAGGAACGGAGCCCTAAAAATGGCTTACAAAGCCACTAACAGCTTTAATTCCGCAATTGTCGGTAGAAAATTGCACGGCAAATCATGGAATAAATTGTGTGTCATATTTGGCCGAAATATTTTAGGCCTTCTATAGAATGCCTCGGTATATAATACCTTCCTACAATTATACAAATTCCCTATACAGATAACTCTCACCTGTATTCATCTAAGTTCAAAGTTCCAAGACTCATCTATTAGTTTCCGAGGTTAGGTTCGGGTCCTCGCTTGATAACTATGAACAATAACTGACGCGCAATAAACTTCATAATTCTGCTAATATTATACTTGAGAATTCGAATAACCTTATAAACTACCAGTTCCATTTGAACCAATATCATATATCTTTGGAGTTAAGTATAACATGAGACTCAGGAAACACCTAATGGAATTTAATGACGAATTAAGCCGCTGGACTAAAATAAATATTTAAGAACAAGTAAACAAAATAACTAATATCGTTACTAACGTTTATAGATGAATTTTATACTCATAGTAAATAATGTACGGCTCTATGTTATGATTATTAAGGGCCCCTTATCCCAAACTAGCTGTTGCCTGCAGCTTCGCCCGCATTACTTACAACTCCTATATGTCATAGCGTGATGCCTATAGCCTTCCTTGATAAATGGGCTGTCTAACACTGAAAGAATTTTTAAAATCGTACCAGTAGTTCCTGAGATTAGCGCGTTCAAACAAACAAACAAACTCTTGAGCTTTATAATATTAGTATAGATTTTGGTAACACGAAGAAGAAACAAAGGCTAGGTTAAGAGCACTAGGAACCGACATGTACCTATAAAGCGGATGAAGAGAAAGATTTGGATAGATTAAGGTGACCAATACCATGCCTGTGACAAATGTGATAAATAAAAATTGTGATCTAATGGTTACGCGAATTTCACTCATTATAATGAAACAAATTATACGGATTTTATTGCGTAAAGGGGACTAGTTAAAATATTGATGTATCATAGGGTAGTTTCGAATCACTTTGTAACGTTAGGACATCTGACACCTCAGTCCTCCCGTGACCATGGTCGCTGTAAAGTATCCGAAACGTGGGGCTTGTAAAAATCTTAATCAACCTAGATAAAATCCGTAAAATTTGTTTCATTATAAAAATAATTGTGACTTAAAATGGCTTTCACTAAAACAATTTACAAACGCCATAAGAAACTAGCTCTCAAATAAACTCAACAGAAGCTACAAACATTAAATTAATGACGAACACAAATATAAGACCAGTAAATGACTAATTAAGCTAAATACTCAAACGAAGATTTAATATGAGCAGTGACCACGCCCAGGGATGGAACATTTTACGTATCACTCGATAAATCTCTGGTGATATAAAAATCACGTTGAAATATCGCCCTGCAGTGATTAAATTTAACGAGAGGCAAGCCACCTGACAACTTTAAATATGTGGTGTGTTATGGCCGCACTATGGAATTTTATAATAATAAATAAAATCGATATTAATAAAATTATGCAGGATCGAGTGAACTCGAGTCAGCAATACATACTCAATAATGATTAGTGACAGTTCTCTTTTGTTTAGAAAGCACGCAAAATGCGCGCAAGAGTTTTAACTTTTTTTTAGGTATATCATATATACCTGACACTATACCAGACAACGGAAATATGTTTAATATTTTTATATACTATAAATTTATTTAAGATATTTATTATATAATACATATATTTAATACACATCCATGACCAAGGAACACAGATAACTTTTTGTTCCCTGGCGGGAATAGAACCCGGCTACCTCCGGCTTCAATGCCAACGCGCGAACCATTGCGCCACATGTCAAATATGTATGTTTCCTTTCCGAGTACTCGAAACACGAGTCCTTACAAATATACCACGGGGGCAACTGGCAAGTTAAAGATGCGACTGTGGGTTAATATTTATTTATTTATTATCATCATCATTATCAGTCTATCCGTCCACTGCTGAGCATATGCCTCCCTCAATGAACGCCAAGAAGGCCGATCCCTCGCCACTCGCATCCAACACGGATCGGCTACTGATCGTCGATCGTCTTCCCACCTGGTCAATGGCCGATCAACACTTTGTCTACCTAAACGCGGCCTCCACTCTCGAACCTAATTGGCCCATCGGCCATCCGTTCTCCCGAGTGTGTGAGCACCCACTGCCACTTCAACGAGCTTATTCTTTGCTTGATATCCATAACCTTACTTATTATAGGATAATCAGCGCCAATATATCATTTTTTACAAAAAATCATCAGATCGTCATTTATAACGGTGATAATGGTAACAAAACAATCACATCGCAATAATTAACTTAACTTCCAGCAATACATCAGCGGGTATAATTATAAAGGGAATGGACTCGACCTAGATCCACGTGAAGACTATTTCCAGACGGCGGTGTGTCAGGTAGCTTTGGAAATAGCGCCGCCATTATCTCCCGTTTCACACTCTGTTCCAATCACAATAAAAGGTCCTGTTGTGTCGCTTATTCAATATTCATACGGTACATAAATATCGTACGAATAACAATGACTTTCGAGTGTATACCATGATAGCATATTAGTTGTTTGTTACTGCTTCGCTTGCGTTTTATAATTACCGCCGTATATAGTGAAAGTTTAGGTAGCTGGCCAAATTTTGAGCACGATATTCGAAATTAGACGAGGGTGTAAGACCTTATTTTTAGATACGCTAGTATAATGCGTATGTAGGAATTTGATACACTCTTAAAATTTTCATAGGTACATATTTCTGAAAAGACAATACAAGAAAATGCCCTCAATGGTTCTGTGTATCTCATTGGTATTGGTATACTAAGTCCTAACCAAGACGTTTCTCTCGAACGAACTCTGACCTTTTCCTCAAATCTCCTGGTGCATTACTAATTCAGGCACCCTAAAAGTTCAAGAATCTTATATGTATCCTCTTTAAGTAGAAGTAAAAACTTCTAAATCACACAAGTAAGGCAAAAGCTTTTCCAGCTATTGTAAACCATAACGGCGAACCAACGTCTCTACTCTGTGATATTGCTACGAACTTGTATACAAGATGTCTTTTCTGGTTTCGTCTCATTGGATTGTACTAATAATAACTAACTACTAATAAAAAAATAAATAACTACTACTTAAATAAACTGTTCAATTTAGTAAACAATAGTTTATTTAAGTCGTGTAAGTTTGTTTATATTTTTGTTCTTGTTCACATATAAAGATATTGTGATATTTTGTTTGTGATACGAATGTAAACAATAAATATTTGATCTTATTTTAATTTATTGTATTTGTATAATATTATTATTTCATCATCATCATCATCAGCCTCTATCCGTCCGCTGCTGAAAATAGGCCTCCCTCAAAGAACGCCAAGTCGACCGATCCGGCCGGTCCGTGTTGGATGAGTCCCTCGCTACTCTCATCCAACACGGACCGGCCACCGCATGGAGATCGTCTTCCCACCTGGTTAATGGCCGACCAACACTTCGTCTACCCAAACGCGGCCTCCACTCTTGAACCTTATTGTCCCGTCGGCCAGCCGTTCTCCCGAGTGTGACCAGCCCACTGCCACTTCAACGAGCTTATTCTTTGCGTGATATCGGTAACTTTAGTTCTCTGGCGGATGTCTTCGTTTCTAATCCTATCTGCCAAAGAAACACCTAGCATAGCATGCAGTTACGGCAATCTTTCGGACCAGTTGTGGAGGCCACGTATCGGCCCGCGGCCCCGTATATTATATTATATTTAAATATTTAGCTTAGTAGACAGTGTTTTTTCATATTCACTCGGAACTATGAAAAAAATCACATTCGAACGTGAAATACGTTAAAAAAGAAGTATCTAATCAAATATATTATCTTCATGAATATTTTAAACGCAGCTTCATATAAATAATGTAATCTCATGTGAAAACAAATTCTCATGCGTGACAATGCCAAATTCAATAACGGCTGAAAAAGAGACCACAATTGAACATCGGTCCCACAATAGCGTAGATATGGAGGGCAGACGGGATGCAAATAACAAAAATCAATACGTCCAACGGGCAAACCAGACTTGCATCTATTCTCACCATTTAACACCAGCGCTGGTAATAAAACTTCGTTAATACAATTTACGAAAACTTTAATTGTCACTTACGTAAAATACTGGTGTCGGTACAAGTTTTCCTATCAGTACGTTCCTATAATATTACAAAGAATGATAGTGAAAAATGAAAGTTTAAATGTATGAATATTCAAAACCACTCATCCAATTTCAAAGATTCTTTTCCCAGTATTATAGTACGTTATCACTGTAATTCATGCAGTACTAACTGGCCTATTGGTCTAGTAGTTAGTGATCCTGACTGCTAAACCAGAAGGTCGTGAGTTCGATTCCCACCCAGGACAGATGTTTGTGTGATGAGCATGATCATTTGTTCTGTGTCAGGGTGTAATTTATCTATAATATGTATGTATTTAGAAATATATAAGTATATATCAGTAGTCTGGTTACCATGTGACTGGTTAAACTGTGATCAGATCGCCGTGTGTGAGTTGTCCCAACATATTATTATTATTATTATTATCAGTTCATACGGTAAATCTAAGTTAAAGAGCGTTTGTGTGGTAAAGCATATTATAAAGTAAAAGATTTCATGGAAGATAACACACCCTGGGAATAAGGCGTTCCTCCCGGGCATTTCAAGATAAGATGTTAAAATTGTTATTATATATTATTTGAAAACATTAGTTCCACTGAGTTTGTTTCGCCGGTTCTTCTCAGTGGGCTTACCCTTGGAACCGGTGGTAGATTCAATTGGCGTTCAAAAAGATACTGTATTAGTACTATTTTTAATAAAAAAAATTGATTTTGATTTTTTGATTTTGATTTTGTTAACGCAGACGAAGCTGCGAGCAACGGCCAGTTTATTTATACATACATATTTTAAAAAACATCAACAAAATAAAAAGCAGATAAGTTCCAGCTGAATTGCGAGCTATAAATATAATAAAAGTATTTTTTTATGAAAAAAAGATGAACTACTTGCGCTTGTGCTGAAAATGAACGTGTATCCTGTTTTTTGATGTGACAAACAGACGGACAATGTGATTCTAGAAGGTAGATACGAAGCTACAACTAAACATGCTCATAATATAATATAATATTCTAAAAAATATTTATGTCTCTCTTTTTATACTTATTTGTACTTTTTATACCGAAGAGCTGAAACAACTTTATCGAATTAATGTTCGGGAACCGAAAGTGCTCGAAACCATAAATTTACTTAAATTGTTAAAGTGTAGTGTAATGTAGTGTTATAGTAAAATTGAACGTAAAAAAAGCATTTTACAAAAAATTAAAACCGACTTCAAAAATACTAAACTAAAAAGTAATAAAATAACAGTTTCTTTAATGTTTGTGCTTACAACATATAATCAACTTAATCTTCTACTAATGTACAAACTTTGCGTTTACCACGTCATTATAGTTACTTTTGGAGTCGGTGTCAGCCAAGGTAGGTAGGTAGGTAATGTACAGCAACAAATAAACGCAAAGTTTGTACATTAGTAGAAGATTAAGTTGATTATATGTTGTAAGCACAAACATTAAAGAAACTGTTATTTTATTACTTTTTAGTTTAGTATTTTTGAAGTCGGTTTTAATTTTTTGTAAAATGCTTTTATTTCTTAATTTTTAGTGATTCCGAAATTCGTCGTCTTGGCGTTCATTGAAGGAGGCATGTGCAGCAGTGGATGGATAAAGGATGATGATGATGATGATGATGATGATGGTGATGATGATGATGATTACGATGACCGCGACATACTATGGTGTGCTACCAAAGCATCCTATACAATTATTACATCGACACGTAATAAAATGATCATATCATCAAGATAAACAAAACCAACAAAATAGACATTATTGGGAATAACTAAAAAACGGCTTGTCAGATCTTAATAAAATTAATATGGGACCAAATTGGAAACTACAGCTTTCAAACAAAAAAATAACCATCGAAATCCATTCACAAACGGCGGAGATATCGTGTCACATACATACAAAAAAAAAAAAAAAAAAAACATACAGACGAATTGAGAACCTCCTTTTTTTTTGAAGTCGGTTAAAAAGGCCAAGTGCGATTTGGACTTACACACGAAGGGTTGCGTACCACCGGATCATATTGAACTAAATATTTTGTTAGGTACCTACTTGTAAGTAGATATTGCCATTTTTATTAAGATCAAGTAAAAAAGCCGTAATAAAAAGTGATTTTTGTTCAATCTAAAAAGATCTGTGTTTAATTTTTAACCCCTCAAATTTTTTGCTGATATTTTAAAGTGAAATCATCAACAAAAAAACAAAATCAAACTTCACACACCCAGATCCTATTTTATCGGTCATACAGCTTTCATCACGGTATATAGGTTCACCGGTGAGCAAGTATCGTTGATATGGTGGTCATGAATACACCTAAATGGAAATAGACAAAACCATGTGTCAGGGATACTGGATACACAAGTCAGAATCCTAGACCCAGATCTCTTCTTTTCCAACTAGACTATCGTTCTAGTTTTTCGTTCGTAATACTAAGATTACTTACACTAAATACGTCTAATGTTTTTAATAGTTATAAATATCGTACAATTAAACAGTTCAGTTTGGAACCCTCAAGGAAAATGTAATTAAATGCATTATTGTTCGACCTAAGCTATGCAGACGGTGATTAGACGAGACGCATCCTTAATAGACAATACACCATTTGACATCCGTTTGACGACGCTAATAGATTAACAATGAACTTACTGCTAAATGTGTTTTAAAGTGATCCTATCTGTGCACTACGTATAACATTTAAAAATATGTCGCGTGAACAAGACATTCGTAATGCCGAAACAATGAACTCAGCAAAAAAAATTAAAACATGAATAGTTTACCTAAAGTCAAAATATCTCTACTAACATCAAACAAGATTGATATGGGTTAGTTAGATTGACACGGGTAAAACTACGACAATTATATACAATAGCTGAAATAAGGTACTTACAACTTCTACTAAAACTAAAGGGATGGTAACTAGTTGATATAGGCCAGGTTTCGAAGTAAGAGAGTTTGAGCCTGGCCTGGGCACCACTAAAATATTGGTTTTTGTAAATTGCCAATGCTAGGTCGTCAACATCACTTACTCACCGTTAAAAACATCGTGAGGATAATATAGTCTTTGTCCTATGAAGTTCGTTCTGCTTTAATCCAGCAGAAAGGCAAACTATGACCTAATTTAAGGAAGGAAACCAGCGCCCAGTATTTTAGCGCAGCGTTTCCTAGACTTTGTTCTGTAATTTGGCCCTGCAAATTCGTATCAACCAACGTGACCCACTCAAGTTTTTAAACCCCTTGAAATATTAGGTAAAACAAAACAAAATTGCAAATTAGAAGTATGTATACTCATGCATGTATTACAATAATTAGTGAGAAGTAGGTAAGCTGCTTATTTTTTACTCTTTTGCTCGTCAGTCAAGCTCTTCTAGTATTTGTTTAAAACAAGGAATGTGAATGGTGAAATGAGGAGAATGGTGTGTCCCAAAAAATTTTTCGTGGCGCGGTACCGGGTCGCGCCCCACCAAATGGGGAAGGCTGCTCTAGCGTATAGCAGTTTAATATTGACTACGTTATGTAATACTTCAGATAAGTACCAAAACTACCCAAGTGAAAATGTTGAGTAAAATTTCTAAATATTTCAGAAACTACTTTCATTATAAAAACGACTTTTACGGATTTTATCGCGGTTTATTAACATTTTTACATGCCCAACGATTAATTATAGCAACCATGACAAAGGTAGGATTCCATCTCCATAGTCCTCCTGAGATCATAATCTGTGAAATTAACATAAACATTAAAAGACAATATTTTCCAACCATCCAATGTCTCGGATTCCTTAATTTTTGGCGATTGCCCTCGATAATGTTGGTATTTTAAACTATAACGTATTCACAACAACCTGAAAGATGGCAATTTTTAATACATGTGTAACTTAAGTTTTCGAGAAGCGTCAAGAAGGTACTCGGCCAGCCATTTGACCTAGTGAAACGCTTGTGGCGAAAACTTCGTCCTACTAGTTTTATTCGGTTGGCACGATGGAGGAGCAAACAAAAGATTGTTTGTACCAATAAAAGTATCACGAAAAGATACAAATAAAGTTAACAACGACGAAGGTGGGACAGTTATTATAGAAACAATATAATAATAATATGTTGGGACAACTCACACACGGCCATCTGATCCCAAACTAGGCAGAGCCTGTTCTTATGGTAACCAGACTACTGATATATACTTATATATTTCTAAATACATAAAGATTATAGATAAATTACACCCAGACACAGAATAAATGATCATGCTCATCACACAAACAATAGTCCTGAGTGGGAATCGAACCCACGACCTTCTGGTTTAGCAGTCAGGGTAACTAACCACCAGACCAATAGGCCAGTCTACTAATAAAAGTAGTACTAACTAGCTGTTGCCGGCAGCTTCGCCCGCGTTACTCAACTCCTATAAGTCACAGCGTGATGTCTTATAGCCTATAGCCTTCCTCGATAAATAAGCTGTCTAACACTGAAATAATTTTTCAAATCGGACCAAGTAAAGTACCAAAATAATTATAAAATCTACCTAGTACCTATAGTTCTCATAAGAAAAAGTACATAGTAAAAACTCTTTTATCAAAAAACCTTGGGACAAAAAATCCAAAGTTATCAAACGTAACGAAAAAGATGATGTAAAATAATACTAGTTAATAATTACATCCGAAGTACTTATACCTCTAAAAACCGCAACCTATGGTATAAAACATATTATACAAATATGGTCACAACTGAATGACTAGTATTTAAATGACGATGAGTGAAGTACCGTTGCTCACACGGGGTTACCAGATGAGAGAATTTTTACGGTTTACCCCTCTATTAGAGAAAAAGTAACATTTTGAATGTCAGAATTTTTTAAATAAAATACCATAGTAATTTTATGCTAATTTATGCTGGTCATGTTCTAGGAAGGTCATAAGCAATTAAACTAGTTAATTATTATCAATCCCGATATCTCTATAATTTTAAGTTAATACGAAAAAACTGCGGCAACAGCCAGGTACAATTAAAAATAAATATTAGGCAATTCAATCGCAAAAAAAACATCTGATCTTGCCAATACTATAAAAATTCTATGAAACTCTACATGATATTTTTCTGATTGAACTTTGTTAACTATTTCCATACTTCAGCTTACAAAGTTTTGAAAATTTTATATTGTTACTGAGTTCGAATGTTACCATAAATATAAAATGTCGCAACAAAAACCACGCCACATTGTCATGTGACAAAATGTCAAGGAAATTCGAGTCAGGGAAATAATAAAAATCGTACCATAAGTCAGGGAAGCCAGGAAAACATATTTTCCGACCTGGTAACCCCTCACAACCATATCTGTCTAGACGGGCACTACAAAGCGAACTCCGTTTGAACCAGACAAAGACAGTCTTGAGGATATCCCTGCTCATTAACGGAACATTGAAGCTGCATATGAAATTTTACACCAGAAAAAAACCCGCTTAGAAAATTCACGGAAGCTAGTTTTATTAAAAGAGAATATAATATTTTATGTGTTGCCTGCGGCAGCGCCTACTGTCTCGAGTGCCAGTATGTATGTATATGCAAGTGAACTATTAAGTATACTAGGATATACTAGTATACTAGGATATACGTATAGTATATCTAAACTTATATGAGATAAATTTTGTGATTGTGAATGTAGGTATGAACTAGGAGGTATTCTTTGAAACTGCTCATCCAATCCAAAAAACTCTTTCATCGGCTCCAAAAATTATCATTAATAGTCAGCATACGGCTGTATACCCAAATTAATTCGCATGAAGCTGTAAGTCTCGATATCAATTGACATCTACTATAAAGACAAAGTAGTGATGCGGTGCCCAAATTATCCATTAGATAGTAAGCCGATCATACGAAAGTCATCAAAGCTTTTATAAATCAGCATAAATTTGAATTCGTTTCGACAATAGTAATTGAACGCTCCGAGAGTATTAATAATTTTGTAAGTTGAAAACATCACTTTATGATAATAATGTCAGTATTTCGTATTCAACTTTCGTAAAGGTATCGAATGTTATTCCTTGCAATAAAAACGGGTGACCTTTACCTCCCTACAAATGGAATGAAGCCATAAAAGTTATTTCTGTCAAATAATAATCATTCGCTTAATATTGAGCCTATTTATAAATTTATATTAAAACCTTATTCTGCTGCCACACTGCTGTTTATTTTTAAATGTTAGTAAACATTTTTAAGCAGCAGTGTGGCAGCACCACTACGAATACTTCATACCGGTGGGAGGGAACTAGGGAAGCGCTGTGCCGCGCTCCCGGTTGCATGGGTACCACCATCTTACTTGTTTCTCCCGTGAAACAGCTTTGCTGTGTTTCGGAGAGAAGGGCAAGACAAGCAGTCTAATTACTGGCACCGAGACTTAACATCTTATGTCTCAGGATAGGCAACACATAGATGAGTTGCCCGGACTTGTTCCAGGTAAACTAGTTTATATTCATGGGCGCCGTCGACCACTTACCATCAGGTGGCACGTTTGCCAGTTTGCCTATCCAACTAACATAAATAAAAAACTATCTCCAGATGATCGACAAAAACATTTAATATCATTGAAGAGAAAAATCTAGAAATAAATCCTCGGTCTAGATGAAACATTCACAACTCGACGTAATGAAAATAATTTCGTGAACTTTATAACAGCCCACTGACCTAGTGACGTAAGTTTTTTACGCCATTTACAGCTGGGTGCATTTCAACGATCTTAAGAACACGAACTTTCATGAAATTTCTACAATGAAAATATATTCTTGCAAACGGCATACACTCACTTCGTTGAAGGTTACACAAGTGGGAGGGATGTGCTTTGTGCCACTGCTTAAGTGGTAACTGCTGCAAAGTATGCTAGATGCGACTCACAAAGTCGAGCACACTTTTTTACCCGTAAGAAGGATGGATGTAATGCATAGGTACCGATTTTTTACTGGTGGACTTAATTCTTCTATGGACAACGCTGATATTAGAAGAAGCTGGCTCATCTGCTCGTGTGCTTGGATAGCTAAGTAACAATAAAATAAAGCTTCTTCTAAATAGCTATGATGAATTTCGGAGCGAAGGACAGTTCAGACTGTAATTACATACACTCCTCATTCATTGCCCCTAATCCGTGGCCGTAGTCTGTTGCGATTTGAACCTTATTATTCCTAGTACCTGACACGACCCTTAGACTTGAGGACCAACTGAAGAAGAAAAAGTACCCGTAACACAAGTTCTTAAGAGCTTACCACGGGGCTAGGCTAACGTGGTGTGATTGTTATTATTAAAAGAAACTACATATAATAAATAGTGATTTAATATAAAAAGACAATTGCGATACTGGAAAACAGTACTAGGAATATTGCAAACATAAAAAACCAACGCGCGGCCTACATAGAATGATGGATTATTTATTTTTACGGCAGAGAGCAGATGGTACACATGCTCTACAACCAGGTAAGGTTAAACAATTTCAGTGTCGACTTAGATAGGACAAAAATAATGGAATTTTATCTTCAAAGAGTTATCATCATGATCAGTATTTAGTTCTTTGCAAACTTAGCTGTGTCCCGGATAAAAGTATTGTAGCACATTTAGTGTTATAATCTTGCATGGCCGACATTCATAAGTGATGAACAGCTTGTGCTAGCTTTTTTAGTTCCTCTAAGGTTAAAGGCCTTAATGTTTTTTTAAAGTAACACAACATCTTGCGTACGTGACCTTTATATCCAGAATGCAAAGCGAAAAGATAAAAAGTCCCCGTTTATTTTTTTATTAAATTTCTATAGGTACCTGAGTTACTTTGATGATTTTAGACTATTCTCTAAGGACACCTCTCAAGTAAATTCATCGGACTGTTCAGGCTGCAGAGCGTGCCAAAGTAATAGACATACATACTCGAAAAACATAACCCTTCGGCGCAGTCGGGTAAAAAGTAATCTATTAAAGAGTCATCTAGCTTATAAACTGATCTTCTTTAAAGAATTAATAAGATAATAAATGTGAAAGCGAAACCATTTGACCGGTCACATAATATGAAGAACAGATGTTATGGCAATAAGGTTACGCACTGGAAGCCGTTTTGGAAGCCATAGTTTCGGCGTTACTATTTGATACCCTTTCTTAGAGCATGTTACTTATAAAGCATTATATTTTTTTTTAAATTTAGGGCTGATTACAAGCGACAAAAAATAATCATCTATTTATTGCACTGAACACCGCTTTCGTCTTCTATATGTCCGCGTGAAAAGGTTGGATTGGATAAAATGGATTGAATTGGAATAGTCTAGAAATTAGTAGGAAAAGAAAAAGTAGTAATATAATAAAGGGAAATAAAGATTAGACTATTTTTGAATGTTTTATATTATTTTGTTAAGAGGTAGTGCCATGCTGCTTAGCAGCCGAATTGGGCCGGCACGACCGGGGTGGTACCTCTCGCTCATATAACACCGGCGTCAAGTGACAACTATGCTGTCGCGTTTCGTGCGGTTTGTGAGTTACCGGTGGCCCATTGGGGGGGGTTAGAGAAAAGGAGGGCAACGCATCTGCATAATCTTTGGTTTTGCTTGACTCGTTGATAAACGTCGGATAAGTCATTACAAGTGAATCATCTGAAACCATTCATAAATTGTTGTCATATGTATCTCGTGTAAATCTTCGTGCAGTCGCTGATCCTAGTTGAATGCGGGGGATTGACCGTTTTGGCGTTCATTGAAAGACAGTCTTCCTGAAAGTATTGGAAAAGCTTTAATGATGATGATATGTAAATGCGTGCATTATGATTTATGAGCGTTGTCGATGCACGAAATTTTGCAAAATTACTTCGTTACGTGAATTTGCATGACATTTAAGCGGATACTGTATATGGCTGGCTCGCACTGAATAATAGGGACAAGCATTATAAAGGGAGAGCTGGATGGATAATCATCATTATCATCATTAGCAACCATTTTCCGTCTTCTGCCAGGCTTAAATTTTACTTAAATTATAAAACTACTTCTTACTTTATCGTGATTATTAAAAGGACATTAATAACATCAGGATATCTGACACATAAATAAGTCTTTTGACCATAGTTAATTTAATAATCTGTAGATATCTGAATTAGCTCATCTTTCCTGCAACTTGGACTTCACAGAAGATACTATGCACTTAAGATTGTCAGTAAGAATTTAGTCTAGCAAATTCTAACTAAAATCATGACTGTTATCACATCACTGTTAGATATGGTAATATAGAAACTCTAAACCGGTAACCTGCACAGTGATTGTAGGTTTAAACAATGCTGCAGCAATTAACGGAATCGCTTCTTTAATATTAACAGTTACCATGCATATTAATCGAGTCTGCACTTTGAATACTAAAGTCGAGACTCGAGATTTCTATAATGATCTATAATTCTACTTAGTACAATTTACATATTTGTTCGATGTGTATTTAACGCTTTATTAACTTTAAATCTGTTGCTACGGAACAGCTATTTAGAATACATAATTATCATTTGCTGCATGTTCTTGATAATCTTATAAAACCGCCCTCAGTCAAAATCAGGCGAGAAGGATTAAGGCTCTAGTTTGCTTATGCTCTGGCTGATGCGGGTGAACTTCACACTGTTCTTATTTTCACTGGGATGATGATTGAAAGATTTGATAATCTTATCAGTCATACAGGTTTTCAAGATAAACCAGTCCAGATCTAATTTTGAGAATCGAGCCCATGACAACAAGACCATCTGCGTCACCTATCTCTGGTATCTATCTATAATAACGAGAATCTAATTAATACAGTCTCTAATATCAACATTCATAAAATATCTAAATTAATATGATGCTGAAGAGTTTGTTTGTACGAGCTACTCTCCGAAACTACCACTCGGATTTGGAATATTCTTTTTGTATTTAAAGCCTTAGTTTTAAGGAAGGTTTAGTTTGTACCGCGGGAAATGGTTACGATATGATTGATATGCCACAAAAACAATTACAAATGTAGAGTAAATATCGGTGGCTCGTCCTGAATTCTTCTGATTTTCTGATTAAATTCATTGCAAAGCAGTTTTAAAGTATCGTGCTCCCTGAGACTATCAGAGGTTGGTGTCGGGTACACCTATCGATTCTGACTGATCTGGCTCTGCAGGAGTACCAGCAGTGGGAACAAGTGGTGAAACTTGCCTGTAAAAAAATATAGGTGACCACATTTTCTAATTTTTACGAGAATTTCACTTATTATAATGAAACAACTTCTACAGCAACAATAATCACGGGAGAACCGTCCTGCCGTGACCATAGTCGCTGTGAAGTATCCGAATTCCGAAACATCAGGCATGTAAAAATCCTAACAACTATATCCGCGATAAAATCCGTAAGAGTTGTTTCATAAATAGATGGCCACTATTGCACTCTGCGTCTAATTTCTTATCATCCCAAGTAATTGATTGAACTTGAAGACTTGAATTAATATCTACTAAAGACCGCCTTATCAATGACGATTGGGTCACTCCCCAACGCCTTAATACTTTTACGACAATTTACGAAAGTAAACCAAAACTGGCCCTATAAAGATAAATATAAGAGGACGCCGCCATTTTCTATTCTCTCACAAATAAATTACCAAACTCGTATATTTAATACAACAGCTGAAGTATTATTTAATGCGCATGAACTTTTATGGCGGCTAATATTATAGTTATTCCAGAGAGACACCTGAAAAGTGACAATAGTTTTAAGAATTAATACATATCTAATTATGACTATTAAGAATGTTCCTGTTTCATTCTAGAATATCATAGAAGGGACTTCAGCAACGACGACATTATTTTATCTAGTGTCGCTCGTTGTCTTTGATTGTTTCTACTTATCGACGAAATAGATAACATTCCTTATAGGTAAAATATTTAGGCCCCTAATAATTAAATGTTAGCGCCTAGGTGAACCGATCTATCCTTCTTGCCTGATTTTAAAGTTTTTGATTGAAGGATTATGTACCTACATAGTTTTGGTGACTGGTGGTATAAACGATGGCCATTTAATAAAGCAATACTAATTGTAGTTCCACTTAGACGCCGCAGCTCTCACAATGCAGGCCTGTACAATGGATATTGGAAATCTTCGAATCAAAGACTCCTTTCTTTCTCAACGCGGTAGCGTTTCTAATATCTGATTGGTATTGATAAGAAATCATAAAAACTGTGTGAAAATGTTATTTGTTGTATTCATTACAAGTTTTTATGTATAGATCTATTAGCGCGTTTTGCCTCAAAATCAATTCCAATGCCGTAACGGCAAATTATTTTCCATTACGATTATGTTATCTTTCGTTATAGGCTTACTGGCATATGAGTCATGTACGACGGTATCGACGGTAAGGGACCTTTCAACACATAACGCGAATTAAAAAACATCCCTTCTGTCGGAATAAATATACGAGATATAACCCATGCTAATAGGAGCGCTGAAGAAAGCAGTGATGAAAACGTACCACAATCAAAATGAAATATTTATATACTTACAAAGTAGTTTATTGAACGTCAACAGAATCTACCTTATGTATGGTAACGTTTAAATATCGAATACTCGTTTTATCTAATTACATCGCACGCCTTTTGAATCACTTTAAAATGTCTAAATCTATAGTGATGGAGATTGAAGTATGTAGTATATCATAAAGTGCGAGCCACGGCTATCCGAACGATTAGCTAGGAGCGACTTGTTGTAATTTAGAAGATCTTCTCTACGTTTGCATACACTTGATACACATGGTTAAGATCTCATACCGCCATATCATCATAGTTCCCTTTCAATTAACGCTAAGACGGCCGCAGTGGCGGGCACTCGTATTCATCTAGGACCAGCCGCTGCACGGAGATCTGGCCACTTGATAGGCCTAATAAATCATATGAAACAATGCTCGAGTCGACAGTGTGAGCCCTAATATGTATTAACTGTTACTAAAGATTGATGGCGTAATGTCTGCTCCGTAGGGTTAGATTTCATCAACAATAAGTTTCACGCATAGAATTACTTCATCACTTTCTGACATGCAAAATTTGTATCATACCAAATACTTATCCTTTAAATACCTACAAAAGTAAAGTTACATCATACATGACACACGTGATGACATGAGTCTTATAAGGAAAATACACACACACACACACACACACACACACACACACACACACACACACACACACACACACACACACACACACACACACACAGAATGAGTGATGACAGGATTGGTGAAACCCAATTTCATTTCTTTTTATCCAGTCAATACGTGTATATATACGTGTGGATGCGAGTGGCAAGGGATCAGCCGTGTTAGCATTCATTGAGGGAGGCCTATGTTCAGCAGTGGACGGACAGAGGCTGATGATGATGATGATGATGATGAATACGTGTACCTACAATATTCGAAAAAGCAAAACAGCGTACTAAATGATTGAGTGACCCTAAATCATTTAGTACGCTGTTTTGTGGCCGCGCCAGGAGCCGATTAGAATTGATTCATGGGTTTTTTCTTGCTAGTTGCTGCTGCTTGCCACACCAGGTGAGCTACCAACGTCAAACTTCACGTTCACACTGAACTAGACCAGACCATTCAAACCTGTGTTGTCTATCCTGAGGTGTAAGATGGCAACTCGGTACCAGTAATACAACTGACCCTGCTCTTCCAAAAAGCAAAGCCTTTTCACGAGGAAAAAAATCATATGGGCGTCATCACCTATACAAAAGGGCATAAGCGCTGCATGCCATTCCATTCTTATTCCGATCACGCTCAAATATTCTTAAATAACACGCAATAACACTGACAATTTGGTCTATAAATAGGACGACAAAAGCCTGCGGAGAGACAAGTAGGTCATCGTTCATTGCTATATAACTTTATTTTTAGCTTCGGAGTTTAACGATCCCAGGTACAAAGTGGCGGACAAACCGCACCAAAATAGGGTAGAGTACCTAAAATTAGAATGACAGCTGTCAAACCAATACAGCATGAAGCTGTCATACTAATCTAGCTATTACTTTAAGGCCTACCATTTTGAATGTATTATTTAATATTAGATATATATAAATAAGATATTAGGTAGAAAAAGATAGTCAAAATTATAGAATATTTGCCATGTCTTCGATATAGAAATATATTATTTTAATGGTTTATAAGGATTAGTACCAGTAACATATTGGTAAATTATGTGTTTTTATTGGACTCGTTATTTATACTTATTTATGAAGTTTACGATTGTATAAAGTTGCTTCAAGTAAGACGTGAACGGTATGTGTGACAGAGTAACGGACATCTTGGCATATTTGTTTGACCACCAAGAATGTTAAGACAAATAAACAAGACAGTAATATGTATCACATTAATAAACATGAATAGTATTTAAAACCTAAGATTGTAACCTGATGCTGTGTTAAGGTCAATACTAGCATAGCGCCATCACAATGGGCAGGGATGCGTTGCGCCGCGCTACCGGCTGCATGGGTACCAACATCTTGCTTGTTTCTCCCTAGAAAAAACTTTGCTTTTTTTTTCGGAGAGAAGGGCAAGACAGGCAGTGTGATTACTGACACCGAGACTTAACATCTTCTGTCTCAGGATAGGCAACACATAAATTGCCTGGGCTAGCTCCAGGTAAACTAGCTTAATATGTTCATGGGCGATATTGACCACTTACTATCAGGTGGCACGTCTACCAGTTCACCTACCCGAGTAACACAAAAAAGGGTATTTGTTATCTTGGCGTTCTTAAACAAGTTAGTGAACAGAAAAAGGCTGACAACGTTACGAATAAAGCAATCGCTGGAGACACTTATAATGAGGATTTCCGTTATTTTTAGAGGTGGACCCCAAACGAAACGCCGCATCTCGTACGCCAACGCACTCGTGGGCCGGGTATAGAATTGTTTCTGATGACTCATGCTTTCACTGCCGCATACATTACTTTTACGAGCACAAGATTCTCGACTTCCATATAAACTGATAACGCACGTAAAGCGAAGCGAATTCAAAGTGACTTTATTGCCAGTTAAACAAATAATGAGATATTTAAAAATGACATTAACATCATCTATTTTAGTCTCTTTATTGTAGATCGAGCACATTGTACAGACATACATACAGATACACATATATACCTTGTGACGTAGGTACTTCTGTAAGTACGACTTATAGGAATACTAACAGCGCCACGCGATTTCGCCCGCGTCTATCCCATTCCAGTGAGAGTACGAGGAAAATAGGCTATGTAATTTAAAAATTTTGATGTGTAAGTTATGTGGTCGATGACTACACGGTTGGCGGGGGGCAACCCTACACTAATAATAAACCATAAATGAGCAAAATCGGCTCACACTAATACGATGAAGCATTAGGGCCTTTGGGCCATTAGCATAGAATAGATCGTTCCGAAAAAAAAAGTTATTTTATTGTAATGTTTCGTTAAAATCCATTCAGTAGTTTTTGCATGAAAGAGTAAAAAAAAACATCCATACATACAAACTTTCACGTTTATAATATTAGTAGAAAGTTGGATGATAGTAGGATATCATACGACCATGAATAATTGGCACAAAAAACGTGATCACTTAAAGCGTTATATGTTGTATGTATCGTTGATTCAACCAAAATAATCAATAATTGTCCTTATTGATTATTTTGGTTGAATCAACACGGGAACCAAGTGTAAGGATCTCCTGTGTCCCAGAATTGAAATCCAAATGTCCAAACGATCCAAATCCAAACATGACTGTATAAAATAAACTAAATCTATATTTATAAAAAAGCTGAAGTGTTTTGTATTTTTTTTACATTGCTTAGATTATAAAAATTATAGTTCAATTATTTAGGAAGGTATTCTTTTTCAAGATTTTTTTGCGGAGCGCCACGCGAAAATAAAAGTGAAGTAAGTTTAGAATCTTAGATAAACGGAATCCATTCTCTGGGCACAAAATCCAAAAATGACCACAAACGAAACTTTTTACGGTACACGCCGTAAAAAATTACCAATCAAAAGTGTAGTACATAATCACTTGTATAATATATGTTTAAATTTGTACATTCCCGATGTAGCCGCTCCACTTTCAACCAGTAACGATTTTCGTTTATGCTCCTCGTCCGCGATTGGGCTACGACTGAATGCATAAAAGATGAGGCCTATAATAAACCCATTCACATCTCCTGGTCACTGATCCATTATTTTTGGAATTGTTGCTAAACAGAAACGGAGAACTGGAATATAGAGACTATTTCTGGTAATTCAATTTAGGAGGATAGGAGCTTCGGATGTTATTGGGGTTCCATATTTTATGTCTGTATTTTTAAAACTATACTTCAATTACAATGATCTTACAAATGCCAGGTGTAAAAGTCCAGGATATATAAAATCTTATACAAAGCCTCTTTGGGAGGTACAGGAATAGTAGGTACTCTGGGGGATTAATACGAATAGTGATATTTCTCTTTTTTAACCGACTTAAAAAAAGGAGGTTCTCAATTCGTCTGTATGTTTTTTTTTTTTTTTTTTGGATGTATGTGACACGATATCTCCGCCGTTTGTGAATGGATTTCGATTGTTATTTTTTTGTTTGAAAGCTGGTGTTTCCAATTTGGTCCCATATTAATTTTATTAAGATCTGACAAGCCGTTTTTTAGTTATTCCCAATAATGCCTATTTGGTTGGTTTTGTTTATCTTGATGATATGATAATTTTATTACGTGTCGATGTAACTAACAATTGTATAGGATGCTTTGGTAGCACACCATAGTATGTCGCGGTCATCGTAATCATCATCATCATCACCATCATCACCATCATCATCATCATCATCATCCTTTATCCATCCACTGCTGAACATGCCTCCTTCAATGAACGCCAAGACGACGAATTTCGGAATCACTAAAAATTAAGAAATAAAGACATTTTACAAAAAATTAAAACCGACTTCAAAAATACTAAACTAAAAAGTAATAAAATAACAGTTTCTTTAATTTTTGTGCTTACAACATATAATCAACTCAATCTTCTACTAATGTACAAACTTTGCGTTTACCACGTCATTATAGTTACTTTTGGAGTCGGTGTCGTATTTGTTGCTGTACATTACCTACCTACCTTGGCTGACACCGACTCCAAAAGTAACTATAATGACGTGGTAAACGCAAAGTTTGTACATTAGTAGAAGATTAAGTTGATTATATGTTGTAAGCACAAAAATTAAAGAAACTGTTATTTTATTAATTTTTAGTTTAGTATTTTTGAAGTCGGTTTTAATTTTTTGTAAAATGTTTTTTTGTCAGTAACAATTAATTAACTCTAGGTAAAAAATAATAAATATGCAATTGCGTATCCAAGGAAATGCAGAAAAGAATACTAAGGATTTCTGTGTATCCTTTTTGTCCGTAAGTTTAGGCGGAGTATAGACGAAGTGTTAGTCGGCTACTAACCAGGTGGCAGACGATCTCCGCGCAGAGGCCGGTCCGTGTTGAATGCGAGTAGCAAGGGATCGGCCGCCTTGGCGTCCATTAAAGGAGGAGTATGTTCAGCAGTAGTCGGATAGAGGCCAATGACGATGATGATGACGATAAGGTTGGAAACAAGAACCAAAATACTTCTTTGGTTTCTTTTGTTAATTCACGATGAACTGGGACGAAGAAATCTAGGCGGATATCATTTAATGTCTTAGTTGTAAAGATGATAAAAAAATGTATAAAGATAGTTTTAATTAATTTTGCTACTACACAATACAGATAAAAAAATGGGTCATCGTTACGCATCGCAAGCAGAAGTTATTCGATTTGAATTTACAATTCAATGCAATGTTTGTTTTTCTTGTAATCACGGGCGATAACGCGATTTTACCGATAATCGATTTAAACATTATTATTCTATATTGGATGGGTAGGCTGGTGTGTTGTCGCTCTAGTAGGACCAGGTATCAAAATGGAGCTCATCCATTGCACAAGCCCGATGCTGTGGGCGTAAGCTCCAGGTTGCAGGAGTTCGTAAGGACTAAGGAGTCCGGTCTTTGCTGAGGGACTGTCTAGTCGTCGAGGTTTTCTTTTATATATCATAGGGGGGCAAATGATCAATCGGAGTCTTAGGTGACTACCGACGTCCATAAACATCCACACAAGAGGTTACGTAGATGCGTTGCCCGCCTTTCCCACATCCCCACCCATGGGCCACAGGAAACTCATAAGCCGCACGAAACGCATAGCTGTCATTTTACGCCAGTATCATGTCAGGGTGAGCCCAGCACCTTGGGCGAAACAAATTGAGCCGAGGGGGCTCCTTGTACCCGTCTTATGAGAAGAGGGTATAAAACAGCAGGGGGCAAGGGGCAAGGACGGGAACAACACCTCATTGTACTGTCCCGACGTTGGGGGGGTTGTTCTGTGGTGCGTGACAACCCCTCAATGGAAATGGCGTTGGTTCCCTGAGGGACTGACTAGCCGTCGAGGTGATCCGGGGCACCTCACCTAAGGCGGCATTGGTGGCACTCGCCGGGTTTTAGTGGGTAGAGCTGCATCCACTTACCAGCTTTCCGGCGCAGCGAATCCCACATTCCCGCCGGGGGAGACCCACTTCCCCGGGATGCCTTAGAGAATTTCCCGGCGTTAAAGAAAAAAAAGGGGTTACAGTTTACGATAGCAATATTCTAGTCTTACCAACCTAACAAATACCTTTTGGCCTTTCTCGGCTTTACATCGTACCAACCAACGGGTAAGAGGTCATGCTGCTTTGCAGCCAAATTGTGGCGGCACGATCGGGGTGGTACCTCTTGCTTACATAATACCGGCGTAAAGTGATAGCTATGCTGCCGCGTTTCGTGCGATTTGTGAGTTTCCGGTGGCCCATTGGGGGGTAATTAGGGAAAAGGAGGGCAACGTATCTGCACATAATAATCTCTGGTTGTGCGGGTGTGTATGGACGTCGATAGTCGCCATAAGGCTTCGACTGCTGTATGCCCTCCTATGCTATAAAAAATACAATAAAAACATCTTACAAGGGTTCAAATAAACCTTTATACAAAATCAAGCAATCAAAACCCGGTTTAACCCGTCCCGATATTTCGGCAATGTTTGATGCCCCCATTTGTCAAGCTTTTTTGCCTTGCCAATTTGACGCAAATGGACCAATATTGTTTTGACGCTAACGTCGAAAGCTGCTGCTATTCAGCCGAAGATTGTGTATCATCAGCTTCCACAATCGCCTTTAATTCGTCATTGTCGTCCAGTCTTCGGACGACCGCGAGGTTCATTTTTCAGCTCGAAATTTCCAGAACGGAAGCGAGCAAACCAATAACAGGTGGTGCGTTGGTTTGTAGTGTTAGCTCCGTAAACGTCGTTGATGTTGCGTGCCGCTTGTGCCGCGTTGCTGCCACGACGGTACTCATATTCCATAATTACTAGAATTTTTAACGTATCCATTATGACGAAAAAGATTGAAATGCGATGAAAATGTAAGCCTAATCAATAAACAAATGACTACTTTTGGAAAAAGAATTCCATGTTTTTAAAATAAAATTAATTTGAAATTAGAATTCTTAGCCAAACAATAATTATTTTGATTTGAAATGGCCAGTACTACAGAACGGCAATTTCATAGGTAAAGACCTATTAGTATTACTGGGTTAATATTTTTGATTTCATTAAAAAAATCATACAAAGAATAAAATATTCTTTAAACAAAAGCATTTGGAAAAAATATAAGTAATGAAACACTTAAACAATCAATATAAAAAGAGACAGCCCTGGCTGACAGCTCCCGAACGAGTATATGGCAGTTCGGGAGATGCCCGCCCCTCCCTCATCCCGCAAACCCCACACGATTGCCCTGTCTAGACGCTTCCGTTGTACTACTGTATGACTTTGGTTATACTGTGGTATTATGCTTTTTTCCTGTTTTTACAATATAAGGTTAACTAAGGACATAGAATTTTTTTGTTGAAGAACGCTAAGCCTAACTAACTATATAACTTAAGTCTTAACTTAGTTTGTTTGTTCACGTACAAATCCAGCGTTAATCTACAATGCGCCCAATCTGACACCGAACGCATTCGTTGAATCACCCAGCTTTAATTAGACCTGGAATGACACCTCAGTGTAACCGAACGTTTTCCACGAACCAAACTCTACATGAATCAATAGCGAGTGACCAGTCACTAGACCCCTTGTTGCCATACATTCGGCGCTGTATATGTGTAATTAGAGGCTCAAGTTTAATAGGTGTACCATAGCCACCTCAGTCACGCGTTATAACATTTAGAATACGCTTATAATGCGTGTATTTTAATTGCATGGTAACAACTTATACTTCTAACATCCCCATCATGTGTCAGGCCTTGACGTGGCGGTGGGGCTCAGTAGCCTAAGGTATGCCCAGCAACTTGGGCTAAGCTAATTGAGCCGAGAGGGCTCTTTGTACCCCTCTTATAAGTAGAGGGGACAAAAGAGCAGGGGCAAGTTGCCGGGGCAAGGGGTGAGGATGGGAACCTCACCCCATTGTACTGTCCCAACGTGGGAGGGGTTGTTCTGTGGTGCGGGACAACCCCTCTGCGGTGGTGGCGTCAGTCCCTTGGGGAACTGACTAGCCGTCGAGATGCCCTGTTTGTTTATTAGATCCAGGGCACCTCACCCAGGCGGCATTGGTGGCACTCGCCGGGTAATTTAGTGGGTAGAGCTGCGTCCACTTACCAGCTTTCGGGCGTAGATAGTCCCACATACCCGCCTGGGGAGACCCACTCCCCAGCGGGATGCCTCAGAGCGTTTCCTGGCGTTAAAGAAAAAAAAATACTTCTAAGATAAAGAAGAAGAAAAATAAATAAAATTTCGGGAGATGAAAATTAAGTCCATTTTTTAGGTCTAAAATTGATGATGAATATTTACATAGCCTAAGTTACTCCTTATAACAGCAGCTATCTGCCAGTGAAAGTCCCATAAAAATTGGCCCAGACGTTTCAGAGATTATCCGGAACAAATAGACAGACAACAATAATTGTAAAAAAATGTTATTTTGGTATATGTACCGTGTATACATAATCCATACGCATTCAATAAAAAGCGGTTATTTTAATATTACAAACAAACTCCAATTTTATTTATCTGTATCCTGTATAATCCACGTCCTTGCTATATTTTTATTAAATATGATCGGGCGTAATTGTTACAACAGTTACTTTAAATTGGATTTAAAGTAAATCATCATCATCATCATCATCATCATCATCATATTCGTCCACTGCTAAACATAGACCTCACTCAAAAAACGCCACGACGACAATTAAAGTAAATACTTGTCAATATTTTAACATAATAATGTATTTTTCAATGTATCGCATTTTTTATTGCTTATAATATATACATCACACAACGTAATACTAACGAATCGTACGGATTAACTTGAAATTATATCAACGATTAAACCTGATTATAAAATAATTACGTGACGTAAGAGATAGGATTAGCGACGTATAATGTATTACGATACCAATCTTTAAAACACTAGCTGGTGCATCCCGTTTTGTCCACGTTGACATCTATACAGATAAATAAAAATGGAGTTTCTGTTTGTTATATTAAAATAACAGCTTTTTATTAAATGCATATATCGGTATAGACGGTACAAATACCAAAATAGCCTTTTCTACAATTTTTGTCTGTCTGTCCGTCTGTCTGTCTGTATGTTTGTTCCGGCTAATCATTGAAACGGCTAGGCTGATTTTAATGGGACTTTCACTGGCAGAAAGCTGATGTTATAAGGAGTAATTTAGGCTATAAAAATAATCATCATCAATCCGGGTACGGCTGTAAATCTAAGTTAACGCGGGCGAAGCTGCGGGCAACAGCTAGTAGAGGAATAAAAGTAACCAATTTTCAGCCCGGGTCTAGTCCTATTTCTAGTCTATACATATGCAAAACTTTATCTAAAACCGTTTAGGCGTAGCAGGATTAAGTTACTATCAAAACTTTTAGAATGACAGTATAAGTACTTTCGAAACCGAAATCGATTGAGAAAATATGCAAGTAGAAATGCATGAATATTTTCATGGCCTAGTTTTGCCGGTTCATCGGCCATTTTCGCGTTCATTTCACGAGGAAATCGGATCTCGGATCGCAGGTGATGTTTGCCTGAAGGCCTCCTTTCCGATGCAAGGATATATTTTATTGGGAAGAGCATTTTAAAATTAAATGTTGCGTTCCGTCTTACATTTTAAAACGTATTCTGATGTTCTAATACAACTCTTGCGGATTTTTCCGCGATTAATAACTACTTTTGATCAAGTCTTCCAATGGTTTCTGCAATCTGTGAAATATTCTAAGCTCTCAAGATTATAAAATTCTTAATAAACCACGGTAAAAACTAAAATCTTTAAAAAAGGTGGCCGTATCACATCCAGCATATAACCGGAAAATAGGGGTAATGTATGTGTTTTGTATGAAAACAATTTCCGCCAAATTTGTGTTGCGCCGGTTCCGTATTCTGATTGGCCGACTGATGGCAATTGATAGTGATTGGCCAATGGGACGTACACACAGATCACTTGAATTACTATTGCGTCAGTGACCAATCACTGACCGGTTTCGAATTTTATGGCTCACATTAATACTCTAATCGGTTATATGCTCGATGCCGTAACAGAACGCGCGGTAGATGTTAATCATCTGTATTGATATTAAAATTCATAATTAATCTATAAGAAAATGAGTCGTGCATGTGTAAGCGTCACGGTTTATTTATTGTGTCATAGGTTCCATACTCTATTCTTTATTAAGTCTGAAATTTCGATTTCGTAAAACATATTCATGAGCACTCAAGGCATTAAGCAGGGAAGGTCAGCTCTCTGGCGCCTCATCAGGCGCCGCTTCGTCGCCAATCCTGTGGGAATGAACTAAGACGAAGGATGCAAAAAATATATAAACGAAAATAGGTCTCTTGGCTATGGTATAATAATGTCGAGTTTCTTCGATCACTTATCGACATTTTAATCAGTTAATTATTATGGAAATATGAGTAATATTTTTAAAAGGTAGTGCCATGCTGCTTTGCAGCCGAATTCGGCCGGCACGACCGGGGTGGTACCTCTCGCTCATATAAAACCGGCGTCAAGTGACAGCAATGCAGTCGCGTTTCGTACGGTCTGTGAGTTTCCGGTGGCCCATAGGGAAAAGGAGGGCACCTGCATAATCCCTGGTTGTGCGGATGTGTATGGGTGTCGATAGTCGACAAAAGGCTTCGACTGCTCGTTTGCCCTCCTATGCTATAAAAAATGTGGGTACATAGACTATTCCCCACCATGGTTCAGGCCTTGACGTGGCGGTGGGGCTCAGTACCCTTATAAGAGGGGACAAAAGAGCAGGGGGCAAGGGGTGAGGACGGGAACCTCACCCCATTGTACTGTCCCGAAATTGGCAGGGGTTGTTCTGTGGTGCGGGACATACCCTCTGTGGAGGTGGCATCGGTCCCCTGAGAGACTGACTAGCCGTCGAGGTGCCTTGTTAGCTCAACAGATCCGGAGCACCTCACCAAAGGCGGCATTGGTGGCACTCGCCGGGTTTTAGTGTGTAGAGCTGCGTCCACTTACCAGCTTTTCGGGCGCAACGAGTGCCACATACCCGCCTGGGGAGACCCACTCCCCAGCGGGATGGTTCAGAACATTTCCCGGCGTTAAAGAAAAAAAAAGAAAATAGGTACATAGACTATTGGTTAAAATGTACCTTAAAAAAAACCTATAATTAATAAGTCAAGTACGACTCGAACTCGTTCGGCGAAGGATCCGTGCCTACCCACTATACCGCCATAAAAAATTGGTATCACTTTATCGGTGGTTAATCCTCTTAATTGTATGAGCACCCATACCACTTAGAGGACTATCCTAATTGACGTCAACTTAGGGACTACCTTTTATTATACTTTTTTTGTTTTTTGGATATTTTCTTCTATTTGATCTGTAAGACCTTGCTTTTTGCCAAATTTCATGATTCTAGGTCAACGGGAACTACCATATAGATTTACGACCCAAAACCTATAGGGTGGATACTTCCGGTTGACCTAGAATTGTCAATTTTGGCTAAAAACAATGTATTACAGTACAATTAAAGGGAAAATTCCGATAAATAAAAAAAATTAAAAATCAAGGTAAATTTTGGTACAATGTTTTCATGAAAATCTAATTTCGCTCATATCTTTCTATCGTATTGACTGAGGACCTTATTATTATTATTTAAGGGGTGGGGACACCAGCAAGGCCAGACGGGTGATCAGTCCTCATTAACGGGACCATTTCACCCAAAAAGACTGAGGACCTTTGTTTATACACCTAATAGGGACTATAAACCTCGGTATCTATTATAGATTGTATGGTGTGATCCATATGTAACGTAAAGTTTCAGTAAGTTTTAAGAGGATACCAACAAAATTGGTTGCATAGGTAGCAAGTATCTATACTTAGTGGTCGCTCCACTCCATAAACTGCAATAAAGTAGTGCATGTTTATTGTCGGTTTTAGTATGAAAAATCCTGCTTTCCTCGACAAAAATCAACATTTCAAAGACACTTGTTGTGCAAAATTTATCTCAAAATGGTTTTGTGGCATGGGCACAAAGTATAGCATACCAAAAAAAATAAGACTTATAAACCATCCCAAAAAGGCGAAGGGCACATCCTAGACTTTTAGAATGAGCCAATCTGGTATCAGAAACCAGCAGCTACCCAGACCCAGGTCTGGCTGTCTACATGAAATGGTCCAATCAGACACATACACGAACTACAATAAAATCATGGACAATTACACAAATGTCGTCCAAGCAATAACTTGGCACTTGTTACGAACATTATAGACAAAAGAAATAATCTATACAGATAAATAAAATTGGAGTGTCTGTTTGTAATATTAAAATAACTGCTTTTTATTAAATGCATATGGATGCATACACAATACATATACCAAAACAGCCTTTTTTACAATTTTTGTCTGTCTGTCTATCTGTCGGTCTGTCTGTCTGACTGTCTGTTTGTTCTGGCTAATCTTGGGAACGGCTGGGCTGATTTTGACGGGACTTACACTAACAAGTAGCTGATGTATTAAGGAATAACTTAGGCTATAAAAATAATCATCATCAATCCGTCTAGGGCTGTAAATCTAAGTTAACACGGACAAAGCTGCGGGCAACAGCTAGTCTTATATATGTATATAAACATGTACTTTTAAAAATCTTTGGCAATTGGGACTATAAAAAAGATTAATTACAATAAGTCAGGGAGAAAAAGGTAAAAAATAAGTATACAAATTCCTGACATTGTTGAGTTGAGTTGTTATATTTAGTTATTAATAATATACCAACCACCTATCCCCACAATTGATTGTAAAATATGTAATAATTTAATTTTTGACTTCCTGAATTCATCTTTATATATTCATTGACGGTCCCGAAATTTTCACCCATGAGGTTGTAGAAAAGGATCAATTAATGGTTGCCACTGTTAATCCTGGCTATATGGGAGTAACAGCTGTGAAATGAGTGGTGGACCTAGCTTGTATATTGGATATACCCTACCTGCATATCAACAATCACCAAGAAGAGTTATTCTCCACTGTTCACATACAACTTATCCTGTTAATATAAAGATTCTTAATTCATATATGTGTGAAATCAATTACTTAGGTAATATTTGAATAATACTAATTACACTTTTTTTGCGTTTAATTGGAAGGCATTAATTATGTAAATAAACGCGAAAAAAATATATTCCCTATATAAATCAATGTCTTTATCGAATAGGATTATTCAATAAGCTTTGTATTAGTAACCAGATTATTCTCAATATTGATTGAACCTTACTTGTTAAAGCTTTAATAATTTTATTGTAAATAAAAATATACTCACACCAAGCATAAAATAGAGACGCCGGTTGGTAGGTCTAATACACAGTTCACTATAATTATATCGTAATTTCACTGTATTGAAACATGCAAGTTCAAATTTGAAAAGGAGTTTCAGTCACAATTATATTATTTGATTAAGAAAAATATTTAAAATTTTAATATTGTAAATAAAAAAATCACGAGCAAAACTTCGTCGTAGACAATAAACTCATACAATTTCTACAACAGATAACTTTTTTTATAGTGGAATGAATGTTTACTGAGTATTGACACCTGACAACTTTATGCCTGACAAGTCACAACAAGTTTTTTTTTATTTTTTATTAATATTTTATGGCCTGGTTACGAGACCTTTAAGCCAAGTCAGTTTTTGGGCACAAACTTTTATCCTTTAATGTATCAATTACACTTCACTGATTTTATTTTATTCTATTACATATTTAAATTTTCACTACGGTATTTTTTATGTATTTATATAATGCACTATAACACTTTTTGTTTTTCAGCAAATCACACAAGTGGCGGCGGGAGGTATCACTAAATTCTATTATTTCGCTTGCCATTATTAGTCTTTGGAAAATAAACATTGGATTTTGACACTTGAAGAAAATGTGGTCAATGTCGGCGATCCCGTTGTTACAGAAAGTATAAATATTATTATTTATTATCTTGAGTCTTGCTAGGTGTGAGTGAGCAGTGTTATGGCCAAATCTTAATCTGTTGATTGTGGTGATGTACTCACGGCTAGCTATATCCAACTCATCATACCAGGGTTTTCTCGGTAAATTCTCTTGAATACTTCCGTACCATTTTCCTTTATGTTTTTGATCCTCTTTCCAGAAATCTAGCCACAATTTTTTTATTGAGATATTAACATTGTAATAATAGTCGGTCATAGGAACATGCACCACATTTTTGACGTCAAGAGCATTGACCCCTTTATATGCAGTTTTGTCTGCTATTTCATTACCAGAAATACCTTTGTGTGAGGGAACCCACATAAAGGCAATTGTTATTCCTTTGTTATGCAAACGCCAGACAAAATCTTTAATAAAATAAAGAATATAATTAGTTTTAAAATGAAAATTTACATATTTAAGACTATTTAGTAGACTTAAAGAGTCTGTTATTATTAGAAAATATTTATAATTGCTTACGTAACTAATTGCTTTTATAGCTTCAAAAACTGCATAAGCCTCTGCTGTAAAAATGGAACACTGTTTATTTAGAACAAAGCTTTGAGCAACATTTTTTTGGGGATCATATACTGCACTTCTCACATATTCATCACTTTTACTGCCATCTGTATAGATTGTATAATATTTTTTATTTTCTTCTAAGAATGATAAAAAGTCTGAATTGTTATCAATTGACTTGGATAAAATCATAATAGGATGTATAATACTATTGTATGAATGATTATAACATGGCCAGTGAAAATGTTTTCTTTTGTTCGAATAATGGGATTGTATTTTTAGATAAATTCGGGACAGAGTTGGAGATGTACCTTTCAGAAGATCCTTAGATGAAGTCAATGGACCTACAATATGGATTAGGTGAGGAATGATTTTATTTATAATTTGGAAATTATTTGATGAAAATAGTTTCAGGCAGTATCTTTCTGCAAGCATAAGTCGTCTCAATATCAATGGCATAATATTTGTTTCGACTTCCATGGCCCTTATGGGAGTTGAACACATTGCCCCTGATATGATCCTCAAAGCCCTGTTCTGTAAAACATCTAATTTTTGTGTATGAGTGCTATTTAAATAAGCTAAAGAACTATAGTCAAAATGACTTCTTACTATTGTTTTATATAATACTGACAGTATTTTAGGATCTGCACCCCATGCAATACCTGCTAGACATCTTAAAATATTAACACCGTTTAATGCATTTCTAGATATATATTTAATATGTTCTTCAAATGATAGTTTTTGGTCAATAATAATACCCAAGAATTTGTGTGAGGTTACTCTTTGTATAACGTCACCATTATAAGCAACATCAATTATTGGTGTGTCTTTTCCAAATATCATGACACTGTGTTTCAAATTTAATCTGTGTTGATAATAGTTGCACAACTGCCCTAAACTGGTGTTAACATTTTCGATGGCTAATGTCAAATTTACATCTGAACTATACAACACTAAATCATCTGCGAACTGAAGTATATTTACATTTTTAGTATTTACATATTTACATATCTCACAAGTATACAAGTTATATAGCAAAGGCGACAGTGTTGCACCTTGTATAGTACCCTTTGACACAATTCTAGGTCCATTCAATATATTGTTGTGCCTAACATATAATATTCTGTTATTAAGGAAATCATAAATCCATTTACACAATTGTCCAGGTACACTTGCCTCACTCAGTACCTTCACCAGTATACCAGGATCCACACTATCAAATGCGCTTTTTACATCTAGAAATACACAAACTGTGTGTAATTTATAGTTTTTTGCATTTTTCAGATCATATATGAGGGACATGAAACTGTCAGCACAGCTTTTTCCTCTACGGAAACCATATTGGACATGAGGGATAATACTCCTAGATTCTGCATACCAGTCAAGGCGAAACTTCACCATGTTTTCAAAAATCTTTCCAAGACATGATGACAGTGAAATTGGACGATAGGAACTAGCCTGTTCAGGTGATTTATTTGGTTTAAGTATAGGTATTACACATTGAGTTTTCCATGAAATTGGTATTAATTTTTTATGCCAGAGACTATTGATAATATTTAAAAATAACTTTTGTATAGATTCAGGTAAATATTTTAATTATAAATATGGAATGGAATAATGGAAAAATCATCTAAACCAGGACAAGTATTCCTCCTAGATTGTATACTCATTAAAAATTCATTCCATGTTTTTCATGGAATGAATGGTTCCATTAAAAATCTTGATTGAGGATTTTCATTGTTAATATTAAAATAATTGTCTAATGAATCTAGGTCAACTAAATTAGTACAATCTGATAATTTGTCTAAAAGTGGTTGTACAAATTCATCCCTATATGACTTATTACCAGCTCTGATACCCTTAAATCTTTTAATGAGATTCCATATTTTACTAATAGGGGTAGTTCTATTGAAACTGTTACAAAAACTATTCCAACTGATTCTTTTTTGTTCCTTTATAGTTCGCTTTTTTAAAGCATCTAATCTTTTATAGTTTATGTAATTATGTATTGTTGGATCGTTTCTGTAAAGTTTCAGTGCTGCATAAGATTTAATGACTGCTTGTTCACAAATACTGTTCCACCAGGGAGCTGGTGGTCTATTCCTAATGTTAGTCCTTGTGAATCTAGGAACCACGATTTGTTTAAGTTTATCAAGCCGATTACAAAACTCATCATAAGATTTTATTGGGTTCTCTTCACTAACCATCATGTCATGAAATATTGAATTAGCTAATTGACTATATTTAGTCCAATCTGTTCTATTGTATAAAAATCTGTCAACATGATTATTAATTGTGTATCTTTCAATGCATATCCTAATGCTTGTGATGGTTGGATAATGATAGCTACCCAAAGCATCATCATGCACTGACCATTCACAAAGTGGGGCCAAATGTGGACTAATAAAACTTACATCTATTGCTGAGGGATTGCGTGTGGGATAATTTACTGTAGTGAAGCTACCATTATTTAATATGTATAAATCGCATTCATCAATTATATCGTACAAGTTTTGGCCTCGACTTTTAGTAGACAGACATCCAAAAGCAATATGATGTGCATTGAAATCACCACTTACAAATACAGGTTTTAGTAAATCTCTTATAATATTGCGCAATCTATTCATTCTTATGTGTCCACTGGATGGAGGACAGTACACACAGAGAATAGACAAAGTAGTATTCCCTGTACATACACTTATGGCTATTGTTTGTATATCTTCATAAAAAGTAGTATTTATAACATTATGTTTCAAATAACAAGTGTTTTTAGAATTTTTATTGTAAAAATTATAGCCAGAAATATGAAATGTTTGATGGTCTTTTAACCATGTCTCATTTAATAGACAAATATCAATATCTTTTTCGTTCAAGAATTTTGTAAGTAGAGGTTTTTTATGATTTGCACCTTGAACATTTAATTGCGCAATACTTAGTGAGGGTGTTTTATAAGATTGTGTATCCATTATGTTGACAGATTTTTAATTAATACATCTTTAATAAATGTTGTTGTAATTGGCTCATTATCAGTCTTATTACCTAATTGAACCAGTGTCTGTACTAGGGCCATAAGTACATCACTGTTACCAATTATTTGTGATTTAATATCACTAATATTTACAGTCTGTGGGACAGTCTTAATATTTACAGATTTATTTACAAGTTTCTGTACATTATTAACATTTTTCTGTGCATTATTTACAGGAATGGCTCGTGATGGCAGAGGAGGGAAGTCCATATTCTCTTTGGTAATAGCAACGCTTGCATATGTAATTTTGTTTTTCTTTTCTAGAATTTTCTTACTTTTAATAGGACATTGTTTAGATATAGCCAAATGAGGTCCACTGCAATTTATGCAGCAGATCTCTTCTGGCTTACTACATTCTTTAAAATAATGTTCACCTGAACAAATTGAGCAACGCTGTTTGCCATTACATGTTTTTGCGGAGTGGTTAAATTTGAAACATTTGTAACATTGTTGTAGAGGAGCGATATATTCGAAAACTCTGTATGAAAATAAATCATATTGTACATTCTCAGGTAAAGAGTTAAACAAAAATGTGATGCTAACAGTTTGTGTTGGTATCAGTTCATGACCAACTTTTCTCATGAATCTCCTAACTGCAATAATTTCATATGTTGATGTTAATTTTGTAAATAATTCCTTATTTGTTATATTTGCAGGTACAAATCGTATGATACCAGTTTTTTAAATTTGAGTTGTTGGAATATATGCTTTCATTTCATGTCTGTCAAGAAAATTAATATTGTTTATAAAATTGTTGGCCGTATTATGCTGTTTAAAAATCACCACAATTTTATTGGCGTTAATACGCCTTATTGCCACCACACCTTTAACATTCGAAAATATATTGTTTAAATAAATTGGACTTTTATTTCCCAATTTTTCATTTATGTTTCTGCTTTCAATAAAAACTTAAATTCTGTATTAATTGAATTTTCTGGGTACAGTCTTTTGTAGTTTGGCTTGCGATATGGTAAATAAGAGTCATTCTCACTACCTCCGCCGCCAGCACCAGGAACATCGCCAGAACCATCCCGGAGATTTTCGAGCCGCCGTGGTCTCTTTTTGGAGGACGGGGATAACCCGCCCTCCTCGTTTCCGTCCATTTTTATTACTTATATATTATTTACAAAATATAATTTGTCTATTTTAATTGTTATTTGTATGGAAAATATGTTCTAATAAATTTAAAATACAATTTTGAAAAAAAATGCAACCGCGCTTTTTCGAATTCCCGCCAAGACCAGTCACAACAAGTAACAGCTGTACGTTTTTTTTTCTACAGTATATTGAAAGTGAGTTAGCATTATCACATTAGGTTTAAAAATAATATACATATTATATTGTGTAAAGTCTGAGTGCTTTATAGTGTAAATTCCTTCTTCATTTGCATCTCTAATGAAGTAATGAATTACAGAAAATTAAGATTCATCAATATATGTATAAACCGTAGTTATTAAATTTTAAAACTTCTTTAACTCTTGTTTCCAATTTTGGTCTTCGTTGCAGCTATTTATTAAAATAGCATGTATTATTTGAGCCAAAGATAGATTTTAACTTAATGATGGTAGGGTATTGTGTAAGAACGGAAAAAAAACAAGTGAGATCGGCGGGAAATATCGGGGTGCATGGTTTGTGTTTTTTTGTTTTGTTTTCCCGTTAATTGATTGTTATTTTGTATTTTGTTCATTCGGAGCGGTTTTATAAAGTGTAAGTTTTAAAAACTTAATCTGTATATATTGTTATTGGTTGGTGAATATTGTGGAGGACTGTTCTGAAACAGTTTTCTAGATTAGGTTTGTTTTGGTGGTTTTCTATAGTGTTTATTTTATAAATTAATCTGTATATGATTGGTTGGTGAATATTGTGGTGAACTGTTCTGAGTGGGTGTAGTCTGAAATGATAGTTGATTGATGGGAACTAGAGGGGTGTTGGGGCGACGCTCCTTAGAGATTCCCGCCGTAACTCGTAATATTACAGACTGAATATTTTATTTTTAATGGCTAATAGCTTATTAGCTAATGCTTTTGAATGAGAAAAAAAAACAAAGTCAATGTCAAAATTGTCATAAATGTTTTTAGAAGTTCGTGTTTATAATTTAGCGCTAAATTATAGAATTTACTAAATAGTTTAAATAAAACTTAAATTAATATTAATGCATGATTCGATGTCATGGAGGAAGAAAGTACGTTTTTAATTTAACTTATTAACTAGTAAAATGGAGTATTATGTGTCTATATAACATTATTTTTTCAGAATTAATTAGAAAGAAAAAGAAAGCACTGAATGGTAGTAATAGACGTCTTTTAGCCGAAGCATATAATGATTTAGCATCCTTTTATTATAAAAACAGTAGATATTGTGATGCGCTGGAAGAATATAAAAATGAGGCGGCAATTTGTAAAGAGCTTGGACTCCGTTTGGAGTGGGCAACTTGCAACCGAATGATTGGTGAAATGTACATGCTTTTAGCCGAATTCGACAAGGCTCTGAAATATGAGGAAAGACATTTAGGTGGGTTTTCTGTATTTTCTAACTTAACCTACATGATTATGTAAAAAAATCCTTAATCAACATAAATTTAAGGTAAAGTAAAAATATAAGTAAATATGTAAGTACAGTAGAACCTCTATAAGTCAAATATCAAGGAAGACGCCAAAAAATTCGAGTTAAATAGAGTTTTCGACTTATAGAGAATTTCGACTTAGGCGGATTTTGATTCGACATATAGAGGTTGAGATTTATTCTTATTGAGTTAGTGAGGTAAAATAAAATATACAAATTCAAGTTGCAGAGGGGTGACACACACAGATTTTCTTTTATTATAAATCAATTTTTTTTCATCCATATAATATAAATATGTACAGCTTGGCAAAAAAGAGTGTGGAAAAAATGAGGGCGCCACTTTCACTTAGGTCTCATCATAATATGGAAAATCAATAAGATAATTTAATCAAAGCGTTTAAAATAAATGTGAAACACTAAGCTTTACTCAAAATTTAGTATTTGCCGGCCAAGTATTGTCAACATCATAGGTTTCCATTCAGTAAAATATTTAGTTCCACCTGTCACCACGTCATACTCTTTTATGCCAAGCTGTATGTAATTAAAAAGTCAGTAAGTTTTTTTTTTTGCTTTAGATAATTTGGTTGTTCTCTATCTATGGCATTGTCTAAGGTATATTGCTTTCTTAAAAACAATGGATCACTTACACTGTCAGCAAATTCTTAAAGTCAGTAACTTATTTGTCTTCTGGGGAATTGGGTGAAATGGTCCCGTTAATGAGGACTGATCACCCGCCTGGTCTCGCTGGTTTCCCCACCCTTAAATAATAAAAACTTATTTGTCTTCGAACTATAGAGGTAATAAGTCTCAAATAATGGAGTTGTAAATGTTGTAGAATAAAACATTGCTATGTTCGAGATACAGAGTTAAAATTTAAACTTTCGAGTTATGGAGGGAAAATATGTACCAAAATGACTTTGAGGGACTCACTGATTATTTCGACTAATAGAGGGTTCAGATTTCGAGTAATGGAGGTTTTGGAGTTTGAAGGGAAGGGAACAGAACATTTTTTCGAGTTATGGAGGTTTTCGACTTATCGAGGTTCGACTTAACGAGGTTCTCCTGTATTATATGTTCAGTAGTCGAAGTGTCGGTCGGTGGAAAGACGATCTCCGTGCAGTGCCAGTCAGCCAGTCTATGTTGGATGCGAGAGGCGACGGATGGGTCGTCTTGGCATTCATTGAGGGAGGTCACTGTTCAGCAGTGGATATGGTAGTGGTATGGATAGGGGCTGATGATGATGATGTTTCTTTATGTTAGTTGGATAGGCAAACTGGCAAACGTACCACCTGATGGTAAGTGGTTGACGAAGCCCATGATCATAAACTAGTATACCTGGAACGAACCCAGGCAACTCATTTATGTGTTGCATATCCTGAGACATAAGATATTAAGTCTCGGTGCCAGTAATTAAACTGCCTGTCTTGCCCTTCTCTCCGAAACACAGCAAAGCTGTTTTAACGGGAGAAAAAAGCAAGATGTTGGTACCCATGTACCGGTGGGAGGGAACGCGGCACAGCGCTTCCCTCCCACCGGTAAATCTTTTTGATGTATCAAAAATTGAAAATATCTGTAGAAAACAACTAGTTTGTACGAGGGTGGCACTGAAAATTTCGGGAATCGAGGAAGTGACACAACATTACTATTTAAAAATGTATTTGCTTTTCGAAGTATTCTCCGCAAAATTTGACACATTTTTCCATACGATGGAACCAATCATTGAAGCACCATTCCATTCGGAAGTTGGGGTCTCCAAAATGGCCGTTTTGTAGGCGTCCACAGCTTCTTCAGGCGATGAAAATCTCTGACCACGCAATTTATTCTTTATTTTAGGGAAAGTATAGAAATCATTAGGGCTTAGGTCGGGGCTGTACGGCGGATGGTCTAATAATTATATGTTTTCTTGCTCTAAAAACTCTTTTGTTCTGTGCGCGGTGTGAGAACTCGCATTGTTGTGATGGACGATGATGCGGCGGTTGCAGTTCTCTTTACGGAGTTCAGAAACGACCTGTGGCAAACAAATGCTAGCATACTATTCTGCATTAACCGTTCTTTATCCCTCAAGAGGAATAGTCGCAACATGGCCGGTTTTGGAGACAAACGTGGCCACCATTTTATTTGCAACACTCCGTGAACGAACAATTTTTGTTGGCTTTAACTCATTTTCGAACACCCAAACTCGTGACTGGTTTTTTGTTTCGGGTTCGTACGCGTATATCCAGGATTCGTCACCTGATACGATGTTGTATACAGCATTGGAGGATCCTGCGTAGAATCTTTCGAGAGTTCTGACGCACCAAGTAACGCGAGCCGCTTTTTGCTCTTCACAGAGCAAATGCGGTATCCATCGGGAAAACAACTTTTTTACACCTAATTATTCATGCAAGATTATTTGTATTTGACTCATGCCAATGTCTAAAGTTGCCTGAATTTCGCGGTATGTCACATGTCGATCTTCCTCAATCAGCTTACGCACAGCATCAACGTTTTCTTAGGTGACTGCAGTTTTTGGACGACCTTGACGGGGATCATCACTGAGCTTGACACGTCCACGTTGAAATTCAGCAAACCAGCGATAAAGTGTGGTTTTGGATGGGGCTTCATCACCAAACGCAGAAATCATCCGGTCAACACACTGTTTTTGTGTTAAACCACTTCGAAAGTCATAATAAATCATCACTCTAGAATTTTCTCGAGTCAATTCCATTTTCTCAACGACTTAACAAGTTTGACAAGACCTTGTGACAAGACCGAGAATCTTTTTTTAAATAAATAAATGGTATTCGATTTTTAAACCAAGGAGTTTTCAATTAAAAAGATTTTAATATGACAGGAACAGTGGAAATATTCCATTCCCGATACTTTTAGTGCAGCCTATGTATTTTGTAGTATAAATTATATAGAATGTTAAACTTTGTTTTTATTTCTTTTGGTAACATGTTTTATTTTTATTTTTAGCTGTTGCTAAAGAGCTAAATAATCTTGTAGAGGAACAGAGAGCTTTGGCAACTCTAGGTCGAATCTACCTTCTCCAAGGACAAAGCTCAACAAAGGATGATGAAGCTAAAACATCATTGACAGCTGCAGAACGGGCTTTCATGAAGAGCCTTGTGCTTTGTGAAAAGTAAGTAGATTGTAATTGAATTGACTTTTATTAATATCACAAATTAGGAAAAAAAAATGGCAACACAACCAAAAGTTGTAACACAGCAAAAGTGTAACAACTTTTGGTTTTATCATAGTTTATTCTACTATTTGCGTTTCCAAGATGACGAGATGGTCAAAATCAAGTTACATTGGAGGGTGTACCCAAGGGAGGGGCCCTTGGGCACACCCTCCAGTGTAAATTCATATTTTATGATTATTTCAGATTAAATGGTAAAATAAATAAAGCTGAGCTAATGGATATGCGGGCGAGGCTGTTACTCAACATCGGAGTGGTTCAAGAGCACATGGGCTCGTTGGACAAGGCTTTGGATTGTATTAACAAAGCCATCACAATCTGTTCTAATCAAGATTTATATGAGGTCTTACACAACTGCTTCACCACAGAGGCTTTACTGCACTCTAATAAGAGAAAAGATTTTGCGAAGGCTCTCAGCTGTTTAAATAAAGCCCTTGAAGTTGCCAGTAGGTTGGAAGATAAGGTACATTCTATAATATATTTTAATATTAATTTATTACTACATAATTCTTTATACTTGTATTGGCAGTAAGGACTTAGTTAAGACTTAGGGCCGTATTAATAGTTTGATCTCAATATTGCTCTCAAGATCGATCTCACCTGAGTTACACTCAAGATTTGGACAGCATCTCAAGTTCGTGGCTAATTTATAGACGGATTTTGAGCGCGTATCACTTGAGATCAGTTTCAAGTTCAGCATCTCAAGATTTTGAGATTCTGCACTCAAGTAAGCGTCATTTTGACGTAATAACGTCTTATAAATTGATCTGCTGTCAAACGTTGGCTTGGAAACCATTATTTATAACAAATATAGAAGTAATTACTGTATGATTACATAGTGATTAAATAGTTTTGTAGTCATGTAAAATAAAAATAAAGAATCTCAAAACTATTTAAGCCTTACCTGAAATGATTCTGTTGCATAAAACCAGAGAGCACATAACTAATTGGTTATATTTATACTCTATAGCAATGCATAGAACCTTAATGTCAAGAGCACTGCCATTTCTGGTGCTATTGGAAGACCTCTGTTGTCGACTTTTTGCAGGTGTCCTCTAATTAAAGATGTTATTGACTAGCCTGTTGGTCTAGTGGTTAGTGATCCTGACTGCTAAACCAGAAGGTCGTGAGTTCGATTCCCACCCGGGACAAATGTTTGTGTGATGAGCATAATTATTTGTTCTGTGTCTGGGTGCAATTTTTCTATAATATGTATGTATTTAGAAATATGTAAGTATATATCGGTTGCCTGGTTGACATAAGAACAGGCTCTGCCTAGCTTGGGATCAGATGGCCGTGTGTGAGTTGTCCCAACATAATGAATGAATGAATGAAATATACTCTATTGCATACATAAACAAGAACACAAACAATTAATTAACACAAACATTTAACATATTTTATGTACACAATAAGGACGCCTTGGCCTTATTGCTTCATTAGCGATTTCTTCCAGGCAACCTTTGTGTATGTGAAAGAAAACTTACTACATAACAGGGTAGGAGACAGCAAAACAAACAATGAAATACAATATAAATAAATAACAATAGTAGTATTTATATATAAATTTATATATAAAAGAGTAAATATATACCTACAGTACCAATAAAATATATATAATTAAATATTTACATATTATTATATATAAAACAGATTCTTGACTGAATCTGTACCTTTTCTTGAAATTTTCAGTAGGTGATTTGAAAGGGATTTTGGGCGTCCCTCATGAAAATTTTTGGCAAACGAATTCTGCTGGGCCATAAATTAATATCATCGTAGTGATCGATAGCTTCGTAGTAATTAATTTCGTTTATAATATTTTCCATATTTGCATAGTTAGCATAAATTGAACAAGAACCTTGACAATGCATGCACTCAAGTCACCGTCGGACTGCACTCGGCAAAGACGCACATGAGCGCGATCTCAAGAGTTGTCTTAAGTGCCGAGTTTGATTTATTAATCCGACGTCACTCAAGTGATTACGGGATCTTACAATGTGAACTCAGGTTCGGTTTATTAATTAGAACAGTATCTCAAAAGCGTGATTGAGATCGCTCTCAGAGCTGAGTTCGATTTATTAATACGGCCCTAAGTCACATTACCACAACATCAAGTGGTCATCAAAAAAAGTACTTTGCGAAATAGTTTATTCTGCACACTTAAACCTTCTTCCTTTATACATTTTAGAAGGAAGGCTAGAAAAGATCACGATAGATGAATATACATAAAAAATACATAGAACCTTCCCTTTTATTAAGTTGGTTAATAAGTAAAGTAACTTCTTACTAATTTGTAATTTATTTTAAAGGTACTGAAGACTTGTGAAACCCTCTCTTCCAAGGCTGACATATTATGTAAGATGTCCGACTATCAGAGTGCGAAGCAGGTACTTCTTAAGGCTTGGAAACTGAAGACACCAGATGAAGACGAAAGGGAAAACATTGAGTCTAACTTGAAAGTTGGTAAGTGCAGTGTATTATTTTTTTTTGGAACAAATCATAGGCAAGATATTTTATTTAGTCTTATTTTTTTTTTGATTATAATTAAATAATTATTTGTCATCATCATCATTAGAATACTGTTAGCAGCAATCTTACAGAAAGTTTGTAAGTTTGTTGATCTTTTTTGGCAAAACGTCTGAACTGATTTGGCTGAATTTGAAATGGTAATGGATTATACCTTGAATTAGGACATATTATTATACTATAAAAATAATCATCATCAATCCCGATAAGTTTGTAAATCTAAGTTAGCGTAACCAGCTGATAACTTTGCCATATTACTAAATGTTATTCAAGATTTTCTGACAGTACATCTAAAGTTTTAGCTTATGAAAATAATTATAGAATGTTAAAAGATGTTTAATAAAAAGAAAAAGGTAGGGCACATTCTCATTTTATTAAATTTTTATCGGACACTAAAGGTTTTTTTGTTGTAAATATTGATTTGTTTCAAACAGTTGCTGCAATGTGCTATACTGAGGACTTATTGATATCCACAAATCCAACGGATCATGTTACATTCAAGAAGTTGTATGAAAAGCTCGGTGATGGAGCTTGTCACCTGAAGAACTATGCTGGCGCTGTGGAATATTACTTGAAGATGCTAGACCACGCTGAATTAGCAGGAGACTGTGGGAAAAAACTTATACCTATTTATGTCAGGTAGCTGTTGTCTGTATAGTTTGAACTTTACCACTTTTTTCTATTATTATGTTATTCTAAATTACAGGTCTATAATAATATATAATAATGATATCAACCCTTATAAGTCCCACTGCTGGGCACGGGTCACCTCCTTGAAATCAGGCGCGCAGGATGTTGGGCCATAGTTCACCGATGCGCAGGCCCAATACGGGTTGGTGAACTGCACACACCTTCAAAGACTTTTAATCTCATCAGGCATGCAGGTTTCCTCACGATGTTTCCTTCACCGGTGAGCAAGCGATGGTCTGATGTTCAGGTGCACATATAAATTAAGAAAAGCCCATTTCAAGGCATCAGGGGTGGTCAGGATCGAAACCGGACCTCTCTCCCAAGAGACCGAGCCCATACCCACTAGACCACCGTTGCTATATTTTTTATTTTTAAGTGTTACTATCTATAGGCCTGTTTATAGAATCGAAAAGGTGTATAGACACCATCTTACCATTCTATCAAATATACCTCGTCTAGGTTGACTTAAATTGCACCAGAATCATAATTTTCTTTCTTTTCACTAATAAGCATAGCGTTCATTAAATACGACTCCGTGTGATATCGATTACAGGACATGTTATGTCATCATTTATATTATTAATTTAATAGTAAAAATAAATTGCCATTTTTTGTATGATATATTTTAGTTACAAGAGCATTTCTTTCAGTCTGTATCAAACTTATAAAGACATGGGTTGTTACAATGAGGCCCTGCAATACATGTACAAGGAGTATGAACTAATTAAGGATGTACCAAAGGAAGCATATACAACACTGTGCAACTTAGCTGAGGTCTCTTTCTTGGCCAAGAAAACTTATGATCAAATTGAAAAGGCTTGTTTAAACGCAAGAGATGCTGTAAGTATAGCTTAGTTAATTTAACATAATATAGAGTAAACAGATATTTTTTGATGTGAAAAATGCTGATATTAAAATTCTTAGTTAATAAATCGACAACCTCTGTGGCTCAATGGTAAGCACGTAAGCGCTCAAGCCGGAGGTTGCGGGTGCGGGGAACAAAAAAACATTTTCTGTGTTCCTTCCTGGGTCATGGATGTGCAATGTGCATGACATAATATGTGTATTATGTATAGTATAAAAATATTAAATATATATATCTGGTACCCGTAACACAAGTTCTTCTGTAACTTACCACGGGACCAGATTGACGTGGTGTGAAAGCGTCCATAAATATTATTAAATATTAAATATATTACTAAAATGTATTATATAACTTTACTAGCACACATAAAAAAAATTAATAGTTTGTTTATATATATTGAGATTTTCATTTATTTTCACATTTCAAACGAAAAAGAATGGGAAATATACCATGTTTTTCAGTTTGTTGTGCAGAGCTCGATACTTCTACATTGATGTCGAAAGTAGTGTTTTTCTACTTTAAAATAGTTGTGAAAATGTAGATATTATTCTTATATAATACATTTAACAGGCACGCGAATGGAACAAAAAGAAATATGAAATAAGGATCCTCAAGAACCTTATGAAGTATCAGGATGAGTATTGTGAGTTCGACAAAATTGAGGAGACCAAGTCCAATTTGAGACTCCTGGGCTACGAGGAGTTCGATAATCTCGAACATTCTGAGGACGAGCAGAGTTCTGCGGGAGGAGGGGACGATGATACACATATAGGAGATGATATATGCATTGAAGATTTGACCGGTATGTTCTTTTGTTAGAATAAAAAATGAAGAATCTTGAAATTTGGCATGAAGCTAGGTCCTAGCTTCATGCCAAATTTCAAGGAATTTGAATTGAAGGAAAAATTTCTGAAAATCTTTAGTTTGAAGAAAAATAAGAACTTTTATTAAATGTCATAGAACAAGAAAAATAGAGCCATAGGGAAAAGGATGCCCTCCTTTCGCACCACGCATCTGCATAATCTCCGGTGGTTGTGTTGAGGCACTTATTATGTTTATTATAGTTTTAATATCTGCTCCTATATTTCTACAAATAAATAATACTTTAGAAATTGAAAGAGCTCATCATAGCGACAAAATATGAACAATCTTTAGATGATGGTAGGTCGTAGTGCCCGTAATTTAACTTCAGAAGAAGTAATAGGTTCCTCGGCCGTATCGGATATGACTAGTCTAAATCCTACTCTCTCGAGAAGCGCGCGCGACGAGCCGCGTCGCGCCCCCTGCGAGTCGCGGCATTGGGGATCCCCCTTTCGAATACTTCGTAGGTGAGCCATCTGCTCACCTACTGTTCCGATTGAGCTTAAAGGCCGGCAAAATCTAGCTCTTTCGAAAAAAAGGAATAGGTTTCTTACTCTATGATTTGGCACACAAAAAAGTTATATGGTTAGAAATAAGCAGGGTAAAATATGGTTATAATATGAAAGTTTCTACTTATTCTATAATTTTGCGCAAAACAAAATTACTGTATTAAGAAGTAAATAGGATAGATACCATAACCACCATAACCATAGATAAAATAGGATAGGTACCATATAATATGAACAAATAAATAAAATAACATACATAATGTTTTTCAGATCTATCCGACACAAACGAAGAGGATGTAGTAGACAAGAAGCGCGAGACGCGCCGCCGCGGCAAGGGGTTTGCCATCAAGAAGAACATGAAGGGAGAGACGCAGCTGCATGTTGTTAGTACATACTATCATATTTACTTTAATTTCTACACATGAAGTAAGTGAAGGAGTGGTCATTCGTAGGGACTCAAATCCCGAAATCTTTAGAAATTTTGTGTCATAAATGTCTGTAGTGTAGTTTCAATTTGTGGTTAAGATAAGTTCTGGACAAAGTTTTGCAAGGAAGAAAAAATATATTTTTCCCAATGGGTCGGAGTGCCGAAGGAAACTGTTACTGAGTCTCCTAAATGTTACAAAGTAAATGGGTTAAACAGTGTTTTTGCCCATTTAATTCATGTGCATGTGTGGAAAAACTATCAAATCAATGACATTATTTTCTGTTAAATTGTCTGTTATTATTAAATTATATATTATTATTATTATTAAATTCATTAGTTTAGGTACCTATGTCACTTGAATGTACTAAATCTCTACGTGAAAATCGTACGTAGTTTATAAGTAATAATAATAACGTTAAAAATCTTGAATTGTACTAAATGTTTGTGGTTTACATTATTTTAATTATTATTACTGTAAAATGTGCATGCTGAGTTCATCTATATGTACATGTATTTTTTTTTTCTAAAATTGTTTCACATGTAATCAATTGTTGATGAACCTAAATAAATAAATAAACTACATTTGCTTTTAGTTAGAAAATATTTTTAAGTCGCGTGTAATTTTTATTCTCATGTTTTATACATTTTCAGGCGTGTATATCCGGGAACAGTCTCCTTGTTGAGCGTCTACTGGCCCAGGGGCATCCTGTAAACATCCGGGACAACGCGGGCTGGCTCCCATTACACGAGGCGTGCATACACGGGCACGTGGGCGTGGCCCGCATGCTCATAGAGCACGGCGCAAACGTCAACGATAGGGGCGGGGTCAACTGTGATGGTAAGGTTTTTAAGTTATTTCGAATTATTTTTTTAGGTGTTACGTAGAAATTTAGGTATGTTTAGTATAAAGCTATTAGATATAGCTTTATACTAAACATACCTAAATTTCTCTTAAAACAACTTCTACTAAACAAAAAAAATAAAAAGTAAAATATACACGAAAAATGGATACGAGTACGTTACAAAAGTGTAAAATAATTCATGTGTACATGGACGTGGCTAACACGCATTCCTATTGGCATTACGGCGCGAACGTCAACGATAGGGGCGGGGCGATGTGTGGATATGCTTGATTTAAATGTATATATGGAATGTATATGGAAGCTTTGCTGGTTTATGCTAAAGCAATGTAACTTACTTATAAGCCAAAATGTAACTGCTTGTTTTTTTTGAATAATTATTTATTTAAATATATATTTTTTTAACATTTTTTAAAAACAATATGCATAGGCGTGGTGCGCACGCTCATACACCACGGCGTGAACATGGGGCGGGGTTGAACGTGACTATATTTTTTTTAGTTTGTGTCTAAAGATTCTTTAAATCCTAACTTCGTAAAGTTAAATATAAACACTTGAGGTAGAATATATCATATCGTAAAAAAATTAATAACACAGCATTTTATAATATATTTATTTATACAGTTTTAAATCTATTTCAGGTATCACACCTCTGTATGATGCAGCCAGTAATGGTCACTTAGATGTCGTGCAAATGCTTTTACAAAACGGTGCGATCCCCTCTTTGAAGACAGACTTTGGTGAAACGCCCTTACAAGTTCTACAGAAGTGGCGCGCTGGGACGATTCTTACAAAAGACGAAGAAGTGATATACAAAAGCATATGCAATCATATACAAAACTACATAGATAAAAATAATGCTTCCGAACCAATATTAAATAGGTCGAAATCTAAAACACCAGTGAAACCAATACGGGAAAGCACACCTCCAAGTACTTCCAAAATGAATAGCAGAATCAAAGAATTAGACACACCAGCATTTAAACGACGCAATATTATAAACGATGACAGTGACGATGAAATAAATTTTTCACAAAATATAAATAATCAAGCCGCTTTTCCCTCAGATGATTCTAATTCTGATGACGATACTCCTAGCCAAGAACGCAAAACATCAGGGGTCAAAGAATATAGAAATGCTATATCAGCTTTAAGAAATAGAAATACAGACTTACCCGAAGTTGAAGTGAAAAAGAAAGCAAAACCAGCCTTGTTAGACCCCAATGAAGTTGACGATGATTGGCTAGACGATGACTTGGGTATTGCAAACAGAAATAAGAAAAGAAAACTCAGTGACCCATTGACAATAGTTGCTAAAAAACCAAGTGTTGATACTTTAAAGAAAAGTATTGACAATATTAATAAAATAGAACCACTAGTAGAGAACAATGTGGATTTAAAACAAAAGAAGTCTAGAGTAAATGAATTAGTGGATTTGAGTGATAATAGTTCTGACTCGGAATATTTTCAGAGAAATGAAAATGTCTGTCCCAAAACTAATTCTAGCTTTAGAGATATATCGAGGGAACTTAATGAAAGCAAATGTAGAGATAGTAGAGATGGAATGAGACGACGTTGGAAAAGACAAAGCACACTGTTAAGAGCTGGATTTCAGAGGAAAAAGTCATTTGACCTTTCCAGTAACAGCGGGAGTGACTGCGAAAGTAAAGACAGTAGAACTGGAATATTTTCTAGAAAATCTTCCGCAGAGAATTTTAATTACTCAAACTCCAATGACGGTTTTAATATAATGCAAAATATGAATCCTAATATAGTACAAGCCATGAATGTTATACAACCAATAAACATAGTTCAGCCGTCAAAGACTGGTAGGCCAAAGCAAACACAAATCCTACCACCAGCAGCGGTAAAAGTGAAAGTCGAAGACAAAGTGTTGTTGATATCATTGAAATTGGAGATGATAAATAAGTTGACAATCAGCTGGTTGGTGGAAGAAGTGAAATCGAGATACTACAAGTAAGAAAACATTTAAATTTTTTTATATATAAGACTTGAACCTTATATAATTATTATTATTTTTGTATAATATTTTATTATTTGGTGTAAGTACAATATTATTGTTAGTAAAAACTGAGTGGATTAAGTGTTGGTGGACCAACTAGGTAGGAAGACGATATCTGTGCAATAACCGGTCCATGTTGGATGCGAGTGGCATGGGATTGGTCGTCTTGGCTTTTATCGCCATATGGCGTGGACGCCTATGTTCAGCAGTGGACAGATAGAAGCTGATGATGATGATGAGTGGATAAAAAGAAAAATGTTTCTACTTTAACAATTTTGACTTAATATGTCAGTTATACTTTTTATAAACTCCCTACACAAAAAGAGGATTGTTATAAGTTTCACTGCCATGTGTGTCTGCTTGTCCTACCATAGAAACGGATGAACTGATTTGAATGCGGTTATTATCTACTCCTTTTCTAGGTTAACCGGAGTCCGACCGGTGTTCAGTCTGATGACGTCAGACGGGGCGATCCTGTCAGAGGACGATCCTCTGAGCCTGGTCCTGTCATCTCCGGAGCTCAACACCTGCATCAGTAATTTCAAGGCGTCCCCGGCCGAGGAGAGATATCTGGAGTGCTGCGATGCATTGGGTGTTGGTAAGTTTATTTTTTATATTTAGCATATAATAAGTTTAACTGGTATCTAAATAAAGAATTTTTAAGAACTACTAGGTTAGGGTAAGGTTTTAATATCTAATTGATTTTTTCTTGCACTTGGAACATTAGTTGAATTAAATTAGTTTTGATTACGCTCAACTAGAATATCACTAATATTTATTCGCAGCTTGGCTCGCGTACATGAGAGCATAAGAAACAAATACACTTTTGCATTTATAATATTAGTTATTATAAAAAAAATGTATATTTCATTTTTTTTTCATTTTATTGCCTTTTTATACTAAATATAAAAGTAAGTTGGTTATTTTCAGTACCCTCACAAGAAATCCAACACGCGATCGGCAGAAGTCTCACAACACGACGGATAGCGCTGGGCACACAGACCTTGACGCCATCACAGATGAGACCACTGTTCAGAGCACTCACCCATCAAACACACATCACTGCTATCATGATAGCCAGCAACAATATTGGAGATGATGGTCTGAAATACCTTACAGAAGCTATATGCACTATGAAACAACTAACCCACCTGGATATAAGCCATAATAATATAACAGCTAATGGATTAAATATATTTGTGAATGCGTTTGAAAAACCCACCCGACAAATGTGTCAATGTCTAGAAGAACTGGATGTAAGCGGCAACCCTATACTAAATGATGGATTCAAGTGTATCATTAAACTGAGTCAGTATTTAAAGTTGAAGGTTTTAAAGATGAATAATTGTAAAATAAGTGATCTGAATGAGGGCAATAGAGTTTGTAACAACTTTGATATGTTGGAAGCGATTGATTTAAGTAACAATGATATAAAAAATGCTATGGTGAGTTGTATTGTGACATCACTAAACCCAAATATGTTGGTTGAGCTGGATCTTGACAATGTTGGAGCGGATGGCAGCGTGGTTGGCTGTATAGCCAGCTTTATGGATACTGCTAAAGACTTGAAGATACGAAGATTTAGCCTCTCAAAATGTAAATTAGTGGATGGGCAATTTATGAGGATATTCAGGTAAATTACTATAGTACTTGCTCACAATTTTATCTTATAAATAACTTAATTCTAAGAACAGCTAATGTAAATAATCAGTTATAAGATAAATTAGTTTTTTTGAGGAAAGAGGAAACATTATTACTGGCAACATTGTAGAGAACAATGTTGCCAGTAATAAGTTTCCTTTGATGGTACATGGTTACAATGTATATTATATATTTTCTTACAGGTGTCTTGGTCGAGCGAAAAATTTACAGTCCATCTCACTGAAGGAAAATAATCTCACTTTCATTGCACTGAAAAAGCTATTACAAAGGCAGCCACCGGTACCACAGATCAATCTCGAGGGTTGCCAGGATATATTCAAATATTCCCCCGATTCTGACTTCCAAGTTTGGCTGCCAGCTGTAGACTTTGGCAGGTGTATCCCAGAAATTAATGTCACACCCACATTAAGAACTGACGAAGAAAGAGACGCTTATAAAGCTTTTTCTAAAACATGGCTCAGCTGTTTCAAAGGTCGGGGTATGATTGAGCACAGCGATGGGAATGTTACTAAGTTTACCGCAAGATAATATTAACTGTTTTAATGAGAACATTTGATAAAGAAGAACTTACTATTATGAATTAGTGAATTAGGCCTAATTGTTAGATTATTGAGAGTTTAATATAAACTAAGCAGGTTATTTATATTAAGCTTATGTTAGGCTTTATAAGCTAAGAAGTGTTGTATTTCACAAAAAATAATAGTCTGTTTCTAAATTAAAATAATAAAAAAAACTACTAATTCATAATATAAAATATCAATCATAGCAAAAATATTTCTTTGCACATGAAATTATTCAATAATACCACAAAAAATCTAGTAAAACCTACAAATGCTAATAATGTATTATTTTATTTATAATTGTATGTATAAGAATAATTTGTAAATATATTAAGTTCTTTCGTAATACATGTTTGTCTTATTACTTCATCCTTGTCAACCCATTTCCATCTACTGCTGTTTCACACGCCCATAGACATCCGCACAAATAAAAGTTATGCAGATGCGTTGCCCTCCTTTTCCCTATTCCCCCCCCCCCCCCCCAATGGGCCACCGGTAACCCATTAACCGCAGGAAACGCGACATCATGGCTGTCATTTGACGCCGGGGTTATGTGAGCGAGAGACCGGCCCAATTTGGCTGCATGGCACTACCTCTTACAAAAGACTTATTTAAAAATTTATTTTTGACGTTATACCAGGTTTGTCCAAGATTAGGGGACGTAGAATATTATAAATTGAATTAGACTATGTGTGTTTTCATATTATAGAGAATAGTACGACTCAGTAGCGCACTATGCCGAATTGTGCTAATGCTTGGAACGTGACAGTTTTCAAGTGCACCAGCAGATTGCGCCAAGTTCAGTGTAGAAAATAGTAATAAAACGCGCTTTTCTATTATATTTTATGTCTAGAATAAAAAGAATCGAATAAAAAACAGTTTATACCTGCATCTATACTGCCGTCATAAGGAAAAAAGACGTATCTAACAGTTTTTCAAAATTGAGTTATTTACATATTTGGAATCAGTAAAAAAGGCTGATATTTTTATTTTTTGGAAATTCCGTTAGAACCGTGTTAAAACCACTGCGAAATAAGACTCATCTGTAGTATTATTAAAGTATTACTAAAATGAAAAACCACTTTTCGTCTTTACTACGTTGTAAAAACGCATCTACGCTTAAGCGTCTTATTCTTCTAAGAAATATTAATTTAATAATATAATGAAAAAACGTTTCTGCAAACTACTAAGTAAAAAAGACGGTTTCGCGTAGATACGTTTTGTCATCTTAGTATACAGTAAAATAGTCAGGCGCATGTGGTAGATGCGACTTTTCTACTTAGTACCGATATTTTTGCGGGGGGGAGAGGTCACAGTTATGAGTCTGATCGGCAGTTGCGTCTGAACACCGAAACGGGGACCAGGACTTCCACGTATGGAAGAATGTAATATTGTACTTTTTTGTCCAAGGATCATATTATTTAATGAGAGTTTTGTCCCTATAGGTGACAAAAAGAAACCCAGCCTGTCAAACCTATGCTGCTATATGGCACGAAGCCATATCAGGTCGTAAAATGAGTGACATATCAAGCTGTTTTAAGGCTTTTTTACAAGCTAATAGAGATTTAAAACACATAGTTATATGGCTAGATAATTGTGCCTTACAAAATAAAAATTGGACGCTATACTCGTACATATCTGAATCATCTTGTGAATTCCGCAGAGGTTAATTTTCATTCTATAAAATTAAAATATTTAGAAGTTGGCCATACATATATGTCTGCTGATGAGTTTCATCACCAAATAGAGTTGGCGATGAAAAAAAAGAAACATCTTTATGATTTCGAAGATTTTCATCAAGCAGTTTTGAGTACTAGGACCAACATTACTGCAAAAGTCATGAATTTTGATGATTTGTGTCAATTTGAAGACTTTTCTTCGTCTTACAAATTACAAAATTCTAGTCCTAGAGCGTACTTAAGTAATATGTGTGAAGTAACATTTAACAGAAGCACCCATCTCATTCAATATAAAACGGACTTCACTAGTCAAGACGTCTACTTTCTTGACTTTTTAAGATTAAAAAATGTTAAAAGCGGAATACCACCACCAAAACCGAATACCTACTAAATGCAGAGGCATCACATTAGAACGTAAGAGAACGATCATACAAAAACGTAATCCTTTGATGCCAGTTAATAGAAAACCATTTTGGCATAACTTACCTGTTAATAATAATAGTGTTAATCTCTCTCAAAGTTATGAAGACGAATGAAATGTGATAAGGTTTGTTCTAAATAACTTGCCTATAATTAATAAGAATAATGCTGATCTCCCTTAAAGCTACCTACCGGTGGGAGGGAAGCGCTGCTGAAGGCTGCATAGGTCCACCACCATCTTGCTTGTTTCTCCCGTGAAACAGCTTTGCTGTGTTTCGGAGAGAAGGGCAAGACAGGCAGTGTACTGCACCGAGACTTAACATCTTATGTCTCAGGATAGGCAACACATAAATGAGTTGCCTGGGCTCGTTCCAGGTATATTAGTTTATGTTCATGGGCGATGTCGACTACTTACCATCAGGTGGTACGTTTGCCAGTTTGCCTATCCAACTAACATAAAAAAAAAGCTATGAAGAAGAATTTACTGTGATTTAGTTTGTTCTTACATTCAAGTGTTACTTTCTAGTTTTAATAAATGACTGATAGTTCTATATAAAACACAGTTTCCTTGTTTTTTTTCCTAATAGTAGTTTTTAAAAAGATAAGGTTGTTTTATGTATGTTTTACCGAAATATATTTCATTGTGGTAACGTTGTTTTTGTTTTTGCCAGAGAAGTCTGTGATTTTTGTTTTTATGTAAATGTTTTGTCAGAGAAGTATGTAATTTTTTACTAAGCACATTTTTGTAAAAGAATAATAGTTATATGTTCCATACATTTTTGTTTTTTTTTTTTCATCACAGTAATATAAATAACGAATATATTGACAGGCAAAGTAGGCACATTTACTAACCAGAATTTTATCTTTTCAGCTTATCAGGCATACTACTAAGTTGAAAAGGTGGTATATGGATATATGAGTCTTTTTGTTAAAGTAATTTACGTAATCGTACTAGGTAGAAAAGACGTTTTTGAAATAACTAAGTTAAAAAAGGCGTACATATCTAGCCAAAAGCGTCTTTTCATGTGAGTATAATTCTTTTTTTTTTTTTATAGCCTATTGGGTCCAACTGCTGGGCAAAGGCCTTCCCTGCTTTGCTCCACCTATCACGGTCCTGTGTCAACTCCGACCAGGTCTTATTATAGGCATCCAGATCGTCACGCCATCGTTTTCGGGGTCTGCCTCGACGTGTTTGCCCGTCCTGAGGCACCCAATGCGTGACGATCCATGCCCATCGGTCTGTGTGCATCCGACACACATGGCCAGCCCAATTCCACTATAATTCATTTTTCAATATTTTTTTTACTACAAAGAAAAGGAAAATTGGATATAATTATTAAAATATAATATTTGTACCTAAAACATTTCTGAAATTAATAAGACATAAACAACACTCATATTTTTACATCATAATATCATAAAAAATATAATGATGTGGAGGATTTTAATTTTAATTTTTTTATTGAATCTCCGATTTTATATTATGTCAGAAACGTCTTTTTTCCTTATGACGGCAGTATACTTATATTTAATTTTAACACACTCTGAATTAACTTTTTATTATTTCCAACAAAAAAAAAACTACAAAGCTTAAGGTGACTACATCCTCCCCACCATGGTTCAGGCCTTGTCGTGGCGGTGGGGCTCAGTAACCTAGGGTGAGCCGCTGCACCTTGGGCGAAGCGAATTGCCGAAGGGCCGAGGGGGCTCTTTGTACCCCTCTTATAAGAAGAGGGGACAAAAGAGCAGGGGGGCAAGGGACGAGGATGAGAACCTCACCCCATTGTACTGACCCGACGTTGGGAGGGGTTGTTCTGTGGTGCGGGACAACCCCTCTGTGGAGATGGCGTCGGTCCCTTGCGGGACTGACTAGCCGTCGAGGTGCCCTGTTTGTTTACTAGATCCGGGGCACCTCACCAAAGACGGCATTGGTGGCACTCGCCGGGTTTTAGTGGGTAGAGCTGCGTCCACTTACCAGCTGTCGGGCGCAGCGAGTCCCACATACCCGCGTGGAGAGACCCACTCCCGTACACAGGTGTCCTGTAAATCGACGTCAAGCCGTAAACCAGTGATAGGCCAAGTTACAATAGTTATCAGAAAAATTAAAAAAAATATCCAAGTAATGTGTCTCAAAAAATACAAAGCTTTAAAAAAAGCTTTTTTTGTAAAATTTTTTTGTATGTAATCCTGAATAACGCTTTTTTAAACTGGTGCCTAAAATTTCAATCAAACGACTCCGACTTAAAAGGAAATGAGGCTTTTTGCCCAAACCAATGATTCGAATTTAATAGTTTGCTCGATTTTAACTGACTGTACTGGAAAAAAATGTACTACGCAAGTTTGGCAGGTAATTTTAAAAGTTGGCGCAGTTAATAAGGATTCCAAAATGGTATGACACTTGCTAGATTATTTCTTAAATTATGGACAATATTGATTTTTGTAAAGGAAGTCAGTTTTCAACAATTTTTTCTTACTTATTTAAAATGATTCAAGTGTACCCAGGACTTTCTTCTAAGTGATGTTCTGATTTGGATGAGACGGAGAGAAACATTCAACGAGTGTAAGAGAGACAAAATCCAAGAAGTAAAAGAATATCACGGGCCACGGGGGCCATAGTGTCTCATTACTTTTAACTTTAGGAAAGGTGTTCTTTAGGAAGCTTTTAATTGAAACAAATTTTCGGAGTCTAAAATTTATTACATTATAACAAATGTTCAAACTGCCTCCCACCAGCATAAATGTAAGCTCGACATCTTAAAAAAGACCGCTTTATCAGACGGGCGAATCTGCCGTTATTAACAAATTCAGCTGCTTCCGTTAATCGTCGTTGTAGTTCAACTACATTTTCGATTGGCTTTGAATACACTTTTTCTTTCACAGCTCCCCAGTAAAAAAAATCTAGCGGATTTAAATCACGTGAACGGGCTGGCCACGAAATTGTACCAGACCGCCCTATCCACCTGTCTGGATATTCATTATCTAAATAACCTCGCACCTAGTTAAACAATAGTAGTCTTTGCCTCGCACTGAACGGGCATAGTGCGCCGGGCAGCCGTCTTGCTGGTACCACAATATGTCACAGAAACATGTGGTACCAGCAAGACGTGAAATGAAATGTGCAGAGGTGTGCAGAGGAGGGTGTCTTCCAATAAATTTGGTAAATGATTTCTTAAAAAGTCCAAATAAAGTAGAATAAAAAAGTAAAGTTAAAGAAAACGCTATGTACTGAACGAATTTATCCTTCGCCTTAACCCTTCTTTGTATTCTATATGTATTCAAACTCTTTCCGCTTCCGAGAAATATCCCTTTAAAATAATAAATGTTTATACTATGCGTTTCAAATGAGAATAGGACGGACTTAGCGCCATATTGTGACGTCATAGCTGTCAATTCAAACCTTTTTTTTTTTTTTTTTGTTCTGCAGCGGAAATTTGCAGACCAAACCATAACTAGGACCGGGGTGAGTTTTAAACCTAGCCGTGTGTGGGGTTCGCACTTGGAGATGCGTTACCCACTAAAACCGCTGCAAGTGCCCTCTGCCGCCTTTTATGAGAGTCCCGGATCATGCAGGCAACGCAGGACCCTCGGCGACAGGCTGGCCCCGGCGAAAAGGCCAGTCTCCTCCTCTAAAGGGGGACTGCTCGGCTGTTCGTTTGATTCGATACTTTTAGCAGTCCCCGACGACGTCGTGTCTAGCTGGACCCAGTTAAAACCCCATCCTGGGCCCGACACGAGCACAGGGGCGTTACTGGAGGCGCATTAGGTAGCGCCTCCTACGCACCCCCGTTCGTCGCCCGCGGTGGGAGGCCTCGTCGGCGGCCTCCTCTCTCACCCGCTCATTGGCCTCCTTCTGGGACATTACTGCCTCGCAGAAGGAGACCATCGCCGTCCAGGACTCGTCGTCGCCGAGCATCGCGGGGATGACACTCGGCAGAGACAAGTCCCCTCCGATGACCGATGTCAGATCATGACGCAGCGCCGCCCATCTCGGGCACACCTCGAGGGTGTGCTGGGCCGAGTCCACCGCCGCGCCACAATCGTGACACACAGTTACGTAAACCTAACTGGTAATAGGTGGGCAAAATAGTTTTCTTTTAATTAAAATTAAATTTATTTACAGAGTTTAAGTGAAAAAAAAATACAATCAAAATCTAGCTCTTCAATTCCGATCATCTCTACATTTCAGTCCGAGTGCGCGTCGGATACGTGTTAACGTGTTTTTATTTATCCCCGTAGTCAAATGAACTCGCTAGGCTTTACTTGCATTTTGCAGTGTTTGCAAAATGGTGTACACTACCATTTTGCAACGAGTCAAACTTATATTTTCTTCGGGTCCTCACGATGGAGCACACTAATAACAGCAAGATGGCGACGGCGTCATTATTTTCTTTAATAATTTTTTGCACGGCTCCAGGGCCTTTGCGGTAACAATGAAATAAAAAATGTAATTGTATGATTTTAAAAACAAATTATGACTTTAATTTTTTAAATAGATTACGAGTATTTAACATTTTTATTTAAATTCGATTTAAGACTATAAATTAAGCACATAAGTTTTTGTGCAAACCGTACTTTTCATGTGATATATTTTGACAGATAGAGGTCATTGACGTTCCTATTCTTATTTGAAACGCTGTACATAAATGTAAGGCCCAAAAGCACTTTTGTTTCATAAAAAATATAAATTTACCAACCTTATTTCATCGTCTTGATATAATCCAATTCTTCGCATTTGTTCAAGCTCACCTATCATACCCTCAATTCTTTGATTTACTTGTTCCGCCATTTTAATAGGTTTATATGATAAATATCTAATTAAATTAAACACTAATGATCAAAGAAACTTCTATAATTAAAAATGTTAATAAAAGTTATCGTAAATACCATTCATCCCCGTCCTCGCATTTCCGAACGCTGGCACGTACCTCCTCATTTTGTTTGATTATATGTTGATGTATAAAAAGAAGGAGAAGGACTAAATAGATCATGATTTTCCGGGGAATGGCGGGAAGCATCGGGACGCGCGGTTGGGTTTTTTTGGTTTCCCGTTAATTAATTGTTATTTTGTGTTTTGTCCATTCAGGGTGGTTTACTATAGTGTTTGTTTTAAAAACTTGATCTTTATATATTGTGATTGGTTGGCGAATCTTATGGAGTACCGTTCTGAAGTGGTTTTCTTAGTAGGGCTGTTCTGGCGGTTTTCTATAGTGTTTGTTTTAAAAACTTTATCAGTGTAATATATAATGTGATTGTTTGGCGCCATTTCTCCGTATTACAGACCGAATAATTGTATTTTGTATGGCTAATAGCCTAGTAGCTAATGCCTTTAAATGAAAATAATAAAAAAAATCATGATTTTCCCGCGAGCGCCTATTTTATAAATTCTCCTATTCTAAATTCTATACATTCAAACGGAATGTACTTTAGTTCTGACACTTGCGCATGAGCGTCAATGGTACAAAAACTTTGCTCGTTACACTTTGCACAATTATCACGAGTAACATTTTTCGAACCGCACTTATAACACGAAACTGAATTATTTGAGTTATTACTTGACTCACCTTTGTCGGCTAACTTACGGCACAGAGGCCTTAGACAAAGTAACATTAAAAAAACGATAACGAAGTTCGAAAAGAATAAAATGTATGGGATTGACATAAGCCGTCGTCAATTAAGTCACTCGTTATCGTTATCGCAAGTTGGTAGACAATGTTAAAATTCGTAACAAAATCATAAACTGTCAATTGGATAAATCAAACACTTATGTCAAACTTATGTTATTTTATTATTGATATTGATTCGTTATCCGTGGGCGTGGGCCATGGAGGGCAACATTTTCACATTTTTTATGAGTTATAGTGTGTATGAGGTCTATTCACATAGATATTAATTTTAATTTTTTGGTCCGATTTGACACTTCTTGTCGAACTTTGTTGACACTTGACAGTTGTCGTTGCACTGTCACGATCTTTGATTGATCATTGGCTAGAAAATTATTATCGTTATCTCAAAGACGATAACGAATTTCGGCTACAAAGCGATGTCACTTTGTCTACAGGCCCTGGTCTCGCTGATGTCCATAGCGTTTGCAATAGACGCAAAACGGCCGCGAATGTTTCACCAACATGCCGCGTCCTCTCGCGGCGGTGCATTGGTAGCGTGCGAAGTAGCTACGCGTTCGCTAAAAACTTGTGGCGGACCAATCAGCGCCACAATACTGAATCGCGCTATCAAAGTTCCACAGCTCGTCGCTATACATACGTCTGAATTGATAGCAAGTGGGCTTCGGCCTGGCCGAGCATACTATCTCGCTCGGTCGGAGATCTCCCTTTGTGGCTTCCACCCACATTCCCACATTGGTGACCTTCGACAAAGAACACGCCTCCTTCTGGACATCATTGTCATCGCTCCCCCACCCCTCCGCACCACGCCAGCCAGCTTCAGCCTCTTCGGGTACCTCGACCAACCAGCCCAACGCACCGCGGCATTGGTCGAACCCTAATCGGCTTCAACGGGCAATCTCACTACACGACCGGTCAATAAGCAGAGCATGTTTTTGACGACCTCTGTGGCTCAGTGGTAAGCGCGTTGGCGCTCAAGCCGGAGGTTGCGGGTTCGAATCCCGCCAGGGAACAAAAATATTTTCTGTGTTCCTGTGTCATGGATGTGTATTAAATATGTGTATTATATAATAAAAATCTTAAATATATGTATAGTATAAAAGTATTAAATATATTTCCGTTGTCTGGTACCCGTAACACAAGTTCTTCGAGAACTTACCACGGGACCAGATTGACGTGGTGTGAAAGCGTCCATAGATATTATTATTATTATTATTATATCTCTCTTGGTCAGCAAGTAGCATCGGCCCAGCACAGCAGCACTCCGACTCACTGGAGCTCGTGCAGCAGCATCACAGTTCCGACTGACTGGGACTCTCTGGCACTGGCAACTCAAGCAAGAGGACTCAAGATTCGACCTCCGGTCTTCGGGGTGGAGTGATGTGGCGGACTAATTAGCGCCACAATACTGAATCGCGCTATCAAAGTTCCACAGCTCGTCGCTATACATACAACGGCCGAATTGATAGTAAGTGGGCTTCGGCCTGGCCGAGCATACCATACCGCTCGGTCAGAGGTCTCCCTTTACGCCTTCCACCTATAATGCCCCGCCTTGCTTCCCGAACTTATTGCGGGTTGAAAAGAAGTGTTTGTTAAATTACGCTTTGTACGCGTAGTAGTGTATGCGTAATTCTTAGACTCATGCTTTGATTCCTTGCCTTTGATAATAATTCCGAAAAATTAAGTACCTCTTCACGTCGTAATCTTTTACGAATTTTTCGATTTAAAAGGCCGTAAATCATGTCTAATTGTACCTTGGTAGTTATATCACCCGACGGTAGACGTGATAGAAGAGCTCGGCTCTTGGCAACGAATATATCTGTCCTTTCGTTTTCATTCTGCTCAACCTTGAATAGTTGGCGATAAATTTTATATTCAATACGATGATCACCGTATGCATCACGTAGGTATTGTAATGCCTCTTTCCATGATGTGATCTCTGTGCGAATGCTCTGCCACCAGGTCGCCGCTTCATAAGTAAGTAACATCGACATACCTTTAATAGCGACATCGTCTTTGATGTTGGTACATTCTTTATAAGCTTCAATAGCATCGATGAAAGTTTCTACATTTTCGTCCGTCGCTCCGGAAAATCTTGATGAGCATAATGAGAAGTTGCCGGTCTTGTCTGCTGCACTCGGTACTGATGCCGGTGATTGAGCAGTCAGAGGGGACGTGATTGTCAACAGGCGCTCTAGTATGCACTCACAGTTCTCCGCATTCGATTGTTGAATCAATGATAAAAGAGCGGAAAAGTTATCGCGGGAAAATGTAATAGAATTATTCTCTTCATCGTCTTGCGAACTATTGAGTGATTGCCTCTTTCGTGTTTTCGGCATTTTATTATATTTGAACTGTATTGCAATTTCTCTCTGTATTTGTTAGATAAAATATATTACTGTGGTCTTCGGGCCTAAAGTTGGGACGCCATTTTCGTAAAGATACTATTTTACTTTACTATTTATAAATAATAACACCGAAACTTAATAATTTTGTTTACTTAAACCGAAAGAAACACAAAAAATAGGCAATAAACTTAAAAGACTTAATTATTTACAATGTTACCTAGGAACAAGAATAATATGGACTTGACATTCGCGTATACCCGAAAGGGACAGGTATATTTTACAGGGATACCACATTCATATTAACAAGTCTACTTATTTTCTTGAAACAAGTGAACAAAAAATAATAAAAAACTGGTAAAGGTTGTTAGATAACTATAAGCATTAGCTCTAACCAAACATTTATTGTAATTTTAGACAGCTGCATTTTTCCGGATTATCGAAAATATTATGTAATGACTAATAACAAACCGCTAAAAACATGAATAATAAAAAAGAAGGCTATATACGTCTTAATATGTATGATCTATAGTACATAGCCTTTAAGGATAGCAATAAACATATTTGTTTTTATTGTGTTTATTTCGAAAATTCCAGTCACCCTTTTTAAATAATACCACATTCTTGGGTAATCTGCTTATAACAAAACTGGTATCACCATACCTACATAAGCCGACCAAATTAAAAAGTAGTACAAAATATTTGACAAACTGTTCGCGAGTGAGAATGTTTGTATGGCATTCAAATTTAGTCGATAATTTTTTGTTGGGCACATCCTTGTTGTGCCCAACAAACAAAGGGTGATATTCTGACAAAGACAAAAGAAAGTGTCTATGTCTCTGTCACTCTTGGATTTTTCGTATGTTGTTATCTCGTTCCAATACGGTATTATTATTAGCTTGTCAAATCTATTGATAGCTTAGCTTCTATATTATGTCTATGGGAAAATCATTATCTATTTAGCCCTTCTCCTTCTTTTTATACATCAACAGTAAATATTAGACTTGTGCTTATTCGGACACTTAAAAGTGCGCACCGTAATAGTACAGTGCGAATAATGTACTAGTACACCTTATTAGTACTATTAGGACTATTAGTACTCGAACTGTACCTAACCAAAAGACACCTTAAGACATTAGCACACAGCGCAGGTACTAATAGTTATATCAAGCGAGGGCTAAATATCAGATACGTCGACGAAGCAAGCTTGTATGAGATTTTTTATCAATATAAATTAAACTGTCTCTAAGTTCAATTTCACGATATGTAAAAATTAGATTGATTTGGGTTGGTTGATTTCTTGGCAGAAGCGTTTAAGTTTTAAATCACCAGAGTGAATCTATTATTCTATTCTGTATTATTATTTAATTTTATTAACACAATGTATAAAAAGCAATTAATAAACAGTATTATTGTATGTAGAAGGCTTTAAAGCACTGCTACGCTTTATTTCAAAATACCAACTCCAATCGCGACTGTCTCGCTTACTCCTATAATAAACTGTATCGCGCTTGTTCATTCTCGGACAGTAAGTCACGTGAGTGAAGTTAGATATACCAGTGTACTGATAGTCCGACTGTCCTAATAAGAATTTGCGTTCGGTAACGTTACCTTTCGGACAGTGCCGAGTTCCATCACCTAATAGTACATCGTACATGTACTACACAAGCCTAGTAAATATAATCTTTGTATCGAGAAGGAAGAGGTACGTGCCAGCGTTCAGAAATGCGAGGACGGGGATGAATGGTATTTACGATACAGTTCATAACTTTAAGGTTACTTTGTTTATATGTGATGTCAGCATGATGTCAGCAGTCAGAGTCACATTGCCCATGTCCACTGGTAGCTTATTTCCTAACTTCATGACTACTAATCATGAAGTCAGGAAATAAATTGGTAGTTCATTCTTGTCAATCATCTTCTACTTTTGAATATGGTCTACGGTATGCCAACGAGAGGAACTTACTTTTTACTAAATTTAAATTAAATATTAATGATGTTGGTGTGTTAAATAGCGTCTTAGCTGATCCAAATTCTGATGCAGCTAGAACGCTGTTTAACATGTTTAAATATACAAATTAGTTTTAGAATTAGAGGTAACAAAAAAAATATATATATATATATATATATATATATATATATAAATGTATTAGAATAAGGTACAATGGGATTGGCATTGTCATTTTATGTTCAAAAATCCCTTATTAAATAAAGAGAGAGAAAAAAAAAACAATTTCATCATGACATATTTTACCAGAATCAAACGTAGGAATCAAAGGTAATTTTAAAACATCAGCATTATAAATTACAATTCAAAAGTAGAAGACGATTGACAATAATGAACTACCAATTGGCTTAAAGGTCTCGTAACCAGGCCCTAAAACTATTATTTAAAAAAAATGAACTACCAATGGCCATGGGCAATTTGGCTTAAAGGTCTCGTAACCAGGCCATAAAATATTAATAAAAAAAAAAAATACCATGGGCAATGTGACTCTGACATATAAACAAAATAACCTTAAAGTTATGAACTTTTATTAACATTTTTTATAGAAGTTTCTTGGAACATTCGTGTTTAATTTAATTTGATATTTATCATATAAACCTCTTAAAATGGCGGAACAAGTAAATCAAAGAATTGAGGGTATGATAGGTGAGCTTGAACAAATGCGAAGAATTGGATTATATCAAGACGATGAAATAAGGTTGGTAAATTTATATTTTTTATGAATCAAAAGTGCTTTTGGGCCATACATTTATGTATAAACATTTATTACTTTACAGGGATATTTCTCGGAAGCGGAAAGAGTTTGAATATAGAATACAAAGAAGGGTTAAGGCGAAGGATGAATTCGTTCAGTACATAGCGTTTGAATTAGCTCTACTAGAAGATATTAGTCTCAGACGAAAACAAACAAAAATGACTGAAAAAAAACATGATATTGAGTTTGCGATAGCGAAGCGAGTGAACAAAGTTTTTAAACAGTTTTTATTTAGATTCCTAAACGATATAGCTATTTATTTCGAATATCTTAAGTTTTGTCGCAGTGTTGGATTTGACCACGCTATATCTTCTATAATTGGACAAATGCTACAGGTATATAAATCCTTTAGTTTATGTTTAAAAAATCCAATGACAATTTTTTTTTAATATGAAATACCACCCAAATTGTTGCTTGCTCACACCATAAAATAAAATTCAGTGGATAAAAAATAAAATGATGATGATCATTTTTATAGTCTAAGTACTTCATAAAACATCAGCTATCTGCCAGTGAAAGTCGCATCAAAATCTTGGTATGTGTACAGTACATATACCAATATTTTACAATTTTTAATTTTTTACAAATTTGTAAACATCCGTAATATGCATTTAATAAAAAAATGTTGTTAATATTTTTTTTTTCTTTTTTTTTTTAAGACTGAACACTTAGTGTGCTCATGTCAGCCTTATATGTACAATCTCATTAAGCTACTCACCAGACCTGTCAACGAACTTATATATAGTAATAGCCTTTGAAGTCAGGATTTGCCAACATGCAATTGATCTGACGTAATCTTATACAGACTTTTATGTTAATATTACAAACAGACACTCCAATTTTATTTATCTGTATGGATTCAATTGAATGTAATCAGTATGCATTTGATAACAATTTTTTCGTTTTTTAGATCCATGGGGACAAGCCTAAAGCGTGGCAAATGGCTAGTATTTGGGAAAGTAAAGAACAGAATAACACAGAGAATGCTTCTGGCTTCTTATTAAAAGGCATCCATAGACATCCTAATGCGGACTTTTTATATTTGGACTTATTTGAAATTGAACTCATGAATGCATTTAAAGCAGAAACAGATGATGAAAAAGTGAGTCATATACTATAAGAAATTTAAATTATAACAGTTTAATGGTATCCAAACATTATATCTTATTGCGAGTTGGGTCAATGATGTCCTTGTGGTTGCTGCTCCTAGTTATTATTATTTAAGGGTCACGACACCAGCTAGGCCAGACGGGTGATCAGTCCTCATTACCGGGACCATTTCACCCAAAAAATGCTGCTCCTAGTTGGATGTAAGTGGCAGGAGATTGGTATTCATTGACAAAGGCAGACAAAGTTCAGGAGTAGATAGAAAAGGGTGTAGATAAAAACACTTTATATTAAATCTGTCCATATAAACAGATAATGCTGTAATAAAATAATTTCGAGTTATTAGTATTGTAACTTTTAGAACTAATAAAATCTTTTTCAGGAAAAATATATCAAAAAAGCTGATGCTGTATGGAGAAATGGCTTGAAAAATATTTCAGATGTTAGATATTTATTCAAAGTTTGTAACATGTCTATAAAATATGGTATTGATGATTCAATCACTAATTCAATAAAGGCTGAAATCTGGGACAGAAGATCAGAGAAAGAAATTTGGTCGTACATAGCTGAAAAGGAACTGGAAGTATGATATTTATTAATTTATTTTGTATTGTCTGAGCCAGTCTCCTGTAGTTCCTTTAAGCCTAAAATATTTTTTAAAGCACCAACAATTATGACATATTATTTACTGTTATTTATAGGAATTTATGGGCATTTATTTATAGGCACAATGTTGCAGGTTCGAATCGTGCCAGGGAACATGGAAATGGATGTGTATTATATAATAAAAATCTTAAATATATGTATAGTATAAAAGTATTAAATATATTTCCGTTGTCTGGTACCCGTAACAAAAGTTCTTTGAGAACTTACCACGGGACCAGATTGACGTGGTATGAAAGCGTCAAAGATATTATTTCTTTAAATTGTTCCTTGCTTAAATTTTAGTTGGTGATTCAATAAGTTTCTTATGCAATCCATGTAAGGCTTTGTGAAAACATAGTTTCTATAATGCAATGTAAATTAATATTTAACAGTATCATCTATGTTAGTATATTTTAATTTTATATATTTAACAAATTAATATTACTTTTTTAAGGGATGTCATTGGGATGAAATTGAAGAGTTTGTTACTGAACAGTTTCATTATCCTCAGCAAATAAATTATTACATATCTGTGTATGAAGAGGCTCTAAAACAGGTTGGTCAATTCATATCAATATTAATTTATGTATTTTCCAAAGTTTGTAAAGTAATAATTATAATATCTTATAATATTTAGAAATACATAATATAAAGTATAATAACTTGTTTTTGTAGTTAAAACAAATTTACTTTCTTAGATTCCAGATAAAAAACTTTGTACAAGGTACATTCATGGGTTACTGGGTTTACGTGACAGTCAGTGCTCTGACTCTCAGAAGATTAATGTTGTCAAACATGCCTGGTACTATGGCCATGAAAATGGACTGTTAGACAATGATATGTATGCTTTTGGGTTCAATATGTTAAAGTTGGAAGATATTTCTAAAGAAGAGTACTCTGAGGTATAATAAATATGTACATATTTTTAAACATTTTCCAAATAAGTGATCACTCTATCATATAATATGCTACATACAGGTTTTCAGAGATTTTTTTATATATTGCTCATCTGAAATCTTGACTTCCATTATTGTATTTAAACCCGTAGTTATTGTATAATTATTGTAAGATTGATGTTTTTAGGATAACATTCTACTGACTACTGAGAAATAATTATCTAATTCTTGTGTTTTTGTCAGATTCTACAAGTTGCTATCAGTAAAAACCCACAGTATAGATACTTATGGGAGGAAAAGCTTGCACTCAATAATAATGATGAAAACAAGATGTTATCCATACTGGAAGAAGCAAACAAAAGTTTGAAGACAGATGATTTGATATACCTCTGGAACTTTATGTTAGACAATCTAGAGTCTAAAGTTGTGGTATGCTATGATTATTTGATATTAATTTTTTAAGTTATAATTACGGAACATATCCATACTATGTGACTCATTCAGGAGAGGGGGTTCTTTAAGAATACCATGCTTGGTCATGTTGAGAAAAATGTCACGCCTTTTCGAACTAAATTCAAATATGGCACTTTTTAAACTCGTTTTAAAGACAAACATGCCCCTAAATATTATATTTTATGAACTGTTTGCAAAACAATATTTAAACTATACCTCTAAGTTAGCCTTAACAAATACTACAATTGGTTACCAGGGAGGGGGTAGAGAGGGGTTAAAAAATTGTAAAAATGGGTCACTAGTATGGGTAAATTCCGCGACATATTTAACAGCACTTCAAATTCGAGTATAATAATGATAAGCCAGAGCCATCTTATCATAAGATTATGATAAATTTCAAAATATAGTATGTACTTATAGCTTTGAAATAGCTAAATTATATCTTTAATACTGCTACCTAATTTCATAATTTCTGGCAACTTTCACCTAACTTCTTTACCTTTTTAAGTAGATAAGATAGACTGTAACAACTTATATCATTACTCGACCAGTAATTGGTCTATGGCAGGGGTGGCGAACCTTTATGCATCAACATGCCATATGTCCAGAAAATGTTTAAGAAGCCATCTAACATCAAATAATTTAAAAAATAAATTACATTTTGAAAAAAATGATTATTACATAGTGACTCTTATTGACACATTTTCTAGTACCTAATGGGTGATAGAAGCATATATTTAAGTCTTTACCTAATACTTCATAGGCCACTATGCCCAAAATATTGGTTTATGTGCCAATAAGGGCATGCATGCCACTGTTTTGCCATCCCATGTCAATGGAATGAAGTCTTCAAATGAATATTTCTTATAAATAGCTCTTACATCATTCTTTGTTACTCATTTCTTAAATAAATAAGTGTTCCCTTTTTTTATTACCATGACCACCTTAAAGTAAAGACTACTGTGTTCTATATATACTCCATAAAAATATTTTTTCAGTTCAAAAACTGTTATAAGAAGTTCCAAAATTGTGAAAGTGCAATACTGTTGTCTTTAAAACCACAGTTTCTAAGAAAAAATTATGAACACAATGGTTTAAAAGCAGCACGAGAAGTATATGAAGAATTCATCAGGACTCCGCCCATACAAGTTGATATTCACTATGTTATGATCGAGATTGAAAAGTCACAGGAGAAACCATCTTTGAAAAACATTAGAAAGTACTATGAATGTGCTATTCAACATCACGGCCAGAGTAATATTACCCCGTGGATGGACTACATTAAATTTGAAACTGAATGCGGCAATGTTCATGCGGCACCTGCTATTCACAGAAGAGCTATTGCCGTGTTAAATAAGGATATTGTGAATGATTTTATACAAGCACAAGCTCTAGCTAAATTATAAATAGTTCTTATGTTTATAAATAAATAAATTGCTTAAAAACAAAATATGTTTATTTGAATATAACACCACCTTTGCTCAACAAAATTAAAATCTTCATGAAACCCATATATACTATGTACAATAAAAAATTTACACAATAATTCACTACAAGAAGTCAAAATCTCTACTATGGTGACTGATACTTAACAAAGTAACACAAATAGATAAATGCAATAGTTTTGCTTTGAGGTATTATTATTGCATGGCTGCAATGGGAGCAATATAGTACCTAAAGATGAGCGAGGATCCACGTTTGTGTTGCTTGTTCTGTAGTAGCTCCCTCCAGCACTCCTGCCATGAATTATACTGAGGCATATGCGGAGCGTTGCCCGCCTTAAGACTGCTGCCTGCGACTGCCATACATGTAGACACAACCACCAGGGGGTAAGTTATAGTGCTAGTTATAAATGTAAGTAATGGAACAGTGTAATATCGCAGGTCTTTTGTTTTCACCAAATACTTGTTAACATAATATGCTAATATTCCAGTAACAGCAACACAAGTTAGATCTCCAAGTAACTTTGGTATTATGCCATGATAGAAGCCAAGGATCCCATCATCTCTATAAATTGATACTATAGCACCAAGAAGAGAACTGTAATCTTCTTCTTTACCCACAAATGAAGCCATCATTCTCACAGAAACAACGTGAAATGGATATGACACTACGACTGATGCTGTATGCATGATCATATCTCGACGACCGAGTTTGAAATAGTCTTCAATTTTAGGTTCTTCATCGGTCACAATATTTGGAGGGTCATTGATTTCAGGCAAGTCAATGCCTAAGCCTTGAACAACTTTCGATGTAAGTTGACTCGACGCCACCAAGCCCAGCACTTTCGCTGATAGTCCTCTATAGCATCCAAAGAACCCGTCGGATTTCTTGATATACTTTATATATTGGAATACATTAGGTAATATCATCGCAGGGCGACCGAACAGAGTAGTGGAGCGCCGCGGCGGCAGTGGCTCATATCCCAGTTGAATGAGAACTTTTGCATATTCCATAGGATGGCATATTGTAGTTATGACTAGTTGTGACGGTAGAGCGGCTATTTTCTCTTTTTCAATTTCGTCCATTATTGTTAGTCACAGCAAAGCTTATTTCTAATTTCTGAAATCAAAAAATGAAATGACAAGCAAACCATAGAGTGTCAAGTGATCTGTGATCAAATTATTTTTATTATTATTTTCATTAAAAGGCATTAGCTACTACGCTATTAGCCATACAAAATACAATATTCGGTCTGTAATACGGAGAAATGGCGGGAAACCCCAAGGAGCGCGGCTTCGCCCCTCTAGCCCCCATCAATCAACTATCATTCCCCATTCCATCCAAACAAGGCAGTCCACCACAATATTCGCCAAACAATCACATTATATATTACAGAGATTAAGTTTTTAAAACAAACACTATAGAAAACCGCCAGAACAGCCCTACTAAGAAAAGCACTCCAGAACGGTACTCCATAAGATTCGCCAACCAATCACAATATATAAAGATCAAGTTTTTAAAACAAACACTATAGAAAACCACTCCGAATGGACAAAACACAAAATAACAATTAATTAACGGGAAACCAAAAAAACACAACCGCGCGTCCCGATGCTTCCCGCCATTCCTCTGTGATCAAACCATCAATTGATTCATTATTTTCATTTAAAGGCATTAGCTACTACGCTATTAGCCATACAAAATACAATATTCGGTCTGTAATACGGAGAAATGGCGGGAAACCCCAAGGAGCGCGGCTTCGCCCCTCTAGCCCCCATCAATCAACTATCATTCTCCACTCCATCCACCCAAGGCAGTCCACCAAAATATTCGCCAACCAATCACAATATATAAAGATCAAGTTTTTAAAACAAACACTATAGAAAACCACTCTGAATGGACAAAACACAAAATAACAATTAATTAACGGGAAACCAAAAAAACACAACCGCGCGTCCCGATGCTTCCCGCCATTCCTTTCAAACCATCAAATTATTATTATTATTATTTTCATTTAAAGGCATTAGCTACTACGCTATTAGCCATACAAAATACAATATTCGGTCTGTAATACGGAGAAATGGCGGGAAACCCCAAGGAGCGCGGCTTCGCCCCTCTAGCCCCCATCAATCGTGTTTTTATTTATCTCCGTACCCAAATGAACTCGCTTGGTCAGTGGTCAATTTACTTGCATTTTACAGTGTTTGAAAAATGGTAGCGCACATTTCACGAGTCAAACTTATATTTCTTTTAGGTCCTCACGACGGAGGCTTAATAATTTTAGCATGGCTCCAGGGCCTTTGCGGCAACAATTAAATAAAAAAATGTTATTCTATGGTTTTAAAAATGACTTCATTTTTTTAATAATTTACGTCTATTTAACGTTTTCATTTAAATTCGACTTAAAACTATTAATAAACGTAGTGATTACATTATCTTGGACTATTAATTATGCAGATAAGTTTTTGTGCAAACCGTATTTTTCATGTGATACTTGACAGATAGAGGTCATTGACGTTCCTATTTTTATTTGAAACGCTACATATTATACATATTATAATGGAGACTATTCTTATTGGCTCTGAAACATCATAAGGGCTAAAATTTACAAGAATGAAACAACAACAAACGGTATTACGTTATTATTTGTTTGCATGCAGGCGCAACACGCTGATATTACCTTCAGATCGTGGCAGAGTAAATTGACTTTTGAATTGAATTCACATATGTTTGAATAAGCTTGGTATAGTCTATATATTGTATATTTTGATTCAAAACTAAATTAAAACCAAATTGAAAAAAAAATGTGATAGTTGGGGATAGTTAGCCGAGCAAGTGGCAATGGTAATTGGTAAATTCAAACTCAGGAAGTATTTATTAATCGTGACATTAAATACTCGTGACAGTTGAGTCAACACTAAGGGCATACCTTTTTTTTCTTTAACACCGGGAAATGCTCTGAGGCATCCCGCCTGGGGCCACTCCCCAGGCGGGTATGTGGGACTCGTTACGCCCGAAAGATGGTAACTGGACGCAGCTCTACCCACTAAAACCCGGCGAGTGCCACCAATGCCACCTTTGGTGAGGTGCCCCGGATCTAGTAAACAAACAGGGCATCTCGACGGCCAGTCAGTCCTGTAAGGGACCGACGCCACCTCCACAGAGGGGTTGTCCCGCACCACAGAACAACCTCTCCCAACCTCTGGACAGTACAATGGGGCGAGGTTCCCATCCTCGGCCCTTGCCCCCTGCTATTTTGTCCCCTCTTCTTATAAGAGGGGTACAAAGAGCTCCAGAGGGGTCAAATGTCAATACATAGATTTGCATTAAATCTCGATATTATTAACGTTTTAACCACTAGGTGTTAGTCATTTAATAATGATATATTGCTGGACTCTGTATAAAAATGAAATAATTAAATCGTTATAATAAAACCAGTAAGCAGTTAGTATTGTACAATTTATTTAAGCGCTGGAGTTCTCTTCTTCTACTCTGTAGAGCTGCGTGGGCAATGTTGGTGAAGGATTAGTCGCTTCTGGTTCCTTGTCTTCGTACTAGAAATACAAAAGAATTACACACGAAAAAATTTTGTAAATATATAAAAGTAATTATTAGTGATTTTATTGTGATAGTTAGAAATCGTTATCGCAGTACACAATTACTGTGTGCACAATAAAGTTTCCAGTACCTATCACAATAGCACAGAGCGTCTGAAATCCGAATTACGGAAAAACTAGGTACGATATGAGCACAGTTGTTGTAAAGACTAGAATAATTTTAAGTGAGTTGAGAACATGTATAATATGGTGAGAACTATATTGTATATTTTTTAAGATTGTAAGCAAAATATGATTTATGCATTTCAAATACATGCAACAAATTTTGCCCAGTTTGGAATTTATATTTTTTAAATAGATATTAACACCGTGCAAACAAAGCGACGAAAAAGTATCATTTGTTGCGTTCTAATTAAAGAAAACCAAACCAACCAGTCACAGGGACTCCCGACAGAAGTGAAAACAAACCAATTTAATTCAAATACCTATAATACAGACTGTACAAGATTATGACAACCTATACAATTTAAACGGCGGTGTTTGACGATTGGTTATGTAAACAAATATTGCATAATCTTATATGTATTATATTAAATAAATCAAACGTCATATAAACGTTAAATAGCGTCTCATAACGGTGGTAACGGTGTCGCGAATCCAGAGATTTTTTCATTTTCTTTCAAAAAATCTTTTGATATCATTCAAAGTAATATTATTATTCTATACCTCTTTGTCTTCTCCTCCACTATCTGTTTCCATTTCTGACGATTCTTCTTCATTTTCCAAGGGTTCGTCTTTCTCTTCAAGCGGCTCCCATGATATGTCTTTGTCGATTACGTCTTCAAATTTTAATATTATTAGTGCACATTTTTATCACAATTAAATCAAATTATTACCTTATTATCTCATTTGATTGATTTGACGTATTTGAAATATAAGGCTTTTTGAAATACACAATATATTTCTATGAGATAATGGTTGACATTTAATTTTTAACGAAAACTTTATCTGAAATATGTCAATTTTAGCTCATTTTTTTGTTAGTATATACAAGTGCACTTGGGACTAGGCCCTAGTCCAGACAAATCATTCACGTGTTGCCTTTCACAAAATTACGAAATAAATGTTAGTGTTACGAAATAAATTATACAGGTTGTGTATAACGGTATCGGTTTTCTTTATACCCGATAGTTTGAGAACGCCATTTTTGCGGCAACTAATGAACTCGACTAATTCGTTCGGACTCGTTTACCCGGCGAACCAGTGAGCACGGACGCGTAGTGGGAGATGCTACTCACCCGAAAAAAAAATGGATCGGCTCGACTCAATTACTTGACTAAATTATTGGTGTTCGGGCACGTTTAGCTACTAAATTACTCCCTACTGGACTAAAACACTGGCATAGTGCGAACTAGGCTTAAGCTGAACTTTTCATACTCGTAAGTCGTAATGACAGGTTGCGTCAAACTTGTAAAAATGAAAAAAAAAATGGCATGCCGAAAGTATTGAGTATTTTAAAATATTAGGTCTTTACCTATGAAATTGCCGTTTTGTATGAAAAAATTTAAACAATTTTTTTAAATGTATTTTTTATTTGTATTAATCGAAGTAATCACCTATGCAATCAATGAAATCAGCTCGACGGGAGGCAACAAATTCTTCAAAGGCATTTTGTACTGCCTCTCGGGTATTGAATTTTTTTCCCGCCAAGAAGATATCCAAATTCTGGAAAAAGTAGTAGTCTGTAGGCGCAAGGTCTGGTGAGTACGGCGGATGACGGAGAGCTTCCAACCCCAGTTCTTGCAACTTGGAGACCGTCTGCTGTGCAGTATGAGGTCGCGCGTTGTCATGCAGGAGCAGCGGAGACGAGCGGTTGACCAATGCTGGTTGGAGAGGCCAGCTTCTCCATCATTGTGTTAAGTTCTTCACAGTACACATCTTCAGTAATGCTCACCCCGTTTGGTAAGAAGCTGTGATGAATCACACCGGCGCTAGACCACCAAACAGTGACCATCACTTTTCTAGGGGTAAGTTTTCGTTTAGGGCATTGTTTAGGTGCTGAACCAGGATCCAACCAACTTGCTGAGGGCTTGCGGTTATCAACCAGAATCCATTTTTCATCGCAGGTAACAATGCGGTTCAAAATTTCTTAATTTGTGTGTCTGTTGAGCAGTGCAAGGCACGTCTCGACTCGTACTTCGCGCTGGCGATCATTGAGTTCGTGGAGCACCCATTTGTGAAGCTTTTTTACCTTGCCAATTTGACGCAAATGGACCAATATTGTTTTGACGCTAACGTCGAAAGCTGCTGCTATTCAGCCGTAGATTGTGTATCATCAGCTTCCACAATCGCCTTTAATTCGTCACTGTCGAGCAAAGTCTTCGGACGACCGCGAGGTTCATTTTTCTAGCCGAAATTTCCAGAACGGAAGCGAGCAAACCAATAACAGGTGGTGCGTTGGTTTGTAGTGTTAGCTCCGTAAACGTCGTTGATGTTGCGTGCCACTTGTGCCGCGTTGCTGCCACGACGGTACTCATATTCCATAATTACTCGAATTTTTAACGTATCCATGATGACGCAAAAGATTAAAATGCGATGAAAATGTAACACTAATCAATAAACAAATGACTACTTTTGGAAAAAGAATTCCATGTTTTTAAAATAAAATTAATTTGAAATTAGAATTCTTAGCCAAACAAAAATTATTTTGATTTGAAATGGCCAGTACTGCAGAACGACAATTTCATAGGTAAAGACCTATTAATTATATTGTGTATAATATACAGATAGTAACACTATCCCTGACACGTGGTATAAATAAAACTGATACCGTCATACACACTCAGTATAATATATTCGTTTAAGGCAGTTCCTTAAAATAGCAGTAGCAGTAGGCATTATGTAAAACCAAAAAAACTTAAAATAAGTACTGGCTACCGTATTAAACATAATGATAAAATCTTATACAAGATAAAGAGAACCTTACCTCGGAATCGTATAGAACCCCGTCTAGCCGTGGTCTTTTCGTCTGTCGGTTCCACCTTGACTGTCGGTATCACCTCTATTACTATTCCGTTCGTCTTTTTGTCGTTTTCTCCTTCTTCCTTGTTCTGTTATCAAGTTTTAATTTGTTTTAGTTGTTTCTGTTTTAGTAAATATATTATTTTATTAATCGTACCTGAAATGTTACTGAAGGCTCCATCAGTTTCGTAGCTTTCTCCTTGTTTCTTATGATGTTCGCGTCTGTTTCCTTTTCTAAACGTAATTTATAAGCTTTCTGAGTTCGCCACATCTAAAAAAATATATTTTATTGTAGGTTAGATTTCTTTTATTAAGAATTTTATTTTTTTAGATAGAAATGAAAATTTACGTGCGATCCGCAATAGCAGAGCCCGAGTAGAAAAATAACAATGAGTGCGATGAAAAACTTGTCCGTATTCTCCTCCTCAGCATCAGGTAGTTGGTGGAGCAGGTCATACGGCAGGCGAGATGGTGGGTCCTCCACCCAGGTCTTGTCCATGCTCTGGAAGAGATATTAATAAAATCAAAACGGTTTAGGTGATTTCAGTAATTCTATAATATCGGCGTTATAAGTATTAGAAACTTATTGTTTTCTAATGTTTACGCGAATTTCACTCATTATAATGAAACACTTTTTTACGGATTTTATCGCGGTTTATTAAGATTTTTACAAGCCCGACGTTTCGTCAGACGTTCAGTCCTCCCGTGACCATGGTTGCTGTAAAGTATCCGAAACGTCGGGCTTGTAAAAATCTTAATAAACCGCTATAAAATCCGTAAAAAAGTGTTTCATTATAATATTAGAAACTTATTTGACCGGCTATACTATAAAGCATAGCTCGTAGGGATGTAAATGATTTCGTTGACGTTGCCATCTTCATCCATTTTAATCCCATAACTATCACCAAGTTGTGGCCGATAGCTGGTATGAGCAATAATTGAATAAGTCAACATAATCTTGAACAAGGGGTGAAAAGGGGGTGCTCGTGCGATGTGTACCAAACATGGAGTAGGTATAGGAGTAGGAAGAGGCACTACTCCATGGTACCAAGGCTTAAAACTTTCCAGCTGCCTTTCATATGTGGGAGCACCCGATGAACATTAGCATCAAAGATAAAGAAAGATAGTCAAGTCCACAAAGCCATTTATCCAACCTGCTACTTAGAGATACCCCGCCTCAACATTAGGCGCCATTTCAACGAGCAAACCTTATCGTACCTTCCATTAATTAATATACTCATATAAAATATAGATACGTATTACTCAATCGAATTTGATAGCTCAAAGTAATGTATACAGAACAGTAAAAGAGGTGTAATGTATTATTTTCGAAATTTTGAATGTTCGCTTTTTTGCGTTGGGGTTTTTTAATTTTATACATACGCGGAATACCTTTCTAGAGTAATGTGAAGCTTAAAAACGTGTGCGTTTATTTTCGAAACAGATCAATAGATGTCGTTATTACGACACGATAAAAGTATATTAGACGTGCTAATTATGTAAATTTGCGGTAAATGCCTTGGACAGGCGCTCCCGCGTAACGCATAAGACGACCATTGGAGTGATTGGAAATGGAGTGGCCATTCTTACGTGAGCCCTCTACGCGTCTGATGTATCGATGTTAGCTTTAAAAGCTAAAATCGATTAAGGTCCAAAAGCATAGATCAATTCGCAAAAAAGCTTGGACCGCACAAGTAACACATAGGGGCGGACTACTAACATATCGGATTGACTAGTAACATACATTGTACGAAGTGGTAATCCCTGGAGATAACAAAGATAGCTAACTCATCGGACCGACTAGTAATATCACATGAGTAAGTAAACGTACAGAGACAAAGCTTCCATACTACGCGTAAAACTGTTACCTATTGTGGTAGGGTTGTCACACGTGGATAAAATTAAACGAACTAAACGATTTTTTTTTATCGAGTAGTAATCTATGTAAATATTCTATCTTTATTACCTACAAAATATTTTTTCTAAATATTTTGTGTTTATATTTTTTATTTGCAATAATATGTTGTACCTTTTAATAGAGTGGTAAATTCTAATGGAAAGCACTCTCATTGCATATTAGTTTTTATCATAATTATTATAATATTTTTTATTCCGAACAGGAATCGTCTGCTAATTACGTATTCTGTACCTATACTTATTGTATTTTTACTGTAAAGTTTAGCTAAGATTTAAGATTTATTGTCGGGTTAAATGTTTCCCTAACTAGACTTTAGGCACATCCATAAAAACTTAGTGAACAAAAGTTACAATAATTAGTAGAAATAAAATAATAAGATACAACTTACCTATTGAAATCTTTGGGATAGCTAAAATATGATTTGTTTTATTTGCTCTATTATTGTTCACACAGATACATACACATAGTACAGTATACAATATTGACACTTTTTACCTTTAATTATCAACAATAATTTAAGAACAATGTTATAAAATATGATTCTTTTTTATTTGCTCTATTATTGTTCATACACACAGTATAATAAACAATATTGACACTTTTTACTTTTAATTAACAAAAAATTAAGAACGGTGATAATAATTCGAAATACCCGCCAAGCGAAAAAATATACAAAGCAACTTAACACGTGCACTCACATCCCCGCGTTCGAACACTCGTCGAACCGGTTTCGACCGGTTTCTACTCGTACGTGACGAGCCACGAGTGCTTACGCACACATGCGTTACGACGCTTGTAGTAGTGCAATAGATTCGCGCGGTTGTATGAAGCTTTGCCTCTGTCCGTTTATTTACTCATGTGGTAATATATTATAACACATTGTACGAACTGGTAATGCTTGGAGAGATAACCAATACCTCTAAAACATACTGCTAATAGAAGGATGGAGTAACATCCAACCACTTACCACGAGTAAGCTACCGTTGTAACGCCTAGAGATGGAGACCCTTTGGACCAGCTTACTCCAAGTACTCTAGGCACACACGGTTAACCCAAGGTAGGACTATCATCATATCACTCACCACGAGGAAGCTGCCATTGTGCGCGGTGGTGGGCTGTCGCGGCCAGACGCCGTCGAAGTGGTCGGAGCACTGGGCGCTGCGAACACCGCGCGCGTTGACCGCGCTCACGGCAGCCGACTCGCGCGTGAACAGCATGTACTCCTCCAGCGGTTTCATCTCGTCACCGTTCACCTCCACCAGGATGTCTGGACCATTTATGGTTTGTATATAATCAGGATGTATTGACAGAATGTATTTTGGGGGAAATAGTTTAGGCACGGGCAAGCGAATGGCTTCAAGACTTAGGCAGTTCACCTCTGCTTTTTTACTGAGAAAGGAGGTTTTTTGGTTTATACACTTTTAAGTAACATATCACAGAATAACACTTCCAAGTGTCTTTGAGGGTGTGAGTTCTGCAACCCACAATGCAAAGCCAATGCCAGTATTTAGACGGCCCATGGCTATTAGACCTCCTCATTGGATTTCGAAGAGCAGCAGTATATGAGGATGACTTATTCGCTATAATTTTTGACGTGATAAAGTCTTATTGTGGTGAGAGGCAATACCCTCCATTAAGAAAAGTGGTTAAAAATGCGGTCATGTGTTTGTTCTGGTGGCAGGTTAGCATAAAAGATATATAGAACTTAATTTAGGGTGGCCCGCAATCTGCTTCGTGGTTCCCGGTTTCACAACTCATTGACCTGGTCAGGATAGCTACACCAGTTGGTGACTATTACGCCTCCAAGTCAAAAAGGTCCAGGCCAGGGCCGCGCCTCGACAGTCTCCAAATTTTCTATGACCCGTTACTGTTTTGCCCGACATTTGCACACCCGCCCCACGTCAGCGACGATTCCAGAACTCTCGATGCCCGAAGATAACCGATGTTAAACGAGCCGGGATACAATATTAAATTAATGTAAAGCGCCTACTGCCCACACAATAGCAACGGCAATGATTTTGCCGTAATTACCGCGGCGTTGGACATTTTTATATTATGTTACATTATGAATCGATGAACGCCGGCTGCACGCACGAAATAGTGTCACAATGTGCGGAACAAACGATAGAGAGGCACGATCGGCCTATGCGTTCGGCTTGTGATGCATTATGACGTTATTAAGTAAAATTATCGTCGTATTGATAATTTAGAGCTCACAAAATCCATATTTTAATAATTTTAGGCAAGATAACTAAATTAAAAATTTAGAATCTTACTTGACAGGCAGCCATTGTAGCCCTTGTAGATCTTGAGTCTCGGGTCGGTGGTGTTCAGACCTCCAATTTGCACCTCATTGGATCCCACATCGAACACCTCCCAGAGCCCTTGCGGTGGTAACTTCTCGAGGGGCACTTCTATCCTGTCTATCAACAGTTTCGCGTCCTGTCCCACCCGCGTGTAATATACTGTATGTCGTGCTCCTATATATTACAAGTATTCAAAATTATTTAAACTATTAAAAAAAAGATATTTACCACGTTTTTAATTTTTATTAAGTCCTTTAATTTTTAATAAGTCTTGTTCACGAGACTGTTACAGTTATTTTATTTCACGAAAACGGGTGAGCCAACTTTGCGTGTGTAAATGTACATGCACATTGTGTTTGTGTGCGTAAGCTCGGGAGCGCTCAATTCAGTGCGCTGATAGGCTCCCTGTAGTTACGCACATAAGAACGCATCACGACTACAAATATTATAGCAAACCTCCTTTCGTGAAATAAAACTACTGTTACATTAGTAGACAATGTAGATATATTGAGCTCCGTGAAATAATAAAAAGCATGATATATACTCTATTCTAAATAGTTTTGATGATGAAAATTACTATGTCAATTTCAAATTTTATTCATAATTATGCAAGATGTAAAGTATCAAGATTGTTTTTATAATATACCGTTTAAGAAATTTCGGTCCTTAACTTCTACCCCATAGGCGGATTCCTCACGATCTTCCTCGAATTTCAAGTAGCCCTCTTGAGTTATGGCGACCAGAAGGTAATAACTGCGCCTTAAACGTTAAATAAATTTGTAGACCAGGCCAAAGCAGTTTGTAAGTTCGACTGTAAAAATAATGTAAAAAGGCTTAAAAAACTCAAGATTTCTTCAAAGAATACTCACTTATTTTCTGTCTGCACGAGGAGGATAACAGTATTCTTTTGGCGGAGATCGTTACTAGAGAAAGCTAGTTTTATTTTTACCTGGAATACAGAAAAGCGTTTCTATTTTGTAATTGTGAAAAATAAGACGAAGGATTATAGCAAAAACAATATTAAATTTACAAAGATATTAATGTATAAATGAGCTTTGTAGGAAGCAAAGCAACCAAAGAGGAATGAAGGAATAAGAAGAGGAGGAATTCCACCATGTTTTTATTAACTTCCTTTGGGCTCTCTCAGTCAAGATGGAATTTTGTAATTGATTTTAAACTAACTTCCCGATGATCTAGGGTTCAAGCAGTAGTGGGTAACAAGGCACCAAAATATAAGAAAATATATCCATTATAAGAACATGGTATTTTTTTAATCATATGATAACACTTATTAAAACTATAATTTTTGCGTTGGATATCTTTGTATCGGTGAAGCGTGTTAAAAATGCTTATAGTAAAAATATCGGTTCTCACTTGTGTGATAGTATCAGCGAGCAAGAACTTCCTCTGCAATATGCTCTCCCCGTTGAAGTCAGCGCCCTTTTCGTCGACGCAGTACTCGCCGAAGTAGCTGGTGAGGTCACAGTCGCAGCTGCTCTCCCGGTTGGAGAAGTCCTCGGTGCACACGCCACCGTTCTTGCAAGGTTCCGCGTCACACTTCATGTCGCACTCAGGTAATACGCCCGTTAAATCTATAGTTTAAATATAATAAAGTTTCAGATATAAACTGAACGCAAGACGATAGGTACTAAATACTAATCGCCTACAGCATCGCCAAGGAACACTAAACTCGAAAATAGCCAAGGCAAGTCATTCATGGGCGGGCAAAGCAACGGATCATATTAGAAGAGCGCGCGGCACAGGCTGTACTGTATCTTACTAAAATACAGCTCCTGTCTCACGAAAGAAATAATCAAGATGTTGGTTATTAAACCATATTAATGGATGAATTAAATCATTTAAATAAAATCAAAGAAGAAAGGATCAAAGAAACGCGGTACTCATTTGGTGCTGCGTTAATTTCTAGCATCAAACAGCTTTGCTGTGTTTTGGAAGAGCAGGACAGGTGTAATTACTGGCTCCGGGACTTAACTTAACGGGACTGACTGAGACCAACATACGTCTCCAGATGGAGGATCCTACCCAATTCTATATATATATAGAAATATTTAAACGCACCTTGTTCAATATTTTGCTGTGCTTTTTTTGATAAATCCACCACGTGATCGGCTATCTTGAAGCCTCTAACACAACCGACGTAGCCACCTTGGGGCAGCAGGCTCGCTCGTGGTGCTAGATGCAAGGAGAACGGATCGAAACCACCCAAGTTCATCTGGAAATAGTCCATCGGCGGCGCGGGCGGCCGCTGGGGACGGATAACCTCTGGAAATAGTTCAATAGAAATACTTGCTGTTTTCTGCGATGTCACCAGCCTCAAATTTTAAATTAAAACTTCTATCAAAGATAAAATACATACGTATGTATGTATGTATGTATACATTCCTTAGTAATTAGCTTTTTTTTTTTTCTTTTACGCCGGGAAATGCTCTAAGGCATCCCGCCTGGGGAGTGGGTCCCCAGGCGGGTATGTGGGACTCGCTGCGCCCGAAAGGTGGTAAATGGACGCAGCTCTACCCACTAAAACCCGGCGAGTGCCACCGGTGCCGCCTTGGGGAGGTGCCCCGGATCTGTTAAGCTGACAGGGCACCTCGACGGCTAGTCAGTCCCGAAAGGGACCGACGCCATCTCCACAGAGGAGTTGTCCCGCACCACAGAACAACCCCTCCCAACGTCGGGACAGTGCAATGGGGTGAGGTTCCCATCCTTACCCCTTGCCCCCTGCTCTTTTGTCCCCTCTTCTTATAAGAGGAGTACAAAGAGCCCCCTCGGCTCAATTAGCTTCGCCCAAAGTGTTGGGCTCACCCTAGGCTACTGAGCCCCACCGCCACGTCAAGGCCTGAACCATGGTGGGGGTTAGTAATTAGCCTATCAATTGCAAGAATATTTTTATACTTAGAGAGATTAGCGCATCAAAACTAAATTTAAAATTAGAAACTAGCTGTTGTCTGCAGCTTCGCCCGCGTTATTTTATATTTACAGCCGTATTTTTGTAGCCTAAGTTACTCCTTATAATATCAGCTATCTGTCCTACTATTGGGTTCTTCTTGAAATCAGGTAAAAAGGATAAATATATTCGATCATTTTTTTTTTATTAAGTAGTTACTAAGTACATTTCCTCATAATACGTGGGTAACACTGAAAATATTTAGAACTGGCCAGTTAGAAACATTGAAAATGAAAACTTTTTTGAATTTCAATTTTAGAACTCTTTGGTAACCTAATGTAGTATATTGCATTCATTTGTCATTTGTTTTTGTGAATTGGCGGCAAATCTAAAATTCTTGTTACACGTGAAAATGAACATAACGCGAGAAAATTTTCGGTCAATGATTTATTATGACTTTCGTTGTGGGCTTACTCAACAACAAAGCTATGATAGGCTGCGATTAGCATTTTTTAATGAAGCCCCATCTCGTGCCACTATTTACAATTGGTATAACGAGTTTAAGCGTGGACGTAGCAATCTCAGTGATGATCCGCGTGAGGGACGTCCTTTAACAGCGACTACTGAAGATAACATCAGTGCTGTGCGACGCATGATAGAGGAAGATAAGAGAGTGACCTATCAGCAGATACGGGCAAGCCTAGGCATTGGTATGAGTCAAGTTAAAAAAATATTACACGTACATTTAGGCGTCAGGAAGCTTTATACCAGATGGATTCCCCATACTTTAACCGACGACCAGAAACGCCTCCGCATGGACTGGTGTCGCCAAATGTTAGATAAGTTCAACGGCGGTAACTCAAATGCTGTATTTGACATCATCACAGTTGATGAAATCTGGATATATTGCTACGAACCCGAAACCAAAAGACAATCAGCTCAGTGGGTGTTTCCTTTCGAGGATCGGCCAACTAAGGTAAAGAAAGGAAGAAGTCAAGGAAAAAAGATGATTGCCTCATTCTTTGGTCGGAAAGGTCATTTCGCGACAGTTGTGCTAGAAGATGGAAGGACAGTTACTGCAGACTGGTATGTCAATCGCTGTTTGTCTGTTGTCTTGGAAAAAATTCGACAGCAGCGCCCACGAAGCAGGATCCTCCTTCACCACGACAATGCTTCAGCGCACTCCGCAAAACGGACTGTTGAATATTTGACTATGGCAGGTGTCGAGATAATTATTCATCCGCCTTACAGTCCTGACCTGGCGCCCTGCGACTTTCATTTATTCCCAAGAACTAAAGATAAAATTCGAGGTATTCGCTTTACGAGCCCTGAAGATGCGGTGAAAGCGTACGAAAATGCCATAGAAGAGACTCCTAAGGAAGAATGGGCCCACTGCCTTTCTCAGTGGTTCCATCGAATGCGACGATGTGTAGAAAGAAACGGAGATTACTTCGAAAAACAATAAAAGTATTGGCAACTTTCTACATAAAGCCGTTTTTCATTTTCTAAACATTTTCAGTGTTACCTAGGTATATGTAATACCAGAAAGCGATGGTTGCAGGGTTACGTGGATAAATCCATTTTTCGGATAAGTTCAGGCCAAAACCACTTAGAAATTCGAGCGATAAATACGTTGATAAATAAAATATTTTATTTTGTAGAACCTGATTATATGCACAAATTAAATTTTAAATAAATAACCTGTATTCTTTGTCAATTTCAAGGATTTTAATATAATAAAACAAGATCTTTTTAGATCCAAATATACAAACCAAGTTCTGGATTTTTCCACGGCTTGTTCGTGTAGTTGGATAGTAGCTTGGCGGTTTTATCGATCGTCGTGTTTTTGTCGTTCACGTGCAGTGTAGTGGTGTTGTCTGTGCGTATGATCGCTATCTGTACACTTTCACCTTTGTTAATTTTCTCGTACGTTACGTTCATTTGCACTATTTCATCTTCGTCGTTGAACAGATATATAATATCAGTTCCGTTGTGTATGAACAGATGTATGAAGTTGTTGAGGTTGTCGTTCGCGTATAGTACTATTGCGTTGTCGTCGTACGTCCGTAGATTCATCAATACGTTCTCTATCATCATCTTCTTCAGTCTTTCCTTTTCCGCGTCCGTTGCGTTGTCCACTAGGTAGTTCTTCTTTAGATATGCATCTCGTGTTTGGAATGTTAACGCTTTCTCGTTTATATCTACGAAGGAAATCATCATTAGTATCATCAACGTTCTGAATGTAGTATCTATCGTCATATTTGGTTTTATTAGTTTTTTTAAAGCATAGGAGAGCAAACGAGCAGTCGTAGCCTTTTGGCGACTATCGACGCCCATACAATCCACACAAACAGAAATTATGCAGATGCGTTGCCCTCGTTTTCTCTATCCCCACCAATTGGCCGTCTGGAAGGATGCGCTGTGCCGCGCACTCGGCTGCATGGCTACCACTATCTTGCTTGTTTCTCTCTGTGTTTGGAAGAGTAGGGCAAGACAGGCAGCGTTATTACTGGCACCGAGAATTAACATCTTATGTTTCAGCTGCAAAGCGCCATGACCACTACCTCGTACTAAAGTTAGTTAAAGTCCTTTTATATTGGTTACTTTGAAAATATTTTTTGTAATCTTACGTTCGTTAACACAGTCATGAGTCAATAGTCAGGCTTGTGAATGATATCATTCTCTTCAGCAATCGTGACTCGTGGAGTTTGACTACGGACCAAAAACGTCTATACCATACATCTGTTTTCAACTAGACAATGCTATGGATTTAGCGCAAATCGAGTTATTTCTAAATCATAAATATATTTAATATTAAACTAGATGAGAAATGAGCAAGATATCCGGGCAAATTATTTTTACACTATACAGCAGAGAATACGTCATGAAAGATCAATTGGACGATATCTGTAAAGCTTGTTATGCAAATTCTTAGCACAGCGTTAGATCAGTATCCCCTTCCTTACAAGAAGCGTAAGCAATTAGCGTAGTTCATTGGATTTTAATAGTTGCGGGAAGTTGTATTACATTGTACGGAAAAGGTTGGCTCCTGTGTAAAACATGTTCAATTTTAATAGGTTTAATATAAGACTTTTACAACTGATACTAATAAAAGCGGAATATTTACCGCGTTTTCATTTTGATCTTCGCAAAATAAACACGAAATAATGGTATTTGCTGTATATATGCATAAAATAGAAATAAAATGGTATTAAGTTTTGTAAGTAGCAAAAAAAGGAAGATTGAAAAAAAATATGTGTTCACGACATTTTTTTTCGCTTTTATTTCGCGGAGCTCGATATTTAGTCGAAACTCCTGTTTACGATAACGTTTATACAAAACTAGCTGTTGCCCGCAGCTTCGCCCGCGTTAACTTAAATTTACAGCCGTATACGGATTGATGATGATTATTTTTATAGCCTAAGTTACTCCTTGGAACTTTAGCTATCTGTCAGTGAAAGTCCCATCAAAATCGGCCCTGCCGTTTCTGAGATTAGCCGGAACAAACAGACAGACAGATATTTTTTGTAAAAAATGCTATTTTGGTATACGTACCGTGTATACATCAATATGCATTTAGTAAAAAGCGGTTATTTTAATATTACAAAAAGACACTCCAATTTTATTATATGTATTACTCTATACATATAATAAAATTGGAGTGTGAGAAGATAAAATATTTAGAAGTGAAATAACATGTTTATTTCACTTCTAAATATTTTAGTTTTCAAATCTTATTACTAAAATAGTTACTAATACTTACTTTCTTCACAATGGACACCGAGATGGGCCCAAGGGTTTTTACAAATACATTCATAGGTAGACCAGAGTTCCTTGCAGACTGCTCTGTTGAGGCACGGGTTGGGTACACACGAGGGCTTGCAGTCTTTGATGATCTCAGACAGATGGACCGACATGTAGCTGTAGATGTCCAGGATCTCACCGTTGACCACCAACCCGCGGAAGCAACCTATGAGACCTTGGTTCACTGCAGACTTTTTTAGGTGCTCTCTGAAATATCGTTAACAAAATCCGTTACTTTGCAGAAATCCATAATATGAGACACTAAATCATCCGTAATATTTCTTTACGATTGCTAATTGTAGAGTCTACGTACGTACGTAGTCGATTATGTGGTTGTGGTTTTTATTATGGTATGTGGTGATGGTGCATGTAAGTGGACGCATATGCAGTGTGGGAATGAAGGGAGGTGCTACATGCATGCATCTGCGTGCACTCACACATTTGCTATGAAGACTGCGTGCTTCGCGGAATTATTGCTAACAAATATATTATTATAAAATATCTCATACTGTTTTTTTTTTTATGTTATGATGAGCCATCCAAAAGCATCGTTTATTAGAAAAAAAGTTCCCAACTAATGTGGTTGTCTTTTCTGACACCTAAGATGGTTTCGGCGCCAGTCCAGTGTCCAGCTCTTCTCTCCGAAACACAGCAATTTTTTTTGACGGAAGAATTAAGCAAGCTATGGTGGTACTCATATGGAGGGGAGATTGCATATCCTAGTCCCCTTACCGGTAAAGAGAGATATTGAGATTACGGCAATTAGGTGTTTATTTAGTAGACCTCTAAGGCTGATAATTTTTCAATTGTACATACATACTCTAGTTAGACCTTCAATATACAACAGATATAATTTCATAGCGGAAGACAAGAACCCATTACCTTACCTTCCTAGACCTTCATATTAGAATGGTATTCATCATTATTATCAGCCTACCGTCCACTGCTGAACATAGGCGTCCCTCAATGAACGTCAAGACGACCAATCCCTTGCCACTCGCATCCAACACGCACCGGTCACTGCACGGAGATCGTCAGGTATTATTATTATTATTATTCGTAAGAATATTATTACCTAATATAAATTATAGTAAAGTTTTTATTCTATCGCTATTGTCCTTGAATATTTTATTATGAATTCCCAGAAGAACTTACATGTAGATCACAGTTTTGTATTACACAATGTAGACGCATGATGATGAAACTTATTTATTGTTTAGGAACGTGACATTATACTTAATTTTAGATACAAACAATATAATGTAGTTCTATTGTTATGTTCCTTAGCACTTTTCATAAGACTTTCCGCGGACTCTATCTTTTCAATAGTGTTCAATACGTGAGCACAATATTATTATGACAGTATTATCATTTTGAACAGTTGTATAATTGAGCAATTACACTAGCACGTTAAATACGTATTGTGAAAATAATAAAACGGTACGTTTCAAAATTTTAATTGAGCAGTAATTACGTTTGAGGAAGAAATTATTTCCATTTTTCTACGAATAAATAATTATTTATTCGTATCCATTTTTATAGAGCAATTCTTCATCAAATATCTGTATTTGATGAAGAATTATTATTTTTAGGGTTCCGTAGCCAAATGGCAAAAAACGGAACCCTTATAGATTCGTCATGTCTGTCTGTCTGTCTGTCTTTCTGTCTGTCCGTCCGTATGTCACAGCCACTTTCTTCCGAAACTATAAGAGCTATACTGTTGAAACTTGGTAAGTAGATGTATTCTGTGAACCGCAATAATATTTTGACACAAAAGTAGAAAAAAACCAAATAAATTTTGGGGGTCCCCATACTTAGAACTAAAACTCTTTTTTTTTTCATCAAACCCATCCGTGTGGGGTCAATATCATTTTTGGGGTATCTATGGATAGGTCTTCAAAAATGATCTTTAGGTATTTAATACCATTCCATTCTAAACTGAATAGTTTGCGTGAGAGACACGTCCAAAGTGGAAAAATGTGTGTCCCCCCCTTGTAACTTCTAAAATAAGAGAATGATAAAACTAAAAAAAATATATGATGTACATTACCATGCAAAATTCCACCGAAAATTGGTTTGAACAAGATCTAGTAAGTGGTTTTTTTATACGTCATAAATGGTAAACCGCAATTTACCTTTCATGCAATCAACTCAAATATAAAAAAAAAAACATATAATTCCATAAACATAAACCTTAATTTTTGTTAAAGTGTCTAATGTTGTATATTATGTAATGGTATGGAACCCTTCGTGCGCGAGTCCGACTAGCACTTGGCCGGTTTTTTTTAATTTTAGACCAGGAAAGAAATTATATTAGGTTTTGTTATTTTTCCGGCATTACTTTTGTAATATTTTCAAATATCAAATATCATTCATCATCATCATCAGCCATATACGTCCACTGTTGAACATAGGCCTCCTGCAATGAACGCTAAGACGACCGCTCCCTTGTCACTCGCATCCAATACGGTCCGGCCATCATTAATATGTCATCAATTCAAATAACATTAATTATGATCATTGAGCATATAACCGGAATAGAGCGGTAATATTGTGTTTTGTATAAAAACAAATTCCGACAAATTTGTGCCGCGATACTGCGTCGGTTCTGAGCTCTGATTGCCTTGAGATAGCTGATTGGCCGATGAGATGTACATACAGATCACTGGTTGGTTGAATTGCTATTATGTCAGTGACAATTCACTGACCAGTTTCGGATTTTTTTGCTCACATTACAATTCTATCTGATATATTAAATACTGTTGTAAAATTAGTTTCGTTTAGTGCTGTTTGTGTGTTATTTAACATATTTGTTTGTTACATATTTATATAAATGCATATAATGCTGCAGAGTTCTAAGTGTTGTTTCTAACGCGATAATCACTATTTTAGCTGCACTTTTTTTAAGGCAACTATGTTTAATATTAAGAGTAAAACCGCGGGACATAGCCAGTATTCCATGACATATGTAGATGGTTCATATGATGGTTGTATCATATTCTGCTATCACAAATTCGAGTTTACCGGTGCGGTATCACGTCATGTCTCCGAGGTGTAATTGTGTTTGTTGGCGTGGAACTCAGAGACTGACTCGAGACGTATTAATTTGGATGTTCGGTAGACTGGGTTATATACTGTCGTCTCTGCATTGAACTTGATTCAAATATGTAAGTCAAAAAGGAAAAGATCTCAATATAGTATATATAGTATCGTTTTCCAATATTTATTAATTACGTGAATCTCACTCACTATAATGATATAAAAAATCATTTTACCAAAAATTTTAACCGACTTCAAAAATACTAAACTAAAAAGTAATAAAATAACTGTGTTTCTTTAATTTTTGTGCTTACAACTTATAATCAACTTAATCTTCTACGAATGTACAAACTTTGCGTTTACCACGTTATTATAGTTACTTTTGGAGTCGGTGTCGTATTTTTTGCCTACTACCTTGGCTGACTCCAAAAGTAACAATAATGACGTGTAAACGCAAAAATTGTACATTAGTAGAAGTACAATATTAAAGAAACGGAATTATTTTATTACTTTTTAGTTATTTAATTTTTTGAAGTCGGTTATAATTTTTGTTTAAATTTTTTTGAAGTCGGTTAAAAACTCAAAAGAAAAATACAAATAAAAAGAATGTTGAGCGTTTTTGAGAAATAAGAATTAACAGATGATTACCGTCGCCTAAATTTTTATTGAATCGGTAATAGTACTCGAAGAAAAGAGTAGGTTATTCTTTTAGAAGAACCTACTCTTTCGGAATTTAATGAAAACACACCATATACTATTTGGTTTGGCTGTCTGATAGTGAATTTTTTTTTCGGATGGATTTAAGCTAACGGCCCGAAGGCCCTAATGCTACATCGGATAAGTGTGAGCCCATTTGGCTAACTTTTGGTTTGTAAAAGTGGGGGGTTGCCCCCCGCCAACCGTGCAGTCTGCGACCACACGGCTTCCTGGCGTCGGGTTGGGATAGTGAAATAGGGACTAGGGAGTGAATGAAATAAAATTGACTGTTTCTTGTTGACGCGAATGTCTTTTTATCACAGTTGGATAAACAAAGGGACAGACGAGCTACATGGCGGTAAGTAAAATGGTAAGAAAATTTCATGATTCTTTGTCAATGGGAAGTACTGGGAAGTAGATTTTAGTTTGACAGACCGACAGACAGATGGACAATAAAGTGATCTTATAAGGTTTCCGTTTCCCTTTTGAGGAATAAAACCGTAAAAGAATATGCCTTACTCGTTATGCCAAATTAAATTGGAACAAGCAAAATAAACTTCTTTGGGCACATGAGAGTAAAATTTTACGGATGAAACGTCACAAAAATGAGCAACGAAAAAAAAGAGGGAGAGAGTGATTGAGACCGATTGAGAGAGAGTGATAAAGGGCGAACGTAGCATGAAACACATAGCCATGGAGTGAGAGCAGGGAGCAAGCGAGTGAGAAAGATAGAGAGAGAGAGAGAGAGTGAGATTAAGCGAACGTCGCATCGCAAGTCTCAGAAATTTAAAGCTTTAGATTAGTATAAATATAAACGAGATTTTTCACTTCTGACATGTATACTTTTTGTCGAAACAAAGAGATCCCAAAAATACTCACGCGGTGGCGCCCCCAATGAACATGGAGCCCTCGAAGGGCCCGAACTCCTCCTCCTGCAGCAGGTTGAGCATTTGGTACTCGGTGTTGAGCATGAACCGCACGTGGTAGAAGTTATAGTCTATCCAGATCTTGTGCCACTCGCCGCCGTTGAGGCGCCGCTTGGAGTTGATCACCAGCTTCCTGGTGGTGCCCGTGTTGAGGGTGAAGTTGAAGGTTAGCTCGTGTTCTGGGGATGGAATTGAAAGGGTGGCTGAATGGTGGTACATACTGCTTATTTATTATGCGAAACAGCTCTATTGTATTCCGGATTGAAGGATAAGATAGTACCTATATGTGAATGATGAACTGATTACAAAAGAATGGTGAGCGAGACGTGGATGGCTTTTGTGTGAACCGTTTTGTTTATTTTTTTACAGCATAGGAGGGCAAAAGAGCCTTCAGCAGTAAGGTGACTATCGACGCACACATCCGCACAACCGGAGATTATGCAGATGCGTTGCCCTCCTTTTCCCTATCCCTCTAATGGCGCTACCGGAAACTCACAAACCGCATGAAATGCGACAGCATAGCTGTCACTTGACGCCAGTGCTATGTAAGCGAGAAGTACCACCCTGGTCGTGCCGGCCCAATTCGGTGGCAAAGCAGCATGACACTACCTTTTCTGTGAAAGAGCTCTGTCGTTTTCCGGATAGAAGGACTGGAGTGAGATAGAATGACAGTTCATTACTTAGGAAGTTTTCCGAATAAATTAACTGATTGTTCAAGATCTTATGACTCAAATTAGGCAACGCATAAATGAGTTGCCTGGGCTTGGTAATTTCTGCGTGTAGTCGTTCTTTGGCAACATTGATTTCCGTCAGATGATTCGTCTTCCAGTTTCCCTTTTTGTCTTTTGTGATGGGGGGGGGGGGACTCCCAAAGTGGGTATGTGGGACTCGCTGCGCCCAAAAGATAGTAAAATGGAAGCAGCTCTACCCACTAAAACCAGGAGTGCAACCAATGCCGCCTTTGGTAAGGTGCCCCGGGATCTGTTTAGCACCTCGATGGCTAGTCAGTCCCTCAAGGGACCGACGCCACCTCCACAGAGGGGTTGTCTTGCACCACAGAACAACCCCTTCCAATATCAGGACAGTGCAATGGGGTGAGCTTCTCATCCTCGCACCTTGTCCCACCCTGCTCTTTTGTCCTCTCTTCTTATAAGAGGGGCACAAAAATCAGATCCCTCGGTTCAATTGGCTTCGCCCAGGGTGGGGGAACTGGGTTCGCCTTAGGCTAGTGAGCCCCATCACCACGACAAGGCTTGAACCATGGTTGGGTCTTCCAATTTGCCTGTCTTAATAAACAACAAATATCACCTATCGACACAAGTGCGTTCACTGTAAATTAAACGCCTTTAATATGTTTAAATATTGTATTTCTTCTTAGAATTTGATGACGACGCTGACCATCGACCATAAAATATAAAAAGGTAAATAAAAAAACCCCAAAGATAATAAAAAGAGCTGATGACATTGAAACGGCTAAACCAAAACCTGCTTTCAAATAAAATTTAAAAAAAACTATCCAAATCGGTTTACCCCTCGATGTGGTTTACCCATTAGGAATCTACGTTTTTTCATTGGGGGTTAAAAATAATATTTTTTTGGACTAATTTTGAATACCATAAATTAGATATTGCTTATTACATTTTATTTTTGAACTATATATTTTTTATGTAAATGATTTTTTTTCATAAATACATGCATTACCACTGGTTAATGCCACCATGAAGGAGGGGTAGTTGGGTCTGATGGGCGGCTGGAACAGTAGAATAGCGCTGGTGCCGGTGGTTCGAAAGCTGAAGGCGATGTCGCCCTTGCGCCAGCCCGGCACTTCGATGTACGACTGTGATGTAGTGAACGTCACCACGTACCGTTGAGTATCTGAAAACGAGTAGCATTATTGAAGTGAAAACTTCTTTTGGCGCGCCGCACACAGATATTTGTTGGCTGCGAGTGAGGCTGGTCCGTCACGCTCCGAGGTGAAAGCCTCGATCAGGTGAACTAGGGACCGCGGGGTGCCCGAGCGAGAAAGATACAGTAAGTTGCTCTTCATTACTGAGTACAGCACTCAGCGTCACTGTGTTTTCACTTCTATCGGCAGTCCCTATGGTTAGGTTTTTTGCTATCTATCTTGGGAATTATTATAAGACGGCTGGCTGGTTGAATGGTCAGGATACTGGACACTTCACGCTACCGTCGCAGGATCTGTTAGGAATGGAACGCAACCATAAGCTACAAACTGTGTGAATGCATTCTTAAAGTAGTTCGCCTTTTTGCCTCTGTGCGGTGCCTCTCTCTCTTCCTGCTCCGAACTTGTAAGTTGTAATACATTTACGTTGCTAACAATAAATTACAAGAATATATATTTAATACTTGTTTTATTACTACTATTCCTTCATAGCAGTGCGTGGTTCTGAATCCCGCTAAGTGCAGAAATTTGTATGATGAATACGTATAGTAAGTGGGGTGATAACATTGTTATTAGAAATAATAAAAATCATTACATACCGTCTCCGTATATTCTTTCCCGACGTACACTTAATTGTCTTTGTTACCTATTCCAATAACTACCAACTACTTTTTTATCAATAACATTCTTTGAAACTCCAGTTTTATGAACGGATGTAAAACTATTTTTTCATCCCCATCAACAAAACACATTTCAGACTAAAATAAGCGTATACGGGCTGCTGCTGGTATAATAGCTGCAAATAATTTTATCTAAATTCACAGCAGTTAACATATGACATCTATCCATTACGTGATCCCAATAAGGGTATTTGCCATTAGTAGAGCCCTAAAACGAAGATTCTTTACCTTTAAAGATTTATGAGGGTCGGCTTATTTGTTTCAAATACTTTTCAGTTCAGTCGCTCTCGGGGATGGTATGCGACCTTTGTTCAAATTTTATCCCCAAGGATTTGCGGTATATGCGGCGGAATTTCAAGTAACCAAATTTAGAACAATTAATAATCATTGTGAAGTACAAATGTAAACGTTGTTGTAAAAAAAAAAAAAAAAAAAAAATTGGATATAGTTTAAAAACTATATCCTATCGTTCAAGTCACCTCTTTACTATATTCTTTCTAGGCCCATAGCCTAGAATGCGTGCCTATGCTTTGACCCTAAGCGACCCTAAGCATTTACTTAAAAACCCTAAAGATACCTCTAACCTACTTCTCTTTTGAGGTTCTTAGCGCATTCTTCTCCATTTATCACTCTTGTCCTCACACACTCTATAGAGCCCAGTGTCAATCTGACCATTCAAATTAACCAATTAAAAACCCTAAAGGCATACTACTCTATAGTTTTAGGGTCCTTATCAACAAACGCTATCTTCTATTGCCGTCTACTTACTTATTTTCACATACTCGAGCTGCTCCAGCGTGACCAGTCCCTACGCCTTCGTCATAAAGCCCTAAAGCATTTTTTTTTAGTCCTTAACACATTCTATCATCAAATATCGCTATCTTATATCTTATCACCTTTAATGTATATAACTCCTGACATGTCTGACCAAGCGAATCAATAATTAAAAAACCCTAAAGTCTAATTCTTATTGGCTTTGTCCTAAACATATCAACAAAAGTTTCTATCCTCTATCTTACCACTTACTTGTCTCAACACACTCGAGCGGCCCCAGCGTGATCCGTCCTTGCGCCTCCTCTGCCAGATCCTTCTGTTGCAGGAAGAACATCTCAGTGATGCCGAGGCTGGAGGGGTCCACCAGCGTGCCCTCGTCGCAGTGCCACTTGTTCTCATTGGCGTCGCAGTTGCACGACTGTGTCGGGTTCACGCATGTCGCGTTCACTCCGCACGGACAGTAGCCTCTGGAATAATCGCCATCATTAGTTTTTCATCAATTGTTGGGCATATGCGTCCTTCAATGAGTGCTAAGTATCAATTTTCCGTTAATAGAGTCCAGCAAGGATAAGTCAGTGCAAAGAAAATATGATACAACATTTCTGGAAGTGGTAGACCAACCCTTCGCCTCATCACTGATGGTGTAATCTAATTCCCTCCTAAATATGGTGGATATTACATTCTTTCAGTCTATAATTTAGAGTCTTGATAAGACATTGCTTATCTCGAAAGATAGTTCGTAAGATAGCGCTATTTGAATTGTATCTTCTCTTCTTTTCCACTTTTAAGTTGCGTTTTAAGTATGAAAATTACCGTTTAACATTTCCAATATAATCAACAGTGTCATCAGAAGACGATGTGAACCAAGTGGCACTATGTAGCTCCAGGGGTGCCATGAAGCAGTCGTACTTGAGGTACTGGCGACAGAACAACGAGTGCGAGATCAACTCTTGTAGCATCTCTGCCGTGAATTCGCGGTACTTGATCTTGAAGCTGAAATCTTGACCGAGTGCGGAGCGGACATCCTGCAAAAATCCAATCAAAAATTTGCACGTATATTAATTCGGTTACTTGCATGACAGAGTATTTATTAAGTGTCCAAATAAAGGAATCATTAAAAACAGTACGTAATAGTACGTACGTATAAGTGTTTGTTAGCTTGAAGAAACAAGCCTTTCATAAAATTTCTAAGGGCAAAAGAATTCAATATAAATCTTGGAAATGATTTATGATGGAGAATAATTGGAGATGTGCAAAAAGGTGAGTGAACCGCCTATTAAAATGTGGTCAATGTAAACTATGAACAAGTCTACCCAGAATTAGATTTTGTTGTTGTAAAAATCAAAAGAGAAAATATTATATTATGTCTCGTTATCTATTTTGTCTTTCTATATATAAAAACCAAAGTTATTTAATTTCTCAATGTTGAATAATAGAGGTAATATTTATAATGGTTCCATAGCTCCAAGAAAAGTGCAAGGTCTTTGACATTTTTGTATTCTAAACTATCGGACGCAAATGGACATTTCCTATTCCCTAAAATCAGCCAGGACAAACGGACAGTCGATTAATCTGGCGGAAGTGATTACCAACACCACACAATACACAGGAAGGCCTGCAGGTGCGTTGCCAGTCATTCAGTTTCCAGTATGCTCTTTTCTTGAAGGTCCCTAAATCGTATTGGTTCTGAAGTGGCAGCTGGTTTCATATGCAAACTATTTTTACTATACCACATAGTCTATAGATAGACTGACCACTTGGCTGGGCAGGTTGTGTTCAACCACGGTGGTGGAGGAGTCGGCCTCTATCTGGAACTCGCACTTGACGTGCGCGGGCGGGAACTTCCCGTTGCCGTCAATGTCGATCAGGTACACGTCGTTGCGAGTGTACCCGAGGAGAGCAAGCTCTTCGCAGGTCTTCCTGAATGTTGCGAAGTGACAGTTCTCCCCAATGTAGCCTTTGAATATAGAATGTTTATTAGAATGCTGATGTATTATATTCAGTCTTATCGTTTACTATTGAATAATATACTTTTCTAAATGGTTTCTGTTTCTTGTTAATGTACTTTCATATCGTGCCTCATTCCTTATTGTAAATACGGTTCTATCAATGATAGCAGACGAACTCTCAGCTCAAAATATATTTATGGTCTAACGTAATTTGATACACTATCCATGATTCCTTTCTAGGCTCTTTAATTCTTTTTACAAAACTAACAGTTTTCTTCATTATGTTCTCCTATGCATTTATATTTTCTATCCATAGCAAGCGACATTAATTTAATATTTGTACCTATTTCTTTTGAACTACAAGAAAAAAATTGCCCTTTAAATAACTTTTAATCCTTAACCGTTGCCTATAATTTTGATTGTTCAAATCCTCTCTTCGTAGGTTTTGTTAAAAAAATACTTCTTTAAGTCTAAATAGAATTACAATAAGCCTTTTGACCTGTATTCTCGCAGTTGCAAATAACTCTGTCCTCCCTGATGGAGCAGATGCCCCCGTGCTCGCAGGTGTTGGGTCTCGTGCACGGGTCCACGTATCTGCAATCGTCTATAGCCACCTCGCCGACCACTCGCTCCGTGTTTATTACAAATCTAGGTAAAACCGGACCTTCTTATTAAATTGTTGTGTTAAGACTTAAGATACAGGTTGCTCAAAACAAGAAAGAGTTATAACTTATAGACTCATTTTTAGTCATACCAACTTCATTATTTCAGATTAAAAGCTTTTTTTTAATATAGAAGACGAGGCAAATTTTAGTTTCTAATCATTTTTGGTCATACCGCCAAATAATTTCCGATTAAAAACGTACTTATCTCAAACCACTTTTCTCATAAATCATATTTAAAATGTCTTATTACCGCGAAGGTTTTAGGAAGGATGAGGGGTACCCTGATAGTCATCTATCAGAGTACCCCTCCATATATATACCATATATATACATATTATATGGACACAAAAACCATAACAATAGAAGTACCTAAGATTTAGTATTATATTGTTAGGTATACCTAGACGTAATTTCTAATCATTTAAATAATCTACAATTAATTGTAAAAGTATTAGTAGACTTTAAAGAAAAAATAATTTCTCTTTTATCTCTACATTCATAAAAAAATATCCTATATTTTACGCTGTACGTATAATTCATTCAATTATTAGTAATCAGTAAAACATATTAGTAGTGCATTTCAATTGTCTCGGGTTATTAAAAGCGTGCCCAAGGGAGTAGTGAATTTTCGTGTTTAACTCCAATTACGTCGCAGAATTTGGCAAACGATCCTCTTTGAACATTTCGTATGGGGACTTTGCTAATTACTGTGTGTACAATGTGTACAGATCCACATCAGTTATATTTGCTTGGATTAGGAAGAATTGTTGATTAAAGACAATAATGCTTTCTTGATTTCTATATAAATTGATTGGATAACAGGATTTAGATTCAGCTTTGTTCAGTGCAATCGAATTTTACGTTGATAGTCAAATATTGCAGTGCTCATTTTTGAAAAAATTGGATAGTAAAAAATATACTATACTAATAAAATAATAATAATTTATTAGGACAACATGCCCATCTGATCCCAAACTAGGCAGAGCCTGTTTTTATGGCAACCAGACATCTGATACATATATATTTCTAAATACATATATACACAGAACAAATGATCATGCTCATCACACCAACATTTGTCCTGGATGGGAATCGAACCCACAACCTACTGGATTAGCAGGCAGGGTCACCACTTGACCAACAGGCCAGTCCGATGGCCAAATATTATATACCGACTATTTTCCACAACAGAACTTACACTATTCTTATTACAAAGCACTGGGTGCTGCTAACTACGTGATGCTCGAAACTACGAAAAAAGACACCAACCTTAGCAGTTCTTAGCGGTATTAAATTAAACTGACACTGTTCCTACTTTCTTGAAAAACAAAACAGTAATAATGAATTAACGTACCTTGGTTCTATAAGTAGTCCATTAATTTTGATGTTACGCATACAACCAATCAACCCCAAATTAGCTGATTTCAATCCGCTTCCAATGACGATTTTGTCTTGAATTTGGAAATCTAAACCTGAAAGTCAATTTCTTTTTATGGAGATGTGGCTAAATTGTAAAACCCAAACACATATTGACAACACAGTGACAACGTCTTATAATTCGATGGAGACGGCTGCACGAAAAAACATGACGTATGCGATGACGTATGCGGCGTTACCTCGCTCTGAGGCGTTCCATTTTCTTATGACGTTGTCACGTTCAACTATCGTCAGTAAACCGACTTTACAGACAACCGATTTTTATATATTTAGAACATTTTACAATTTACTACCTATAGTACAGAGAAAGAACGTTTACCTTTACAATACATCATAAGCTAGGGTAAAAAGTATTTCAGGAAATTCTACGACATTAGCGTAAGGTGAACCCAGCATCTTGGGCGAAGCAAATTGAGCCGAGGGAGCTGCTCTTTGTACCCCTCTTATAAGAAGAGGGGGCAAAAGAGCAAAGGGATAAGGGACGAGGATGGGAACCTCACCCCATTGTACTGTCTCGACGTTGGGAGGGGTTGTTCTGTGGTGCGGGGCAACCCGTCTGTGGAGATGGCGTCGGTCCCTTGAGGGACTGACTAGCCGTCAAGGTGCCCTTTTTGGTCAACAGATCGGGGGCACCACACCAAAGGAGGCATTGGTGGCACTCGCTGGGTTTTAGTGGGTAGAGCCGCGTCCACTTTACCATCTTTCGGGCGCAGCGAATCCCACATACCCGCCTGGGGAGACCCACTCCCCCGTGAGATGCTTCAGATAATTTCCCGGCGTAAAAGAAAAAAAAGAACTAGGAACACCTAAATCTAAACAGGTAATTTTCACTACAATTCGTTTTAAATTAACTTTATCAGTATCTAATCTACCTACTAGTCTATCATATTTTAATGTTAGTTGGATAGAAAATCTTGCAGGTGAGCTACCTAATGGTAAGTGGTCAACGTCGCCCATGAACATAAACAATCTAACGTGGAACTAGCCCACGCAATTCATTCATGTGTTGACTATCCCAAGATGCTAAGTCTCCCACCAGTCTAGTATCTTATGGTTGTTCTTTTTGAGTTTATTACGAGTATTATAATAAAGGATTTTAAGTTAACATAGTTATTTTCATTATTAAAATTATTTAAAACGGGATATTTACCACGTTTTTCAACTTTATTTCGCGGAGCTCGATATTTCGACATTACCTACGAATGTTTTGTTCACGACAACACGACATGAATATGAACACAACTAAATAAATATATCCCATTTAAAATAATTTTAGTATTATAATACAGCTTACCAAACATTTGTGCGTGCTTGTTATGATAGTCCACCGTCAATTTGATCCTTCCCTTCCTGTAGTCCAGTTCCACGTTGTGCCAGTCGTTGCTCACGTTGAATTTCACTGACTTCAACACGGTGACGTTCTTCCCAACGTCTGGTACCAACTCGAATCGTATCTCCTCTTTCACCATCCGTACCTTTAAGGACGACGTAATATTAGAATGAAAGAAACAAATAATGAATATTGCTAGATACTTATATTAGATATCTTCATTAAAAGCAGTAGGAATCCTGCTTATGTTTGTAATAATATGTAAATATGTAGTATGTTTAAAATTTTCTATAATATAATAATATCAACCCTTATATGACCCACTGCTGGGCACGGGTCTCCTCCTCGAAATCAGACAAAGAGGGTTTTGGGCCGTAGTTCACTAGGAAGACGTAATATTAGAATGAAAGAAAGCTCGGTCATCGGGGTACTACACATTTAAATAATATGAAACAGAAGAGAGATTATGTGTTAGACTTAGCATTTTGGAATATTCTGTTTGGAAGACAATTGATGGAAGCCAAAGTGCAAGCAAATTAAGAGAAGGGCCTTATGACTGAACGAATACCGAATAAGAGATCAACATTGATTATCAATTGTTTTGGTCCAGATGGGCGGACGATCTCCGTGTAGTGGCCGGTCCGTGTTGGATGCGAGTGGCGAGCGATCGGTCGTCTTGGCGTTCATTGAGGGATGTCTACGTTCAGCAGTGGACGGATAGCGATAGATATATTTAAAAATATCATATTACATTGATGATTCGTTTGTCATCAGCGAACATCAGTGAAAGGACATTGAATGACAATCCTCAAATCCAATATTCGGTTTGGATTTTGTGCTAATAAAGATTAATTTATGCTCATACAATTACGCACATTTGCATAAGCTCCGTTCGGTTATGTAAATAACATGTTACTTTAATCATATTGTATATTTAGAGACACGGTTTGGTGGATTTGTGAGCCACGTTATTAAAATTAATGATAAAAATAAACTTAGAAGTGATGACTTTAATTCGAACTCTAATATAACCCAGATAAAAGGTTGCCATCAAGCTGATCCGTGTATAATAATCATTATAAATACTTTTAACCGACTTCTAAAAAAGGAGAAGATACTCAATTCAGATGTTTGTATATTAATGTGATTAGGGGGCAACTGAGCAGTCGGAGCCTAATGGTGACTACCGACGCCCATCCTTACAACCAGAGATTATGTAAATGCGTTGCCCTACTTTTCCCTATCCCCACCAATGGGCCATCGGAAACTCACAAACCTCACGAAACGCGACAGCATCACTTGACGCTGGTGTTATATGGGCGAGAGGTACCACCCTGGTCGTGCCGACCCAATTCGGTTGCAAAGCAGCATGGCTCTTACTATACGTACAAATACGCAATCCTAAAAATAAGGATATGCAAAATTAATCGTGGCTTGATAATTGCAAATGAACGGCAATCAACATGATCACAATGGTAGAACAACGCTAACAACACGCCGGTAATGGTCTTGCCGCCGCGGCCGCTCAGTCTCAACACAGACATTAGTGCGGCTACGTTTAACGATAACTGTATGTATTTAAAAGTAGATTGTATATATATATCATATGGGAGCAAAATAATATTTTTACGGCGAGGGCGCTCTATTGAATTGATATTAGTAGAATCCTGAACGTAGCGAGGGATTCAAAGTACGTCGCCCGAACCAAAACATGTATATTTTGCGCCCGAGTGATACACTCTTGTTTTTTTTTCGGATGGATCTATGCTAACGGCCCGAAGGCCCTAATGCTACATCGGATTAGTGTGAGCCCATTTGGCTCACTTTTGGTTTATAAAAGTGGGGGGTTGCCCCCCGCCAACCGTGCAGTCTGTGACCACACGGCCTCCTGGCGTCGGGTTGGAGATACACTCTATTTTTCATCAACCTCTATGAGAAAATAAAAGGGCCCTCATATTTTTTGTAATATTATTATTTAATAAAATATAGAGTAACAACTAAATTGAAATTAAATAGTATCTAATAATAAAACAACTAAAACTTCTATTTACATTTGAGATATTTTCGCAATTATTAAATTTATCGTTACAATTACAGCCAGCGCAGCGGCGCGACTGTGGGCCGTTTGTACCAGCCAGTCTTTATTCAAACAATATTTCTGTTCGATTTCTTTGGTGTTGAACACTAAGATGTTCCAAATTCAAAAAGTGCGCAGCAAAGATAATTGCGGATTATAAAGAGGATTTAAAACTCATTACTGCCCGCTAAAATTTTCTCATAGAAAACACCACCTTTGTAACTAGCACTTGGTAACTAAAGGCGAACAAGTCCTCCTTTTCGAATAGATGGGATGAAAAATTTGTATTTCTAAGCTTTTATAACTACCTGTCAACCTAAATATAAAAATTTGTTTAAATGTTCTTCAAAAATTTAGTTTATCTATTCTGTCAGTCCTCCCGTGACCATAGTTGCTGTAAAGTTTCAGAAACGTCGGGCTTGTAACAATCTTAATAAACCGCGACAAAATCCCTAAGGGCCGATTTCACCAATGTCGTATAAATCTTATTCCCGGAATAAGTTGTTAATCACTCGCGAGTAAGCCCATTTTACGTTTCACCAACATTTAACCTAGGGATAAAATCTCTATACTAGAGTAAAACCTTATACCGCCGATTTCGGCCGAGTAAGCTGCTATTCCGAGATTAGTACTATCTTTGATTATATATAATAACGTTTATATAATCAAAGAGTACTATTTAATGTTATGGTATATTATTAATTATTATTATTCTCTCAATTATTGTCACATTATAATTAATTAAATATGTCAAATTATAATTGAATTTTATTAATAAAAAAAATATTAATCAGCATCGATACTTAAGTACATGCCATTATTTATAAATACATATTAGTTAGCTATTTCACTTTTTTGTTATTATAAATTGTGGTATAATAATTTTGCTTCATTGATACTCTATCCGGTCTTTTATTTTCATTTGTAATTGTTTACAATCAACGATTTGTATAGAACAATATTATAGATTTGTATACACCGAATAAAAAAGTTCAAAAGTTTCAAAACACAACAAAACCAAACCATAATAAAAAGCGCGCACAGGATCACTGTCAAGTGTCAATTCAACTGTGGAGTTAACGTATTATCCGAACAAATAAAAGAATACGCAACGCTATTGCGCAAGTATACGTCAAACTGTCTATTTTACTTGGGCGCATAACGCATTCATCAATTCTTTCGGTCAACGTCACAGAGTAACTATGCGAGAATAAGATATCTATAGAATAACGTGGTGAAACGAAATTGAAGTTAATCCTCGAATAAATCGACAGCGTAAAGTTATACTGGGATAGCTACTCTAGTGTAAATTCAATGTTGGTGAAATCGGCCCTAAAAGTAGTTTTATTATAGTTAACTGTTCTGATTATTTTAGCACTCTAAATATTAAATAACTTTTAAATGAATGCACTAATTAAGATCGGTTCAGTAGTACTTTCACTTTTGATAATAGCTATTTTTTTAATAAATTCAACAAATTGAAATTTTCCGTAAAAATACGTCATCTTTATTATAACATGATTATACATAGGCTGCACTAAAAGTATCGGGAATGGAATATTTCCACTGTTCCTGTCATATTAAAATCTTTTTAATTGAAAACTCCTTGGTTTAAAAATCGAATACCATTTATTTATTTAGAAAAAGATTCTCGGTCTTGTCACAAGGTCTTGTCAAACTTGTTTATTCGTTGAGGAAATGGAATTGACTCGAGAAAATTCTAGAGCGATGATTTATTATGACTTTCGAAGTGGTTTAACACAAAAACACCGTGTGTTGACCGGATGATTTCTGCATTTGGTGATGAAGCCCCATCCAAAACCACAATTTATCGCTGGTTTGCTGAATTTCAACGTGGACGTGTCAAGCTCAGTGACGTCAAGGTCGTCCAAAAACTGCAGTCACCCAAGAAAACGTTGATGCTGTGCGTAAGCTGATTGACGAAGATCGACATGTGATATACCGCGAAATTCAGGCAACTTTAGACATTGGCATGAGTCAAATACAAATAATCTTGCATGAACAATTAGGTGTAAAAAAGTTGTTTTCCCGATGGATACCGCATTTGCTCTCTGAAGAGCAAAAAGCGGCTCGCGTTACTTGGTGCGTCAGAACTCTCGAAAGATTCCACGCAGGATCCTCAAATGCTGTATACAATATCGTATCAGGTGACGAATCTTGGATATACGCGTACGAACCCGAAATAAAAAACCAGTCACGAGTTTGGGTGTTCAAAAATGAGTTAAAGCCAACAAAAATTGTTCGTTCACGAAGTGTTGCAAAAAAAATAGTGGCCACGTTTGTCTCCAAAACCGGCCATGTTGCGACTATTCCTCTTGAGGGACAAAGAACGGTTAATGCAGAATGGTATGCTAGCATTTGTTTGCCACAGGTCGTTTTTCTGAACTCCGTAAAGAGAACTGCAACCGCCGCATTATCCTCCATCACGACAATGCGAGTTCTCACACCGAGCACAGAATAAAAGAGTTTTTAGAGCAAGTAAACATAGAATTATTAGACCATCCGCCGTACAGCCCCGACCTAAGCCCTAATAATTTCTATACTTTCCCTAAAATAAATAATAAATTGCGTGGTCAGAGATTTTCATCGCCTGAAGAAGCTGTGGACGCCTACAAAACGGCCATTTTGGAGACCCCAACTTCCGAATGGAATGGTTGCTTCAATGATTGGTTCCATCGTATGGAAAAATGTGTCAAATTTCGCAGAGAATACTTCGAAAAGCAATAAGTACATTTTTAAATAGTAATGTTGTGTCACTTCATTGATTCCCGAAATTTTCAGTGCCGCCCTCGTAACCATCAACACATTTTGGTAATGCTGCATAAAAGTCGAGAGGTGAAGTGGACAACATATTTTTTTTTTAATTTTTGATGACCTCTGTGGCTCAATGGTAATAATAGCGCGTTGGCGCTCAAGCCAGAGGTAGCGGATTGGAATCCCGCGAAAAAGTTTTCTGTATTCTTCGGTCATGGATGTGAAATATGTAACAAAAATCTTAAATATATGTATAGTATAAAATTATCAAATATATTTCCGTTGTCTGGTACCCGTAACACAAGTTCTTCGAGAATTAAAATGAATTTGAATGAATTTGAACTTACCACGGGACCAGATTGACGTGGTGTAAAAGCGTCCGTAGATATTATTATTATTTAAAAAAGTGATCATCTTGGCGTCATTAAAGAAGGGCTATGTTCAGCAGTGGACGTATAAAGGTCGATGATGATGATGATGATGATGATGATGATGAAAGTCTTATGACTCAATATTGGAATTTAATAAATTGTCGGCGAACTAAAATAGCTATATGAGATGCCTTTGTATTTAATTAGCATAAAAATATGTAAATTCGGTCTAGACATAATATCGTATAGCAAAAAAGTTTTATTTGAACAATCTTCATAAAAGATGATCTTTTGTGTCTACTTCATGGACGCCGTAATGTTATCCTACCAAAGATTTAAATCTTTGCATCCTACTAATATTATAAACGCGAAAGTTTGTAAGAATATGTATGGATGTATATTTGTTACTTTTTCACGCAAAAACTACTGAATGTATTTTAATGAAACTTTACAATAACATAGCTTATAGATCAGAATAGCATATAGACTATAATTAATCCTGTACTTCCACGATAATGGGAAGTACGCGGGTGAAACCGCGGAGATATTTTCAAACTGACTTTGTTCATTGATTTATAATATGATATGTATAACTTAGTGAAATCCTCGTTATAGTCTCAGCACATGAGTAAATAAACGGACAGAGGCAAAGCTTCATACAACCGCGCGAATCGATTGCACTACTACAAGCGTCCTTACGCATGTGTGCGTTAGCACTCGTGGCTTGTCACGTACGAGTAGAAACCGGTTGAAACCGGTTCGACGAGTTCTCGAACGCAGTGATGTGAGTGCACGTGTTAAGTTGCGTAGTATATTTGTTTTTTTTTCTCTTGGCGGGTATTTCGAATTATCATCATCGTTCTTAAATTTTTGTTAGTTAAAAAGTGTCAATATTGTAAGTATACTGTACTGTGTGTATGAACAATAATAGAGCAAATAAAAAAGAATCATATTTTATAACATTCTTCTTAAATTATTGTTGATAATTAAAAGTAAAAAGTGTCAATATTGTATACCTACTGTACTGTGTGTATGGACAATAATTATAGAGTAAATAAAAACCAATCATATTTTAACTAACCCAAAGATTTCAATAGGTAAGTTGTATCTTATTATTTTATTTCTACTAATTATTATTACTTTTGTTCACAAAGTTTTTATGGATGTGCCTAAACTCTTGTTAGGGAAACATTGACCCGACATTAAATCTTAAATCTTAGCTAAACTTTACAGTAAAAATACAATAAGTATAGGTACAGAATACGTAATAGGGATGTTGACAGTATTCATATAAAAATATAATTTTGATGTTAATTGGTAGTTTCTATGATAGAATTCTGAAAAAATACAATATTTTCCCTTATTTTTATTTGATTAAATTAATAATTAATAAATAAAATGTAACAAAATTTAAAATAGGTAACGTGATAATAAACGGAAATGACGTCACCTGTTCCTATTTAGCGGAAGCGGAAGAGTATTGACGTACTTTTATACACCATTTTCCGTACGCAGTACATATTGTAAAAACTAATTTTCAGGCGTTTTGACAGAGTACACACACATAGGCACCGTACAACAATTATAAAACTTAGAAGCCATTTTTTATTAACGACAACTAGAATCATTTTATCATTTTTACGATGTTTAACAACATATGACGTCACGTAACAAGTGTTAGCGTTTTGGAGCGAAATTTAAAATGCATTATAAAATGCAAGATTTTATAGGCATTAGACGTATTTAAGCAAAAGTTAATAATATTTACGCCTATATTAGATATTTATAAATGATCTATAAAAATTTATGAAAAATGTCAACATCCTTATTAGGAGAGGATTCCTGTTCGGAATAAAAAATATTATAATAGTTATGATAAAAACTGATATGCAATGAGAGTTCTTTCCATTAGAATTTACCACTCTATTAAAAGGTACAACAGATTATTGCAATTAAAAAATATAAACACAAAATATTTAGAAAAAATATTTTTTAATAAAGATAGAATATTTACATAGATTACACAATAAAAAAAATCGTATTGTTTGTTTAATTTTATCCACCTGTGACGCGTAAATTTTTTACCATAATTGGTAACAATTTTACGCGTTGTATGGAAGCTTTGTCTCTGTCCGTTTATTTACTCATGTGGTCTCAGCTCGTCAAAAACCATACAACAACGCTAAGAATTGTATAAAGACTACATTGAATATATTAAGGACATCGCTCGTGTAAGGTGAATTACAATAAAATATAATGTAATAAAGTATTAAGTAACATACAATATCTTACCTCCCAATAACCTTGTCCAGTCGTGATCTGGCTGTACGCTAAAACAGCCATGTTCTTGCTGGTCTTAAAGTCGAAAATCAGATTCATGCTGTGGCTCTGGTTTAGCGGCCACCATATATGCGACGTCGCGAAAGGATACGTTATAGGTATAACCTCGATGTCCACCTCCTCGAATTCCGCGTCCAATTGCCCTATGTAATGCACTTTGGGGTTATTCTGCTTCAACTCATATAAAATCGACACGTCGTTGTAATATACGTATTTCAAGTTGCCAGCGAAATTGTTGAAGGATTTGAGTCCTTTCATCTTGTGCAAATCCGGGCCGCCGCATATGTATATCTCTGGGTCTATGCAGACGAACTTCGCGTCGCCCGGCATCTCGTAGGACTCTATGACGTCATCTAGATATGTTAATACGAGTTTTTCCTGTATTATGATCGTAATGTTGTGCCAAAGGTTGTTGTTCACTTTTTCGCCTATATAGTCCTCAACGGGCCCATCGCCTAAGTCTATCTGTATTGCTACTCTTTCCTTGTGAATTGATAAAGCGATGTAGTGATGTTTGTCGTCTATTTGTCCACTCGCGTAGAATAACGCTGAATCGTCGAAACGTGTCTGAAATATAAATATAACTAGATTTGTATATGTGATGTTGTATATTGATGTAGTCTGTATATATTATACTAGCTGTTGCCCGCAGCTTCGCCCGCGTTAACTTTTGTTAAAAAAACTTAGGGTGATGAAAAATAGATGTTGACCAATTCTCAGACCTACCCGATATGCACACAAAATTTCATGAGAATCGATCGAGCCGTTTCTGAGGAGTTCAATTACGTACACCGCGCCACGAGAATAATAATATTCTTACCATTTAGGGGGATGAAAAATAGATGTTGACCGATTCTCAGACCTACCCGATATGCACACAATATTTCATGAGAATCGGTTTAGCCGTTTCGGAGGAGTTCAATTACGTACACCGCGCCACGAGAATATTATACCACCCTTAACATTTAGGGGGATGAAAAATAGATGTTGACCGATTCTCAGACCTACCCGATATGCACACAAAATTTCATGAGAATCGGTCGAGCCATTTCAGAGGAGTTTAATTACAAACACCGTGACACGAGAATTTTATATATTAGAAGATATTTAAATGATATGTAGATGGAATCATCATCAGGAATATTTCAGTAAACGCCAAGTATTTGATAATTACTTGATCATCCATCTTCAGTAGATATATGCCTCTTTCAAAAACCTTCTGCTTCTCCAAAAAAAAGACGTTCCTCCTATACGAAAAGCTTATCCTAAATCATTGGCTTTGAAATGCGAAAATATTTTTTCAAGACAATCTATTTTTTTATCTTAGTTGGATCGACAATCCAGCCATCTGATAATAAGTGGTATCCTGAGACGTAATATGGTAAGTCACGGAGTCAGTTACTGCCTGTCCTGCCCTTTTTATCGTAACACAGCAAAGCTGGTTGACAAAAGAAATAAACAGGATGGTGTTATATCCATGCAGGTGGGAGCTTGGCACAACATATCCCTCGTTCGGCGTTGAAACAAACAAACAAACTCTTATACTTTATTATATTAGTAGATTTCCCAAAAGTACCTAAACGGAACTGCTAAAGTAGCAGTGGACACACTCTCAGGAGGACCGATGGCCGATGGGCCAATAAGGTTCAAGAGTGGCCGCGTGTTGGATCATCATGGATGCGAGTGGCAAGGGATCGGTCGTCTTGGCGTTCATTGAAGGAGGCCTATGTTCAGCAGGACTGGATATTAGCTGATGATGATGATGATGGTGATGATGATGATGATGATGATGATGGTGGTGGTGATGATGATGAAACGGAACCACAAGGCTAGTTATCTATTCACCTCCGGATCCCCGTTCGATCTCACCTTAAAGTGCAGGCTGACCCTCGTGTTGGTGGAGTGCACGCGGTCTTTCCAGTCGTACACGCGATACGATACATAACTGGAGCCGCGCAGGGTTAGCACTGTCGCCGCTGCAAGTGACGCAAGCTTCTTATTATTATTATTGCAAAACATCTTAAAAGTATCCAGAGTTCATCTGGTGGATCTCCATCTCTGCTTACTTTGTACAACTGTGCTTGATTTGATAATAAAGAATTTGTATTTGTAGTATAACAACCGACGTCCAAGATATCTTTATTTCATAGGTATCATATATCTTTTTCAAATCTTCCATCTTTTTAGTCTAAAACTAACTGAAGTGGAAGTGGGTCGGTCACATTTTTTATAGCATAGAGCAAGCGAGAAGTTGAAGCCTTTTGGTGACTATCGACGCCCATACACCCAAACAATCAGAGATTATGCAGATACGTTGCTCTCCCTTTCCCTATCCCCCCAATCGGCTAACGGAAGTTCACTAATCGCATGAAACGCATTTCTGTCACTTTACGCCGGTGTTATGTGAGCGAGAGGTATCAGCAGCAGCATGGCACTATCTCTTAAACTAAACGCGTAATTTATTCTAAACACATGTATTGGAAAAGATCTTAAAAACATTATACTATTTAAAATATCTTCTATATACCTTTTTCTTCTTAATCTTAATCTTTGATTAATTTAATTTTAGTCTTAATCTCAATGAAGTGGCAGTGGGTCTGTCAATTACGCGAAATTTATTCTAACAACATGTAGGACAAGATCCTAAAAGTATTATATTCTAAATATCTTTCTTCAGTCTAAACTATGGCTGGTGGTGTATGGTGGGCCAGTCAACTATGTCAAAGATCCAATAGCCGGTGGACTACTCAATAGAGTTCTGGAGTGACCTTCGGAAAGAAGAGGCCTATCACCTACGCCACCTCCACAGAGGGGTTGTCCCGCACCAGAGAACAACCCCTTCCAACGTCGGGACAGTACAATGGGGCGAAGTTCCCATCCCCGCCCCTTGCCCTTCTTACAGGGGTACAAAGAGCCCCCTCGGCTCAATTCGCTTCGCCCAAGGTGCTGGGTTCACTCTAGGCTACTGAGCCCCACTGCAACGACAAGGCCTGAGCCATGGTGGGGATATAATATAATGCTTATATAAAATAAGTTTAGTGTAATTTAATTTAGCCGATATTAAGTTACTTTTACACAATATTCAGCGTGAAAGTTTGTACAAAGGGATCACCAACGTTTGAGATGGCATTTTACTAAATTTATTTATAACCTAAGTTTGATCGCGCGTAGTAGTCCAGTCGGGGCAGACATAAAACTAGCCTGAAATAGAAAAAAATCCGGGGGCGATTTTTTTTAACGTCGGTGGGGGGGGGGGGGAGTGGTTGGACGTATAAATCTCGATTTTCTAACTAATCCCGGTAGAGGATTCGCCGCCATCTTGTTTTAAAGTTCAATTTTTTTCGTTTTTCTGAAATAACTCGTTAATTTTCAACTTTAGAGCAAAAATGGCAGTATCCAAAGTTGTTGGAAATTTAATTTCTCACAAGTTTGGTCATTATCATTTTTACGCTAGGATATGTATGTATGCCGTGTATACAACATACACAGCACATACACCAAAATAGCCTTTTTTTCAATTTTTGTCTGTCTGTCCGTCTGTCTGTCTGTCTGTCTGTTTGTTCCGGCTAATCTCTGAATCAGCTGGGCCGATTTAGATGGGACTTTCACTGGCAGATAACTGATGTTATAAGGAGTAACTTAGGCTATAAAAATAATCATCATCAATCCGCGTACGGCTGTAAATCTAAGTTAACGTGGGGAAGGTGCGGGCAACAGCTAGTTTACCGCTCTGAAAGAGTAATTCTCTAGTATTTTAAATTGATGGCAATAGTTTAGTCTAAATTTCTTATCTAATATCTTATTTAATATAATTTGTTTCGGTCGGAAAATTACGTTGCTACTAGCAATTTTCTTACGCCTGAATCGCAACAGATTCCGCGTTAATTTAGCAAATTGATTATAAGCTTAAAGTTTTAAGGCTTAATCAATTGATTAATTACTAATTAACCATAGTATAAGATTATGCTTTATTCGTTCATTTGACATAATTCACAACCGGATTTACAGCTGGCGACAAAAATTTCAAATTTTGCATTTTGTTATATATAAAGGTGATACATAGATATTCAAATTAGTTCATACCTGTTATATACAAAATTGGCTTTTGCTATTAATTTTAGATAAATATGTCGCATATTTATCTAAAATTAATAGCATAGGTTGTGAACGCTAATAATACAATCTACGCATATATTTTGGTCATAGTCGAAACGAATTGCACTAAACTATATGAAATTTGAGTATGAGTAAAACCAAAACTGTGTTTTGGCGTTTAAGATTATCACTTAAATCTTAGGAGGTACTTTAGGATCTGAAAAATACCAAAAACATGTATAGATACTATTGTATTTCTATTTTTTTGAGGTAAAGCTTAAACTCGAAATTTTTGGACCACTAAATAAGTGTCTTCAATGTGTCTTAATAAATATTGGATAGTAAAATATAGTTCATAGTAAGGTATAACTAAAATTAATTAAAACGGGACATTTACCATGTTTTTAACTTTTAGTTCGCAGTGCTCGATATTTCGACATTGTCTAAGGTCTTGTTCACGAGACTGACTCTTAAATAAAATTAAGAAAATAGCCATGTAAACCTAATATCTTATTATATATACTATATACTAGAGGTCCCGTAAAACGTTGTCCTGCATAAAACATATTGCAGTGGAACGAAGATACAATCCGTTCTCAAATCCACTTGAACACACACAAAAAATTTCATCAAGATCGACCCAGCCGTTTAGGAGTTAAGTCACATACACATGGACGCCTTTATACTTAAGAGAAATCTTTCCAACAGAGCTAGTTCTCTTCATCTTAACATTTACTAATATATTTTTTTGGGTATGTTATTTGTCCACTGTCGTTGGATAATACTTTTTGGGTGTTAGCTAATATAACACCTGCGTCAAGTGACAGCTATGCTGTCGCGTTTCGTGCGGTTTGTGAGTTTCCGGTGGCCCATTTGGGGGATAGGGAAAAGGAGGGCAACGCATTTGCATAACTTTTGGTTGTGCGAATGTCTATGGGCGTCGGTAGTCACCATAAGGCTCCGACTGCTCGTTTGCCACCTTATGACATAAAAAAGCTTTGGGAATGTCACAATAATAACAGTCAATTCGGCACATGTCTTTGAATCGTATTCAAATTAATAAAGTTTAATATAAAGTATCAAAAGTACTTACTATAGACATCACACAGCTGTTCCTCATACAACGTGCCGAAACAATCACACCTGTAGCCGTTGTACTCGTTGATGCATCTGGAACCTTCGAAGCACAGGTTCTCCATGGTCCTGCACTTGTTGATGCAACCTTCTTTCACGTTCTCGTGCTTGGTTGCTATGAGGGGAACGATTGGGAGCAAGTCTGAGGCAGCTTTACCAGAGCTTAAAACCATGTCACTGATGCATCCGACAAATGACTCGATGATGTATTTGACTCCATGCAGCTTTTCTTCGGAGCTAAGACCTAAAACAATACTTTCGCTACAACTTTGTTGCTGAGTATGAACTATATCGACTGGCCTCTTGGTCTAGTGGTTAGTGACTCTGACTGCTAAACCAGAAGGTCGTGGGTTCGATCCCAACCCTGGACAAATGTTTGTGTGATGAGCATGATCATTTGTTCTGTGTCTGGGTGTAATTTACCTATAATACGTATGTATTTAGAAACATATAAGTATAATATATCAGTTGTCTGGTTACCATAAGAACAGGCTCTGCAGTTTGGGATCAGATGGCCGTGTGTGAGTTGACCCAACATATTATTATTATTATTAGAACTACAGTCTAGATTATGTATCAACAAGTTCTTTAGATATAGTAAACTAGCAGCGCCTCGCGGTTTCTCTCGCGTACTTCCCATTCCCGTGGGAGTACGGGGATAAATTATAACTGTTATTCTGATGTATAAGCTATGTTATTTTACAGTTTTATCAAAATCCATTTAGTACTTTTTGCGTAAAAGTATAATAAACATACATCCATACATTTTTACTAACTTTCGCGTTTATAATAATAGTAGGATTACGTTTTTTCGACCACTGCTGGACATAATGGACTTCATCATCATGATCATTATCAGCCCCTATCCGTCCACTGCTGAACATGGGCCTCTATCAATAAACGCCGAAGACGATCTCTGTGCAGTGGCCAGTCCGCCTTGAATGCGCGTGGCGCGGGATCGGTCTTATTGGCGTTCAAGATTATCATCATCATCATCACCAAGATAGTCTTGACGACTACTAAGTATAAACCATTTTGCATTTCAGATGCATATTCTGAACGCAAGAACTAGTCATATAGGTCTGACAAAATTACGTCTAATGCCTGTTAAATTCATTCATTCAGCGTTCATCATGGGCGACGTTAACCTCTGACCACCTGTCTGTATGATTGTTTCTATCTTATCTAAATTAGATTATCTTGTATTCGAGTAAATTCAGCAGTAAAAATGTTAGACGCTTCGTATGTAAAATTTTGCATGTTCATCTTAATATTCGTCTCTGGAGGTCTTCCAAAAAACGTGAAAAACAAGATTTTTAAAATAGAGGTGACCTCAGAACACTTTCAAATATGTTTTTTTTTAACAATAAAATGCACTCCAAGGTGAACTGGTGAGATATCAAGACTGTATTGTACCTATCCTCGTTAGGACGTGCATAAAAGGATTTTACGTAAAACATATTTTAAAGGATATTCATTATTCGAGTTATCTTTATTTTTTATTTTTTTTACGCCGGGAAATGCTCTGAGGCATCCCGAGGGTATGTGGGACTCACTGCGCCCGAAAGATGGTAAGTGGACGCAGCTCTATCCACTAAATCCCGGCGAATGCCACCAATGCCGGCTTTGGAGTGGTGCTCCGGATGTGTTAAACTAACAGGGCACCTCGACAGCTAGTCAGTCCCGCAAGGGACCGACGCCACCTCCACAAAGAGGTTGTCCCGCACCACAGAACAACCCCTCCTAACGTCGGGACAGTGCAATGGGGTGAGGTTCCCATCCTCGCCCCTTGCCCCCTGCTCTTTTGTCCCTTCTTCTTATAAAAGGGGTACAAAGAGCCCCCTCGGCTCAATTAGCTTCGCCCAAGGTGCTCGGCTCACCCTAGGCTACTGAGCCCCACCGCCACGTCAAGGCCTGAACCATGGCGGGGTTTATTCGAGTTATCTAAAGCTTGATTGTTAAAGTGGAATATTTTGCTAATACATTTTGGTGTTTCTTGTGGGAGGCCTATGTTCAGCAGTGGACGAATAGAGGCTGATGATGATGATGATGTACATTTTAAAGGATTACAAACAGTTTATTGTTTCACATCATCCTATTAATAATATTTTGCATATTATATGGCATGTATTATATATTTTTAAATCAATAATTAGCAGATGATACATATTTCTAATACCGGATCTTAGACAAAATGTATTATAATATTTTGATACAATACAAGTTTCAAAGATGAAAATACATAATTAAATACATGTCTCTTTATCTGAACGTCAAGATGAATCAAACTTGATCCACCTTCTTTATCTATATATCTTTTGCTGATGTGATTAAGTGTATGTTTCATATGACAAAGGACTTACCTCCAACAAGAATGACTGAAGTTAGGTTGTCTGTGATGCCGTAGTTAGTATCGAAACTCAGTCCCTGGAACATAATATACGAAATTCTATATCATATATTATATCAACCCTTATACGTCCCACTGCTGGGCACTGGTCTCTTCCTCGAAATCAGGTGAAGGTGTTGGGCCATAGTTCACCGATGCTAGCCCAATGCGGGTTGGTGAACTTCACACACCTTCAAATATTTTTTATCAGGCAGGTTTCCTCACGATATTTCCTTCATTGGTGAGAAAGTGATGGTCTCATGTTCAGGTGTACGTAGCATTTTAGAAAACCCCATTTCCAGGCAACACAGGAGACAAGATCGAACACGAACATCTCAAACGAGGCCGAGGCTGTATACACTAGAGTCTAGACTATCGTCGCTTATTTTATCTGCAGCTAATTATAAAACGGTTTTTTTTTTTTAAATAAAATGACATTTTCTAAAAATGATTCCTAGCTAGATCGATTTATCGCCCCCGAAACCCCCTATATACTAAATTTCATGAAAATTGATGGAGCCGATTCCGAGATTCCAAATATATATATATATATATATATATATATATACAAGAATTGCTCATTTAAAGATATAAGATATTCTACGAATTACATCTTTGTTTATTAAGATTTCTATAGGCGTAACGTTTCGGATACATGAGTTTCGGAGCATGGTCACGGGATACGTTGTCACGGAAAGAAAATCACGGCTGCTGTAAAGTATTCAAAATGTAGGGAGTGTATCCTAAAACCGTTTTTTTTTCATAATGAACTGCCGTTTCGTATTTTAATACGAATGAAGTTATATATATACATATGAATAAAGTTCTGCCTAATGCTAGACAAACTATTATATAAATAAACATAAAATAAGCTCCCCGAAAAACTTTTTATTATGATCAAAAAGAACTCTGATAATCTAGTTTCCATCAAAGTTAATAAATAATTATAACAAACTACTCTGTTACTACTAGGTATTAGTATATAATTTACCTTCAAATACACCTCCTCCTTCAGGTGGTCGACCTTGGCGATCAGCCTCGCTCCATGCACATCGATGGTGACCACCACGCTGTGCCACTGGTCCCTGTTGAGAGCCCGCCCCACCGTCACAGACGTCAGGTGCTTACCGAACACGTGTACCACTGGAACGTTCCAGAACTCTTAGAACCAATCTAAACGGGAAATTTACTTTTGTTTTGCGGAACTCGATACAAAGTAATTATCAACGAACGTCTTGTCCACGACGAAATCATATCATAACACTTGTAGGTACAATTATGTCAAAATAAAAGGACAATAAAAATATGGGTAGTCAAAAAAATCGTTTGTAATGCAGGCTTCCTCTGAAAACGAGAAAAAAACTTAGAGGTTGATCTTTTGTCAAAAACATTGTTAATCTAAAAACGTCGAAATATAAGGCTCGTTTTAAAATCTAAATAGTTTTGAATGTAAAAATAACTATGTTAATTATTATTATTAATTATGTTATTATTAACTATGTTAGTTATTAGGGACGAATACGGTGCAAAAAAGAAGAGATTTTTGCTGGCTTAGGAAAGATAAAAGTAAAAGAAAAAAGTTATAACTTTTATCTTTCCTAAGCCAGCAAAAATCTCTTCTTAGGCTTAGGAGATTTTCGGGGATGCTTTGGGTGCATGTACAACAGATCTTCGTTTAAACAATTATCTCCGATTCATCTAGATCAGGGTAGTGTTTATACAGAGCTTTAATTTTTTTCACATTTACCTGTGTATATTTTCCTCAAAAAACGGAGTAATTTTTTTTGTAGAATACTTTGTGGTTTTGTTACTAACATGAGTTGGTTAATTTTTGTGTGTTACATTTACCCAGAATTAAGTGGTATTATGAAGAATATGACGTAATTTTATGGATGCAAAATGCACAATACTAGTAGTTCTGAGGTTAAAATAAAAGATTAAAATCAACATGCGGCGACAGGATGACTCAAAGCGTTTTTTGTAAAAGAAATACTGACTTTAGAAATCTTTTTTCGGGAAAACCTTCTATCTGATGATTTGTAAGTCTATGACGATTGGATGCGTTTGCAAACACTAATGCTTAGTGTGCCTATATTTTGTCCATGTCCAATTTTCATGCTTCAGGTTTACCTTTCAGTTCTCCTTTCTCGACGATGACGTACAAGGCGTACGGTTGCATCTTGAAGACGGGATTCTTGACGTTGTGGTACACAAGGAGTCCGTGCGGGAGTCTGGTGCGGAATTTGAACGATATCTCCCTGCAGAGCCTGGAATTTTTCAAATTTAAATATAATTCCAATTTGAAGGTATGTTAGTAAAGGCAAAAAGGTTTTAATTCTAAGGTTTATGAGAATTTAAGCCTAAAGATCCGAGTATATTTACATACACACTCGAATCTTTAGGTAAGTTATGCAAATTTACAGGCTAGGTGGTAAGTTGTCAATGTCATGAGCATATACGATTTTCCAAAGCACATAGCCGTTAAAAATAATTTTTAGATAAGGCTTTTTCGAGTGGGCATGGAGTTACACTATAATACTGCCTAATTTGTCCTAACCTTAGGAATACAGGGATAAGTTATAGCCTATAATTATGTTATTCTGATGTATAAGCTACGTTTTTGTAAAGTTTCATCAAAATCCATTCAGCAGTTTTTGCGAGAAAGTGTAACAAAAATACATCCATACATTCTTACAAACTTTCGTGTTTACAATATTAGTAGGAAGTAGGATGGGCTTACGTTATTATATATATTATATGGTTATTACTAAGAATGGTTTTATTCAAACACTTGTTTTGGTAGAACTCTCAGATCTTTGTCTTCCGAGATCTAACTAACAGAGCGTAAGGACAGTGAGATCTCTGAAAGCAGCGTCTTCTATAGACTATAATTAAAACTGAGTTCTCATAGATATTTTGACCAAATATTGCTGTATTTTTAGTTTCTTTCTTTACTCCATATCCATCGAGCATATAACCGGAACAGAGCGGTAATGTTATGCGTTTTGTATGAAAACAAATTCCGCCAAAGTGCTGCGACGCTGCGCCAGTTCTGCGTTGTGATTGGCCGACTGGTGGCCATTGATAGATAGATTGGTCGATGGAACGTACATACAGATCATTGGTTGGTTGAATTGCTATCACTTCAGTGACAAATCACTGACCAGTTTCGGAATTTATGGCTCACGTTACTACTCCATCCGGTTATATGCTCGATGTTTATCTCATATGTATTTGGCAAATATTTTTCATATTTTCTTAATTTACTAACATTAATGATAACCACTTAAATTCAGTATTTTCCTTACGTTATAACATTAATAGTTCTCACCTCAATTGGAACCTCTGTATGATGTCTCCATCCAGCTGTATGTACGTATTGTCCTTCGCGAACATAAATGTCTGGTGGTGGCCAGACTCCGCGAAGGTGAGGAACCTGTCCCGGTCACTGGGCGGGACAGGCGGTATGACGGTGGTGTAGGAGGTGTTGGCTGTGGTAGCGGGGGACGTGGATGTTGGGGTGACTGTGGTCGGCTGTGGTGCTGAAATTGGCATTAGTTTAATAAAGTTGCAAGGTAAACTATACTAATTAGACATTATAATTTGTCCGTGGTGCGTTGCAGGCTGCAGCTGGGCTTCTTTTGGCTTTACTTGACTTTTGTTAGTCATTGCAATGTGACACTGTCTCTAGCTTCAATTGGAAATGTAACTTCCTACTTCTCCTAAATTCTTCGGATTAAACATACATGTGGTGGTTACCTCTTTCGATCCTGACTATACAGGAGTAGCAGCGGTAGGAACGAATGGTGGGCCTAACCCATACTTAAGACGTTTGAGAAGACGCATATATGATCAGTACACCTCTAGCTTTGGCCAGTTGGAAACGGCGGGATCGGCCATCTTGACATTTTTGTAAAGAGGCCTATATCTAGCAGTAGGCGCGAAAAGATTGATAATGATGAATAATACGATAATTTATGTTTGCATTTAGGAGGTAATGAACGAAACTTTTTATCCGACATATTAAAACAACTACGAAAATTACAACAACAACTGGTGACAACACCAGTTGTTGTTGTAATTTTCTATACATTTATACAGATAAATAAAATTGGAGTGTCTGTTTGTAATATTAAAATAACCGCTTTTTATTAAATTCATAATATGGATGTATACACGGTAGGTACATATACCAAAATAAAATTTCTTACAATTTTTGTCAGCCTGTCTGTCTGTCCGTCTGTCTGTCTGTTTATTCCAGCTAATCTAACGGCTGGGCAGATTTTGATAGGACTTTCACTCACACGTGTTGCGATCACTTACCACCAGGTAAGTCGAATGTTGAAGAAAACTTAATATCCTAATTATGATTTTTTTTAAACTCTTACATAAATATATTGTTTTCTAATGTTTACGCGAATCTCGCTCATTATAATGAAACAATTTTACGGATTTTATCGCGGTTTATTAAGTTCTTTACACGACGTTTCGGATACTTTACAGCAACCATGATAGGTCAGTCCTCCCGTGACCATGGTTGCTGTAAAGTATCCTAAACGTCATGTAAAGAACTTAATAAACCGCGATAAAATCCGTAAAATAGTTTCATTCTTTTCATTCATTAAATTGAAAATTAAAATCTAGGAAAAGAATATAAAAAAGATTAAAAATGATCAGAAAATCTAGTTCATTACTTACTAAGGGGCTTTTAGATCTAAATATATTCTATTTCAATCTTCAATAGAGTCTAGGATATCTTGGAATATCACATAAATCTTTGGACTATTAACGGCCAACGTCAGAGCTATATTGATAGCGACCTGGTACTTGACAATAATACCCATCTAAATGGTGGGAATAATTCCTGTTCAATGAAACGAGACAAAATAATTGGCTTATATACTGATCATGATATTTCCTTAGGTAAAATTTTTATCGAATAAGTGTACGATGTTTTAACAAATAAATAGATTAAAAATATATTTGTCTGTCTGTCGAGGTAAAGTGACTGGTACGTACGGATCCGACAGTGTAATAATGATAATTCCGTACCAAACTAATCTTATTTTCGTACTAGCTGTTGCCCGTAGCTTTGTCCGCGTTAACTGAGATTTACAGCCGTATCAGGAGTGATGATGATTATTTTTACAGCCTTAGTTACTCCTTACAATATCAGTTATCTGACAATGAAAGTCCAGTCAAAATCAGTCTAGCCGTTACAGAGATTACCCGGAACAAACAGACAGACAAAAAAATGTTTTTTTGATGAACGTATCATTATAAATTTTCATATTATATGCATTTAGTGAAAATCTGTTAATTAGAAATTACAAACATTCACTTCAATTTTATTTATTTGAATAGATTTACCAGTAACTCAACAGCTGTAACCGGTAAAAACGTATGTGGTGCTGCTTCTCTCGCAATAACTTAGATATAAAACCGTACTCAGATTGATGATGATTATTTTGCTGTTAAATATTATATAAGTTTCAGAGATTTGCTGGAACAAACAGTCAGACAGACAAAAATGGTAGAATAGCTTTTTTGGTATATGTACCGTGTATACATCCATATGCATGATGTAAAAAGCGGTTATTTTAATGTTACAAACAGACACTACTATTTTATTTATCTGTATTATATATATATATATATATATATATATATATATATATATATAATACAGATAAATAAAATAGTAGTGTAATATATATATATATATATATATATATATATATGATATTTTTGTTATCTCTTCGCCTGTTCATTATCAATTTAAGACACATCCCTTGGATCCACTAAAATACGATGCAACTACGTCCTCCAGGGTAAATGAAGTCTTGGAGTCAGACTATAGCTAGAGCTGATGATACAGTGCTTAATGCTTACCTTTATCATCAGAAGCTAGGTCTATTGGTAGGCTGGTGTGGACATCAGCTATTCCATATAAAAATAATATAACGGCTATGTATGTTCCTCGTCGTACCCGCACTCCCATGTTGCTCTATTAATGTCATTTATCTGTAAAAAAACAAAATTGATCAATATCCTAGATCTCGTTGATATGCCCACCATGGTTCAAGCCTTGTCGTAGCGGCTCAGTAGCCTAAGGTGAACCATGCTGGGTTCACCTTAGGCTACTGAGCCCTACTGAGCGCTACTGGGCGAAGCCAAGTGAACCGAGGGGACTGCTCTTTGTAACCCTCTATAAGAAGATACAAACCCTGACAAGGGGCGAGGATGGGAAACGCACTCCATTGCACTGTCCCGACGTTGGGAGGGGTTGTTCTGTGGTGCGGGATAACCCCTTTGTGGAGGTGGCGTCGGTCCCTTGGGGGACTGACTACCCGTCGAGGTGACCTGTTGTTCAACAGATCTGGGGCACCTCACCAATGGCAGGTTTTAGTGGGAGGAGCTGAAGTGCGCAGCGAGTCCCAGGCGGGCATTCCTGCGGGTAATTCCCCCTCCCCCGCGTGATGCCCAAGGGCATTTCCCGGCGCAAAAGAAAAAAAAATCTCGTTGATATAGGCTTGGCCGTGAAAGCAGGTCTGGGTTCAGTGATTCCTGACCTGTGCACCAATGGAAGATGAATTCTAGAATATTCCCCAACACTTTTTCTAAATCGGTACCTAGAGTCACCTTCGTCATTTCAAAAAGTCTAAGTGGGCGTAAACACGAATATATCCTCTTCGAAATCAGTTAAATTACACAACACACACACACACACACACACACACACACACACACACACACACACACACACACAAACACAATGACGAATATATGTTCGTGTTTCTTGAAATTGTTGCTGTTCGTACCAGTATGTATAAGGATTTCTTAAGATTGTGCTGGTATTGTAGCTGAATAATACAGTATCTGTACTCACAACCGACGCCAGGAGGCCGTGTGGTCACAGACTGCACGGTAGGCGGGGGGCAACCCCCCAATCAAAAGTGAGCCGAATGGGCTCACACTAATCCGTTGAAGCATTAGGGCCTTCGGGCCATTAGAAATCCATCCGAAAAAAAAAAAAAAAAAAAAAAAAAGTATCTGTACTCTGTAGCTGAATGGATAGGCAAAACGGATTGACGAGCTATTTTATAGCAAGTGGCCAGCGTCACCAAGTAGTAGTAGGTACAAGTTCATTCAAGAGTACCTCAGGCAGTAATTTATGTGCTACCTATACTAAGATGTAAGATGCTAAGACCAGACAGACAATAGAGAACCAGGACACCGAGCCAGTAATTAGTGCCTGTCCTGGTTCTCTCTTCGAAACACAGCAAAGCTGTTTTACGGAAGAAACGAGCAAGATGGTAGACGTACAAGGGTGCAGCATGGCTTATCCCGCCGACCGCATCGGTATCATATGTCATACATCTATTTTGCCCAATATGTAAGAAAACCAAAGAAAACCACCTAATTTTTTTACAAGATATTGAAAAATAACCGCGTTGCAAATAAGTTTTTACAAACGCCATATTTGATTTAAGAATAAGATGTTGTATATTAATTAATGGTGTAACACTTATTGGTTGTTAATAGCTGTAGCATTTGACAAAAGAAAGTTTTATAAAATAAATAAAAAATACGTTAATTGCTTAGCAAAATTTTACGGCCATGTTGTGTGTATTATCATTTTAGTATTTTATATACTTTTACATTTTCATCGTATTCGGATTTATTAAAACACGGTTAGATATATATCTGTTAGATATCTCATTTGAATATTATTCGTTAATCTTTTCTTTGTAAAAAATCACAATTTATTTGATCGGGCCTTATGGCGGTGGGGCTTAAGCCCGTGTTGCAAGTCCTGGGTGAACTAAACGGATCCGCACCCCTGGAGGAATGCGTACCGAGAGCGAAACGTGAGCAGGTGGCTCTACAACTCGCTCTCAACGCAGGAGGCCGGAGCCAGCGGAAACCTCTTAAAAAACCAGACGAGATGAGGAAGAAAATCTCTAGAAAATATTACCCCGAATCCCATTCTCGCACGCGGCGATGGGATGCATGGCCGATGGGTTGTTCGGTCTAGGGTTCGGTCCACATAACCACCAGGCTCCCCCGGGCCTGGGGTATCATGATTTCCTCAAGTAAAAAACATATAATAATAATAATAAAAAAATGCTCTGATTACTATGATAATATAATGATTATAACTTCCTTAACCATGGTTCAGGTTGGCCTTAACATATTCGGCAGGTCGGGAATGAAAAAATCTTAACAAACCCAGACAAAATTAGTAAAAAGTTGTCGGTTGTCTGTAAATACGGTTTACTGACGATCGTTGAACGTGACAACGTCATAAGAAAATGGAACGCCTCACAGCGAGGTAACGCCGCATGCGTCATGTTTTTTTGTGCGTGTGCGTTGTCACGTCAAAAAATAAGATTACAATTTGAAATAAAATTTATTATGTTCCAAAAATGTTACCGAATGTCAATAATAAAGAACAGATTCTTCTTCATAAAGAGAACAATTTCCTTTAAAAATCCGCTTCCGTTCTTTAAAGTGCTAAAAATCAGTTCGAAGAAATTTAAACTCTTTACCCACGCATTAAAGCATATTATTGAGACTTAAATATCTACATTCTACATAGGGTTTGGAGCGGAAATATGGAATCAGATGCACACACACAACGGTTGGCTCTTCAGCCAGCTTGTCTTGACCCATGCAGCTCACGGGGTATTCAATTATAGTGGATACCCAAACGGATTTTATACAAATTCGAGAGGTCAACTTGCTTGGTTTCTCATCAGACGCAATTGATTCAAGAGTTGCTGGATAGTTAAGATGAAAATTTTGTTTTAAATAAATCAAAAATTGTATTACAGTCCCGTTTAGATATAAATTAATAAAAAGTAATTATATTTACTACAAAAAACGTTACGTCAATGTTTCTTCGTTTGTTTTAAATTTATCTGCTGGATTATTTATTTTACGAAATCCAATATAAACATAAAATAGTAAAAAGTTATAAGTATAAGTAAACTACTTACGTTGTAAAATTATATTCATCTGATTTAAAAATCATATATCACAAATCACTTTGAATTAAATTAAAACCATTCTTGCAAATCACATGTGAAAGGAACGTTTTTTTTCTATTTTCAAAATTTTATCGCGGCACAGCCAGTATTCCACTTTCAAAGGTTTTTTTTACAGTATATACAGTCAGGCAAGGACGTTTGTTGTGCGGCCCCGTCAATCCCGGCACACTGAGACAAACTTTAACAGATAATGACACCTACAAATTGTCCTGGCGGGTCAGACCCTGTTCTTGGGGCCGGTTCATAGGACACGAGCTGAGAGATGGCGGGAGCGGCCATTTGTTTAAATTTGTAATGGCGGCTTCTATCTTGTTACAATTTTTAAGTAACGTATCTACAAAGAGAGATATTTTGTGTAATTCATACAACACTTGACATATTTTTGTAGTGTTTTATGTTGATGTATATGTTTCATATGAATCTTATCATGTTAGATGTAAAACTTAGACACGTGAGATAGGTATATTATTAATGAAATTATATAAAATTATTATAAATAATAAATATTAATAATTAATAAAATTATTTACACTTCGGACTTAATATACAGTCATCCTGCTTTTGTTATACATGCACACATTGCATAATATATTGGGTTAGTAGAATCCTGTCAGTGACTCAGTTGTATCATAATATCTTGTTCCAGGAATAAGTGATTCCACTTTGGTTGTTTGAACTACCATTTAATTCCACTTTTATGATAATTTCCGGTTTTCGAGCAGGTTTATATGTGGGCAGGTGTTTATGATTTGCTTTGTTTAAACATTATCTGATCTTTTGAGACAATTTACACTTTTTTATGTTATTTAGAATCATTTGCATCTCCTTGAAATATGTCTATCGTCAATTGGCATTGGACAGTTGTTATTGGTTGTTAGTTTGCTGCTCAATTTGTATTTCTTTCGGCGTTACTCGTTAGCGATTAGGAGAAAACAGTGAAATACCTTTGCCTGTTTCTCGTTGCTTACAAATAAATGAGTGGAATTAATTATGGTTCATCATTAGGTACCAGAGAGTACTTGTTCCAACATTTTTGTAATACTAACTAGTGATTAAAATAGTTCATCATAATAAAAAAATAACATATTATCTGAACCTAGGCAATTTATAAAGATTGCATTGTTGTAAAATTTACCTTCATTTATTCATGTGAATTAAAAGTAAATTGAAAATTTAACTGATTCATTATTGGATTAAGTTAAGAATATATTTAAAATTTAATTTTGTATGTTCCCTTTTTAAACAGGAATCAGAACAAGTGACCTTTACAGCACACTGGCAAATGTTAAAACCTTTTTTTAAGTCCCAAGAGATCCCAGTACTGATAGTTAACAGTCACTAGGGCTTTGTCTTTAAACGAACTAAACTTGACTTAAGAAAAAAAAATAAAGCGTTGGGAGTGCTGGGACATAAGTACCTAATCTGGTTTCTTCAGCTACTTTTCCTTAATCTATCTAAAGGCAATAACCAATTCAAATATTTGTATAGTCTTCAGAGAGAATTTAAACGTATGTTTGTCTGAATTTATAACATATATTAGTCTTTTAGTTCCACTCGAGCACGCGGCAGGGCACCGACCTAGTAAAAACCATCACAAAAGAACCTCTACATGTGTGCTCAAAAAAAGCAGCTTCAAGAGAGGAATGGCGGGGAATTGTGAGGTGGGCACCAACACCGATGCTGCCGACGTAACGACCACGACCGCTCTGTCAAGAGTGTAACGACAAAGAAGAAGAATTAGTCCTTTACAAGATAATTGTTTCGGATTTTTTTATCTCAATCTTAATAATGTCAATACCATAGATAAAAAATTGGCCTCCGCTGCACTACGACGGAGACAAATTTTTTATATATGGTCAATACAAAAATATTTAAGGAAATATTTTGTGTATTATGGTGGTACGAAATTCTCACACCTGGCCGGTTTTTTCTAGAAGTTTCAAGTCGCATGAATGCAAGTCTTAATGAAGGAGTCGATGTGGGGCAGACATTTGACACTGTTCTTAATTGACATTAACCACTAATTTGCGTGCTGCAGATTTCTGTGTATGTAATGTTCGGACGTTTGAATTTGGAATTGCAAAAATGTTCTCTTTTCAATTTTTTTTCTTTGTCATTTTAGGTAGACTGGCAGTATTTTTTTCACTTATTATAAGCTTAGGCCTAATGGTAAACTGTTATGTATAAGAAATTAAAATCTACAGTTTATATAATTTGATTGATTGTATGTATTGACAATGAAATTTAAAATCAAGTTTATAAGAGCATATACTAATAACTTGTACTTGTTAAATATAGTAAGTGTACTTATACAATGCTCCAGGCATTGTATTAATAAGTAGTCAAGACAGGTAGGTATACCTTTACTCAATTAAACTGGAATAGAAAGGATAAGCCTAGTGTCACGCGCCCCCCACCATGGTTGAAGCCTTGACGTGGCGGTGGGGCTCAGTAGCCTAGGGTGAGCCCAACACCTTGGGCGAAGCTAATTGATCCGAGGGGGCTCTTTGTACTCCTCTTACAAGAAGAGGGGACAAAAGAGCAGGGGGCAAGGGGTGAGGATGGGAACCTCACCCCATGGTACTGTCCCGACGTTGGTAGGGGTTGTTCTGTGGTGCGGGACAACCCCTCTGTGGAGGTGGCGTCGGTCCCTTGCAGGACAGACTAGCCGTCGAGGTGCCCTGTTAGCTTAACAGATCCGGGGCACCTCACCAAGGCGGCACTGGTGGCATTCGCCGGGTTTTAGTGGGTAAAGCTGCGTCCATTCACCATCTTTCGGGCGCAACGAGTCCCACATACCCACCTGGGGAGACCCACTCCCCAGGCGGGATGCCTCAGAGCATTTCCCGGCGTAAAAGAAAAAAAAAAAAAAAAAAGTGTCACGCGCCAGTCGGTTTATGTACAACCATACTGCTTTATTTCTACCTACCATTATACGTACAATACGTAAAATTAAGTGTCTATTTGTCATTTCAAATTAACAGCTATTAAGTAAATGCATATGAAAGTAAATAAGGTATTCACATAAAAAGAAACAATTTTTTTTTGTCTCTGTGTGTTTGTTTCGGCTAATCCAGAGATAAGCTGGAATAAACCTGCCGTTTCGGAAAACGGCTGGCCCGTTTTTGACGGGACTTTCGCTGAGCGATAGCTGATGTTATAAGGAGTAACTTAGGCTACATATCAATTCGTATACGGCTGTAAATCTCAGTTTGCGCGGGCGAAGTTGCGGGAAACAACTATTAGTTAATATGTTCCAGAAAGAACGAGAGCGTGATTTCTGATATTTTGGACTTTAGACTAGGAAACGCATGAAGTAATTGCCTGAACATATTTATTTTGTGGTAATAATAATTCTAGTCACGGGAGAATTAACTTATTTTAATGGTTTACGTTTACCACTTTGTCTCGTATGCCAGAATAAAAAACTTTTTTTTGAACGGCCATCTTGTTTTCTTGTTGTAATTTATTGAATGTTGCCAATTTTTTTCCCGCTATAAAACCTAATATTTGCTCCGACTTTCCGTTCCATTAAGTAGCTGATTATGTACGCTTTCAACGGTATTTGTTTACAATAAACTTCGTGACGCGACGATATCGTTTATAAACTGTTATACCTTTTTATAATATTTGAATAAAATAAATCTAAAAAGAGTCATTATATGTCGTAACGAGATCTGAAGATAATCGCAACAGTTTGTATACAATTATTTTATTTCATATAAGTAGCTCGTTTAAAATGAGTTGACCCTCTTGGAACTCATTATGGCTATGTCTAGCAGTAGACGGATAGGTGATGATGATGATGAATAATCAAATATTAACGCGTGATATGACAGCGTCATGCAGTTTCCTCATAGTTTCCCCACCATTGTTCATGCCCTGTCGTGGCGGCCAGGCGGGGCTTAGTAGCCTAGGGTGAACCGAGCACCTTGGGCGAAGTAAATTGAGCCGAGAGACAATATTATCATTGTCAGTGTTCCGCTTCCGCGGTGCTTCTGACGTTTATGGTTGACTGTGGTTGACCTTAAATTAAATAGGGTGATCGATGCTACCTCCACAGAGGGGTTGTTCCGCGCCACATAACAACTCCTCCCAACGTTGGGACGGTACAATGGGGTGAGGTTCCCGTCCTTGCCCCTGCTTTTTTTCATCTCTTCTTATAAGAGGGGTACAAAGAGCCCTCTTGGTTCTATTCGCTTCGCCCAAGGTGCTGGGCTCACCCTAGGCTACTGAGTCCAGTCGCCGCGACAAGGCCTGAACCATGGTGGGGGTCGAAACATTGCCTGATATATTGGTTACACAATAATATTAATTATAAATTTTGATATTTAGAACACTTTAATACCAAGTAACATCATCATCATCATCGGCCTCCATCCATCCACTGCTGAACATAGGCCTCCCTCTATGAACACCAAGACGACCGAACCCTCGCCACTCGCATCCAACACGGACCGGCCACTGCATGGAGAACGCCTTCCCTGCGTTCGGGTAGACGAAGTGTTGGTCAGCCATTAACAAGGTGGGAATAACAACAACTAATGTCTATTCCTGTGTTATTTATTCTTCAACAATGTATAAAATACATCGTTTATTTATCAAGTTAAGACTAGGCTTTGAATGTAAATAATGTGGTTGAACTTGGGTTCAATAAAATGTAAAGCGCCTCAAACCAGTTCGGCTTGGAAAGATCTGGATTGTGACATTTGACCTAACAATAGCGGTAAGAGGAGGCGGCCGTAAGTGTTACGTGTAAGTAATCATCATCATCATCAGCCTTTATCCGTCCACTGCTGAACACCATAAATATAAAATCTCTAATATCTACAATATATAACAACTGATTCTATAATTTTATTTAATTTAACAATCAGTTAATATACTATTATTTGTATTGTTGATTGGTATGGTTTAAAAAAATATATTTTTATACGAATAATATATTATGTTATTGAAATTAAAATCGGTTATGTGGGACTCGCTGCGCCCGAAAGATGGCAAGGTGGAGGCAGCTCTACCCACTAAAACCCGGCGAGTGCTACCAATGCCGCCTTTGGTGAGGTGCCCGGGATCTATTGAACAAACAGGCCACCTCGACCAGATCATCTCATATAAAACCTCTTCCAAGAATGCTTAAGGATTTGTGCGTGTGATATCTATACTATTGAAACAAAAAACCTTTAAAATACAACGACCCAAGTGAGTCCGACAAACATTTTTATTAACACCTTTGTCTATTTCATTAACAGTGACGTCGCTTACAAGTCTTTCGAAATCAAGTGTTTTCTTTGTATGTATGTGAAACATGGACGAACATTCTGGCTTTATAAAAACATACCCGGCGAGTGCCATCAATGCCGCCTTTGGTGAGGTGCCCCGGATCTATTGAGCAAACAGAGCACCTCACCGGCTAGTCATTCCATCAAGGGACCGACACTACCTCCACAGAAGGGTCGTCCCGCACCACAGAACAACCCCTCCCAATGTCGGGACAGTGCAATGGGGTGAGGTTCCCATCCTCGCCCATTGTCCCCTTGTTGTACAAAGAGCAGCTCCTCGGTTCAATTTGCTGCACCCAAGGTGCTGGGCTCACCTTAAGCTACTGAGCCCCACCGCCACGACAAGGCTTGAATCTTGGTGGGGTTTGTAAAAACATACAACATAACAATACGTAATCGTAAGTCTAAATAGGTGTTATTGTCAGACATTGACGTTAAATTGGCGGCAAATTAACGCTCATGATGACATATATGTCAAAGTAGCAAATGAAGGCTACAGCATTCATCATTCAGCCAGCAAATTAAAGAGTTATATTTAGAGTTCGCGATATTATATTTGAACGATTAGTTATACTTACTTAAGAGATTACAAGATATAACTAAGATCTTATCCTATCTTGGAATAAAAAGATTTAAATTGTAGGTTTTTTTTAAATATTGCAAGATAGAAAATCTGGCAGACGAGCAGTACCTACACCGAAAAGAATTAAATGTTACCAATGTACATGATCAAGTCTGTCCGGGCTTAGACCGAGTGACTCATCCATGCATTACCACCACGCATACGAATCGTTGCCTATCTTGACATAATAGATAAGATCTCGGTACCAAATAACTATGACCTAATCGAAATGAGCATTTTTTTTCTTTTTTTTTTCTTTAACGCCGGGAAATGCTCTGAGGCATGGAGTGAGTCTCCCCACGCGGGTATGTGGGACTCGCTGCGCCCGAAAGCTGGTAAGTGGACGCAGCTCTACCCACTAAAACCCGGCGAGTACCACCAATGCCGCCTTTGGTGAGGTGCCCCGGATCTAATAAACAAACAGGGTACCTCGACGGCTAGTCAGTCTCCCAAGAGGCCGACGCCACCTTCACAGAGACCCGCATCACAGAACAACCCCTTCCAACGTAGGGACAGTACAATGGGGTGAGGTTCTCATCCTCGCCCCTTGCTCTCTGCTCTTTTGTCCCCTCTTCTTATAAGAGGGGTACAAAGAGCCCCCTCGGCTCAATTAGCTTCGCCCAAGGTGCCGGGCTCACCTTAGGCTACTGATCCCCACCGCCACTTCAAGGTCTGAACCATGGTGGGGGAAATGAGCATTATAGAGTACAGACTTCAACATAAAGCGCTGCCCAACAATATGCAATACTTATTATTAGAGTATTGCAATCGGAACTAGAAGCTTATATTACATGATTATGTAGCAATAGCTGCGATCTAGATGCTTTTTATTTTCCTGATTATCGTGACTATTGAAAGGTAACGATATTTTTTGGGTATTTTGTGTTACGTAACAAAATGCGATACATCAGACGAAGCAGTGATCGGCGGCCATTATTGACCTGTTTCCATTGGAGCTCACGAATGTATTTATATTTCTTAATTTTATTTGTTGAAAATGGGATGGGATGTAAGGAATAATAAAGTTTCACACATCATTTACAAAGTAGGCCTGTTATAGATAACATACCTAATAAATCACCTCTAAAGTTTGCTATATACTAAAGTAAATTGTTAAAAAAACTCACATAGGTATAGGTATTGGATATAAGTAGGTATTGGATAAGGGATTCAGAAATATACTAAGATGAATATAAATAAAATGCCAGGAAAGAACAATAATGATAATAATATTATATACGAAATTGCAACTAGTTGGAAAGCTTGTTTCTCCCTTCAAACAGTCTGGATGTGTTTCGGAGAGAAGGTAGAATGGGTAGTGTTATTACTGGCACCGAGACTTAACATCTTATGTCTCAGGATAGGCAACATATGAATGAGCTGCATTTTTTTTTCTTTATTGCCGGGAAATGCGCTGAAGCATCCCGCGGGGGAGTGGGTCTCCCCACGCGGGTAAGTGGGACTCGCTGCGCCCGAAAAGTGGTAAATGGACGCAGCTCTACCCACTAAAACTGCTTTCTTGTCCCCTCTTTGTATAAGAGGGATACAAAGAGCCCCCTCGGCTTAATTATCTTCGCCTAAGGTGCTGGGCACACCTTAGGCTGCTGAGCCCCACCGCCACGTCAAGGTCTGAACCATGGTGGGGATGAATGAGCTGCATTTGCTAGTTCCAGGTAAACTAGTTTATGTTCATGGGGAATGTTGAACAGGCACGTCTGCCTATCCAACTAACATAATAAATATATAAAAAAAGGTATACCTACTCATAATAATAAATTTTGCTTTAACAAGAATCATTTAAATAAAAAAATATACTTAAATTAGGATTGACGCCTGAAACAATAAGACAATTAGATACATACGCATTATGTGAAAAATATATTATCCTCATGTTTAAATTTATAAAAAGTCAACACCATAATATCTAACTTGTAAAGAAACGTGTCGTATCGTGTAACAGCGGGCACACATCCAGACCGTTGACCGTTGGACGCAGCGACCCATCACTGACCACGCTCATCCACCATTACCAACGACCTACATCTCATTGGTAATTATAACTCCGAAATACATTCAGATACTTCAATTTGATTATATTAAATGAAAAAATGGAACTATATTATATAATACTAGCTGTTGCCCGCAGCTTTGGCCGCGTTAACGTCAGATTTACAGCCGTACCCGGAGTGATGATGATTATTTTATAGCCTAAGTTACTCGTTATAACATCAGCTATCTTTCAGTGAATAACTTATCAAAATCGGCCTAGCCATTTTAGAGATTAGCCGGAGCAAACAGACAGACAGACAGACAAAAAAAAATTAAAAAATACTATTTTGGTATTTGTGCCGTGTACCTATACATCAATATGAATTCAATAAAATGCGGTTATTTTAATATTACAAACACACAATCCAATTTTATTTATCTATATAGAATATAGATGTATGGATTTTCTAAATTAATATAACATTACTGCTATATTCCATTCGAATCTTTCTTAAAAACTCATTTCAAGCCATTTTAGTAGGATTGGTCACAGTTGTATTGAAAAAATTTAAAACTAGCAATGTTAATAAACCAGTAATATTAATAGTTTTGGTACAATAAACAAGTAGCTTTAAATAAATTTAGCTAATAATAAATTTAAATAATATACATTTACAGAAGAATTAAAAGAAGTTATCATCTTATTTGTATGTTATTTAAACAATAACATACAAATAAGGTAATAAGTAATAACTTCTTACCAGAGATAAACAATTTGTAAATTTTACACGCTTTATAAGAATTATTAATATCTTTGTGACTCTTTAGTGAATGCATTAGTTATTAAAAAATTCTTAGTAAAATTGAAGTCAAATAAAATTTACTTAAAAAACACACTCGGTCAGCCAACTTAACTTATCATCATCATCATCATCATCATCATCATCAGCGTCTATCCGCCCACTGCTGAAGATAGGCCTCGCTTAATGAACGCCAAGACAGGCCGTCTTGGCGTTCATTGAGGGAGGCGTCGTATATGCATGTAAAATGTAAATTTACACTACTGTGTAAAACACTATTGTGTAAAACACATATTTGTGGTACCTATGTGATCTCCGTACAGTGGCCGGTCCGTTTTGGATGCGAGTGGCAAGACATCGGTCGTCTTGGCGTTCTTTGAGGGAGGCCTGTGCGGACGGATAGGGGCTGATGATGATGATGATGATGAACTTGGCCTATATTATATTTTTATTCAGGGTAAGTAGTTCAATCTACACCTAAATAGATTAAAATGCAGTGGGTGGTTCTGATTGGGTGCGGGTGGAGAAGGATCGGCCGTCGTTGGTGCGCTGCATGTTCGAGAGAGATGAGCCTGGTAGGTGGCGGTTACCTTCTGCGAAACCGTCATCTCTCAGAAGGAGGCCGCGGGGCGGGACAGAGAGGACGAAGCCACGTTCGTCCCGCTCCGTTGACGTAGGACAGGAGTGCGAAGAAGGCGCTACGCGATCTCCTGCCTCCCGTCTAACAGGACTCGGGGCAAGGTTGGGTACCTGCCCCGGTAGTAAAGTAAATACCAGCCGGTCGCCGGGCATCTCCCGTGTTAGTCAGATCCGGGACACTCCCCTTGAAGCGGCTGAAGGCAACTCGCAGTGGTTTTAGTGAGGTATACCAGCGACTAGCGCCGGGGAGTATACATATCCCCGGGACGACCCAGCCTTTCCACGGGGACAGCACAAAAGTATCGGCCGTGTTTGCTTTCATTGAAACAGGTCCAGCAGTGAATGGAAAAATGTTGTATATGATGAATGCCTATATTATACTCGAACGAGGGCATAGGTCGAAGTGTTGGTCGGCTATTAACGAGGTGGGAAGACGATCTCCGTGCGGTAGCCGGTCCGTGTTGGATGCGAGTAATCTTGCTGTCTTGGCGTTCATTGAGGGAGGCCTATGTTCAGCAGTGGATGGATATAGGCTGATCGTAATGATGATGATGATGAGGGCATAGAATACCTGATACCTCATGTCTCAATAATAGGTTGTTCATTATAGTGTTAATATTTTAGCTAGTTCTAATGCACTGCATGTCTAAATACGAATATTTATATAATACTAGCTGTTGTCCGCAGCTTCGCCCGCGTTAACTTAGATTTACAACCATACCCGGAGTGATGATGATTATTTTTGTAGCCTAAGTTACTCCCTATAGCATCAGCTATCTGCCAGTGAAAGTACCATCAAAATCGGCCCAGCCGTTTCCGAGATTAGCCGGAGCAAACAGACAGACAAAAATTGTAAAAAATGCTAGTTCGGTATATGTACTGTGTGTATATCCGTATGCATTTAGTAAAAAGCGATTATTTTAATATTACAAACAGAAACCCCAATTTTATTTATCTGTATAGATGTGATAGATGATATCTATAGATAAATCAACCAAAAACGTGGGTTTTCTGTATCAAAGGAAGACGTGGTAATTCTTCGTCACAAATATAACAAAGTTCAAGTTATTAGTTATTCTCATATTGTCACGTACACATTTGATAAAGACCAATGTAATGTGTTGAAATAGACCAACTGTGCACATAGTTTTGTAACAAAAATTCAGGGCGATTCGTCCTCTTAGTACAAATGAATTTACATGTTAAAGGGACATTGTCGCCGTGTCAACATGTCTTTAGATTGTACAACTGAGATATGTTTGGATAGGTACTGTCTGTATTTTATTGACGTGACAACGTCTTATAATTCGATGGAGCCGGCTGCACGAACGGAAAAAGATGACGTATGCGGCGTTACCTCGCTCTGAAGCGTTCCATTTTCTTATGACGTTGTCACGTTCAACTATCGTCAGTAAACCGACTTTACAGACAACCGATTTTTTTGTTTAAGTAGTATTTGTTGTGCCATATTGGAGTATGTCGGATATCGTAGTTGACGCATGATACGTAAGATTATCTATACAGATAAATAAAATTGGAGTGTCTGTTTGTAATATTAAATTAACCGCTTTTTACCAAATGCATACATTGATTTATACAAGGTACATATACCAAAATAGCATTTTTTTACAATTTTTGTCTGTCTGTCTGTTTGTCTCTCTGTCTGTCTGTCTGTTCCGACTAATCACTGAAACAGCTGGGCCGATTTTGACGGGACTTTCACTGACAGATAGCTGATGTTATAAGGAGTAACTTAGGCTATAAAAATAATCATCATCAATCCGTATATGGCTGTAAATCTAAGATAGCTCGGGTAAAGCTGCGGGCACTAGCTAGTATAGAATAAAACCTCAACAGGGTTAGAAGCAGTAGTTTCATACATTAAGTCGCTGAAGATATTTCTTTTCTCGGTCAGTAATTTAGGAATCTTTAGGATCTCAGGTGTACAATGGGGAGTGAGGTGAGGTGTACAATTCCCATCCTCGCCCCTTGCCCCCTGCTCTTTTCTCCCCTCTTCTTATAAGAGGGGTACAAAGAGCCCCCTCGGCTAAATTAGCTTTGCAAAAGGTTAGGCTATTGAGCCCCACCGCCACGTCAAGGCCTGAACCATCATGCTGAACATGAGCCTCCTTCAATGAACGTCAAGACGATATAGTTTGTATATGCTTTGTTAAAACCAAGTTAGAGACTTTGCTCAGGCTTTTGGCAATGGTTTGTTTTTTTTGTAGTAGGTATTGATTTTTAATGCTATCAATGTATGTTAATTTGGGTTAGAGAGACATAAGAAATGTATCTGATACAAGAGTCAAGACTTACTCCTTAAAGAACCAGAAGCATCGTCCTATTGCTACCTATTGGCGCTGCGTAGAGATGTCGGATCGCTCTGCATCTTCTACCGCATCTACCACGGGAGTGTTCTGAGGAATTGTTCGGATTAATACCTGCGGCAGAATTCCACCACCGGACATCGCGTAAGAATTCCAAATTTCACCCACACCATCTTGATGTCCGGAAATCCACAACATCTAGATTTTTACGGCATTTCCTGCCACGCACTACAAATATATGGAATCAGCTGCCACCTATGGTGTTTCCGAACCGATACGACTTAGGGACCTTCAAGAAAAGAGCATACTCATATCTAAAAGGCCGACAACGCACCTGCTGATCCTCTGGTATAGGGGGTGTCTGTGGATGTCACTATTCACTTACCATCAGATGAACCGACTGTCCGTTTGCCTCCTCTTCTATAAATATATATATATTATGGCTACCTCTATTGTTCACAATAATAATTAATCTATGTGAAACTACGTTGTGTACAATTCGTTTTATCTTTGTTGTGGACAATAAAATATTTTTCTTTCTTTCTTTCAAACTTTTACGGATTTTATAGCGGCTTATTAAGTTTTCTTAATACTTTACAGCAGTCATGGCCACGGAAGGACTTTTTTATGATGAAAGATCAAGGATTCGACAAAATAGTAAGTTCTTCATAGGCCCATTTCTAAACCATGATGACATGTTCGGTAATACATATTTAAATTCGTAATAGATGAGTCGCGTGATCCATTTCACGGTAGCGAAATGTATTGCCTCATTACGTTACGTAATAAGATAACTTCTCGGTAATGGCATAATGGTAATACCAAATTATATACCATCAGCACCTACCAGCTTTCTGATGGCCTCTCGACAGCCGGATATCAGAAATGTTAGAAGTCAAGTGGCGTATCTACAGTCTATAAGACTATTTAGAGTTTTCCATGATATGACTGACTAGAAAAATAAAGACGAAGGTTTTTAAGGTTAATAAACGGACGAATATCTAAAAATGTTATATGTGCGACGGTGGCCTAATCTGGATTTGGTGACTAAGAGAATGATGCAACGTATACCTTACGACCACTGTACTACAACAGGACTAGACTAGAACTAGGAATATCTTTTCTATAAGGGCACACGGGGCCTGGGCCTAGGGCCTCCTCACGGGGCCTCAAAGTACGGAGATGTGTTGTTCCAGTAGTATTAATATTTATTGGTAGTGAACGATGGTCTACAGGTCTAGTGGGTATGTGCTCGGCCTCTTGAGTGACAGTGGGTTTAATTCTGACCCCTGTGATGCCTAATTTTTAGTATAATCGGTGCGTTGAGGCTGGTTTTGTTCGAGGTACCAGAAGATGCAGAAGATGCTGGCGTGGTGCGGAGGGGTGGGGAATTGTAAAGAAGTTCAGAAGGAGGCCCGTTGTTCTTGTCGGGGTCACTAATGTCGGATTTAGATGTGAGCCCCAAGGGGAGATCTCCGACCGAGCGAGATGGTATGCTCGGTCAGGCCGCAGCCCTCCTGCTATCGTTTCAGCTGTTGTATATATAGCGACGAGCTGTGGAACGTCGATAGCGCGATTCAGGAATGTGTCGCTGATTGGTCCGCCACAGGATTTTCTAAATTTCTACGTGCACCTGAACATGGGATCAATGCTTGCTCACCGATGAAGGAAACGTCGTGAGGAAACCTGCATGCCTGATAAGATTAAATTCTTTGAAGGCGTTTTAAGTTCACCAACCCGCATTGGGCCAGAGCATCGGTCAACTATGGCCCAACACCCGCCTCGCCTGATTGCGAGGAGGAGACCCTCCATGCCCAGCCATCATAGGGGTTGATATTAATATGTTATCTAAAAATGTTACAGAATTTATCAAGATTCCAATATAACTAAAAAAAACTTGCTATTTTGCTGGAATCAATATTATTTTTCTTATCTTAACAGACATATTATAATAGGCTTTATTGGAATTGGAATTCAAAGCCTAATCGAAAACGGAATAATAATTATGAAAGCTAAATTAGTTTCTACGAGTGTTGAATCAGATCCCACTCTTGAAAACTCTTACGTCTCCCATATGGCTGCAGTGTTGGTATACTGAGCCCTTCCCACACACAAATTGACAAAATAACTGGATTTGTGAGTGAATTGTATTCAGAACGGAACAGTAATAATTAAAGTTTATTTTACATATTGTAAATAAATGCATTTGGAGCACTTTAGCTTCAGGCTGTAAAGTTAATGATGTAAAATAATTAATCGATTTTAAGAACAGTTTCATAATTTATAAAGTTTAAATTTATAAAGTTTTTATTGATTTGACGACCGTGGTGTTTTGGGATTTATTTGAGGAATCCTTTTTTATGTGACTTGGATAGGTATGACTGGCAGACCTGCCACCTGATAGTAAGTGGTCGACGTCGCTCATGAACATAAACTAGTTAACCTAAGACTAGCCCAGGCAACTCATTTATCCCCACCATGGTTCAGGCCTTGACGTGGCGGTGGGGCTCAGTAGCCTAGGGTGAGCCCAGTGCCTTGGGCGAAGCTAATTGAGCCGAGGGGGCTCTTTGAACCCCTCTTTTAAGAAGAGGGGACAAAAGAGCAGGGGGCAAGGGGCGAGGACGTGAACCTCACCCCATTTTACTGTCCCGACGATGGGATGGGTTGTTCCGTGGTGCGGGACAACCCCTCTGTGGAGGTGGCGTCGGTCCCTTGGGGGCTGCCGTCTAGCCGTCGAGGTGCCCTGTTTGCTCATGAGATCCGGGGCACCTCACCAAAGGCGGCCTTGATGGCACTCTCCAGGTTTTAGTTGGTAGAGCTGCGTCCACTTACCAGCTTTCGGACGCAAAGAGTCCCACCTATCCGCGTTGGGAGACCCACTCCTCCGCGGGATGCCTCAGGCCATTTCCCGGCTTAAAAGAAAAAAGGCAACTCATTTATGTGTTCCTATCCTGAGACATAAGATGTTAAGTCTCGTTGCCAGTAATTACACTGCCTGTGTCCCTTCTCTTTGAATCATGGCAAAGCTGTTTCACGGGAGAAACATACCCATCGGGAGCCGGGAGCGTGGCACAGCGGCACCGATAATACTATCTAATGATCGGCTACAGCAGTGGTTCTTAACCTTTCGGACCATTTTACCTAATATTTGCCTTGCCGGGGACCACCCAGTTGGTTTATTGGTAAATTATACATAGTCTTGCCCTAAATATAGATTTTTTTTTTGTGTGTGTGTTAGTTTAATCCATTTGGGCGCGTCACCTTACCTCGAGGTATAAGGCTCAGCAGCTGCGCTTGGCGCAGCGGGTCATCGCGGTAAGTGTGATTAGGGGGTACCGTACGGTATAGTGGGCGGCAGCCACTGTCCTAGCCTATTTTTTGTTATCGCAGGGAAATGCTTTTTACGCATGTACCCAGGATCTCGGGTAAATCCTGACCCTATGTGGGAGTCGCACCTGAGAGTGCCCTACCCGTAAACTAAACCACTGCGAGCGCCTTCAGCCACATTTTGAGGATCCCGGGTCTGTAGGCAACAGGATCACCTCAGCGACAGGCTGGCCCCGATGAAGGCCAGACTACTCCTCTTAAGGGGGGACTGCCCGGCCGCTACTAAGCAGTTCCCACGACGTCGTGTCATACTGGGCCCAGGTTCCCACCCTGAACCCGACACGAGCACAGGGGCGTTACTGGAGGATTGGAGCATTAAGTAGTGCCTCCTGCGCACCCCCGTTCGTCGCCCACGGGGGTAGGCCTCGTCGGCGGCCTCCTCTCACCTCCTCTCCTGGGACACTTCTGGGACCTCCAGGACTCGTCATCACCGAGCATCGCGGTGATGACACTTGGGAGAGACAAGCCCCCTCCGATGACCGATGTCAGACGATGCCGCCCATCTCGGGCATACCTCAAGGGTGTGCTGGGCCGAGTCCACTGCCGCGCCACAATTATGACACACTGTCAACGGCTCCCTGCGGGCCATCCGGCACAGGTACTCACCATAGCAACCATGCCCGGTGAGCACCTGTTTCAGACGGAAGGTGAGGGGTTTGCGCTTACGGCGCATCCACCGCCCAAGGATCGAATGCAGAGCAACCATCAGGTTTTTTTCCATACGGCTGCCACACCAGGTCCTCCCTCCACCTCCACATTAACACCTCTTGCCCTAGTCGGCGAACCCGCAGGATCCCGTCCAGCGTAAGGCACTCACCGAGTGACCTCCTATCCGAGACATAGGAGTGCGTCTCGGCAAGAACCTCCGCTACGAGCTACCACGGGGGTCACCGGCCAGGGTAGTGGCTGTCACCCACGATACCGTACGGTACCACCGGATCACTCTTACCGCGATGGCCCTATTCCTCGCGGTAAGGTGACCCGCCCAGATGGGTGCACCGTACGTCACCATACTCTGGCAGACTCCGGAGAATAGCAGCCTGCAGGCGGCGCTGAGTTCTCCGAGGTTCGGGAAGAGTCTGCCCAGTGCACTCGTCGCCTTTACGACCTTCGGTCCCAACATTGAGAAATGTGCGCCGAAGGTCCACCCTCCGTCAAGGATGAGCCAGATATTTGATATGGGAGCTCATCCTGATCCTCACCCCTCCGACCTGGAGGATCAGCCCCTTGTGGGGGTCCCTTCCGCCAAGCCCCACAGAAGAGAAGGACTTCGGTCTTCTCAGGTCTGATCCGAAGCCCTAACCTCTCTATGCGTCTGATCACGAGGTCGATCCCGACCTCGGCTAGCCGCGCCGCCTTCTTATAGCATCGTCCCCAGGCATATACGTGGGTGTCATCCGCGTAGCATATGACACCCATCAGGGGAGGAGGTGGCTTCGCAGGACCCAGTCGTAGCCGATGTCCCACAGGATCGGCCCAAGAACCAATCCCTGAAACACCGCACCCGACTCGCCAGCACTACTACGGACCGGTTTTCACAGGCTACCCTTCTCTCGGAGAGGTACGCCTCCAACAGCCTCCTTAGATACAGGGGCACTCCGAAGAAATTCAGTGCCTCCCGTATCATACTGTGAGGGAGGCTGTTGAAGGCGTTCGTGATGTCCAAGGACAAAACCATGACCTCTCGTTTGTGTTGTGTGTGCCTCACCCATAACCGCCCGAAGGCGATTAAGGGCGTCGACGGTCGACCGGTGTGCTCGGGAACCAAATTGGAACTCTGAGAGTCCCGGTCCCGGGCCCTCCTGCAGGTGCTGAGTGAGCCGGGAGGCCACTATTCTCTCCAAAGCCTTTCCAGCTTCGCTCAGCAGCACCACCGGTCGCACCGCCGAAGCCAAGTCCGGGGTCTCCCCTACTTTTGGAAGCAGGCAGAGCCGACCCTCCTTCCAGAACCGCAGGCAGCGGTCGAACAGCTCCCGAAGGCTATCGCCGAGGTACATGAGAGAGATCACGAGGACCCTCCCGTGCACCCCGTCTGGACCCGGCGCCCTCTTCTTACCCTGGAGGCGGGATAGAACCGCCTCCATTTCAGCTTCCGTGACAGGTGGCGGAACACCCTCCTTGTCCGGCGTCTGCCGAGCCATCCTGGGGGGCATTTAGCCCACGGGTGTGTCGGTGAAGAGTTCCCCGACGAACCTCCCCAGTTGGTCCGACTGGACCGTTTCGTTGATTGGGGCCGACTGTATAAATGAGCGCTGAACAAGCTCCGCGCCCATTTATACGGTCAGCCTTAGGGGTCTCCGTTGAAACCCTCCACCAGCTCCAGCCAGGGCTCCTCCTTAGCTCGGCAAATGGCCTGCTGCAAGATCTTAGCGCTTCTCCACGTAGACCCTGCGCAGCCTGTCGTCCCTGTCGACATTCTAGGGGCGTCTCCGCCTACTCCGGGTGTACAGCCTCCTTGCACCGTTGCAGGCGGCTCAGAGACCTGCAATCTCGGCCGACCACCAGTAGAGCGCCCGCCGCGGGATTGGACGTCTTGTGGGCTGCATGGCCGCTCTGCAAACCGCGGTTAACGCGGCGCAGAGCCAGTCATCCACCCCTAGCTCCGACAGAGCTACTGCCCTAGCCTACTGCCTAGCCAGGTGACCTCCCGTGGGGACTTGTGGCGGAGGTCCTTGCCGAAACGCACTCCTATGTCTTGGATAGGAGGTCTCTTGGTGAGAGCCTTACGTTGGATGGGATCCTGCGGGTTCGCCGGCTTGGGCAAGAGATTCATTGAACAATATAAAAATGACAGATTCAAAATTCAAATGTAATACTTATTTTGATATTTTTAGCTGTAACAATATTTATGGCCAGACTAACTCTAGCATTTACTAATTAATGTGAGTGAATGAAGGGTTGTTTGATAAACGATGCATGTTTTTAAAAATCGGAAGCGTCGACAGATGGCTTCGCGAACCACCGGTTAAGAACCACTGGGCTACAGGTTGATAATGAATGAAAATGAAAGAATATCGAACATACATCCATACATTCAATTCATCGATACGATTCAATGATCTTCTATATTTGAAGAGATTATATCCACTGAGTTTGTTTCTTCTCAGTGGGCTAGCCTTGGAATCTGTGATAGACTCAATTGACGTTCAAAAAGATACTGTATTGGTACTATTATGAATTTAAAAAAAAAAAATTTGAATTTTGATCGTCATCTCAGTCGATAGACTGGACACATGCCTCCATCTCTTTAACCTCAGTCCCGTGCCTATCCGGCGACCTTCCAAGATCCTCACCAGATAGTCGGTCCATCTTGGCTTTCCCACGCTCATCTTCCGGTACACGCTATGGTATGATTTTGGTACATGAGTAGAATTACCGTTACGCGTACTAGGTATGTGGAACTCGGCTCAGATTCGATCCGCGACTTAATCGATTCATTATCATCATCATCATCAGCCTTTATCCGTCGACTGCTGAATATGGAGCTCTTTCAATGAACGTCAAGACGACCGATCCTTTGCCACTCGCATCCAACAGTCAACAAGCACGGAGGTCTTCTTATCGGGTTAATGGTCGACCAAGCGGCCTCCCCTCTATACCGCAGAGTTTGAAGATTAGTCTTCAAAGAATGCTTTTTCCCAGTTGACAAACGTAAATTTACGACTTGTCCGAAAGTTTGCCGTTCAACGTGCTATGGAGCGTGCCAAAGATATTTTAATATTTCTATGGAGCGTGCAATTATGGTGCTTTTTTTCGGATGGATCTATGCTAACGGCCCGAAGGCCCTAATGCTACATCGGATTAGTGTGAGCCCATTTCGCTCACTTTTGGTTTGTAAAAGTGGGGGCTTGGCCCCCGCCAACCGTGCAGTCTTCAACCACACGGACGGCCTCCTGGCGTCGGGTTGGTATTATGGTGCTATGCTGAGTGTTTCTTTGGCAGATACGATACGAATACGTCAAAGAACTTAATCGATTTGTACAATTTAATCTTTATGCTCAAGAGGACGAATTATTGTTACATTACAGTCGTTGTCTGTATTAGTATAATAAAGCTGAAGAATAAGATTATTTGAATACGCTTAACTCCGAAACCAATCGGATATGCAAATTCTTTTTTTTTGTCAACTCAATTGCTAAGATACATCTTTTACATTTTGGGTGGGTGAAACCACGAGTAGTATAGTTAGTAGTTTTCAATATTCAATAAACGTCAAGACGGCCCAGCCATTGAATATAAAGTGGAAATATCACGGGGATCATTATACCATTTTTCTTTTTTTTACTTAAACCGCTGTATATGCCGTAATCAGCTCCTACTTGCAAATGCATGTTATTAGTTACATAAATCTTTCATTTCGCTCTACAAATGTAATCTGTATTATTTACATAACATCCTCTCAGGAATTGTGTTTTACTAGGTAATTAACTATATTGAGTTTAAAATAGATTGGATTTTACCAGTGGAAGGGATGCCCTTCGTCACGCGCGGTTGGCTGCATGGGTTCCACCACTACCAATGACCATTAATATGGTATAAAGGCAGGACAGACAGTGCAATTATTGACACCTTTTTTAAACCTATTTTGGTGAACTTTCATTTGCATTGACTCATAAACTTGGATCTGTCAATGGTTCAAAAAAAAAACCATGGTTTGACAGATCCAAGTAAAAATATTATATTGTAAGAGGTAGTGCCATGCTGTTTTGCAGCCGAATTGGACCAGCACGACCGAGGTGGTACCTCTCGCTCACATAACAGTTCATAACACCGGCTTCAAGTGACAAGCTTTGCTGTCGCATTTCGTGCGGTTAGTGAGTTTCCGGTGGCCCTTAGGAGAGGGGGGCTATATCGTCCTCCTTTTCCCTAGAAAAGGAGTACAACGCATCTGCATAACCTCTGGATGTGTATGGGCGTCGATAGTCACCAAAAGGCTTCGACTTTTCTTTGCCCTCCTATGATATAAAAAAAAAATATAAAAAAAAAGTTATATGACAAACGCTCGGTGTTACCAATAACTCTCATCGTAGGTATCTACTAACTGTCGAGTTAAAGTTAGATCCTACTTTGTGTTACAAAATATTGGTACCTACTCATTTCAATGCCAAACAGAAACTTAAAATAAATTTAACCGCAATAGCGTTTTCCTCGTGACGTCGTAGGTTTAGACGGGCGCAATAACAAAGTTACTAAATTAAATTATTCTTGAAATCTTATTGCGGCATTTTTATAGTTGCCATGCAACTAGATTCTGCAAAGAAACGTTGAGCGAAACCACAGCGAGTGAACAGTGAACACGGCAAAGTGAACGCGGCGCCATCGCGCCAGTCGTGTTGTAGAGGGAGGAGAGAACAGAACGCTTGCGCGACAGTCCGTACGCCGCGCGCGCATACCAAAACTTCGCCGTTTATCAAATCTTGTCTAATTTGAATAAAAAGTGTTATAGACGGAACCTGTGCTCAGTGATTGTGTACTTTTGTGTTGCCTTACTATCTGACACAAATAACGTGTAACGGTGTGATCTGACGATCTGTAGACCTGATTATTTCAGTGCAGTGTATCAAAAACTAGTGTGCCGGAATATTAACGGAATTGCCTAAGAGAAGGTAAGAACGGATGTTTACAGTTATGCATATTGTATAACTTGGGAGAAAGCATTCTCTTAACTTTATTATCTGTATTAAGAATTGCGAACTCGGTCCGCGAGTTGTAATAAAATTTACAAGCTCGTCATGAAAGTCGCGATATTAATTAAGTTTGTTCGTTGCGTGTATCAGAAAATCTTAATTAAATCAATAGAAATGTATAAATTATTCATTATATTATGTCTTTATTTATTTACTTATCGCATATATATAAAATGTCTGAGAAACCGTTTGTTTAACTGGTTTGCGCTTAGAATAAATAATACAAGAGAAATGTACTTGACTCTTGAGTCATCTTCACGGTTCTCCTTTACCTTTGTTGTTGTTGTGTTTATAATATTAAAAGTCTGAGGTCCATTTTCCTGGATGAAATATGCCTAGGTGCAGATAGCGGCTTCTTTTTCAGAATATTTCACACTATTCTGCTATCACGTATATTTGAATACATAAAATACAATAAGTTCGACTTTAAAAATTCATTTTCCGTTCGGAAATATAAAGTTATATTTTATAAAAGGAGAAATAGAAATACCCACATTTTGAAAACAATTTTTAACGCTTCTTGGGAAGTCTAGGTTATGGAATCATCATCAGCTGGAGTCATTCCTTTTAAAGCATAGGTAAACGGCAATAAATAAACGTCAGCTGTTCTGGCATTTTTCCAGAGAGGATGGTGAATGGAGACAAGTTATCGATGTTTTATTCTAGTAAATCGACAATCCGTTTGTCCTTCTACGGTTAGATTAATTATTTAAATGCTTTTACGTTTATAAATGTATATTTTTTTATTACAATCAGTACGTTTTTTTAAGTTAGTTGGATGGACGTGCCACCTGATGGTAAGTGGTCGACGTCGCCCATGAATAAAACTAGTTTACCTGGAACGAGCCCAGGCAACTCATCTATGTGTTGCCTATTCTGAGACATAAAGTGTCTCTGTGCCAGTAATTACACTGCCTGTCTTGCCCTTCTCCCCGAAACACAGCAAAGGTGTTTCACGATAAAAGGTGCGCTACCCCTTTTATTTTGAATGCATTATTATCTATACATCTATACAAACAAATAAAATTGGAGTGTCTGTTTGTAATATTAACATGCATATGGATGTATAGGTACACGGTAGGTAGGTACTTATATCAAATTAGCATTGTTTTAAATTTATCTGTCTGTCTGTTTGTTCCGGCTAATCTCTAAAACGGCTGGGCCGGTTTTGTTGGGACTTTCACTGGAAGATAGCTGATGTAATAGGTATAAGGAGTAACTTAGGCTATAAAAATAATGATCATCAATCCGGGCACGGCCGTAAATCTAAATTAACGCGGGCGAAGCTGCGGACAACAAACAGCCCAGTACCTACGTAATAAAATTTTATTACAACTAAAATTTTAAATTTTGAAAATTGAACAGTTGTTCCATTTTCAAAATTTCAAATCGTCTATATAAAGAATAACTTGTTTCTAAATGGTGGCAATTGGCGTTAGGTATAAAAAGTTCAGGGCTAACTTGCTGATTCTGGCTAACGTACTTTTGCTGGGAATACAGTGAACTTTACGTGCCGTGAACGTTTCTTGTACTCACGCACGCACGTTATACATATGAGTTGCAAATCAATCAAATAAGTAGGCATTTCCATGTTAGCAGCATTCTTAATTTTAGTTTAGCTTTACCAGTTTTTGGTTTAGGAGTTTAAGCAGACTTAAACTAACACAAATCCACAGGTCAAATAATATATTACATCCTCCTTACCGAAATCTTAATAGAATTTAGATCATAGTACCTACCCTGTAACCGGAAAAGTTCTCGCAATCTTACCATGGGTTATTTTTTAACATGGTTATAAGTAGGTACCTAACACACAAGATTTAGAGAAATTTTGACTTACTTATATATATCTTAATTTATTTGTTACTAGCTGTTGCCCGCAGCTTCGCCCGCGTTAACTTAGATTTACGGTCGTAGGTACGCGGATTGATGATGATTATTTTATAGCCTAAGTTACTCCTTATAACATCAGCATCAAAATTGGCCAAGCCGTTTCAGAGATTAGTCGGAACACACAGACAGACAGACAGACAAAAATTGTAAAAAGGCAATTTTGGTATATTTACCCTGTATACATATATATGAATTCAATAAAAAGGTATTTTAATTGTAATATTAAAATATCTTTTTATTTGATTATTATTATTATTATTAAATAAACTATAGATATGTATTTAATTTATATTAGACAGCCTGAATTTCTGCTAATCGACTGACCTTATAAAGCTCGTGGTTTTCTTGAAGTATAATTTGACTCAATTAACCTGAGACCTGGTAAATAGTTGACACGTAAATGCAACCGGTGATAATTCAATAATTACATTTTAATATACTTGAGGTTACGATAATGCCCTTAGAAAGTAGGTGCCTACATTGGTAATTTGAAAACTATTTTCTTGTACTAAACTGAGGTGTAAGACATTGCTGACTTGTGTTAAAGTTTCAAGAAGAAACCTGCTAAGTGCGAACATGATTCGCCGGGCACAGACAACCAATGTGCTAGGCTTTATCCGTCGCCCCCACCATGGTTCAGGCCTTGTCGTGGCGGTGGGGCTCAGTAGCCTAGGGTGAGCGGTGCACCTTGGGTGGAGCTAATTGGGCCGAGGGGGCTCTTTGTACCCCTCTTATAAGAAGAGGGGACAGAAGAGCAGGGGGCAAGGGGTGAGGATGGGAACCTCACCACATTGTACTGTCCCGACGTTGGGAGGGGTTGTTCTGTGGTGCGGAACAACCCGTCTGTGGAGGTGGCGTCGGTCCCTTGCGGGACTGAATAGCCGTCGAGGTGCCCTGTTTGTTTACTAGATCCGGGGCACCTCTCCAAAGGCGGCATTGGTGGCACTCGTCGGGATTTAATGGGTAGAGCAGCGCAGCGAGTCCCACATACCCGCGTGGGGAGACCCACTCCCCCGCGGGATAGCTCCCCCGAGCCATCAAAAAAAAAAAGGCGTTATCTGTCACTCCGTCACCTATACAGATAAAATATGTCACACAGAATTTCATTACTTACTTATTTATTTCTTGACAAAAATTAGACAATTTTTTATCTATCGTCTCAATTTAATATTAATTCTACATCACACTAGATAGTAACGCTATATCTATTTTACTGTAAGACCAAGAAGATATCGGTAAAAATCATGTCGGTACCCACAATTTATAAATCTCAAATTTACGAAATTATAAATAATTCTAACAATGCTATTTTTATTTTTAAGTGTCAACAACATGTCAAATAAATGAAAAAAAAAAAAAAAACAACAGCTGTATATCTCTGGGCAAATGATAACCAAGATGGCGGATTCATTTGAACAAATAGAGCGTCAAATATTTGCAGTTGCAAATGTGCTGTTACTTTGCATCCAAGACAATATCACATTTCCATTAATCAAATATCTCTCTCACTGTCATTGTTTAGAAAGGGACGAGAGATGTACAAGCGTTTGTCTTTTTCACACAGGTTTAATGATTCGGCATATGAATAGTCAACCTTTTTCTCTTGTGCAATGTACATTTTTATATACAGGTGCTATAGGAAATATAAACGTTTAAACGTGAATAATTTTACTGAAATTAGATGAAAATACGACTTTATGGTCACCAAGATTGGGTAGCTTAGTGAAACTTTTCAATAAGTAGATCACACTTTAAAAAAACTACCCTCATTATTTTGAAACATTGTTTTTGGGAATCATTACACATAAAGGACAAAATAGTTTAAAACTAAATACTGCGATATAAAGTGATGAGACAAAATATAACCTCAAATTTTGTTACGCTTGTGTAAAACGTATCAAAATTAGCATTTTTGTTCACGGGTAGTGATGGCGAAAGAGGGGCATTGTAACCTTGAAGAGGCGTAGCCCACATAGCCGTAAACCGGAACATATTTTATGCAAAATATTAAAATAACACATTATGTAGACAATTAACATTAAAATATGACGTCACATTTCAAGGTTTTAAGTTAAATAACTATTAATCGGAATTGATGCTTAATTTAAACTTAGTTGATATTTGGTATTAGTAGTTTTAGGTAATCAAAATTCTTTTGAGCGTCATCTTTATAATCATTATAGGTACCTACCATATGATGAAACATAATATAACTACAAAAATATGATCCAAGGTAATACATTTTTATGTCTTTTTAATTATTCTCTATTATTAGTAGTGCTGCGTAGTTTCAAGTTGAATTTTAATTAAAAAGTAGATATTATATTGGTTTCTAATGTTTACGCGAATTTCACTCATTATAATAAAACAAATTTTACGTTTTTTATCGTGTAAAGAGGACTTATTAAAATATTGATTTAACATAGAGTAGTTTTGAATAACTTTGTAACGTTAGGACGTCTGACACCTCAGTCCTCCCATGACCATGGTTGCTGTAAAGTATCCGAAACGTCGGGCTTGTAGAAAACTTAATAAACCGCGAAATTTGTTTCATTATAATATATTATAGTAGATAACTTACATTATATATTACTTTATGTCGTGTAGGTAATATAATAATAATAATATCTATATGGACGCTTTCACACCACGTTAATTTGGTTCTGTGGTAAGTTCTCGAAGAACTTGTATTACGGGTACCAGACAACAGAAATATATTTAATATTTTTATACTATACATATAGGTATTTAAGATTTTTATTATATATGTAATACACATCCATGACCCAGGAACACAGAAAATATTTTTGAGCTTACCACTGAGCCACAGAGGTCGTCGTGGTTATACTACATTATTAAGTTCTCCCCACGTTGATACATAATATCAACGTGGGGAGAAATCTTTTTTTGATTTTAATATGGTAAGTAGGAATGTACTTCTAATATTATGAAGATACTGAAATAACTTCAGCTTTATAATATTTTTGAATCTTTATGGATTATAAATGTAGAGCTGATTAGTACTAACTTAAAACATACTTTTATATTCAGGTATATAAGTATTCGTAGGGTTGTCAACACAAAATTTTAAATTGTCATTACTCATCACATATCTCAACGCTTCAAATCAACAAAGTTTTAAAAATCGAAAATAATATCCACACTCGCTCCGCTCATTTAACATAGATTCGATGAGCTTAATTTACTTCCGTACGCAAAAAAGAGACTAAAGACAGGGGCGCCGCTAATGACCACAACACAAACGCATACGGCATAAGCCACGAAAGTATAAAATAAATCAGATAAATAAACTACGCAAGTAAACATGATTTTTCCCAATTCGCTAGATAAGTAGCATTACTATCGTTTCTGATAATTCAGAAGTATGAACACATAGTTCCGGAATAATTAGCAAAGAAAAAAAGGAACACTTTGCAATGAAAATCTATCAGGGAAATTTTTACTTATCGTGTTTTCTATTCGTCAGAATATTTGATGAAAATGACATACTAAAATTTCATTCACCTAGTTAATGCATAGAATATCGAAAGGTACACTGCAAAAAATTTGAAGGCCTCGTTTTAAATAGAGGACACAAGAACATACAAGAGGACATCACACATAGAGTCCATGTCATTTTTTAGTCAGAAACTCCAAAAAATCTGCACACGCCTTTTATATAAGTCTCGAAGACTATTTACATAGTGATCTCATCACATTAAATCTATTTTCGTTCAAAAGTAGAATGTCTGGTTATAAAATGAATACGAAATTGTATAATGAGTAGGTATCAACGATGAAAGCTTATAATGGCAAGACTCCTTCCTTCTTTATTGATATTTAAGTTGCTCGTAACTTTATTAATGACTAGCTGTTGCCTGCAGCTTCGCCCGCGTTACTCAACTCCTATATATCACAGCGTGATATAGCCTATAGCCTTCCTCGATAAATGGGCTATCTAACACTGAAAGATTTTTTCAAATCGGACCAGTGGTTCCTGAGATTAGTGCGTTCAAACAAACAAACAAACTCTTCAGCTTTATAATATTAGTATAGATATCGGAATCTTTCTTTCATACAAGAGAATTATCTTTATCGGGTATATTATTAATTTATCAATAGGTATTGAATAAAAAAAATCGGTGAAGCCATTAAGTTTAATGATAAAAACTATAAATGACTTAATATGATATACGTATATATTATATAAAGGTACGACCTTTCTCAATCTGTAGTATGCATTTCCATCTGGAACTCAACAGTTACATAGCACCTAATATGGACTATTTTAAAGTCTAAAATGTGAAACGTTCTATAGTTTAAAACCTAAAACTGTAAAGTTTCAAAGCCAACAAACTTCAGCAGTTTTAACATATGGTATCTATATGCACTGACATTTTTATCAGCAGTAGGTAATAAAGAGGAAAATTTTGTATTTCTACTATTTTGGCATGTTTTACGATTTCAAAAATTCTTTTACCCATTATAATGAACGAACTGTTTACGGATTTTATCGCGGCTTATCAAATTTTCACAAGCCCGACGTTTCGGATACTTAATTTTAAAGAATCCATGATCAATGGAAGAACTTATGTCTTATTTTAATGAGTGATATTCACGTAAACATTAGAAAACAATTCTTTCACCGTTAGAATGCTACATTGTCCCTCATAGCACAGGCTTTAAAAATAATCATTACCAGTCCGGATACAGTTATAAATAAAAGTTAAGAAGCTGCAGGCACTAGCTAGTATATTATAAACAATTTTTTACCATGTAATTTGTGGTTGCCTGTCAAGACGAGCGTTATTTTCTAATGTAACACTTCCCTATTAAATCGTACGCAATACAACCTTAATGAAACTTTAAGTGCTTTAGCTAATGTGACCGTGGTATGACCGATGACCGATGGCGTAACTGAAAATCATTGCGATGATAAACAGCATGTTAAAATTGAATTGCGAGTAACTTGAAGTTAGGTGCGAATGACGTTGCTAAGTATATTCAAAAGGCATACTTAACTCCGTAATGTAGCCGATTTGGGACGGCACGATCGGAGTACCTCTCGCTCACATAACATTGGCGCCAAGTGACAGCACTACTGTCGCGTTTCGTGCGATTTGTGAGTGTCCGGTGGCCCATTGGGGGGATAGGGAAAAGGAGGGCAAAACATCTGCATAATCTTTGGTTGTCCAGATGTTGTCGGTAGTTTAAAGCTCCTATGCTATAAAAAATCTCCAATGTTGTCAAGATAAATTGCTCCTACTATACATATGAAGAGAGAACATTAATCGCTTCATGCTGAAGTGAGTGCGTATGAATTTTTTTATTTTTTTCTAACTTCACTTTAATTTTTTAAATTTTTGTTGAATATTGGGTGCCTGCAACGTGAAATGTTGTAGATATAAGTATCCACAGACAGGTATAAGTCGCAATAAGGACATAATAGTATTATTATAAAAGAGTATAATATATTTATGCAATTTATTACGTGAGATTTATGTTTTACGTCTATTTTAATTTATATTTTATGAGCACAGATATAAATGTTATGAATAGAATGCATTTATTTCTTAAATATGTGAAATTAATTGTATAAACTCTTTGTGTGAAAAAATAACAAAGATAACTTTATGATTTAATATCAATTTACACATATTATGAAAGATAAAATACTTTCATAAAGAATTGGATACCTACTTAAAATTGTGTAAACTTGTAATACAATTGCTAAATTCTTGTAGTACCAAAGAGGTCGACCTCAACTTTTAAGGGCAATCGTGTCAACTGCTCAGATGACAGCTTCGCTTGCACGCCCACTCTAAAAATGCTTTGAGATTATAAATCTTTGCGACTTAAGTTTATAAAACGAATTGAAAAAAAAAAACCTTTTCTCAAAAATAGTCATATATTTTATATTTATAGTTATGATTATCGGTATGATGTTGCAACTGGAAAAATTCCCGTACCCTACATAAATCTAAAAAATAAAGGTACGTTTTCTGGATCTTGGCTTTTATTCGATAAAAATAGACCAGATGCTATGCTCCCCGCAGTGGAGATTGTCTACTATGCCTATCGTCATATTGCTAAATCGAACGATTTAAAAATATCATTCATTGGACGGAAATCCACAAATAGCGACATTTGGGAAATACTTAAACGTTTTAATTTTTTGACGCAGCCAAAAAATAGTGATACCCCTTTGAAAATATTTCTAAACGAAAAGTTGTCAGGGTTTAACATGGAGGACTTAAAAGACGTCCCTGAAGCTTAAAAAAAAATACCATCTTATTATATGGAGAAAGCTTTATTATTTCTAGAACAAATTATTGACTAGTAAAGTCCATCCGAAATAGTAAATGCTAATGACTGTTTTAGGTGTCAAGCGTCAATACTTTCTATATCTAAAAACTTTGTTAAACTATTTTGGACTACTTTTGTTGTAATATTTATTACCCCCCTAAATTGTACCCTACTATGTCCAAAACTATCATATCATGTTTGATGAGGTACTTTGTACTACATTTTTATAATAACTTCACTTTTAGAAATGGCTACAGATGAAATATTTATAACAATTAATATCGACCACCGACAATTTTTCTGAAATTATCTAATTCTCATAATAATTTTGTTTCTAATTTTTCTTCTAAGTTTTTTAGTTTTTTTTAAATTTTAACTATCATTATATCTATCCAGTAGTCACATTTTGCTTACAAAAACATTTACGGCGCTTTCGCTATTAATATGAGGAGAAAATTGAATGACGTGACGTTTCTGATCTCGCCAGTCGCCGTAATGGAGCCCATGCAACTGGTTTTAGACCTCTAATAGGCTTGAGTGGGAGTGAGTCACTTTACTAAAACCTTAAACAATAATATTTACTTTTAGATGATGTTAAATGAGATACAAAATGGGTTTGGAGGATAGATGTTTATAAAGCATACAATGACATCGAGCATTTAACGGGATAGAGTATAGATTGAGCCATAAAATTAAGAAACTGGTCTGTGATTTGTCACTGACGTAATAGCAATTCAAGCAACTGCTGCTTATCTGCCAATCATCCATTAATCGGCCATCAGTCGGCCAATCAGAGCGCAGAACCGGCGCAGCATCGCGGCACAAATTTGGCGGAATTTGTTTTCTTACAAAACACAAAACATTCCGTTCTATTCGGGTTATATGTTTGATACATACCGGCAACCTAGTTATTAAACTTTCTTGAAGGGTGCTAGGAAATGGGAATAATACTGATATTATAAAAATCCATACAATCCATATTTATGAACGCCAAATTATCTTGTTCTGTCTATATTCCTGTTTAATACTTCTCCACACTAAACCGCTGATCGGTTCTCGATATTTGGCAAAAATCTTTGCAAAAATTTGGTTGCTGTAAATATTTTCGCTGGGTGGTTAACTCTAATTTCGACAAAACTGTGGGATGTAGCTAGTACATAATATAACTACATAATATGAAACAAAGTCCTCCGCCGTGTCTGTATGTCCGTTCGCAATGAACTTAAAAACTGCTGTACAGATTTTCATAGGGTTTTCATCCGTGGATTCAGTGTTTCTTGAGAAAGGTTTTGTCAAGGTTTTGTATTGGTTGTATAATATAAAGACTTATTGCACCCGTGCAAAACCGGGGCGAGCAGCTAATTTATTATAATATAGAAATTATACATACGTTTATACACCTGACTAGAAAAATAAAAATCCTCGCCATATTGCGGAAAATTTCGGAACTAATTTCTGTATGGACGATAGTATGTGTTGACGTAAAAAAGATACAGTGGTGACACCACGCAGGGTTTATATATTTCTGGTCACACATTTATTGATGATCTCAGTCTAGACATAAAATATATGCTAATTACCTACAACCTGCCATTAAATATGTTTCATCTTAATATATATATATATATATATATATATATATATATATATATTTCTTGTGTGCGTGTGTATGTCACTGAACTCCTCCTAGACGGTTGGACCGATTTTAAATGAAATTTTTTGTGTGAGTCAAGGGGATTCAAGGATGGTTTAGATTCACAAAAGAAAATGTACAGGACAACGTCTGTCGGTGCCACTAGTATCTTTATATAAATTTTATATTGTTTAGAACAAAATATCAAGTTGCTGTTTATTGTTAATATTGCAACCTCGTCTCCAGTGTCAATAACAGAATGTTTGCATGTTTTTACTGAACATATAAACTGTCTTAGGTTAAACAAAATAATAAACGTTATACAACGAAAGAAGAAAGAAAGAAAGAAAAATATTTTATTATCCACAACAAAGATAAAAACATAATGTATGTAATATGTATGTTATAGTTTACACATTTTTCTAATCTTTACACGAATAAACCTCTTTTATAACTTTTTATAGATTCTATCAGTGTTAATATTTTTACATTCTCGACGTTTCGTATACAGTATCCGTAGTGGAATCGAGCAAATATGAAGTTAGTAGTTTTTTTTAAATGTTAGAGCTAATGCGTATTGTAGACACTCTAAGTATTTAAAAAAATCCAAGAAGATTTTGCAAATCATGTTTTATAACATTGATACAATAAAACTTCAATTAACAGAACTATAATAACATGCTTATTAGCTATATGTGTAAGTATTCATAGAATAAATATGAATATTAATGTTCATATGACTATATTATTATATTATAAAATATTTCATAATTACATTAATAATATAAATTATACAATTAATGTAATCTTTAGTTTTATATAATTTAGTTGCTGCTGTTTTTGTTTATTTAAAGTACCTATATAACGGTGGCAGTTGGCTGGTCACACACTCAGGAGAACGGATGGCCGATGGGCCAATAAGGTTCAAAAGTGGGCGCGTTCAGGTAGACGAAATGTTGGTCGGCCATTAAGCAGGTGGGAATACGATCCTCACCATGGTTCAGGCCTTGACGTGGCGGTGGGGCTCAGTAGCCTAGGGTGAGCCCAGCACCTTGTACCCTCTTATAAGAAGAGGGGACAAAAGAGCAGGGGGCAAGGGGTGAAGGGTGGGAACCTCACCCCATTGTACTGTCCCGACGTTAGGAGGGGTTGTTCTGTGGTGCGGGACAACCCCTCGACTAGCCGTCGAGGTGCCCTGTTAGCTTAACAGATCCGGGGCACCTCACCAAGGCGGCACTGGTGGCACTCGCTGGGTTTTAGTGGGTAGAGCCATTTACCATCTTTCGGGCGCAGCAAGTCCCACATACACACCTGGGGAGACCCACTAACAGGCGGGATGCCTCTGAGAATTTCCCGGCGTAAAAGAAAAAAAAAATACGATCTCCGTGCGGTGGCCGGTCCCTGTTGGATGCGAGTGGCAAGGGATCAGCCGTCTTGTCGTTCATTGAGCGAGGCCTATGTTCAGCAGTGACCGGATAGAGGCTGATGATGATGATATAACGGTTCTATTGGAAGGCATGTATAAAAAGGATATCCTTTTGCGTAGGTCAGATTGTTCATTCTATTAGTGCAACGATTTTAAAGTGTTTCGGACGACGGATAGACACCGAGATCTATTGTTAAGGTGGTAATTGATGGACAAACCTGGGCTTGACCTGTCCCAGTTTTAATGTCCTTCATTACAGGTCTTGTCTGTCCAATTCCTATGAGGAAGATCTATCTTCAGCAGATATATTATTTGGATAGACAAGGCCACCAGATAGTAAGGGAACGTACTTTTTAATATAATAAGGTATTTACTTTTTAAAATATGTATCGTATTGTTTAACCCCTCTCCCCCCTTGGTGACCACTCGTATTATTTGCTAAGACCCCCGCGAGTTTTCACGTAGACATTCAGAAGTATGGTTTAAATAGTTTTTGCAAACAGAAAGTTAAAAAAAAAATATTTCGGCTCACATTTTTTCATTCAAATATGGCGCTTTTTAAACTCTATATTTGAATATATCTCGAAAAATAGTGAAGTTCTTCTAGAGATTATAGACTACCTGACAAAAACCTAAGGGCCCTGCCCCTGTCACCAAGCTCTGTCTGTGACTGTGTCTGCTCTGGTGTCTTTAAAAATATCACATTTTTAAAGACACCCTCTCCCCCTGAACGTGTCACGTGTACCTATGGGCACATTCTCTAAGTGGTCATGGATGATCATGAGCATCCATGACCACCAATTAACCTGGCACCAGCTACGGCAATTGACGCCTATCTGTGACTAAGATGGCGAGTCTCGATAATTACACTATTATTACGCCTATTCTGCTCTTTTCCAAATACAGAGAGTTGTGTTTGGAAGAAGTGTGGTTCTACATACTATGCGTTACAATTGAGAATAGGACGGACTTAGCGCCATATTGTGACGTCATAGCTGTCAATTCATACCATTTAGGTAGGGTGGACAAAAAAACTTTCTATTAATTAAATTTATTTACAGAGATTAAGTGAAAAAAACAATCTATCAGAATGTAGCTCTTTAATTCCGCTCATCTCTGCATTTCTGTCCGAGTGCGCGTCGGATACGTGTTAACGTGTTTTTATTTATCCCCGTAGCTAAATGAATTCGCTTGGTCACTTTACTTGAATTTTGCAGTGTTTGCAAAATGGTAGCGTACATTTCACGAGTCAAACTTATATTTCCTTGAGGTCCTCACGACGAAGCACACTAATAACGGCAAGATGGCGACCAGCGTCCTTATTATAAATTAATAATTTTGGCATGGCTCCAGGGCCTTTGGGGCAACAATTAAATAAAAAAATGTTATTGTATGGTTTTAAGAACGAATTATGACTTCAAATTTTTAAATAATTTACGACTATTGAACGTTTTTATTTAAATTCGATTAAATACTGTTAATTATGCAAATTAGTTTTTGTGCAAACTGTACTTTTCAAGTGATATTTGACAGATAGAGGTCATTGACGTTACTATTCTTATACTTATGTAGATTCGCGCGACACAGCAAATCTCTTCCATTGCGTTTTGAAATCACAAGACAATAAAATCCTACTCCATTTAACTTCAACATAAGTTAGCGTTCTATAAAGTATCAAATTTTTATGTCATACTACATTTTCGTACAATAATCAAATAACTTCTCGAATACCAACCGAAATATCTGTCACGACAAATTCGAATTTGATACTTTTGTCGCATGTCTACACAACATGCTAAACATGCTTATCGGTTATATAAAACACCCGGTACAATGATACCTTGGGCCGTAAAGACCCTACCTGATAACACATGCTTAGGGTCGTTTGTTTAGATAAGGTTTATTGGAATTAAGACGCTGGGTACATAATGTTATCGCTGGGGCTTGAATTAGAGGAAAATTGTATGTTTCTCGATCTCCAACTAGATACCAATCTTCGATACTGAGATTGTCTTTATTGACCAAGAATGTAAATGGACTATTTCAATGGAAATGTATTTTGTGGTTTGGGCTTCATTGAAAGTATAGACACTTTGAGGAAGATACGAAATAAGTTTACCGGTGGGAGGGAAGCGCTGTGCCGCGCTCCCGGCTGCATGGGTACCACCATCTTGCTTGTTTCTCCCGTGAAACAGCTCTGCTGTGTTTCGGAGAGAAGGTTAAGACAGGCAGTGTAATTACTGGCACTGAGACTTAATATCTTAATATGTCTCAGGATAGGCCACATATAAATGAGTTGCCTGGGCTCGTTCCAGATAAACTAGTTTATGTTCATGGGCGACGTCGACCACTTACCATCAGATGGTACGTTTGCCAGTTTGCCTATCCAACTAACATAAAAAAAACGTGTGGCACTCGGGGACTGCCGCGGTAAAGCTATTGCATAGCATTTTTTATCAACTTATGCAATTATAATAATTTAATTATGATCGCTCTCCTTTCTATTTAAGCTCCGTGACACACGCATAAAAATTTGACAACTATTATACTTATAATATTATGTCAATTCTTTTTCATTATTTACATTTTTTTAATCTAAACTACGCCATTATCCGAATATTGTGGATATATGTTGTCGATTCGAAAGATTTATTTAAATACGTTAATTTGAGAGGAGAACTTACCGTATCCCACACCTATATACTTTCTCACAAACAGCTGCTTACTTATTGGTCCGATTTCGGAGCAGCTCGTCTCTCGTCGGGTGTTAGGTTTTTTTCGTTACGGAATTTCTTGATTCGGTCGCCGCGCTCAAGGCCCGCGATAAAAGCTATGCAATAGCTTAATAAAAAAAAATGGTTTCGACAGGTCCATCTCAGCACATTTATAACGTCAGATAGACAATTATTATAATTATTAAAATAAGTTAAAAACAGCTAGTATTTTTCCACTACACGTGGATCTTCAAATACAATAGCTGTGTTTATTCTCAGAGGTGACTGATATTTTTTTCTTAAAACATTTTTGATATGTACATCATAAAATTTATGTAATTTTAATTGTAGTGAAGTATGTTATACTAGCAGCACCCCGGCTTCACCCGCGTACTTCCCATTTCCTTAGGAGTATAGGTACAGTAGCTAATCATAGGAACTCTATTTAAAATGAGATTAAATGTATACCGCGTGAATGAAAGCAAAATTATCAAAACTACTTAAGTCTCTAAGTTAAGTTAAATATTAATAGTTGGATAATTAATATTTAATACACATAAATAAGAAACAAATATGATGATAGAAATATGAGATTCTCCGTTACTGGTATTAGATAAATGGCCACCTTTTTTTTTTTTTTGTTCTGCAGCGGAAATTTGCAGACCTAACCGTAACTAGGACCGGTGTGGGTTTTAAACCTAGCCGTGTGTGGGGTTCGCACTTGGAGATGCCCAGATTACCCACTAAAACCGTTGCAAGTGCCCTCAGCCGCCTTTTATGAGAGTCCCGGATCATGCAGGCAACGCAGGACCCTCGGCGACAGGCTGGCCCCGGCGAAAAGGCCAGACTCCTCCTCTAAAGGGGGACTGCTCGGCTGTTCGTTTGCACGATACTCTTAGCATTCCCCGACGACGTCGTGTCTAGCTGGACCCAGGTTAAAACCCCATCCTGGGCCGCGCCGAGCGCCGAGCGCAGCTGGGCCCTTCTCCGCGCGGTAAGGCGATCCGTCAAATCGGAGCACCGTACGTCGCCATACTCCGGCAGACACCGGAGTATAGCTGCCTGCAGGCGGCGCTGGGTCCTCCGAGGTTCGGGAGGAGTCTGCCCATCGCACTCGTGAAGGCGGCGGCCTTCACGATCTTCGGACCCAATTGTTCGAAATGTGGACCGAAGGTCCATCCACTTCTTGAAGATTATTAAAAGAGTTAATGAGGATTGAATATTCCACACTCAAAATGTTCTATGTATAAACTATAAATGTAATAATTACTTAGCATTACCGATATTGGTGTTTATACTTTTAACTTCTTCTATTATTACCTATTATTCCTTCGCCATACTAATATAAAATCAACATTGCCAAGAATATTAATTTTATTCCACTCAGGAGTTGTTAACAAGCTTTCCGCCTTTTCTTAGAGTGTTAATAGAAATGAATCACTTGTTCATTCTTTGTTCTTTACAGACGAGCAATTATATAAAAGTGCTTGAAGTAATCTTTCGAAAAGATTAGTTCCACTGAGTTTGTTTCGCCGGTTCTTCCCCGTGGGCTAGCCTTGGAACCGGTGGTAGACTCAATTGATGTTCAAAAAGATACTGTATTGGTACTATTTTGAATAAAAAAAATTGATTTTGATTTTTCATTTCCAGTTCCTGTGGCAATATGGGGATAAAATATAGCCTATGTTGGTCGCTGATAATATAGCTTTCCATTGGTAAAACAATTTTCAAAATCGATTTAATGGTTTAGGCGTAACGTACAAGGAAACCAAATCACATTGGTGTTTATAATATTAGGTATTTAGGATGTGAAAGATTGTAAGAATGCTTTTTATTCCGCTTACGCGTGAATGGCTAAACGAATTCGCATAAGACTTTAGAGTTTAGACATTCATAGATTTGGATATAGGATACTTTTTATTTCGGTAATCGCTACTGTAAGCTATTTACAAAATTCTTTAGAATCGATTCCAGTTTTATAGCAACAATGTTCATATGTTCGTCATGGAAAGAATCGAATAAATGACAAATCAATATAACTCAAGAAACCCGCAAAAACAAATGGTTGAACTATATATAGTCTTGTGATATCGACTCACCGAACATGGCCATAACCGAGCCCTAATGGTATTTTTATTGCTAAATACTCTAATTATAACTCCTTATTGTTGATAGCCGGACTAACTTGTTTGAAAGATAAAAAGAGAACCGTATATTCAATTATATAATAGGTTTTTACAGTTTATACCTATGTACCACAAAGACACACTGATACCCGCGACTTATCTGTGCAGGATTAAATTTTGGACACACAATATCATTATAAATTATGTGTAAAAAAAAACCTATGTGTTATTCTGACGTATAAGCTGTATTATTGTAAAGTTTCATTAATATTCGTTCAGTAGTTTTTTGTGCAATAACAAACATCCATACATACAAATTTTCGCGTTTATAATTTTAGTAGGATGAATGTAAAACTGATAAAAATAAAAAAAAAGTCCATTATGAAAATAGTCTCGGCGTGAATTACAGTAAGATGTGGCGAATAAAACGTATATTAAATGCTCATTGGTACAAACTTTTACTCATATTTTCTGTCTCTAGCAGGACTGGAACCTGCGACCCTGCGTATATAACAAGACAAATGCTCTACGCTAGACGACCGTCAAAATATCCAAATTAAATTATATACATGTCACAATGCAGCATATAATATTAAACACATCCTCTCACAGTGGGGGTGCTATGAAGTATAGGACCACTGCTTACATTCAACATAGAAATTACCCGCACTTGGCGCGATTTGAACCCGCGATCGCGTGTTGCCTTTTTTTTTCTTTAACGCCGGGAGATGCTCTGTGGCATCTCGCGGGGGAGTGGGTCTCCCACGCGGGTATGTGGGACTCGCTGCGCCCGAAAGCTGGTAAGTGGACACAGCTCTACCCACTAAAACCGAGCGAGTGCCACCAATGCTTTTGGTGAGGTGCCCCGAATTTGTTGAGCTAACAGGGCACCTCGGCTAGTCAGTCCCTCAGGGGACCGACGCCACCTCGTCGTACAGACGTCGTGACAGCCATTGAACTAGTCAAGCGTTATATAAAGGAATGTCGTAATATTCGGAAACGTTTTCGTGACAACAATTACACCAAACATTGTCCTTGCATAAGACTATTATCTAATATTACATAGTTTAAACCAAAAATAATCGCATATTTTGTTTTATTTCGTAAACATTAACATATATTTGGCATTTTTGATACAGGTCAATTGGATGCAATCCGCTTTTATACGTCCAAGAAATGAGTAAATGTGAGAATTAATTTTACACTAGCTAAACTTAACATTGTCCTGCCACTAACAGTTTTATTGTGGGTTTAAACACTAACAGTACAGTCAAATTATCTTGACTACATGACCACAGCATGAGTGGCCGCCCAGAAACGAATTTTAGGCTAAAACAAGTTTCTGTGCGGTTATTGCTGTTAAAACAGCTTATATGCATATGAATTTCTATCGTCTCCATTTTTTAAGTAACAAATATACCTATACAAAGATTTACATGAATCTGAAGAAAGCGCTTACCGTTCGTAAGCGCTTTCTTCAGATAGAGAATATATATTTTAAATACTAAATGAGTACTACAGTTATCTATCTATCTATCATCATCGTCATCATGATAAACATATATTTAATACACAACTGAGTCTTCAAAACTTTAACCCAAAGACGATAGAAGCGGCAGAGGTTCTGCTATGTTATTAGAGGCGATAATGAGAATAATGTAAGATGTTATCTGTAAAATTATATTGCTTGCGGAAACAAAACAACATGTAAATAATAATTATGATGTTTCTTTGTTTACAACGCGTTAATAACCATGAAATTGTGTATTACATACGCTTGGTGATCTGTTTATGGACCTAAAGTGTACAAAACTATAAGACCATAGCCGTAAAAGATTTAATAATATCTTTATAAAATAATATCTATGGACGCTTTTACATGTCAATCTGGTCCCGTTCCCGTGGTAAGTTCTCGAAGAACTTGTATTACGGGTACCAGACAACGGAAGTATATAATATTTTTATACTATACATATATTTAAGATTTTTATTATACAATACGCATATTTAATACACATCCATGACCCAGGAACACAGTAAACTTTTTTGTTCCCAGGCGGGATTCGAAGTCGCTGGCTTGAGTGCCAACGGGCTAACCATTGAGCCACAAAGGTCGTCAAAACATGGGGAACGTCGATTGGTTACTATAAAATCTGTTGAAAACGAGATGTTTACGATGTTTCTGAGATTTATTAAAACGAGCTCCATATTTCGCCATTGTCTACGATTGTCTTTGGATATTGCATATCCCACATATACCCAGCTAAGCAGTCAAATAGTTTACACTAATTTCCAAATAAAGTCCTCTACATATATCGAATTTAATTAAAATCTGTTTTGAGGCTTTAGGCAATATAGTGTTATAAAATTTCCATTGCGTTTAACATCAACGAGGCCAAAGTCTACCACATCAGGCAAATACGAATATATTTAATTACATATATACAATTCTTCTGCGTATGTTACAGAACTCCTAAATGGCTGGGCGGATTATGATGATATTTTGTGTGTGTTCAAGTAGATTTGAGAATGATTTTCCGGACGACGTCGGGTCCGCTAATAATAATAAAATATTCATATATATTTAAAATGAATTCACACTATGTAAAGCGTGCATGAAAACAAATTAAAAGCCTATTTCGTTAGTGCTTCATTAAAACAATACTTTTAAATGCCAGGAAGAGGTACGTTGACATTTAAAAAGGGTATGCATGAACTATACTTTTACCTACAAAGGGTTCTTTGTGGGCACGAATATAGTTAATTACAAAAGAACTATCTTCGAGTCTTGTTCAGGGGTTAAGAAACTACTGGCAAACATAGAACAAGTCTTACATCCTATTTATGAAGCTAAATTATAGTATACTTTATTATTGTCCCTAAAAGATTTTTTCCACAACGATAAGATATGTTTAAAATTTAAATATTATGATTTACTTGATGTTTTTTTCACACCATTTGACCGAAAAAAATTCTTGTACAATAAATTAAAACATTACAATTTTTTACGGATTTTATCAGGGCTTTATAAGACTCGCGACATTTTGAAATAATCGCGTTAATATTCGTAAAAAGTTTTATTATGAGTGAAATTTTCCTCAACATGAAAACATGTGTACAATAAACTTAAAAAGTACCTACAAAAAATGATATATGATCTCATTATGATAAAAAATTTGTAAGAATATTGTAAAATAAACTTAAAAAACTCACACAAGCGAAAAATATGAATATGACATCAACAATTTCGATGTCTTGTGATATATTGAAAATGTCTTCTCCGGCGCTAAAGGTTACTTGACACTTTGTTTTGGGTAAAGTATCGATATGAGGATGTACAAGGCCAAAATCAACCGGTTTTGGAACATATTATAATATTTTAAATTTTTAACGATTATGGTGGAATTCATTTTCTAACGTTCCTCATTTGAATTTAAAAAACATTGAGTTCATTTCTAATTTTCACTAGCCATTAAAATATACCGATATCGAGATCTGAACGAATGTTCCTATTTCACACAAAGTGATACAAATTGCAGAATTTCTCACATCAAAATTATAAGCTGGCGTGGTGCGGAGTGGTGGGGGGAGTGATGATATTGATGTCCAGAACGAGGCATGTTCTGTCGGTGTCACCAATGTGGGAATGTGGGTGTGAGGCGTGAGCCCCAAAGGGAGATCTCCGACCGAGCGAGATGGTATGCTTGGTCAGACCGAAGCCCACTTGCTATTAATTCAGCTGTTGTATAGCAACGAGCTGTGGAACTTCGATAGCGTGATTCAGTAATGTGGCGCTGATTGGTCCGCCACAAGTTATAAACACTAGGTGAACAAACGTATCTTTCACTAATCCCTTATCTAACAAAATTCCTGTCAAGAAAGTTTGTAAGCACCACTACTGCTACGGTTTCAATCTATTTTATATTATACTAAATATAATAAATATCAATAGTTTGAATGCTCTAATCTTCGGATTTACCAATGGGTTTTGGAAAATTCTTATACATATTATAAGGTTTTCTTAAACTTTGGGGAGGGAGAGACCGCGGGAACAACTAGTACGTAGGTAAAGGTGAACCTGCATTTGTATGCTGCCCACTCGCGTCTACCCACATTAGGACACTTAAATTGGAGCGAGGATTTTTAAGCGATGAAATCTACAATCGATCAAATTGACCGAATATCTCTTATATGATGCTAAAAACTGTATAGATATTTATTTTAGATTCTATAAAATATGAAATTTTGTGAATGGTATTATAAAGCTTGAATAACATTCGATTGCGACAGGGCGCCATTTTGTTTACGATGTTTGACAAAATGTCGCCTTGTTAGGTAAAAGACTGAATGGAAGAAATCATCAATTTTGTCAAACCTCCATTATAATTGAATAAATTATAATAATCATGTTTTATAAGATGGACTCCATTAAAATTAAAATTTGAAGTAGAAACGTTAAATGTTGATAAATATTCAAAATTGGAAACTAGTTCATAAACGTGAACCGTTTCAAGGCTCCAGACACGGACCTGCTAGTCGTGTCGTATGTAGCCTCTACTTCATTAACGATTAAAACAACTTTCAAGTAATTAATATTTTGTAAACGTGAAGATATATTGAACAAATTGCATAATATGCGAAAGTACAGGTGGGTTAACCAAGATGCCATTCTACAATCGGAAACGCTAGTACAAAACTAATAAATGTATGGAAATCATATCTTACATCGATAAATCACGTGGTATTAAATGTAATTTCCATACATTTATTTGTTTTCTACTAGCGTTTACGATTGTAGATTGACATCTTGGCTAACTCACATGTCTTATGCCAAAATCTGATCCTTTTTTATTTGACGTGTTCAAGTTTACAAGCCTGTTATCAATGACATTTTTGATTTGATTTCTATATTTGGCTAGATTGATTTTATCATGATTAAGGAAATTAGCTATTAATCTATCGTCATCGTACAATGTAGCTGTAAATCTCAATGCGAAGCTGCAGGTTCTAGCTAGTTTTTATAAATGGTCTGGCTAAATGGCGCTTGTTTCTAGACTTATGTTAATACCAGTTGGATGTCCCATTGATGCATTCTAGGGCTCTTTTTATTACAAAAGTAGCTTATTCATTTCTGTGGCACAGTACATGTTTTATAAGTCCTTAAATATTCATTGATTGTATTGTGCAAGTACGTTTGTGTGTTTTTTGCATGAGTTTATATGCTTGCGCTTTTGCGCTTGGGCAAGCAGACAATGCAAAAGATGATATATAATACATTACTAATCTGATAGTATAGATCTTTGCTACAGAAAATAAAAGTAAACCTTTTTCCGAAAGTAAATTATGGACTCGTATTGAATTCTTTGCGAATATTGTTAACTAAAATATTTTTTGCGAACTTGTTAGATTTGCCTTCTGTATCTGATAATATTGTGCATGTATTTAACATGTAATTTTTGCCATAAAACCCCTGAGAATCCAGAATTTTCATAATATTAGTAAATTAGTGTGAAATTGTGCGAAACCTACCGGTTTCGAGTAAAAACATCTGGTGTTTTTGATCGGTCAGTGGAACCTCGGACCGACCTCGCCACAGCCTCGGCGACGCATTCACCAATGCTATTGGCTCAAATCTTTAAATATAAACTTTTTACACGATAATGTCGCAAAAAGTTTCTCTTTGTCTGACACTTAAGTTATCGATAAACATAATTAGGGAACCATTACTGTTTGTTCAGTTAATTGAAACGCCAAAGCAAAGTAAAGGAATTAAATACGCAAATTAGATACTAATTAGTAGTGTATGAATGGTAATTAATATAAACATCATTATCGAATCATCGATTTCCAGGACATTGAACTTGTATGGATCGATAGAATGATTATTGATATTGAATCGAAACTAAAGAAAGTAAAAAAAAGTAAAGAGAACCAAAAAGATATGATAATAGGAATTTAAAACATAACTAACATAACATTTCATCCATCCATCCCATTAAAAAGAACAATCATAAAATAGAATGAACGTAAAAGATATAAAAAGTGAAAACAAATCTTAAGCTCGCGTGACTGTACTGGCAAGTAAAAAACTGAATTTAACAATGAAAATGAAAACGTGGATAATGATCTGCATTGTATGTATAAATATGTGAATTACCTCGAAATTAAATACGTAAAAAAGTTGCGAAACATTTACTTATATCATAATAGGTAATGTTTCACACGCAGTACCTTAGAATACGCAGGGGTCCGCTTTCAACTGTTTAGTTTTACTTTCTTTCCGGATTTGAAGACCTTGCTTGGTAAATTGTGGTGACCTTGGTTGGAGTAATGCATATGTGTTTTAATAAAAACAATAGCATGTACCATTTGTGTATTTGATTATCCGAGCTTCTGAATATAATAGTATAGGCACAGGTGTTGGGCCATAGTTGCTAATGCGGGTTGGTGAACTTCACATTAAATTAAAAATAATTTAATTTAATATGACAATGTAGTAAGATGACTTAACCATTTATAATTTCATATTGTTTTCCTAAATTAAACTTAATTTATTATTGTTTTTTTTCGGAAGTACTAAATAGTAAATAGTCTAGAAATATATTTTTATAGTAAGTAAGAAAATATCACATATTACGCCAATTTTTATAATAAGATATTTTTTTACAATTCACTTTGAACGTTGGAACAATTCTTAGTCTTTTTAATGAACGTCATGACGATTATATTTTTGTCTAACAATGGACTAAAATTAGTTGATGAATATGCTAAAAATCATGAATTGTGTTTATCTGTTTGTTCAAATTGTAGATGAAATCATTCTAGCGTAAATTGCTGGTCATTCTATTTCCTGAAGTATTTATATATTTTTCTGGTTGGTCTGCTTTTTTAAGTTAGTTGGATAGGCAAACGGGCAGACGAGCCACATGATGGTAAGTGGTCAGCGTCGCCCATGAACATAAACAAGTTAACGTGAAACTTATAGCTCATTTTACATTTACGTGTTGCCTATCCTGAGATACCTATAAGATGTTGTCTCTGTGCCAGTAATTACGCTGCCTATCTTGCCCTTCTCTCCGAAACACAGTAAAGCTGTTTCGCGGGAGAGATAAGCAGGATGGTGGTACATGGGTACCACCGGGAGCGCGATACAGCACAACCTTTTAGAGAAACTTACTGGTTCAGAAATGTCAGAAATTTGTGGTAAAACATTGTCATTGACTTGCAGCAATGACAAAAAAATCTTGACATTTTAATCCTAAACATAAAATTATTAATTTAACAAAATAATGCTTTTGAAGTTTTGATAAACGTTCATAAACAACTAATAAGGAAATCGTAAGTTAATCAAAAAAAGTAATTACTTATTTTTGTAGTCGAATAAGTCAAAATTAATTAACGATTTTTCCTTGTCATCTCGTATGACCAGTAAGGTATAGTAAGATTTGGGTGCCTAATTTCTAGAAGCCAAAACTTTACCACCGCCTATGATTTTAAAAAAGAAAAGCGAGTAATTTCTTCTTCCAAATTACTCTACTTTGTAGGTAAGTAGAGTACAAAACATGTAGAGTAATGTTAAAAGTTTTAAGTCACATTTGCGGTCAGACAATTTGAAACGAGATAGTTTATTAGAATTGCTCGTGAATCTCGGAAGAGTATTTCTACTTGCACTAGTGTGCTGTGTGATAGGGCCTTATGATATCTTGTCAGTATGAGATCAATCTGTCAAAAAATAATTGGGTAAAATATCTGTTAACCTCTCTTTAATGATTAGTCTTTTGGAGATCTTTTGTTCTTTTGTAAGAGGTAGTGACATGCTGATTTGCAGCTGAATTGAGCCTGCTAGACCTGGGTGTTACTTCTTGCTCATATAACACCGGCGTAAAGCGACAGCTATGCTGCCGCGTTTAGTGCGGTTTGAGAGTTTCCGGTGGCCCATTTGGGGGATACGGGAAAAGGAGGACAACACATTTGCATAATCTTTGGTTGTGTAGATGAGTATGGGTGTCGATAGTCGCCAAAAGACTTCGACTACTCGTTTGCCCTCCGATGCTATAAAAAAGATCTTCCAGCATTTTTGGGACATGACGATTCCTTCTCTCAAAGGTCCCGTTAAAGATAATGTCAAGGATTATCACTTATTTTCTGTTTTATTGAACAAATACGACAACTATTATGAAATAAAATATGCATTAGTTAATAATAGTCCGGATGTTAGACATTAAAATAAAATCGGCATAACGTGTGATTTATTTGTAGAGAAACTAAGAATTTATAAGGAAATCGAGTTTCACAATCCTTGAAGTTGGATTTAATCTGCGTTGAATATGCACAGTTTCAGTTTTTGCATTCTTTTTTTCTGCGGAAGCATCTTCAGATAGATCTTTTGTTCTTGTTGTTACAATTATTACATGTACAAATTCCGTGTGACTTGTTGAGTGTGTGGAAAAGGGATTTATTATAGATATGATATAAATCCATGTAAAAGTAATACACGTTTACATTAATTTTTCTCGATTATTTTCTTCTTTTATTGACATCACGGCGTAACACTTAAGAGTTATTCAATGGAGTTTATTTTAAAACATAGAAAATTATCATATAATAGTTTACTTAAAGTGATTTTAAATTTTGTCGCCCGGTGCACTTCATCGACGGCGAACCTATGACATTCTTTGGTTCGTTCTTCTTATTAAACTGCATTTGCTGCTCCCCGCGCGGGGAAGACACGCCTATCGAGCTACGATTTATTTTCGATAGCGACTCAAAAGCCTTTTGTTTCTATCGCAAGACTGTCCTGTGACATTCTTTGGTTCGTTCTTCTTATTAAACTGCATTTGCTGCTCCCCGCGCGGGGAAGACACGCCTATCGAGCTACGATTTATTTTCGATAGCGCCTCAAAAGCCTTTTGTTTCTATCGCAAGACTGTCCTGTGATTGCTAACTTAATGTGGATGTTATTACGTTATTACCAATTTTTTCTCATCAATATCATTACTACAATAGTTATCTACGATAAGATGTCTCGATAGATGTGACATCGAGAGGTTTGTTTATTGTTTTCTAATGTTTACGCGAATTTCACTCATTATAATAAAACATTTTTTTATGGATTTTATCGCGGTTTATTAAGATTTTTACATTTGATAAACCACAAGTCCTCGCAAAAGAACACAGATTCCAACCAAGGATGATCCGTGAGGCTATTGAAATTAAAAAACATCCTAATTTCAATAGAGAAGATGGCTGGCTTCTACCACCTGCTTGGGATCCCATTATTAAAATTATCAAATCAAAATCCAAGCATAATATGTCACAGATTAAAGATACAGTTAGCACTTTCTGCGTAGATAGGACTGACCAAAATATTGATGTATCATAGGGTAGTTTCAAATAACTTTGTAATAATAGGACGTATGACACCTCAGTCCTCCCGTGACCATGGTTGCTGTAAAGTATCCGAAACGTCGGGCTTGTAAAAATCTTAATAAACCGCGATAAAATCCGTAAAAAATTGTTTTATTATAATGAGAGGTTTGTTGTTGATATGCAGGCACCTTAATCATAACAATGACGGCATAAATTCAAGGCTATAATCGCTATGGACATTACCATATTCTAATCTGGGTCAGATTTGGTGACTAAGAGAGTGATGCAACGTATACCCTACGGCCACTGTACTACTGCTGTAAATTAAAATAACACAATACGAGCAATTTAAGTCGGAACAAGGACTATCTTTTCTATAAAGGCACAGGGGCTTAGGCCTAAGGCCCGTGAGGATGGGGTCACGGGGCCGCAACATACGAAGAGGTGTTGTTCCAGTAGTATAATTAATATTTATTGGTAGTGAACGACGATGGTTTAGTGGGTATGGGCTCGGCCTCTTGAGTGGGAGGTCCGATCCTGACCCCTGATGCCTGTAAATGGATTTTTCTAAATTTCTACGTGCACCTGTACACGAGACCATGGCTTGCTGCATGGCACCGCTGAGGGAAACATCGTCAGGAAACTTGTTTCCTGACATGCCTGATGAGATTAAAAGTCTTTGAAGGTGTGTGAAGTTCACCAGCCCGCATTGGGCCAGCGCATCGGTGAACTATGGCCCAACACCCTCCTCGCCTTATGAGGAGAAGACCAGTACCCAGCAGTAGGACATATATAAGGGTTAATATTATTCATTGGACATAAAGACCAGCAGCATACTTATATGTTTAAATTTTAACTGTTAATAGCAAACATTAAACCATACCATCATTATTCTCTTTCCTTTCTTACCAAAAGAGCCCCTTTGGCGTGCAAGGGTCTAAGCAAGGCATCAGATAGCCCTGTTTGAAAAAACTGATGTTTAATAAGTGACGCCATGACGTATATTTGTTTGTTAAATGCTTTTCTTTCGCACACATCTACACAACGTTTACATTCCATACACACATATAAAACCATACTTTCTTACACGCATCTAACATCGTAATTTTCACTTTTCTTCTCACAAGTGTATATCTATTGTTTTACAAGAACTTCGTTTTAGTCTTACTATTATTGACATCGGTGTTGTGGTCAGAAATCTTGGGATCCAATCCGCGAAGAACTGATTGGTACCAAAAAAATGTGGTGTATTCTTAAATTGAATTTATCTAGTAAAAAACCACATACGGGACTAGGTTATCGTAGTGTGATTATTCACAAATTCATTGACCATGATCGTCATGATTATCAGTCATCATTATCATTCCCGTCACATCTAGTTCATACACATGTCATAATGGTCAAAATTGTGGTTTCAAAGCGCTGTGAATTGGACACTGGACGACCATTGTATGAGACAATGGTCAAAATGACTTGCGCGGCGGAATCTCAATGGGTTTCGAAAGTGACCGCGGTTTGGAAATTGTATACGTGATGCGCTACATACCGTGTTTGCTGCATCTGCTCATTTAGTGCTTTAAATTCCTGCTTCTGAAATAAATGTATAGGAGATTTCCACCTATATAGACTCATCCTGAGAGACTTGGAATTTGGAAGGAATATTCCTTTCGCCTTTTTTCTTTAACGCCTGGAAATGCTCTGAGGCATCCCGTGGGGGAGTGGGTCTCCCCACGCGGGTATGTGGGACTCGCTGCGCCCGACAGCTGGTAAATGGAGGCAGCTCTACCCACTAAAACCCGACGAGTGCCACCAATGCCTTTGGTGAGGTGCCTCGGATCTAGAAAACAAACAGGGCACCTCGACGGCTAGTCAGTCCCACAAGGGACCGACGCCACCTACACAGAGGGGTTGTCCCGCAACACAGAACAACCCTTCCCAACGTCAGGACAGTACAATGGGGTGAGGTTCCCATCCTCACCCCTTGCCCCCTGCTCTTCTGTCCCCTCTTCTTATAAGAGGGGTACAAAGTGCCCCCTCGGCCCAATTAGCTTCGCCCAAGGTGCACCGCTCACCCTAGGTTACTGAGCCCCACCGCCACGACAAGGCCTGAACCATGGTGGGGATATTCCTTTCGCCTAGTTGAAGTCAGCTAAGATCCGATACGATCGAAACTTGGCCAGAATTCTACTAATATTATAAACGCGAATGTATGGATGTATGTTTGTTGCTTCTTTGCGCAAAAACTACTGAATGGATTTTAATAAAACTTTACAATAAAATAGCTTATACTTCAGAATAACATATAGGCTATAATTTATCCATGTACTCCCACGGGAATGGGAAGTACTTACGCGGGTGAAACCGCGAGGCGCTGCTAGTATTCTTATACATATAAATCGACTTGGTGTTATGTTTATGAAAAAGGCGGATTGTCATGATAATGATGGTGGTGATGATGATGACGACTATGATGATGATGATAATGATAAGTAGTATTAACGTGACGATGGTGATGACAAGACAAACGAAAGTCATTAAGTGAGAACATAGCGATTGGTAAAATAATTTTCAATCGATACATTTTTTTATGTCATAGGGAAGCAACCGAGCAATCGGGGCCTTATGGTGACTACTGACGCCCATACACGTCCGCACAACCAAAAGTTATGCAGATGCGTTTCCTTCCTTTTCCCTATGGGCCACCGGAAACTCACAAACCGCGACAGCATAGCTGTCACTTGACGCCGGTGTTATGTGAGCGAGAGGTACCACCACGGAGCAGCATGGCACTACCTACATTTTTGAACTTTACCTACCACAATATCCAAACACAAATATTAGCTCTTTACAATATTTAATTAGTTTGTGTGTTTATATAATATCGATTTACTGATCTCCATTTGAACGAATGTTGTTACATACATACATCATTGTGATGTATTGGTAGATAGAAATTTATGTAAATTATTATTAAAACAAGAGACATAATGAGAATGAAACTGGACATAGTTTTGGCAGGATATATGTTTAACATAAAATGAATGAAATAATCATTAGCTGTATGTTAATATAATATCAAAATTATATATACACTCTAAATATAATATTTATAACACTTCCATCATCAGCATCATCGATAATCGTATTGAATACCGGAAAGTTGTAATGATATTTTTACATGCACATAAAGTACTAAAATAATATTATGAACAATTCTAATTCTGAAATATGCGGTAGAAGACAAAGAATGAAAGACTATACTAGGTATCTAATGGATGCGAGTGAAAGGAATAGCCGAATTTGTGTTTAATCATAGAGGCCATTACTTACTGGCTCATGGTGATGATAGCTTCATCATCATCATCATCATCAGACTTTTTCCATCCACTGCTGAACATAGGTCCCCTTCAATGAACGCCAAGGCGACCGATCAATCAATTAATCAAGATTATATTAGGAATTATTGAGTATGTATTTCAATATAAATCATCAACATTTTGTAGATTATAATATCATTAAAATCATTTTATCAGCCAGTAACTGTGTGTAACATAATTATAAAGAGGAAAGTAATATTATAAAGCAGAAAGATTTAAGTGTTTGTTTTGCATTGAATAGCCTCCGAAACTAGGTACTGGACTTTGAAAAAATCTTTATCTACAGAAAGCAACATAATGAGCGAGTAACATAGGTTTTAGGCTATAAATTGTTTACCCGAGCGAAGCCGGGACCGATCGCTATTGGGTTATATGATATACGCTACCTAAACTATGTGTAAAAGATTTTATTTATATCGGAGCCAGCTCCCCCGATGCATGTTAATATGGCCGAAAAACTCGTATTAGAAACTTCTCATTTGCTATTCATATTAAATACTACATATGGTTTCTGAATGTCAAGTGGTGATCTTAAAAATAATATTTCAAACGGGACCACGATAACTCGCCCCGTATGAGTTACTTAAGATCCTGTGTTGCGTACCTAGTGGATCTTGAGTGAGAGGTCACGGATCGATCCTGACCGGTGCCATAAAATAGATTTTTCTAAATTTCTACGTGCACCTGAACATGAATCCACCATCAATCAACCATCGCTTGCTCACCGGTGAAGGAAAACATTGTGAGGAAACCTGCATGTCTGATGAGATTAAGTCTTTGAAGGTGTGTGAAGTTCTCCAACATTTGGCCAGCGCATCGGGGAACTATTGCTCAACAATCCTCACCTGATTTGGAGGAGACCCGTGCCCAGCAGTGGGACATATAAGGGTTGATATTATTATTATTACATATAATTTTTAAGAATATTTTATATTCATATTTTTTATCTAGAACTAAAAAAATAGGTAGTAAAGAAATGCTCTGGTAAAGCAGATATTGCGTCCTATCTTGAGTATCTTGTATATCAATAGACAACTCTGTTATCACGGTTTATCCATTTCAATCTACAAAAGATTACCATCCTGGTTCGTTTGCCTATCCACTAAACCGGTGGGAGGGATGAGCTGTGCCGCGCTCCCGAGTGCACGGATACCATCTTGCTTGTTTCTCCCGTGAAACAGCTTTGCTGTGTTACGGAGAGGGCAATACTGGCAGTGTAATTACTGGCAACGAGACTTACAATCTTACCTATGTCTAGGATAGGCGACACATAAATGAGTTGCCTGGACTAGTTCCAGGTAAACTCATTTTAATGAAACATTTTTTACGGACTTTATCGCAGTTTATTAAGTCTTTTACAAGCCCGACGTTTCGGATACTTTACAGCAACCATGGTCACAGTAGGACTTTTTTTTTCAGAAGGGCTAGACTTTTCGACCTGATGGCCTTTAAGCTCAATCGGTACGGTAGGACTGAGGTGAAAGATGTCCTAACGTTGCAAAGTTATTAGTTAGTTGAGCTATACCCGAGTTGTCTTTCATAAGTGTTTGCTTTACCATCGGACTCTCTTACCACCTATCATTAAATTGCTATAGGTAGCTCACCTGTTTGTCTATCCACATGAAGTCATATATACCTTATTAGCATTTTATCTGTTGGTATTTTAAGTTTTTCGGTAACTTGGACCGGTCTCTTACATCACGGTGAAATTGGAAAGTATGTAAGGCTAAATTGACTTTCTATATGCCGTATGATATAGGTATATCGAAAATATATTATTTAATTGTCAGATTACATTGCGTAAGAGCATAATTGAGGTTCGGTTTGATATAAAAGTTGACTCAAAAATGATATAATATGATTTCGTTTGTCATCATACGTTTTTGACTGCTAGAATAAATTCTGAGAGGTAATCTGTTTAAATACTTGATACATATTGATGAATGTAAATAAGAATAAATAATGTATAATTCTTATAATCTTGTTCCCGTTGATATTTTTACCCGTTTTAAAGAAACTAGATTTACACACTCAAATATATTTGGCTATGATTAAGATGCGCGAAACTACCATTAATGTAATTTCTGCATTTGAACCCTTGACTTTTCGGTACAGTCTTAGCCGTAATCACTTCACCAACGAGGTCTTTGATTTATAGATAACTTTCGTGGAAGTAATTTGGAAGGGAGAATGTTAACATTTTAGCAGATTAAAGATATAAAGCGATCAAAATATTTAGTGTGTTATGATTGTATCGATTCATCTGATATTTATGATGAATGACAATTTTAGTTATCCAATCTTCAATCTGCTTCCTGCTTATTTAAGTAATTATTCAAAATGGTGATATTATGGAGACAACTAGTTTTTTATATCAGAGGAGGGCAAACGAGCAGTCGTAGCCTTTTGGCGACTGTCGACGCCCGTACACATCTTTTTTCTTCTTTTACGCCGGGAAATGATCTGAGGCATCCCGCGGGGAAGTGGGTCTCCCCAGGCGGGTATGTGGGACTCGCTGCGCCTGAAAGGTGAACGCAGCTCAACCAACTAAAACCCGGCAAGTGCCACCAATGCCGTCTTTGGTGAGGTGCCCCGGATCTGTTGAGCAAAAAAGGCACCTTGACGGCTAGTCAGTCCCTCAAGGGACGGACGCCACCTCCACAGAAGAGTTGCCCCGCACCACAGAACAACCCTTCCCAACGTCGGGACAGTACCTTGTCCCCTGCTCTTTTGTCCCCTCTTCTTATAAGAGGGGTACAAAGAGCAGCTCCCTCGGCTCAATTTGCTTCGCCCAAGGTGCAAGGCAGCGAGTCCTACATGTCGCTGCTGATCCTATTGCCTGCAGATGTAGGACCCTAAAAAAGCGGCTAAAGGCGCTCAACTCTACAGTACTTTCGGGTAGGGCATTCCCAGGTAAGTCCCACATAGGATCAGGAACTACCCGAAGATCCTGAATCCTTAATGGATCTTCCTGCGATATCAAAAAAGATGCCTGAGCTAGGATGAAACGTATATATTCGTGGGTGACCTGGACTCACGTGGCCAGAGTACCATAAAATATAATCATAGTTCCTGCCTTATCTAGACCACGTCATCTTCTTTAACGGAAGAAATTAATTTAGGAAATTTGTACAAAACACATTATATCGGTAAATTCCACATGTGTGTCATTGACATTATTATTTTAAACCGGTAATTGGTTCTACCCGCCATTCGGATATACGGATATCCAGAATCGTAGTTGTAAAATAGAAAATATTCGCTGAAGATATTGTTTTACGATAGTAATAATATTATATCTATGGATGATATAATATGTATGTTTTACGATGTACAATGTCTTTCCAAATTTATTTTTTATGTCGATCATGTTAAAATAGAATACCGATGTTAATAAGAGCCAAGGATGAAGTAGTTAGATTCTGTAACACAATCTGCAAAAGTATGAAAACTTTTTTTTTTTATAGCATAGAAGGGTAAATTTCGAGCGAGGCCTTTGGCGACTATCGACGCGCATACACGTCTGCACAACCAGAGATTATGCAGACGCTCCCCCCCCCCCCCCCCCCCCGAAACTCACAAACCGCACGAAACTTGACAGGATAGCTGTCACTGGACGCCGGTATTATGTGAGCGAGTCCACGGTCGTGCTGGCCCAATTCGGATGCAAGGCAGCACCTCTTACAAGCCTCTACATGTAAATGGATTTTAAATAAACACTATCTTTTTGACTACCTACCAAGACTGTTAACGGGATATTTATCATGCTTTTTTATTTTCAAAGCTTGATATATTTATATTATCAACGAATGCCTTGCTCACGATATAAATTGAAAGACATTTAATATGCCGTTGTAAATAGTTTCAACAGATTTAAATGTTTTTCACCTATGATAACTGTACCCAGAATACGCGGAATCGTTAGAAACGTCAAACAAGTACTTGTACTTATATAGCTAAAGCGAGTGTATGAGAAAACGTCGCGTGCAAGTTTCTTTTATCATTCAAGGAGAGACACTCGATGTTGTAAAACTATTCACGAGTGGATGTGGCCTTGTCTAACATTGTGGCTGTTTCTACATATGCAATTTGAGACAACCATATCCACAGTTTCGCAGTTTATCGTTTTGGACCATGAGAACTCTTTCGTTGAGGTCGACGAAGTGCAAGTCTTTTGAAACTGTGTATTAACAATTATTGTAATAAATATCTTCAATGATAATAAGCGTTGAATGAATAGTAATTTGGTTTCATCAGATCATTTGGGAGTAATATAATATTAATAATAATATGTTGGGACGTGTTCTTATGGTAACCAGACAACTAATACATACTTATATATATATTTCTAAATACACACATATTAAAAATAAATTACACACCGACAAATGATCATGCTCATCACACAAACATTTGTCCTGGGTGGGAATCGAACCCACAACCTTCTGGTTTAGCAGTCAGGATCACTAACCACTAGACCAACAGGCCAGTTGTATTGTACAAATTCACTCTCGATCAAAATGTCTGTATGTCAATTTTATGATGTCTTTTTGCAGTCACTATGTAGGTATGGATTCTTTTGATGTGATATAAAGAAATTATCTTTGTGTAGTTTTAAGTTAATCATATTTCTACATTTACTTTTATCATTTAATTTTGCTGTTTAACTATATTGTTTACTAGCTGTTGCATGCAGTTTCGCCTGCGTTAACTTGGATTTACAACCGTACCCGGATTGTTGATGATTATTTTCATAGCCCCCCTCCAGTGGAATGAGTCAGAGCATTTCCCGGCGTAAAAGAAAAACAAAGCTATCTGTCATTGAAAGTCCCGTCAAAATCGGAACAGCGGTTACAAAGATTAGCCGGAGCAAACAGACAGAGAGACAGACAAAAATAATAAAAATGCTGTCATATGTACATCCATAAAAAACGGTTATTTTAATATTACAAACAGACACTCCAACTTTATTTATCTATATAGATGTATGGATATCTAAGGGTTCTGTGACACTATTCGTTATTTAGAAGTCTGTTTTTGGATATTCAAATAACATGTTATCATTAGATTGATAAACTTCATTTGGTTTTAATAATAATAATATCTATAGACGCTTTCACACCACGTCAATCTGGTCCCGTGGTAAGTTCTCGAAGAACTTGTGTTACGGGTACCAGACAACGGAAATATATTTAATACTTTTATACTATACATATATTTAAGATTTTTATTATATAATACACATATTTAATACACATCCATGACCCTGGAACACAGAAAATAATTTTTTGTTCCCTGGCGGGATTCGAACCCGCAACCTCCGGCTTGAGCGCCAAGGCGCTTACCACTGAGCCACAAAGGTCGACAGGTCGTTTAAATGTTTAGATATATCACAGTCAAAATTAAAAGTGTTATTAAATTATATTACTCTTAGTTTATAAAAGTTTTTTCAGCAATAAACTGCCGGTAACATAAAAGTTGTGTTATATTTGTTTTATATTTGTTTTATCTTATATCAGTTATATATTATAGTGGACGGAAACGGCCATAATCGACGGAAAGTACTCGCCTGGTCAGAGACCTTAGTTGCGGAGATTTAAACTCAATCGATCTTGACCTAACGGAAACGTTGAGGAAACGTAAGGTATATTTTGTAAGCATATATTACATTTAATTATAACATTTCGATAAGGGTAGGTTTTTAAGGATTATGTCGATAAATTAGTTTATATTAATCAAATATCCTACTTAATATTATAAATATGAATGTTAGTTTGTTTGCTACGCTTTCACGCGAAAACTAATTAACCGATCATCATGAAACTTTGTACACATGTTCTTGGAGGTATAAGAAGTAACATAGGATACTTTTTATAGAAAAAACGAAAATCTTATCCTGCGCAGACGAAGTCGCGGACACTAGCTAGTATTCAGTAAAAGAGGTTTGTGCTGCGCCCGTTTACATAGACAACCAAGTCCAACCAACCAACTTATATCTTTTATGAAGCAGATTTGGTGTGTTTCTGTAAGAGTTTAAGCTAGAACAGATTGTGTATAACATTTCCACCATGGTACAAACCTTGTCGTGGCGATGGGTGAGCCCCAAGGTGAACCCAGCTTGGGCGAAGCGAATTGAGCCGAGGGAGCTGCTCTTTGTACACCTCTTTATGAGAAGAGGGAACAAAATAACAAGGGGACAAGGGGTGAGGATGGGAACCTCACCCCATTGTACTGTCCCGACGTTGGATCCCTTGTTTTGTGATGCGGGACAACCACTCTATAAAGGTAGCGTCGGTCCCTTAAAGGACCTTAGCCTTCGAGGTGCCCTGTTGCTCAACAGATCTGGGGCACCTCACCAAAGGCGGCATTGGTGGCACTCGCTGGGTTTTAGTGGATAGAGCTACGTCCACCTTACCATATTTCGGCCGCAGCGAGTTTCTCCTTCACGAGATGTCTAAGTGCATTTCCCGGCGATAAAGAAAAAAGAATTCTTATCTTAACTTTATAAATAGGTATATGTTTAGTATAATTCAAAACAACAAAATATGGTTGCATCAATTAAAATGTATACGGCTTGTATGCATAACAGGTGTAATAGTAATAAGAAATAATTGCGCCTCGGGCAACAATGTCTATTAAATTTATGTTCATACATTATTACATCATATATTACTCGGAGTATCAATAGTTGAGTAGTTTTTTTTTTTTTTTTTTTATGTTACTTGGATATGCAAACTGGCAAACGTGCCACCTGATGGTAAGTGGTCGACGTCGCCCATGAACATAAACTAGTTTACCTGGAACGAGCCCAGGTAACTCATCTATGTGCTGCCTATCCTGAGACATAAGATGTTAAGTCTCGGTGCCAGTAATTACACTGGAGTCCCAAACAAGTGGTCTGGGTTCAATCCTAACCTTTTTAAATTTTATAATTGAAACTTTTGTAATTTTACATACATTTGCCTTCGAAATTCTTTCACGTAATTTGAAAGTTCAGGGCACCGGCCTTCGCATTGCCGAATTTAGAATAGACTTGTCTAAAACAGTAGGAATCGAAATATCCTGATGAGTTTTCAAGATTTTTCGCTTTCTTGAATCTTTGTTTTATGTCATCAGGGGGCAAACGAGCAGTCGGAGCCTCACGGCGCCGGCGCCCATACACATCCGCACAACCAAGTCCACGCAGATGCGCCACCCTCCTTTTCTCTATCGCCCCAATGGGCCATCGGTTTCTCTATCGCCCCAATGGGCCATCGGAAACTCACAAACCGCACGAAACGCAACAGCATAGCTGTCATTGACGCCGGTGTTATGTGAGCTGGACTACAAAGTAAAATATAAGAAGCATCATGAGATTTCATATTTTATGGTAATAGTACGAGTAATAGTAATAATTATTACTTATGTAAGACAATAACCGGTTGTAGCTTCTTGTAATTATTACCTACTTAACGACTAGGAGTAAAGCTTTGCTTTGAATATTGAACGTAAAACACTTTCACATAGCAATACGCGATAAGGTCTTATCACTTAGAACTTCTCTAGGCTAATTAGATTCAGCAAGTTACAATAATATTAATGTTCCTTTGAGTTGTAAACAAGCAATACAAGATTAAGAATATTTACTGAGTAATAAGAGTATTCTATATTTTATAATTGGAGAACCGCTTTATTGACCATCCGATGGAAAATAGACATTTTTTTCTATGTACAGAAACAAGTTTAACCTAATTTTATTGTAACATCAAGTGACTTTTTTAGTTGTCTTGGCCCTTCTACATCTGTCTTATGCATCGGCAGACGCGTTCGCTGATGGGTGAGTTTCTTGTCTGTCAGAGGTATTCAAACGTCGGCTGACGCATCCGCCACAAATCAGTTTGCTCTCGGTTTTTCTGACACGGATAAAATAGTTTTAGCGCGAACGTTTGGCGTCCGATAGACGTGTGGACGAACATCGGTAGATGCATCTGACGACGTGTAGAGGGGTTGAACAGACTGTGCTTCAGTGTTGCACCAATGCTGATTAGCAGTCATAAGAAAGGGATACTATTTTAGACTCACAACTGCAGAAATCGCATCGCTCTCACTACTATAAGTGTCTAATCATTATGCATATTACTATAAGGGGGGCTATTTCAGACTGTCACTCCACTCAAGCGCATACCTCCTACCAACATTTTTCAAATCATGCCTACACGTTTCCTCACAAAATGTGAAAAAGGTGCGAGTTCTTGTACTACCGTGGGATCCGCACGTTGAAGGTCACTGGTGTTTATTTTCACCTTGAGGTAATTATATTTGTTGCTAATTATGATTGTACTGACGTAGAAAGTACTTAAGTGATGTCTTTATAGTATCGTAATGATTATCAAATATTATCTTGAATGTTCAGATTCGGATTGTCTTGGAAAATGCTCTTTTTAACCGACTTCAAAAAAAGAGGAGGTTCTCAATTCGTCTGTATGTTTTTTTTTTGTATGTATGTGACACGATATCTCCGCCGTTTGTGAATGGATTTCGATGGTTATTTTTTTATTTGAAAGCTGGTGCTTCCAATTTGGTCCCATATAAATTTTATTAAGATCTGACAAGCCGTTTTTTTGTTATTCCCAATAATGCCTATTTGGTTGGTTCATTTTACCTCGACGATATGCTGCTCATTATTACTTGTCGATGTAACAATTGTATAGGATGCTTTAGTAGCACAACATAGTATGTCGCGGTCATCGTAATCATCATCATCATCGTCCTTTATCCGTCCACTGCTTAACATAGGCCTCCTTCAATGAACGCCAAGACGACGAATTTCGGAATCACTAAAAATTTAGAAATAAAACCATTTTACAAAAAATTAAAACCGACTTCAATAATACTAGACTAAAAAGTAATAAAATAACAGTGTTTCTTCAATTTTTGTGCTTACAACTTATAGTCAACTTAATTTTCAACTAATGTACAGCTTGGCAAAAAAGTGTATGACGTGGTGACAGGTGGAACTAAATATTTTACTAAATGGAAACATATGATGTTGACAATACTTGGCCGACAAATACTAGATTTTGAGTAAAGCTTAGTGTTTCACATTTATTTTTAACGATTTGATTAAATTATCTTACTGATTTTCCATATTATGATGAGACCTAAGTGAAAGTGGCGCCCTCATTTTTTCCATACTCTTTTTTGCCAAGCTGTACAAACTTTGCGTTTACCACGTTATTATAGGTAGTTTACTTTTGGAGTCGGTGTCGTATTTGTTGTTGTTTGAAACTATAATGACGTGATAAACGCAATGTTTGTACATTCGTAGAAGATAAAGTTGATTATAAGTTGTAAGTACAAAAATTAAAGAAACACAGTTATTTTATTACTTTTTATTAGTTTAGTATTTTTGAATTCGGTTTAAATTTTTTGTAAAATGATTTTTTATTTCTTTGATAATATAAGTGTTAAGTAAGACCACAAGTAAGACGACGTTTTAGTATAAATGTGCAACTTTAAGATTCATACTAAAAACGTATAATTGTGCATTAATCCCGACGTCATCATTATCATCACTATCAACTTATTTATTTCAATTTTTAACGATACCTTTATTCTAACCAAGGTTGTATATATTTCATCTAACAATAGATTATTATGAGAGAATAACTTGTTCTTGCCGCATATTCTAATCATCTATTGATTTGAAATCCATAACAAATGTAATAAGTTTTGTAGTGTGATATTAACTCAAAATAGTAAAGCGCGAGTGGGCTTTATATATGTTGATAAACTATGATTGTCACACACTCGGGAGAACGGATGGCCGATGGGGCAAGGGTCAAGAGTGGAGGCCACGTTTAGGTCGTTCGTGTTGGTGTGACGAAGTGATCGGCCGTCTTGGCGTTCATTGAGGGAGGCCTGTGTTCAGCAGTGGACAAATAGAGGCTGATGATGATAATTGTAATTAAAAGTTGAATAATTTTAATATATTTAAAATTCATTAAAGTATCTGAAAACATACCTTCCTTAAAGTATTTTTACACTTATTTGATCACTTTGTGTAATCATCAATGAAAACCTGACTTAGAGGTAGATGCATAACAAAGTAACAAATGATTTCCAAACATATTTCGTAATACGGAACCCAAAAATAGTAATTATAGCTTCACTTCTCAAAACTAGGAAAATAATTAATTAATGGGTAACGCTTGAAGGTTTTCCTATTTCGTCAGCATTAATAATAATTAACATTTTTATTGTTGTTTACACCAATTATACAGTTTTAATTTTGATAGATTTTGTTCTGATTCAGCATCTTTTGTCCACACATCAGAAGTGACAGGCCCATAGAAATATTAAGAACAGGACAGGCCCTTCATAGCATACAGCGGCTACTGCTTATACTTCAAGCAATATCTATACCAATATTATAAAGCTGAAGAGTTTGTTTGTTGGTTTAAACGCGCTAATCTCAGGAACTACTGGTCCGATTTGAAAAATTCTTTCAGTGTTAGATAGCCCATTTATCGAGGAAGGCTATATAACATCACGCTGTGACTAACAGTAATTAAGTTGAGTAAGTTAAAGCGGGCGAAGCTGCGGGCAGCAGCTAGTTTACTATAATGTTGCTTTGAGTACCTAATCTCTTTATACGGTTGTTTTAGGTAATCTTCTTAAACAGTTGCTTAGCTATTTTATAATGGTCACGGGAGGTCATCCCGTGACCATAATAGCAAGGTAGGTTAGTAGGTAGGGGAAGATTCTATAAGGTAACAATACTTGTTAATAAACCCCTGTTTTGATGTGAATTGAAGTATAGGTATATAGAATTAAAATGTAGGAATAAGAATCATTGAAACATAATATGTCTTGAGAAAAAAAGATAAAACCTGTAATGCGTTAACATCAAAACCAGTTTGATGATTATTAATTACTGGATTTTATTTGGTAGAAAACAAAAAAACCTGATATCCCACAACTTCTAAAACTTGTTCTAAAGAATTGTTATTGCAGCGACAGAATGAATTCAGAAATAAAAAAAATTGTTACCTTAACGATACAGTCCCGGACAAGTGATACCTGTATCATTCCATGGTAGGTATCATTGCCCAATTTGTATCCCATACGTAGATACTGAAAACACATCATTTATCTGAGTGCATGTTGGCTATAATTGCGACTTAGAACACTGTACATTTTTTGTAAAAGGTAGTGCCATGCTGCATTGCAGGCGAATTGGGCCGGCACAACCGGGTGGTACCTCTCGCTCACATAATACCGACATTCAGTAACAGCTATGCTGTCGCGTTTCATGCGGTTTGTGAGTTTCCGGTGGCTCATGGTGATTAAGGATAAGGATTAAGGAGGGCAACACATTTGCATAATCTGGTTGTGCGGATGTGAATGGGTGACGGTAGTCACCATAAGGCTCCGACTGTTCGTTTTTGACATAAAACAATGCTAGACAAAAATAACTACACCTTTATTAAATACCCCTTATATATGTGGGTAGAAACTCAAAAAGTATTTGTGGTATAAGGCAATAAATAACTTAGGAAAAGATGTGGTGTCACTATTTTGATCAATGATTTGATGATTATTAGAGAATTTATTTACATAAACTTTATGTGTTATTTCGATTATAAAGATATCTAGGCCAATCGACTCTAGTACATAAATAATATTTTTACATTAAAAATAGTATTTCCTATTTCTCTCTTAACTGGAATGATGTAATGAATATAAAACAAAAGACGCCTTTGTCCTTACAATTCTCATGTTCATTATTCTCATAAAATTAAAATCCTTATGTGGAATTAGTTTATAAAATCATATTTACTTATATCTTCATCATTATCAGGTCATAGTTGTCCAATGTACACCAAGACAGCGAAACCCGCGACAGTTTTGTTAAACCTGCTCCTGTGTAATGGAGGTTTTTTTTTTCGGATGGATCTATGCTAACGGCCCGAAGGCCCTAATGTTACGTCGGATTAGTGTGAGCCCATTTGGCTCACTTTTGGTTTATAAAAGTGGGGGGTTGCCCCCCGCTATCCGTGCAGTCTGCGACCACACGGCCTTCTGGCGTCGGGTTGGTAGTGGAGGTCATGTTGTATGTTATTAAATGAGAAAAGATTTTAGATTCAGTAGTTTCTAGACCTTTCCCACGGAACGTAAAGGATGCAAATTACGGCCCCTCAAACTTGGCTGGTTTGTACCGAGATTATCATCATTTAAGTGCAAGGCAGAAAAGACAATTTTATATCTATTTTCTACTTTGCTAAATATTTTATTTGCAAGAAATCTTTGAGGGCGTTAAAGTTTACCACCCGGGTTTGACTAGCGCATGGGTGAACCCCCCGACTATGGTTCAGGCCTTGTCGTGGCGGTGGGGCTCAGTAGCCTAGGGTGAGCCCAGCACCTTGGGCGAAGCGAATTCCCCTCTTGTAAGAAGAGGGGACAAAAGAGCAGGGGGCGCGAGGACGGGAACCTCACCACCCCGGAGGTCTCTGTTCGAGTTTCGACGAAAATATTTTTTTTTGTGCATCCCCGCGCACTTTGCTTAAAGTGTAGGAAAACAATGTGAGAAAATATGCATTGCATCATAAAAAATATTTGTGGGATTGGTATTGTGCGAAACTCCCCATCCCGCATTGGGCCAGCGACCAGCGTATAAACTTACCTTGTCGACGAGACTTGAAACTGTTTTCTCATTAGACCCCTGAGTTTTGGATACTTTAAAGGAGGTGTACCTTTGTACTTACGACTTTTATTTTTAACCGGCTTTTAATAAAAGGAGGATGTTCTCAATTCAGATGTTTGTATTTTTTGTACAATGGATAGGTATATTATTATCGCTTTGATAGCAATGGTCAGGTTAAGTAGTACACGCATAAGTCGCGGGTTCGGATCCCATCAAAGGTAATTTGTTGGGCGACTTATGTCTGTATTACTTACATCTTTTACATTTTCCTACACTTATTTAAAAATGTTTCTTAACAATAATTCCGTTATCTAGTAACACGCGTTAACGAGCTTCAATACTAGGTTAACATGGTGTGATTGCTCACAATTATTAGTTTTATTGCTTTTCATAACGATACACCAACATTTCACGTAACGGTGTCCAATATATCTAATTGCACAATTATAGTTAACACTTAAAACTTTACTGTAAAGCAATCAAAAATATAGTGATCTCAATCTGTTGATAAACCTGATTAGCATACATATAAGCATAGCATGCATAAGCATAACATGTATATGCGTAGCATGCATAAGCATAACATGTATATGCATAGCATGCATAAGCATAACATGTATATGCATAGCATGCATAAGCATAACAAGGGGTTGTCCCGCACCACAGAACAACCCCCCGGGGTTGTTCTGTGTCCCCTTTGTGGAAGTGGCGTTGGTCCCTTGGGTGACTGACTAGCCGTCGAGGTCAGACCTCTTACAACCTACCAACTAGTCACTATACTATCGCTCATAGTTTGTAATACTTTAAAACGGGCCAATAACATTTAATATTATAAACGCATGATGTTCTACGGCCAAAATATAATGGAAAGCTCGCTTGCGTTACAAAACGATCTCGAATGGTATGGCAAGTGTGTCATTGTTAATTAAATTGGAAATTGTAAGACAACTTTTATTGTTTTTAAACGATAGCTGTTGTAATGTTGCAAATCAACAAATCTTATCATAAGAAATGATCCTCAATTTTGGTAAGTACATGTTTTTCAATTTCAAGTCATGTTTTAATTCGCGGAGCTTGATATTTCTACATTATCTACGAATATCTTGTTCACGAGAAATAAAAGTGAAAAACATGGTAAATATCCCGTTTTAAATAATTTTAACAATTATTATTATTAATAATAATTATATGTTGGGAAAACTCACACACGGCCATCTGATCCCAAACTAGGCAGCGCCTGTTCTTATGGTAACCAGACAACTGATACATACTTATATATTTCTAAATACATACATATTATTATAGATAAACTACACCCAGACACAGAACAAATGATCATGCTCATCACACAAATATTTGTCCTGGGTGGGAATCGAACCCACGACCTTCTGGTTTAGCAGTCAGGGTCACTAACCACTGGATTAACAGGCCAGTCATTTTAAAGTTAATTATTAGAGCAAATTTGACTTGTAAACTGGTCAATGGACACTAAACGGGTTCTCTGTTATCTAACTAGAATCAGCTATTATAGTTCGAAATCAATGCAACATGTAATAGTTAATTAGTGTAAGAGTTGAAGCTGATTTGACTCGCTGGTTTAGCGGTTGGTGCACGCGGTGGTAATTCTTATCTAGGGTAGAAAATTCTTATGATGAATTCTTAATTCGATATCAATTATCTATTATTTTTACCACAGTCTACAATGCAGTAATTATCTTGTACTTCTATGTACTTCTTTAGAGATTTTAAACAGTTTTAATACATACTTTAGTTATCTAGGTTGTTGTCTTCGTTTTTTTTATAGCATTGGAAGGCAAACGAGCAGTCGAAGCCTTTAAGCGACTATCGACGCCCACACATCCGCACAACCAGAGATTATGCAGATTTGTTGCCCTCCTTTTCCCTATCCCTTCAATGGGCTATCCCCCACAAACCGCACGAAACGCGACAGCATAGCTGTTCCTTACGCAGGTATTATGTGAGCGAGAGGTACCACCCCGGTCGTGCCGACCCAATTCGGCTGCAAAGCATCATGACACTGCCTCCTTTGTCCAGTTCAAGTCAGAAATATACGTGAGACCAGTTACGCGTAAATAATCAACGTCGCCGCACAAATATTTTTTCCTTGATTAGGTCGTAGTACCTCAAATATTTTCGAACATTCAGTCGCAATCAGAGGGACAATCTGTCACATCTGAGTGCGCCGCAGCCGGTGCATAGACCTCGATAACTTTTTACTGCATTTTCTCTTTTATCCGCTCCGTAGTTACCAATAGACGTTTGGAAACATGAATTCATAGATTAGTTTAAAAATAAATTAGTAGTAAAACAATAGTTAATTTCAAATACAAAAGTAACGTTAACCGCATTGCGTGGTATAAATTTAAATGAAAATAATTACCACTGGATTTACCGACATCATAATATATCAAGTATTTGCACAATCATGTGTCCTTACAAAATTTTTATCAAGATTCGTCAAACCGTTATTAAGTTATAACAAAACATACAGACAGACAGAGGTATGAATAAACAGACCCACAACCTAACGGTAAGTACTCTATCTCAAAGTCTGCTATGTCTTAGCAGTTCGACGGGGAATATTCTGTATTGTTCCAACTCCGACATTTCCACTCACTTTCTTTAATTAAAGTTACGTTAATTTAAATATGAGCGACAATGGTCTAGTGGGTACGGGCTCGGCCTCTTGAGTGAGAGGTGTGAGTTCGATCCTGGCCTCTGAGTGCCTTGAAATGGGTTTTTCTATATTTCCATCGCTTGCTCACCGGTGAAGGAAATACCGTGAGGAAACCTGCACGCCTGATGAGATTAACTGTTTGAAGATGTGTGAAGTTTACCAACCCGCATTGGGCCAGCGCATTGATGTACTATAGCCCAAGACCCTCGTCTGCTTTCGAGAAGGAGACCCGTGCCCAGCAGTGGGAGGGTTGATATTATTATTATAATTTAAATACTGATGAATGCACCGGTTTACAAGAAATGATGAAATTCATGAACTCAACGTGCCGACTGTCATGTCATAAATCGAGCAGTACAAAAATCAATACATTCACCGGCTATGCCTACACCAAAATCCGCTCGTGGCAGATTTGCTGGACCAGAGTGCGGTGGTCAAGAGACTTAAACGGACCCACCTTATTTAGTTGGTAGGGGCAGCGCTGGCTACCCCACCAGAAAAGCCATATTTGCTCTTCACAAATTCGCTCACACATTTACAAAGTCAATATACTTTTGTTTTACAGTAACTTCATGTTAGGTTCAAATAACCTTATAGAAAATTGATTTTTGATAGGCCACGATATATGAATATGGCCCAATAAAATTGATTTTTGATAGGCCACGATATATGAATATGGCCCAATAAAATCAGCCAGTCGTGTTATTGTTAGTTCATGGTCCGTAAAATGATCCTTTTTTTACGAAATACATGTACCATATGGCCTTCTTACTTTGGCAATTATGTAAAAAGCAATAAAAAAAATAAGATTTCTTATCTGTGGTATTGGCGCCAAAAGGTTGCCGCCGACCTAGATTATATCCGCGGTGTCGATTTCTTTAGCAACATACGGAGTCGTGAGTTAATTATACCTTTTAGCTTTTTAGTTACTTAAACACTTATAACAATGTGTATATGTACAGCCATATGTACATGTTTTCAAACTATTTAATATGTAATTATATGAAAAATTCTTAAAAAATAAATAGAAACTCCTTTATAGTGATCTTGACCGCAGTTAAACATAAAAAACATACTTTATTAATTTTTTATACTATACATTGATCCTGTACATACGAATACGAGCAATAGCACCGCCTTCATAGAGTCCCTTAACAAGTTCTAAGAACATAATTTATGATACGTGATACGTCTCATAAATGTGTATAAACATCGAAAAAATTCCATAACATATTAATAATACAAATTGCATTTTATAATATTCGAAACCACAATTCGACGACCTCTGTGGCTCAATGGTTAGCGGGTTGGCACTCAAGCCGGAGGTAGCGGTTCGAATCCCGCCAGGGAACAAAAAGTTATCTATGTTCCTGGGTCATGGCTGTGTATTAAATTTGTGTATTCACTATTATACATATAATAAAAATCTAAAATATATGTATATTATAAAAGTATTAGATATATTTCCGTTGTCTGGTACCCGTAACACAAGTTCTTCGAGAACTTACCACGGGACCAGATTGACGTGGTGTAAAAGCGTCCATAGATACAATTCTTATTACAATCCTCCACGTAGGTTTTTTTTTTTTTTTTTTCACGCCGGGAAATGCTCTGAGGCATCCCGCGGGGGAGTGGGTCTCCCCACGCGGGTATGTGGGACTCGCTGCGCCCGACAGCTGGTAAGTGGACGCAGCTCTACCCACTTAAATCCGGCGAGTGCCACCAATGCCGCCTTTGGTGAGGTGCTCCGGATCTAGTAAACAAACAGGGCACCTCGACGGCTAGTCAGTCCCGCAAGGGACCGACGCCACCTCCACAGAGGGGTTGTCCCGCACCACAGAACAACCCCTCCCAACGTCGGGACAGTACAATGGGGTGAGGTTCCCATCCTCGCCCCTTGCCCCCTGCTCTTTTGTCCCCTCTCCCCCTCGGCCCAATTCGCTTCACCCAAGGTGTAGCGGCTCACCCTAGGTTACTGAGCCCCACCGCCACGACAAGGCTTGAACCATGGCGGGGATCCTCCACGTAGGTACTTAACATCAGGCTGCCATAACTTACTCATCATTTTTGTAAAACAACTAAACAGTAAACATTAACTTGACCCTTTTAGAGATATTCTTTGGAGTATACTGTTATGTGACGTAATTTCTTTGTTTTGAAGTCAAGGACCTTTTCCATTACCAGCCTCAAACGTGATTTGACTATCTTTAAAACTCCATCTCGCTTTGCTTAAATATTGAGATTCTAAGCACATTTTAAACGCGGTTAATTCGAATTGTAATTGTAGAATTTCTTTTAGCCAAGACGAGTTTATTTTTGGAGGCTTCATGTAGACTGTATTATGAAAAGGTTTCATTTCTTTATTGTCTTTACAATTCAAATTGACAAAAACCGTAGTATTATTAACTATGCTAATCAAGATATTTTTTCCTTAAGGCGCGGCTCCACCGCGACGCAGACACTACGCATGTGTTTTGAAATGTCAATTGCAAGAAAATGTCGAGTAATGAGTTAGCATGTCCGTGGGCTGTAGTGGAAACAATCATATACATTTTCTTGCAAAGCGAAACTTGACAAATATGCGTACCCACGCTCTCCGTGCGCAGCGGTGGAGCCGCGCCTTAAGGAAAAAAATGATAAGTATTCTTCCTACGCCATGAGAATCTCCTCCACCGCGCTGCCAGGACGACAAAGCTATTTGCCGTCGGACAACTACAAGGTCCTAACCTGGTAATGAAAGACAAGTATTGGCTGGTTCTGCCCAACCGCACGCAAGGTAAGTTGGGTTATGACAAATGGCCTACCAGTTCTGAGATCCGGCTGCGGTCTGGGTGTCAGTGTCGTGGCTTTGTTCGATATGGATCAAACAAAACAATAATTATATCAAACAGCCTTTGGCGGGCAAGGTCTTTAATAAATGTCAGTGTACGTGGCTCAAGTTATACTGGTCAATTTTATTCACGATAATATTTTTGCTTTAGAGTCGATCACGTATTATTTTTTATTAGTAGGCCATATCTTCCGCTAAATTAAGTTGTGGTCCACAATACTGCCTGCAAGATAAATAAATAGATCTTACAATCAAGTTTATCTATACATTATCACCCCTAAATGTTTTTACTTCAACCAAAATCAAAAAAGCTTTGTCACACAGTGAAAAAAAGGAAAAAAAAAACGATTCATGCTTATTTTCGATTTCCTTTTTTATTTTCAACAAAAAGAACTCAAGTCTAGCCTAGATGTCCATATGTAACTGGTATATCTCTCGAAAGCGAGGAAGATCGTTTTCATCGAGTATCGACCTCCACGCCTCACTAATCATTCTACAAGACTAGAAATCTCCGCATAGGGTTGTGCTCATTCTATATTCTATACGGAACGTGTTTCTATCGCACGCAACATACAACGGTTTCATTAAATCTCACGCGCGTTTCGTGTATAAAGAATATTTACGATTATAGTAGGTACAGTACCATGTAACTGAATTGTGAGCTATTCAAAAACAATACTTTAGTCATTATAAAGAAACTACTTTTACGGATTGCATCGCGGCGGCTTATGTGTATAAGTTTAGTATAATATTATGTAGTTTAATATAAGTCGGTAGAGAAAGCTTATTGACGTGACAACGTCTTATAATTCGATGGAGCCGGCTGCAAGCACGAAAAAACATGACTCATGCGGCGTTACCTCACTGTGAGGCGTTCCATTTTCTTATGACGTTGTCACGTTCAACTATCGTCAATATACCGATTTTAGACAACCGATTTTTTTTTGTATCGCTGGGTAACCCTTATGGATTCAGCCTTCTACTGCATTAGGCATACATTGGTGAACTATAGTGTAATATCCCTCCTCTTTTTCGGGGAGTCATCTTATACCCCGTAATGTAGACCCCTGTATTGAGGATGTCATCTATTGAAGGAGTGTTTTTTTTTAATACTTTACTTGTCAGTTCACTCGTCATCATCATCATTACCTATCCGTCCACTGCAGAACAAAGGCCTCCCTCAACGAACGCCAAGACGGCCGATCCCTTGCCTCGCATCCAACACGGACCGGCCACCGCACGGAGATCGTCTTCCCACCTTTTTAATGCCCAATAGTTCGTCTACCTAAACACGGTTTCCACTCTTGAACCTTAATGGTCCAATTATCCGTTCTCCTGAGAGTGTGACCAGCTCACTGCTTCAACGAGCTTATTCTTTGCGTGATGGCATGTCATCCATCAACATAATATTTCTTAAACCCTGCATTTTATCAGTCAACACTAACATTGTTATCACTACAGTATTAAAGTTGTATTATTTCACGAAAGCGGGTGGGCCTATTCTATTAGTTGTGATGCGACAGACGTGCGTTCTTGTGTGCGTTACGGGACAGGGAGCTCATAGAAATATTATTCTAATATCTGTGAAGGAGTCTATAAGCGTAATGAACCGAGCGCTCCCGAGCTTACGCACACAAAGACAATGTACATGTATCATGTATGTACCGGTGGGAGGGAAGCTCTGTGCCGCGCTCCCGGCTGCATGGGTACCACCATCTTGCTTGTTTCTCCCGTGAAACAGCAGTGCTGTGTTTCGGAGAGAAGGGAAAGACAGGCAGTGTAATTACTGGCAACGAGACTTAACATCTTATGTCTCAGGATAGGCAACACATAAATGAGTTGGCTGGGCTCGTTCCAGGTATTCTGGTTTATGTTCATGGGCGATGTCGACCACTTACCATCAGGTGGCACGTTTGTCAGTTTGCCTATCCAACTAACATTAAAAAAAATGTACATTTACAAACACAAGAATGGCTCTAACCAAAAAAAAAACATCAGTAACACGTGATTTTAGTAGAAATGACTCGAAATTCGTGTCCTTAACATGTGAGCTAACACCATCAAAAATAAACCACCGTTTTGATTGCTTTGACTTTGATAGTAGTAGTAGTACAACCGGAAAAAAAAACTCTTACTTAATGTAACATATTTCCGCATTTAAGTCTTCAATCATATGAAGATACGTTCGTCGTGAGAATAGGAAGCGCCATTAACTTTCTCCATTATCTGTGTCATGTTTACTTTTTTAGCGGTTGTTCGACAATTGTTTCTTTGGGGGTTACCTTTTTGTTTGTGCCCAACGTTTTGGTGTGACTAAGTCTAACGTATATACTCTGTTGAACATGTTTTTTTTTTGTATTTACGTCCACACCATGTTATTCAAATCCCGCTTAATATTGAGTGTGTGTGCAGAAAGGGTGAATAATTTTAAGAAATGTATATACAATATACTATTATAATACTTGCACAAGCACATTGGGAGAAGCCAAGTGATCCGAGAGGACTGCTCTTTGTACCCCTCTTATAAGAAGAGGAGACAAAAGAGCAGGGGGACAAGGGTTCAGGATGACCCCATTGTACTATCCCGACGTCGGGAGGGGTTGTTCTGTGCTGCGGGACAACCCCTCTGTGGAGGTAGCGTCGGTCCCTTGGTAACTGACTAGCCGTCGAGGTGCCCTGTTGCTCAACAGTTCCGAGGCACCTAACTAAAGGCGGCTTGATTGCATTCACCGGGTTTTAGTGGGTACAGCTGCATCCACTAACCATCTTTCAGGCGCAGCGAGTCTCACATACCCGCCTGGCGAATCCCGAATCGCGATATGCCTCAAAGCATTTCCCGGCGAAAAATAAAAAAAAGATCTAGCTACTTGTGTTGCTCAAAAATCTAGTAACCTCAATTACGTACATAAGTCGAGATAACAATAAAACATTCTCGTTATCAGTATTCTTTATTACAACAGCTTTGAATTGTGCAATCAATTATTACAATGAAAAGTTTTTATCATCAATAACGACACTTTACATTAAGATGTTTTTTTTTTCGTAAGGGTAGCGCTATCTGGGTTTGTTTCTACTCGTATCGGATTCGAACCTAAGCTTTCACGATCGGTCCGGAGCATTAAGATTAATAAAAGGTCTGTCAACTCTCGAAGAGCAAGAGTATGTCTATCTTGGACACACTTTGCAGCTGGGTAGACATAACTTCGAGAGCGAAGCCGACAGGAGGATTCAATTGGGATGGGCAGCATTCATGAAGCTTAGCCATATTCTCACGCCGTCTATACCGCAGAGTTTAAAGACAAAAGTCTTCAACCAATGCGTTCTCCCCGGGATGCCTACGAGGCCGAAACGTGGCCTCTAAATTTACGACTGGTCCGTAAGTTTGCTGTAGCTCAACGTGCTATGGAGCCTGCTATGCTGGGTGTTTCTTTGACAGATAGGATTCGGAACGAAGACATCCGTCAGAGAACTAAAGTTACCGATATCACGCAAAGATTAAGCTCGTTGAAGTGGCAGTGGGCATATTACATACTCTCAGCAGAACGGACGGCCGATGGGGCAATAAGGTTCAAGAGTGGAGGCCGCGTTTAGGTAGACGAAGTGTTGGTCGGCCATTAACCAGGTGGGAAGACGATCTCCGTGCGGTGGCCGGTCTGTGTTGGATGCGGGTGACGAGGGATCGGCCATCTTGGCGTTCTTTGAGGGAGGCCTATGTTCAGCAGTGGACGGATAGGGGCTGATGATGATGATGATGATGAAATAAAAGGTATTCGTTCGTTGTCGTTTTTTTTAACATAATTAGTAAAGTCATTGACACGTAGCGAATTGCGGGTTTCGAATCCCATCGTCATCGAGTTTGTTTAATAAACTAAGGGAACTTTTCATTGTATTAATTAGTATTGAATCATCCTGCCATCGTTCATGCAATCATTATGCGTTACGTCATTGACTAGCCATCTTAGGGCTATCTAATGAAAAAATATTTTTAAAATCTGACTTTCCGGAGGGCAGCGCGCTCAAAACACTTCGGTTTCGCCCGCGTACCTCCCATTCCCGTGGGAGTACAGGGATGAATTATAGCCTATGTGCTATTCTGATGTATAAGCTATGATACTGTCAAGTTTCATTAAAATCCATTAAGTAGTTTTTGTGTGAAAGAGTAATAAATATACTTACAATCTTTCGCATTTATAATATTAGTGGGATAGCGATCGTTGAGGAACTGTCTTATGTCTGTATCATAATCTAGATTCTAGACTAACGGGATAACCTAGCCTATGTTTTCCCAGTCGCATAAAATGTTAGACAAATGGATATTACGACGATTAAGAAGCAAGAGTGAAAGGTCACCGTCTAAGTGCGTTATAATGGCGCTTACGTAAATGTTCAGTTACATGGGAATGAGAAGAGTTAATTATGTATTATGATGTATCTTTGTTGGAATACTTGTGTTGGGAGCTTATGCAAACATTTTTTTGTACGAAAACAGAATTTTAGTTGAAAAGTAAAAGTTTTATACTCATAAAAATATAATAATGTTTATTATTTTGTACTTATTTTATACTTAGAATAAAAATAAAACATACTTCATAAGTAGATCATCTCATGTCATAGAAGCAACGTATTGATTTATTTTTAAGGCTGTTTCAGTCAGGACGTTCTGATTTAACTTAATCCAGTCATTGAAACTTTTTAATGTTAGTCGTATAGGCAAACTGGCAGACGTAGTTACGTACCATCTGATGGTAAGTGGCTGACGTCGCTCAAAAACTAGTATACCTGGAACTAGCCCAGGCAACTCATTTATGTTTTGCCTATCCTGAGACCTAAGATGTTAAGTCTAGGTGCCAGTAATTACACTGCCTGTCTTGCCTTTCTGTACGAAACACAGCAAAGCTGTATCACGAGAGAAACAAGCAAGATGTTGGTACCCATGAACTTTGTCCTAGTTGCCATGTTGCTTTACAGCCGAATTGGGCCAGCACGACCGGGGTGGTACCTCTCACTCACATTGTCCCATTGGGGGTTAAAAGGCGGGCAATGCATCTGCATAACTTTTGGTTGTGCGGATGTCTATGGGCGTCGGTAGTCACCATAAGGCTAAGACTGCTCGGTTGGCTTCATATCACATTAAAAAAATATATCCAACCGAAAGAAAGTCCTCTTGTTGCTTTTTTACTATAGGGTCATTATTTTAAAAGACAGTCGTATCACCTGGTTCACACCAGAGGATTGGCAGGAACATTTACGTCCTTTCCAATTTGGTTCTTTTCTTGAAGGTCCCTAAGTCGGATCGTTCGATAGATAGATATATAGATAGGTATAGATAGATATATAGATAGGTATAGATAGATATATAGATAGGTATAGATAGATATATAGATAGGTGGCAACTGGTTTCGTATATAGTGGTTGTGCGTGGCAGGAAATTCCGTAAAAATTGAGATATTGTGGATTTGGTATTTGGTTATGCATTATTGTATCTTTGATGGTGTACAGTAGGTACTTTATCAGATTATCACTATTTATTGTAAGTATATAGTAGGGGAGCCGAACATGGGATATGGGGATTTACTCGAGCTCGGCAGCTTTAGCCTCCCCTACTATAGTGACCGCAATGACATCATTCTCGTGAGCCGTCACCGTCCACGTGCTAATAGAAAGCACGTGAAGCCGAGTGGATTCTATTTGGTTAAATAGTTATTGGAAAGTTTAAGGTTTGTTCACACGGCGCACAGTCTAATCCTGAATATGAGTTAAAAGAAAGTGTTTCTTTGTTTTAAGTGTGTCTTAAAGAGTATATATATATGATTTTTGAACATCGAGGTATCGTTTACAGTGTGTTTTATGCTTCAAAAATAACTTGTTGGATTGTTTCATACAACATCATATTACGGTGTGCCGCAACACAAAATTATTAAAACAACAATATGTGATCTAAATTCTAAGTGAGAAATTCTTATAATTTGTAATTAATAAAATAAGTCACTTGAAAGTTGAATGTATTATGGTAAAAATATTTTAAAGATGTAATAGCAGTTTATTATGATTCTATATTCCCGACGTTTTGCGTATTTTAACAGCAATCTTGATCAAAGAATTTTTATACCAAAACTATGAATGATGAAATAACGGATCAAATTACATAAGATTACTAGCTGTTGCCCGCAGCTTCGCCCGCGTTAACTTACATTTACAGCCGTATCAGGAGAGATAATGATTATCTTTGTAGCCTAACCCCCAAATACTCAATCGAATCTCAAATTTAAGACGTACTTAAACTAGTGTTGTCCCTCTTTTTTTCTTTAAATTTGACACGTCGTAGCATGAGTTTAAGTACGTCTTAAATTTGAGATTCGTTTGAGTATTTGGGGGTATGCTACTCCTTATATATAGTAGATGTTCTACTATCTACGAGTGAAAGTCAAAAATTGTAAAAAATGTTATTTTTGTATATATAGGTATGCATATGCATTAAGTAAGTAAAAAGCGGTTATTTTAATATTACAAACATACACTCCAATTTTTTATATATATAGATAATATTTTTTACTGGTGTTTGTTATCACGGGTCATTTTCAGGTCTCTTGGCTCATGGAAGCCAACACCTTCATCCGTAACTCGAACACTTCCTGCTAGTCCGCAGCGGAAGGAGATGACATTTGCGATCATATTATTGTCTGAGGTAACTGTAACCTTCAACAGAGGGTTGAAGGTTACAATAGATTTATATGACATTTTTTTATTATATTATCATTCATTATAATTTTTATTTGTTTTTTTGTATTATTTAACAATATATATACGAAGAAAAAGGTCACAAAAATGGTTTTAAATGTCTTATTAATATATGTCAAACATGTTAGTACCTAAATATTTTTCATTGGAAAAGATTAAAATACTTTTACGGTCTCTAATTATTTAATGTTTTTTTTTTTTTTTTTTTTTTAATAATAATATCTATGGACGCTTCACACCACGTCAATCTGGTCCCGTGGTAAGGTCTTGAAGAACTTGTGTTACGGGTACCAAACAACGGAAATATATTTAATACTTTTATACTATACATATATTTAAGATTTTTATTATATAATACACATATTTAATACACATCCATGACCCAGGAACACAGAAAATATTTTTTGTTCCCTGGCGGGATTCGAACCCGCAACCTCCGGCTTGAGCACCAACGCGCTCACCACTGAGCCACGGAGGTCGTCTTTTATTTTTTATTTATTTAATCTGTTGTAACTGTGAAATAAAGGTATTGCTCATTTCGCAAATTATACATCTATACAGATAAATAAAATTGGAGTGTCTGTTTGTAATATTTAAATAACTGCTTTTTATTAAATGAATATGGATGTATACACGGTACATATACCAAAATAGAATTTTTTACAATTTTTGTTTGTCTGTCTTTCTCTCTGTCGGTCTGTTTCTTTCTGGCTAATCTCTGAAACGGATGGAGCGATTTTGACGGGACTTTCACTGACAGATAGCTGTTGTTATAAGGAGTAACTTAGGCTATAAAAATAATAATCATCATCAGTACGGATGTAAATCCAAGTTAACGCGGGCGAAGCTGCGAGCTACAGCTAGTTGTGAAATAAAAGTAAAATGCATGGTAAAAGAGTCGGTAATATCTTATAAATATTTGAGAACTAAACATTTTCTATTTCCAAAACCAAATCTACACGAGATTTGATTTAGGAAATAGAAAATGTTCGTCATCGTGCAAGTGGGCCTTAGAATAACATGAATTATGTATTAATTTGTTTTTTTTTATGTTAGTTGGATAGGCAAACTGGCAAACGTGCCACCTGATGGTAAGTGGTCGACGTCGCCCATGAACATAAACTAGTTTACCTGGAACGAGCCCAGGCAACTCATCTATGTGTTGCCTGGTGCTGGTATGAGCGCGGCACAGCGCTTCTATCCCACCGGATTAATTTGATATATGTTATTGATCTTATAATGAATAAATAAATAATTATTCGGAGAGTTTGCTTTTTCGAATCCAAACTTGTTTCTGTATGATGATTATGAATATAAAGATATTTTCGTTTCCAGCTATGTAGGCTAATAATAAAGGCGCGGCGCAATCACACTTCCAGCGCTGGGTCAGCACGAAGAGGAGGAACACCTTGGGGTTTTAGTGCGGTGAGAGTCCCACATAACCATCCGGGCCAGGTAGTATCTATTAGATTTCCCCAAGTAAAAAGTAAAGTTTTAGGGTTTGGATATGCGATGTAATTTTTTAAATCACTTGTCTAGCTTAAAAAAAATATATCTTACAAAATATAAGGGCGCGGCTCCACCGTGGCGCATGGAGAGGCTACAGGAAATAGCTAGTTTGTTATAACTAGGATAAAATATATTCTGGACTGGCCACTACATGAGGATTATCATCTTAACTAGTTGAGATGATGAAGGTAGTGGACCTAGGTATCATTTATACTCAATCTTTAAGAGAACCTTTCATCATCATCATCAGCCTCTGTCCGTCCACTGCTGAATATATGCCACTTTCAATGAACGCCAAGACGGCTGATCCCTTTCCACTCGCATCCAACACGGACCGGCCACCGCACGGAGATCGTCTTCTCACCTGGCTAATCGCCGACCAACACTTCGTCTACCTAAACGCAGCCTCCACCATGAACCTTATTGGCCCATCGGCCATTGGCCCACTGCCACTTCAATGAGCTTATTTTTTAGAGAACCTTTACATATTATATATAACGTAGATGGGCCAATGTCACCTTATACAAAACAATTATCGAATATTTTGCCGACATGAAATAATTAGTTAGATAATTCAACCTTAAAACACCAGCCAACCAACAGTAGCCAATCATATCTTATCAAGTGTAATTGATGTAATAAATTTTAATTAACCAAAACAGTATCCAGTGTGAATAGTTAACGAACTCCGAAGGTGAGACCATAGAGGTCGCAATCTTCGTCATTTTAATTAGGAAATTTCTGATGTTAATCAAATATTACATAATATAAATTAATTTTATGGAAGTAGGTATGTATATAATATTTAAGGACTGTATTATATGGCAGACACCCATCGACGAATACCGAACCATATCTCCTAAGGCGAGATGAACCGATTGCGGAGAGATTGTGGGCGAAACATGGATGAGACAGACAAGGGACAGGAGATTGGTATTGTCGCTGAGGTACCCCTGTTGCCTGAAGATCCTGGACCCTCAAAAAGCGGCTGAAGGCGCTCTCAGTGGTTTTAATTTGGGTATACACAGTCCAAGTGTAAGTCCTTCATATGTTCAGGAACCATGCAGGTACCTGGCTGCATGCCTAAAGCATTTTCCTACGTCAAAAAGAGAAGAGTTTGATAGAGGGCCTATGCTCAGCTGTGGACAGTAACGGTCTGATGATGATAACAAACCGACGGTGTCAGGGTTACATTGCTGTGTGTGAAGTTCACCAACCCGCATTTGGCCAGCGCATCGGTGAACTATGGCTCAAAATCCTCCTCGCCTGATTTCGAGGAGGAGACCCGTGCCCAGCAATGGGACATATAAGGGTTGATATTATTATTATATATATTATACAGGACATTATCATTACCATACACATATACATGCATTCATAATACTATGGAAAAAAATGAAACATACAAAATGCGGATGTGGCATCTCGTGTTATGTTAATGAGGTTTTATTTCACACCTCATTAGTATGTCTGTCTCGTCCGTTCTACGAAACATATTGTGGGTTTCTAAACACCACGGATGATATGGGTCGAGGAACTTTGAAACAATTTCAACAAACATCTTTTTTTTAATCATTACCATTTACAATTTACTAGATGTCAAACCCTTTACGTCACTGTTCGTTTTGAGATGATTTTGCGTAACTGTAATTTTTCCCACTTTATGATATACAAAATGATACTGATACAAAAAATCTAAAATGTTAATTGCATGAATTACAGCTAGTATTTAAATATGAATAGTGTTTAGAGAAATGTGTACGGTTTGATAGCTGATCATATCATCATCATCAGCCCGTATCCGTCCACTGCTGAACATAGGCCTCCCTTAAAGAACAGCAAGACGACCGATCCCTCGCCACTCGCATCCAACACGGATCATATAGAAATATATCAATGATCAATGTTAAAGATCTATATATCGAAGTGTACCCATGGTTTTTTTAAATGATTTCTTTACAAACAATATAATAGCATGGATGAAAATAACGGTTTACTGCTACTTTCGTATCTTTTACCTTACCTTACCTTTTCTATGGTCGTAAAAAGCCAAATCGCGCATTTTAATTCATCTTTACCGATATTCCAAATGTATATTCACATTAGCAACACTGATTCCTAAACACCGAACACATAACTGGATAGATTAGTAGTGATTTGTCACTGACGTAATAGCGATTCAACCAACCAGTGATCTTTATGAACGTCCCATCGGCCAACATGGCCATCAGTCGGCCAATCAGAGCGCAGAACCGGCACCTCGACGGCTAGTCAGCCCCGCAAGGGACCGACGCCACCTCCACAGAGGGGTTGTCCAGCACCACAGAACAACCCCTCCCAACGTCGGGACAGTACAATGGGGTGAGGTTCCCATCATCACCCCTCGCCCCCTGCTCTTTTGTCCCCTCTTCTTATAAGAGGGGTACAAAGAGCCCTCTCGGCTCAATCGGCTTCGCCCAAGGTGCTGGGCTCACCCTAGGCTACTGAGCCCCACCGCCACGACAAGGCCTGAACCATGGTGGGGTGCTCGATGTACCTACAGCAAAACCATCAACAATTTAAGGAGCGTCTTACGCAACAGTGTTGCAACCATAATTGTGACAGTTATCCGATATACGTTATCTTTGAATCAAGTATTACACCACAAATCTTGGAGAACTCGTGAAGAAGTACATTAAATCTATTTTACGTTGAAGTTGTTTAATATTACCGCCATAGGTATATTAAGAAAACTCATATTATTATTATTTTTCTATATAATATTGTATATAAGTATACCGCTGAAGGAAAATATGGTAAGGAAACCTGCATGCCGGATGTTTTTAACTTACGAGTTTTCTTATCATTCGTCTCAGTTCTTCACAAATGTAATCATATTTTCTTATATCCTTGAGTTTCTCTGTATTCTTAAGAGCCATACGTTTCGCTTGTCATATTTTGTCTTGTCGTTTCTTTAATACGAAAAACGTGAAAAACATTAACACGTGTGAATACCTAAACGAATATATGATTGACAGAATACATGAATCAATCAACTTTACTGTCAGAATGTCGCAAGACATGTTAATAATGAAAGAAGAAGAAGAATCAACTTTATATACCAGTGGGAGGGGTTTTCTCCCGTGGAACAGCTTAGCTGTGTTTCGGAGAGAAGGGCAAGACATGCAGTGTAATTACTGGCACCGACAACATCTTATGTCTCAGGATGGGCAACACATAAATGAGTTGCCTGGGTTCGTTCCAGGTAAACTGGTTAATATTCATGGGCGACGTCGGCCACTTACCATCAGGCGGTACGTTTGCCAGTTTGCCTATCCCACTAACATAAAAAAACCTCAACATGGTTCAGCCTTGACGTGGACGTTGGGAGAGTCCCGCACCACAGAACAACCCTTCTGTGGAGGTGGCATCGGTCCCTTTGGTATTTCGAAATAAATTACATCATCATCTATACTAATAATATAAAGCTGAAGAGTTTGTTTGTTTGAACGCGCTTATATCAGGAACTACTGGTCCGATTTGAAAAATTCTTTCAGTGTTAGACAGTCCATTTATCGGTAAAGGCTATATAGGCTATAAAACATCACGCTGTGACTAAAAGGAATTATATTAAGTAAGGTAACGAGGGCAAAGCTGCGTGCAACAGCTAGTAAGATATTATATTTCTAAATAAAAAATATCTTATCCTTACGAAATGTTACAAACAACCTATCAGTTATCATCACTTATTACAATATGTTTCAGTACAATCGAAATCGATTAGTAAGAAGTCGATTGACATTGTCGACATCGATAATTAATTATATCAGACAGCCCTAGTTACGGTACAATACTTATTACTATGACCATGGTTTTAATTTAACACTAACTACTGTTTAAAAATAGTGATACACACAAGCTAAGATTATACAAATAGTTATAGATACTAATTAAATTAAATGCTAGTTATTTTTTAGCTATCGGTACTATTTTTAACACTATAAAAAAATGTGCTTAGTGCTCAGATAAAACAAAAAATACTTTTTAGATATCTAAACACCTTTTAATACTAGATACAGAATTTAATCCGTTTAGCAGTTTCGGAGGTCAGCAGGTATGTACATTAAATATTTTAATTATTTAGACACTTTATTCAAAGAGAACACATTATTATTAATTTGATACGGTTTCTATCGATTTATTATGTGCTATTTTTCTAAACAAATATTGTTAATTATATAATTAATAATGGTAACGCAATATAATTATCGGCGGAATATTCACCACGCGTAGAATAGAGTTCAACGCCTCGGTCGCAGCGGACGCTTGTACACTGCTGCGCTTAAGTTATATTTAAACAGATGGAAGAATTAGGGGCTTTGGGTTCCTTTTTTATCTTTAACATGAGTTTTTTTATGAGTTTTGTGGCATAGACTACTGGCTACAGAATTTCTCTACTTTTGGAGGGTTTTATTATAAACAAATGGATCTTGTTTGGGTAGCTCAGCATTAATTTTTTTTGGAAGTTTAGTTATAATTTGGAAGGCGTCTACAGCTTTTAGAGTTTGTAACTGTTTTCTTTAGTAATGAATTTGGTTGTGAAAATAAATGATATGTATTATTTTTCAAAAGTTGATTGACAAGACTTTCCACCCTTATGTAGCCCACAGGTCCCGGTGGATATAAAGGATAACTTATATCGTCCACAAAGAAGTTGATTCGCCTCTGTTTTATATAGTTTTAAGTTTGTGTCTAATTTTCTACGACAATATAACTTTGTAGTCAATGTCGATGGCTTCAATAAAGAATATTTGTTATGAATTACAAAACTCTTACTTAAAATAACAAAAAATATTGTTTACAAAATAATAATGATTATTTCCTAATACAATACAATCTAATTCATATTATTCATATGTTATCGAAACCGATGTGTAGTTAGTAGTTACCCAATAACCCAATATCTTCACAAACTTTAGTAACTATTTAACTTTAATAAGATAAGTCAGTTGTGTCACCTATTGGGTTACGTAATTTCGATAAACGATTTTGTTGAGTAAATTAATAAACCACTGTTGCAAGCGACAGTACCGGTTCTGAAGAAGCAATGTAATATTGAGTGGCAAAAGGTTATTAAAAACATTACTTTCGTTTTGGTGTTTTAGCCTTGTCTGTACAAATAATTACTTTATTATATTACTTAATATCATGAGAATTTTAAAAGTTTTAAATCAATATTAAACGTGTATCCGTTCGCTGTTGGATAAGGCTTTTATTTTACGCCGGGTAATGCTCTGAGGCATGCTGCTGGGGAAGGAGAGACTGCCCAGGCAGGTATGTGGGACGCAGCTCTAGCCACTAAAACCCGGCGAGTGCCACCAATGCCGCCTTTGGTGAGGTGCCCCGGATCTATTGAGCAAACAGGGCACCTCGACGGCTAATCAGTCTCTCAAGAGACGGACACCACCTCCACAGAGGGGTTGTCCTGCACCACAGAACAACCCCTCCCAACGTCGGGACAGTGATGAGGTTCCCATCCTCGCCCCTTGTCCCTCCCTGCTCTTTTGTCCCATCTTATAAGAAAGAGCAGCTCCCTCGGTTCAATTTTCTTCGCCCAAGGTACTAGGTTCACCTTAAGCTACTGAGCCCCACCGCCACGACAAGGCTTGAGCCTTGGTGGGGTGCTGGATGTGGGCCTCCTTTATTGAACGTCGAGATATCTTTAGTTAAGGCTATTTAAACTCTTGAGTACATGCTTATTCTTGGCAATTAACGTCTATCTCTGGCTTTTTCCCGTATTTCTTGGAAATAAATATAATATGAAATTGTATTATATGAACCAGCTTAGTTAGGAAGTATACTTACATCATTTACAACATTTTTCCTACAATAATATGCTTGGAAACATTAAGTAGATCTCTTACTATTATTTTATAACTTATAATTTGAATAATGTTATTTATAAAACAACTAAGATGTTTATAAACATTAACAACGTGTATATTTTTAAACGGGATTTAAATATACAAATGAGACATCTTTTGTGGACGGATATCCGAGTGATGTCCGATAAAGAGTTGATTTTTTCGTTTGGCGTTGACCAAGAAGGCGTATAATAGAATGTGAACACAGGATGGGAAAGTAAAAAAAAATATATTTGCTGGTGAGGCAAAATGCCGCTTGTCACAAGTCAACGTCGCCCATTAACATAACGAATACATCCGGACATATCCCAGCAACTTGAAATACTACTAATATTAATATTTGAAATAAAACTAATTTTTAAATTATTAATTACCTATATAATATAAAATTAACTAATATCTGTTGCTAAACGTGGTGTGACTTGTTCAATAAATATTTATAGCAACAGTTTTTAGTTAATTAGTAGTACAGTTGACTATCTTTAATAGCTATTGATTTGTGGGAAATGTATACATTAAATATTTTAAGGTAATTTTTTCGTCCGGAAGAGAAATTGTTCAGAGTAACATTAAATTAAAATTATATCCATAATTTTTATAGTAAAGTATCTAGTTCCTATCATAATGAATGCATCTGTCCACTGCTGGACCATTAAAGTAAGGGCGTGGCTCCAGCGCGGCGCACGGAGTGGCTACACACGTTTGTCAAATTTCGCTTTGCCAGATACTTATATTCATACATATTAAAAATTCTTTGAAAAAAATGAGACAGAATTTTTACTGATAACTTTTTAAAATAAATATACTGGATGTAACCAGTAAAAGCTTTTGATATTATGTTCAATTTTGAATCCCGCTTTTACCGGATTTAAAATAATGCTTTTATAATCGGAAGGTTACAAACGAATATCGATTATACTACAACACGATAATGTTGAGAATCAATCACATGGTCAAATCAACCTGTTTGGCCGCCTCTTACTTTCGTTATTTTCACTTTCGTCTGAAGTAAGTTACGTATCAAAAATACATAACCGTTGCGTGTCAATAATCTCTATAAGGAGCGTCACTTGATAAACAACAATTTCCAAAAGTTTTACCCGTAATTTATACCTTCAACGTGACGTAGGAGATCCGTACGACATAATTGTTATGTACGTTATATCTTTATGTAACTTCTGTACGTGTGGATGTCGGACGAAGACCTTTTTTCTTCTTCTTTTTCCTCGTTCCCTCACTGCTGAGGATCGTGACCACATATGATCTTCTCTCCACTTTGATCTTCACAGCATCGGACCTTTTTTGATGAAATTTATAATATGCTAAGTGGATTGGAGAATGGTTTACACTGTAAACTTTACAGTGATAATTCCATCCACCGCAAAATTTAAACGTGGTAAACGTTGCCCATTACTATAATAGCTCAGCGTTTCTCAACCTTTCTAAAGACCTCTTTACATGTTCAAAAATTCTGGCGACCACCTTGGACACAGCCAAAAAATAGAACTATTCTCTTGGACTACTGGTACTAGACTCGGACGACTATGATGCGTTATCGTTGAGACGAGATGGTAGATTAATAGTATTTGTGTAAACGGGCATAAAAATATTCAACCTGTAAAATAGCGTATCATATTTAGTAGATCGCGGTAAACTACCTCCATCGATTATCTTTTTTAATTTGTAACGTTGACTATAAAGTGACATGTCAGTCAGTTTGATGTTTAATACTTCTTCTTCTTTTTATATAATGTCAACCACAAGGATTTGCCAATGTCAGAGTGTGCATAATGTTTACTAAAAAAAAGTCATAATATTTATGTCGGCGTAATAGATTTTCGATGTCAATTAAGACGTATGTAAAATGACCTTGGTTAACCTTTCCCATAATTGTTTTGAAATTTTAATTCGATGACTGCGCTACTTAAAGTACATTTTAATTGCAGTATTATCTTAAGTGAACAATTATTTTAATCAACCTTTTTTCTTACAGGTACCGATCTACTGCTATTATAAAATAGAGGTATGAATTTTATGAATAAATATTTTTTAATTAAGTAAGTTGTGGGGTAATTATCGCATGGTAGTGTCGGGGTATGATGGTCTAGTAAACTCATAGTAGACTAGAGTTCTGATTTCTCCCCACCATGGTTCAGGCCTTGTCGTGGCGGTGGGGCTCAGTAACCTAGGGTGAGCGGTGCACCTTGGGCGAAGCTAATTGGCCGAGGGGGCTCCTTGTACCCCTCTTATAAGAAGAGGGGACAGAAGAGCAGGGGGCAAGGAGTGAGGATGGGAACCTCAGCCCATTGTACTGTCCTGACGTTGGGAGGGGTTGTTCTGTGGTGCGGGACAACCCCTCTGTGGAGGTGGCGTCGGTCCCTTGCGGGACTGACTAGCCGTCGAGGTGCCCTGTTTGTTTTCTAGATCCGGGGCACCTCACCAAAGGCGGCATTGGTGGCACTCGCCGGGTTTTAGTGGGTAGAGTTGCGTCTATTTACCAGCTGTCGGGCGCAGCGAGTCCCACATACCCGCGTGGGGAGACCCACTCCCCCGCGGGATGCCTCAGAGCATTTCCCGGCGTTAAAGAAAAAAAAAGAGTTCTGGTTTCTGTCCACTTTTCAAAAAGACTTCACAAATAAAACGCGAGGTCTTGGCAAAATAGCAACCTTATCATCCTGATCATCATCATCAATCTTCCGTCGCTAAACACATTGAGGAACGCAAATACTGGCTGTATTTTCGTTTTCACTGAGAAAGGGTGAGAGGCATGCGCTGCGCCGCGCTCCCGACTGCATCAGTACCACCATCTTGCTTGCTTCTCCCGAAAAACAATTTTGCTGTGTTTCGGAGAGAAGGGCAAGACAGACAGTAATTACTGGCACCGAGACATAACATCTTATGTCCCAGGATAGGCAACACATTAAAAAGTTGCCTGGGCTAGTTACAGAAAAACTAGTCCATGTTCATGGGCGACGTTGACCACTTATCATCTGGAACGTCAGTTTGCCTATCCAAGTAACATAAAAAAGAAAAAAGAAACATCATGAAATTCGTATAAAGTTCGCTAAGCCTATAATAATATTAATATAAATGATTTTTTTTAAATCGTCGTCAATATTAAACTTTTCCGTCCTGCTGGTTGGTCTTTTTTGGGGGATCGGCCATCTTGACTCCTGCCACTCGCATAAAACATGCTTTAATATAATATAAATATATTAACATATAAAAATATTCACAAATAAAAAAATCTCGATTGAGAATTAAAATATTTACGCATCTGCCCACCAAAATAAATTTATCAGGCTAACATGCTTAAGCAAATATTTGTCATGTTTTAGATAGTAACGTTGACAGACCTACACTTCAAAGGAAACCAGATGAAAGTCCAAACAGAAATAAGTTTTTATAGCGCCACTAAACCTTATTTACATGGGGTATAAATGTTTACACACAGATAACACCTACATTAGTGTAAAAAGTATAAATGTAACGGTAGAATTTATAGCTTTGTTTTAGATATTAAAATTACTAACCAAAAGACTTACTTAATAGTTTTACGATAGTTGACGTAAGGGCGATTTTAAATCCAAAAATACTAATTCGTAATTGAATCAACAAAATATCTTTTTGAACGTCAATTGAATTTACCGGTTCTGAGGCAAGCCTACCGAGAAGAACAGGCGAAACACACTCAGTGATAAAGAGATCATGGTTTACATCTGTTAGATGTTCTATTTTGCTAATCATATTCTCTCTCCTCGACTTTTTAAGGTTGTTAAAGTATTATTCACATCCTCTTTCAAAATAAACGCCAATATATTTTCAGGTGCCATTAATTAAGTTAATTAACCGGTCATTTGTAAATGATATTCCAAGCCATACATCACGGAATGTGACTTGAAATATAGACATGATCGGAACCGGCAAAGGTCACTAACATTTTGACATTAAGGTAAAACAAGATGGCGCATCTTATGAATTCTAATGTCAAAGGATTATGAATATCGCATGTTTTTATGTGGGCTATTAAAGTGTATCTAATTAGTAATGTAGAGACGTGGCAAAAGTGTTAAAAACGACTTTACCTTATGTAAATTATGAAAAGGGACTTAATTTTTTTGTGTATATTGGTTAATGAAAGATTATTAAGTAATTACTACTATACTATATGTAAATATGGAGGTAAAATTAAGGTACTTTGCATAACCTACATAAAAATGTAGGAGGTAGTGCCATGCTTCATTGCAGCCGAACTGATGACATAAAAAAATAATATTTATATATAAAGTATTTGAACTCATTATACTAATTTAATTTACTGTGTAAGGTGTATAATAAAATTAATAAGTGATAATATTAGACTTAAATCGAATTATTAATACAAAACCTCATTTATTATGCAGCGTTATGTGGCTTCATTATTAAAAACTGTACCGTCTATAAGTATACAAAAAAGAATAACCCTTTACATGAAAAAAGGAACCAAAAAGCCATCCTTGCCGTGCTCTGTTCATTAAAAAAACCGATATACAAAACGATCGATCGTTAGCTCAAATGTACAATTACCCGGGCGCGAAACTCGTGGCCAATTTTGAAATCGGTTATTAAGTTAATGAGGCAACAATCCAAACTCCGCATCACGTATTGCATTTTCATCTATTTAAAAGTTCAACGCCAGTAAACTTTAACACCGCAAGTTTAGGTCGAAATTGCATCGATAAACGTTAAACGATTTAAAAGTATCGATAATGATGATCGATAGGTAAATTGCGATTCGTGTTCATTGTTAGAAGCGGGTGCATCTATTCGAATTTGCATTCGAATTTTAAAAATAACTTTTTTATGGCCAGCGGAGTTTGGCTGTTTTGCCATTTATTGAGAGATGACGGATCAGCAGTGGGACGGCATGCTTATGATGGCAAAATAATAACTAAGACAATGCATTCAAATTTTTAGATAATACTTTTTTATGGCGAATAGCGGGCTTTGGCCATTTTGCTATTCATTCAGACGATGTATCCGGCAGTGCAAGGCTGGCTGGCTGAAAAATGGTAAAAACATTAGCCTAGACTTTATTATAATAAAAAGATTAGCTTAGATAGATAACTTACCCAAAAATTGGCTCGTTAATAAAATATGGCGCGACTAATTTAGAGATTGTAAAAATAGAGTTGAAATGTTAATGTACATGAATGAGACGAGATGGCGAAATTGGTACTGACCTTTGCACGTAATTGGCGAGCGAATCGTGCCAATGTCACCGTGTTATGTATGTTGAAGACTGGGGAAAGGATTGATGAATATTTTAAAAGAACGATAATAGATTGACGGGAAAAAAGTTATATCTACTGGTATGAAAACTCACCGATCCTTAGAAGATTTTTTTTACTTATTTATAGGCAATGGTCTTTCGGCAGCCGACTAGCGGGCACGGGGTTTAACATGCGAAAATTAAATAAAGTAAAACAGTGTTAAAAAAACTAGAGTCATGAATGGATAAGATATCGTGCTTTTTTGGGAGAAAATAATTATTGGATAATATAAACATTAAAGGAGTTTTATCCCAATTTTCCAATTGCAAAATAAGCTTTTCACCGAAATCAATTTTTCGAATCCGACAAAAACAATTTTTTACCGAAATCTATAGAAATAGCTTATCATAAGACCTTTAAAAGAAGCTAAGAAAGATAAGATATAATCGAAAAATTATGATAATATTATGAGACACTATAATATTATGTAAACATATTATTAACTCGACGATTTCACTAAAGCGTCTATAAGGAAAAATAAATGTTTTGGTACACAGACCAAAACATGACATCACAGAGTAATCAATTTTATGCTAGGTACATGAAATATGAAAACATTGCCCATGAAAAAAACGAGCCGACTACTCACTGCCTTTATTGTGAGGTCTGTTGCTTGTTTGAAGACACAAAATATATGTCTGCCCTGTTGCTGACAGATCCGGGGCACATCAGTAATGGTGGCCGATGGGAGTCGTTAGGGGGAACCCCTATCTTGTCGACGCAGACTGAAGTCGCCGAGTCTCACATAAGTTTCCACCCGCTGGGGTGTATGCGTCAAAAGCATTTTCCCCGCGAAATAAAAAAAAGATTGCAGATCTCTGTGCCAGTAATTACACTGCCTGTTCCATTTTTTCGAAACACGGTACTGTTTCACGCGAGGAATAAGCAGGATGGACCCATGGTTCAGGCCTTGTCGTGGCGATGGGGCTCAGTAGCCTAGGGTTAGCCCGCTGCACCTTGGGCGAAACGAATTGAGCCGAGGGGGCTCTTTGTACCCCTCTTATAAGAAGAGGGGACAAAAGAGAACCTTATCCCATTGTACTGTCCCGACGTTGGAAGGGGTTGTTCTGTGGTGGTGCGGGACAACCCCTCTGTGGAGGTGGCGTCGGTCCCCTGAGGGACTGACTAGCCGTCGAGATGCCCTGTTTGCTCAACAGATACGGGGTACCTCACCAATGGCGGCATTGGTTAAAGAAAAAAAAAGGATGGACCCATGCAGACGGGGGCGCGGCGTAACACATTCTACCAGGTTATGTAAATGTCTGAAAGAGTAATTCTGTACGTCCATATCCAATAGCTGATGACGATATTAGTAAAAAGGAAGAGAAATTCACACGTTAAAGGTCGGTATGCCATCTGTTACTTTCGCTAGCGTTGGTTATATAAGCGTTTCGCTTAGAGGTCTCGGTCAGACCATGCGTTGTGGGCATAACTTATTCATATTCAACGAAGTCCAGAAGTGGGCGATAACCACTTCTATGCTTAGTTATAGAAGGGTTTTTTTCTTTTCGCCGGAAAATGCTTTTAAGCATCCCGCGGGGAGGGGGGACTCCAAATGCGGGTATGTGGGACTCGCTACGCCCGAAATATTGTAAGGTGGGTGCAGCTCTACCCACTAAAACCCGGCGAGTGCCACGAATGCCGCCTTTGTTGAGGTGCCTCAAATCTGGTGCTGTCCTAGTAGTAGCCTAAGGTGCTGGGTTCGCCTTAGGGTATGCTTTGGGTTTAGAATGGCACCGCTCCTTTCCCAGAACCGATCCGAAGTCTATGTCAGCAACTGTACACTGTATTGTAGTACTTACTAGTAAGAAACATACCAGAGCTCTAGGCTATTCAATTTTTTTTATCTCGTTATTTCAATCTTATTATCCTTCATTGTTCCTCACTCAATAGGCGAGAGCTTAACATAGCATGCATCTATGCGGCAATCACCGTCTTGAGAGTATGCTTTTTACCTTTTGTAGCAAGTATACTTTTTGAGGTAAATTTGTAAAAACGCAGAATAATAATTTCCTAACTCTCATCATAAGACCGTATAGGTCATTCAGTATCTCTTATCTTATCAATAGATATAAACATATAACCAGATAAAGTATTAATGTGAGCCATGACATTCCGAAACTGGTCAGTGATTTGTCACAGACGTAATAGCAATTCAACCAACCAGTGATTTGTATGTACGTCCCATCGGCCAATATGACAGTGAAAACCTAGCATTTTGTTATTTCTATAGGTACTCTTTCCTAAGATTCCTTTGTAAGATGTATGTGACTTTGGATGTAGGGAGTTAATTTTGAAACTACATCCACTCATCCGATTAACACAAACTCTTTATTGATGTTATCACTGAGTGACATTGGCTGATTGTTTTTTTTTATGTTCGTTGGATAGGCAAACTGGCAAACGTGCCACCTGATGGTAAGTGATTAACGTCGCCCATGAACATAAACCAGTTTACCTGGAACGAGGCCCAGCAACTCAACTATGTGTTGCCTATCCTGAGACATAAGATGTTAAGTCTCGGTGCCAGTAATTACACTGTCTGTCTTGCCCTTCTCTCCGAAACACAGCAAAGCTGTTTCACGGGAGAAACTAGCAAGATGGTGGTACCCATGCAGCCGGGAGCGCGGCACAGCGCTTCTCTCCCACCGGTATAATATATATAAAATAATCTATATCAGGCGGCATAAAAATCGAAGTTAACACAGGCGAAGCTGGGGCAACATCTTATATAAATAAAAATGAATCGCCGAAATGTATGTGCGCACATACTTCAGAACCACTCCATCAAATTAGATTATTCTTTCTTTGTTGTGTTTGCTATCGTCAGGACGTTGTATAAAAAAAAGCATCGGTAAGTACATCCATTCTGGGTAAGGCCTGGATAACGTTTATCAGGTTCAGCATGTTTAAGTTATAATAACGACGATAGTCCTATTTTTCTTTTGATTATTCTTAAGCGATTCATTAACAATATACAAATTTTCGAAGAATTAATATTGGATGTTTCATATTTCAAGGATTTAATATATTTTATGCAAGCGTGAAAAACCGTTTTGAACACCATCTTTTCTTTTATTCTCAAAAAATAAATTTACTTTAGTGATAAATATAATTTTTCAACGTAACATTTTCCCCGTAATACTTACAGAGTCCCGTTGTAACTGTAAGTACTAAAATGGAGGTCCTTTACAAATAATACCTTGACAAACACGAGGTGGTAAACAGATTGTTTAGCGATGCCGTACAAATTGCCCGGTCAGGGTGTTTCGAGGGAAATGCTAACAGCCATCGTCAGCGTATTGTATGTCATTTTGAAATAGAAATTATATTTTATAATAGTCGAGTAGTCAGGCTAACTGGACATTTCGCATCGGCGCGGGTTCGAATCCCGCCAGGTGCAGATAATTTGTATGATGAATATAGATGTTTGCTCCGGATCATGTACGTGTACGTACGTTTTATCATTAATATGAAATTCTTAAATTTATTTCTTCTACCTGTAACACAAGTCCCTAAGAACTTGGCACGGGGCTACGTTGACCTGGTGTGATTGTTGGTTCCCGGCCGGGCTATCCCCCTTTACGAGTCGTCTGCCTTCGCCGGGGCCAGGCTGTCTCTAAGGTGATCCTGTTGCCTGCTGATCCGGGACCATCAAAAAGTCGCACGCAGTAAAAGTGTGATTGTTGGTTGATATAAAAATATACCCTTATATAATTCTGGGCATAGGGATATATAACCTAAAACTTCATCTCATCTGGCATGCGGGTTTCCTCACGGTGTTTTCTTTGATGAATATTTATTTTATACAAGTTTGAAAGGGACTGCAACATGCCCTTTCGACCTTTGACAGTCTCTCTACCATGTTGACCACTATGGAGAACTCTTCAACGTTTTTCTATAACAAATAATGTATAATCATAGTTTCTTTGATTAAATGCATACAATGTGTCTCTGGTAGTACACAAATGTAACGAAATTATTTGTTTATTAGAAACTTAACTTAACTGTAACAAAACTATCTATTACCTGTGCGAACCTTCATAAAACTATCTATTACCTGTGCGAACCTTCATAAAACTATCTATTACCTGTGCGAACCTTCATAAAACTATCTATTACCTGTGCGAACCTTCATAAAACTTTCCTGTGTTTCGGAGAGAAGGGCAAGACAGGCAGAGTAATTACTGGCACCGAGACTTAACATCGTATGTCTCAGGATAGGCAACACATAGATAAGTTGCCTGGGCTCGTTCCAGGTAAACTAGTTTATGTTCATGGGCGACGTCGACCACTTACCATCAGGTGGTACGTTTGCCAGTTTGCCTATCCAACTAATATATATATAAAAAAAAAAAAACATACAATAGTGTGTCATGACATTTTTTAAATAGTTTCTCTTTATCAATATAACTAAAAGACCTTGGCATAGCAAATAATAAAATTAAATTGATGTGCAAATAAAATTTACTGCCATCGAGAGGACTGACACCTATTGGTGCGTAGTGAAACGCTTTCTACACAGAGCTAACTAGAACTAACAGATTGAGACAACCATAAAATATCTTTGTTTAAAGTAATTATATTAGTGACAACTCAACTCTAATTTGTAGAAAGTTTTTAAAATCAAAGACACAATAAAATTTATGTAATTAGAAGTTGTTAACACAAAACCGATAACCATTAACATTATACGTAAATCACTTCTCAATCTGATTATAATGAACTTTTACGTATAATTTATACTTTAATGGTTCATATGACCATGGTTGCTGTAACCGAAACGTCGGCATGTAAAAACTTACTGTATCAAATGAATTAATAAAATCCGTAAAGGTAGTTCCATTGTTTCTTCTGCTGGACGTTTTGGAATCTTAGTAAGAATTTATCCATTTTCTGCCACCAAAACTGGTCACCTGTAGGTTGTTTATTCTCATGTATCCTAGAGTCCTATTCATTTGACTATAGTGGATGGAAATTATATCTAACATTTACATATAACCGCTACGGTAAGAATACTGACACCGATACTTATTACGTCTTATGTCTAAGGATAGGCAATAGGTAACAGGTAAACTAGTTTGTGTACATGGGTGACATCGACTACTTACCATCAGGTGGCGTGTCTGCCAGTTTGCCTATTCAAGCCAATCCAATTATAAGCCTTTATTTCAGGCACATCAATCAATTTCGTATCCGTAATCTAATATTTGCAGCTCTAGATACGGGTGATCTGAATGAATGAAAATATACATAATCACTCATTCATTACACATTCATACTAAAACATAACACGAAACAACCGAATATCCGAGGAATCTCAATGTATAACAGGTACAAATGGTGCGGTACAATACCGCGGATGCACGGTCCGCCGACCCCGACACAAGGCCTAGAATGGGGGGCACCTTCCAATTATTCATCATCAGGATCCGTACCTTCATATATTCCTCTCATTTTAGTCCAAGTAATAAGTTGTGAAGATGGTTATTATATATTTTGCATTTAGGCTTGACTATTGATCCGTGTATACGAATATGGATTCGTCTTTTTATAGATTCGACCCTTATTTGTCTCTTACACGCGTCTCATTCTAATTCTACTTATATTATAGATGTGCAAGAAAACTATTATTTTCTATTATTTGGACACCTCCCAATCATTTATCATCTAGTATCCAGATTCGTCCCTTGATCCATTCCACTCTTGTTAGATTCGTCTTATTCTACGCTCATATTATAGACGTGAAAGTGTTTAAGAGATGATTGTTCGTTCACGCGTAAACGACTAACATTTTTACACATAGACCATGGGTTATCCCGTTAACAGCTTCTATATAATCTTCGATTTATGTTGTTCTTAACATACTATTTCACGTTAAGAACAATATGTCAAAATCAAAATCAAATCAAAATCATTTTTTTTTTAATTCAAAATAGTACTAATACAGTATCTTTTTGAACGTCAATTGAATCTACCACCGGTTCCAAGGTAAGCCCACTGAGAAGAACCGGCGAAACAAACTCAGTGGAACTAATCTTTTCAAATAATATATATTAATAACAATTTTAACATCTTATCTTGAAATGCCCGGGAGGAACGCCTTATTCCCAGGGTGTGGTATCTTCCATGAAATCTTTTACTTTATAATATGCTTTACCACACATGTAAGATAACGTAGGTACTTACTACGTTACGTTATGGTAAGAGGGAGTGCCATGCTGCTTTGCAGGCGAATTGGGCCGGCACGACCAGTGGTACCTCTCGCTCACATGATACCGGCGTAAAGTGACATGATGTCGCGTTTCGTGCGGTTTGTGAGTTTCCAGTGGCTCATTGGGGGAATAGGGAAAAGGAGGGCAACGCATCTGCATAATCTCTGGTTGTGCGGAAGTGTATGAGCGTCGATAGTAGCCAAAAGGCTTCGACTTCTATTTGCCCTATGCTATAAAAAAAAAAACTATTGGCAAAATATATATTCTAGAGCATAACGAGTCTAAAATACGTTCTACTCCCAATTTGGACCCTCATATTGTGCTCATATTCTCTGATCAAAGCTCTGTTTGATACAGCGCGAGATGTATTAGGACATAGTTCGCCTGCAGACCTCATGCGGGTTGGCGAACTGCACATAATGTTCAAACTGGTCTGAACAAACAACACGTTGTTAGTTACCGAGATATTTCATCATTTATTTAGATTTAAACGTTGTTTTCACTCTATCATCTACACTAGTTATTGTCCGCAGCTTCGTTCGCGTTAACTTAGTTTTACAGCCTAGTGATGACAAATTTATGTGTTTGCGTGTGTGCGCGTGCGCGTGTGTGCGTGTGTGTGCGTGTGTGTCTGTCAATGGCACTGTAGCTCTGAAAGGAATGAACCGATTTGAATGCGATTTCTTATTTGAAAGCGGCTTTTCTAGCGGTTCCTAAACGTTAATTCAAAATGACAAATGTATACTAAAGTACAGACACCCAAATAACAAGCATGTTGATGATTATTGTATTAGAGGCCACCACCACTAACATCGTCGGTTTTATTCAGTCATCTAGCATATAACAGGATAGGTAGAGTAGTAATGTGACCCATAAAATTTCGAAACTGGTCAGTGATTTATCACTAACGTAATAGCAATTGAACCAACCAGTGAGTAGATTTGTATGTGCGTCCCATTGGCCAATCATCCATCAATGACCAGTCGGCTAATCAGAAGCCAGAACCGGCGCAGCGTCGCAGCACAAATTTGGCGGAATTTGTTTTCATACAAAACAGATAATATTACCGCTCTATTCCGGTTATGTGCTCGATGGATTCAGTTCATTACACAGACAATAAAGTTTCGTCTATTACTCGCTGGAGGCGCTGCAGACAAGTTCATACTTCTCTGCGTTTCTGTACGAGATCTGAAAACAAACATCCATAATATTAAATAATTCTTCGTTATTTTTTCAAGCTACTTATCATTCTAGGTCATCGTCATTAAAATATTAACGCCAGAGATATGATATATTACGTCAGTTTAATTAGTACATCCTTCACACTGTTGGTAAATAACACTTTACAGTTATCATTTGCATATTCTAGTATAAAACACTTATAAGTTGATTAGCAACATCCTCTCTATCGCCTATACCAGTGTTTCCCATTTGGTGGGTCGCGACGCGCTACGAAAAAAACCGGTTCGCACCATTGCCTCCTTGTTTTAAACAAATACTAGGAAAGCTTAACTGACGAGCAAAAGAGTACAAAATAATCAGCTTTATACTTCTCCATAATTATTATAATACCTAAGTATATTTCTGCAACTGTAGATAGGACTAACCAAAATATTGATGTATCATAGGGTAGTTTCGAATAACTTTGTAACATTAGGACGTATGACACCTCAGTCCTCCCGTGACCATGGTTGCTGTAAAGTATCCGAAACGTCGGGCTTGTAAAAATCTTAATAAACCGCGATAAAATCCGTAAAAAAGTGTTTCATTATAATAAGTATATTTCTTTTTGAAATAAATGTGTTTTTTACCTAATATTTCAGGGGGCTTAAAACTTGAGTGGGTCACAAAGAGGAATTAAGGGAAGGTTACGAAAACCGGGCCACAGCTGCAGAATAAAGTTTGGAAAACGCTGGTATATATATCTAAAAAGTTACATTTGTGAGTTAGAATGTGGGAAAGTAGTCTTCGAAACTCCTCATCTGATTTTAAGCATTTCCCATATGCTATGTTATCACTGATGACAAAATAAAATCGACATCAGTTCATACAGCAAATCTAATCTATTAACGCACGGAATACTTAATTGGTTAGACGGGTGATGTGACATTCACATTTGGACTGAATATAATACACCTTAAATACTAGCCCAAATACTAGCAAAAAAAGAAAATAAGCAGGATATATAATAGATAATACTTTTTACCGGATCACAATAACATTCAATTATGCAAACCGTAGCCTGCTAAAATCTTACCCATTTCGGCTTCACGAAGACTTATATGACAAAGGCTACTTAGCCTTTGTCATAACGTTATTATGTTCTGAAGTAGTGCCATGCTGTTATGCAGCCGAATTAGGCCGGCACGACCGGGGTGGTATCTCTCGTTCACATAATATCGGCGTTATGTGACAGCTATGCTGTCGCGTTTCGTTCGGTTTCTGTGTTTCCGGTGGCCCATTGGGGGGGATAGGGAAAAGGAGGGCATCGCGTCTGCATAACTTTTGTTTGTGCGGATGTCTATGGGCTTCGATAGTCATCATATGGTTCCGACTGCTCGGTTGCCTCCTTATGAAATTAAAAAAAAAACACAATAGTTATATCAAATCAATTTATGTGAGTGCCAGAGTAACTTACTTATACAAGGCACGTATTTCGTTGCCCGAAATCCCACGTAAATCCAAACTTGATTAAAATCACAAACATTGAGAATAGCTTAATCGAAATATCAGCCTTGATACAATCCGGATAAGACAATAGGAAAAATAGAATTAGTAGAGCAAGAACCATACTTTATGATTGTATTGAAACAGTGGGTAGTTTGACCCTGTTACATTTCTTCCGCGACGCGAGGTCGAGCGTGACCAAAGCAAATTCTTCATAACTGTCCAATTAGTCTCGAGCCGTATTCCCGCCTTCGATACTCCTATTGATAGATCATTTTATTTGGCATCACAAAACCAAGACTATCACAGTGAACATATCCGTCCGGACCGCGGATCAACTGCAATTGGTCGCTTTTTAGACCATGAAACGGGTGTATTACCATTAAATTGGAGATTGTTATTGAAGTTACTCTACGTTATAATTTAGTTCTCATCGAATGTCCCATGCTTTTTAATTTATGTACTGTACTTTCAATGCTCTATTTCCTTGCAGGTCTAACCTACCTACTTTCTATACCTTTAATATATTTCCATTAAAATCGCATTAGGTACTGGAATCTTGTCAATGGACGTACCACGTACCGGTGACCCAGAATTTGGAAATCATTTTCGCCTACTTTGAAAATACTAAGGCTTTATTTATCACTATTATATGCTGTCCTGCTAAATCTGCCAGGGCATCCAAACGGAGAATGGAATGCCCACAGTAGGTATGTCAGTCATAAATTATGATGAATGGATAATAAATCATCATCTTTACCAGCAATCTCCATTGTTTGAAGCGTCTTTGGATGTCCTCAAAAGGGTTTGTAAAATATATAGAATACCTGACCTATGAACTTACACACTCACTTAAAATATGTTTGTCTATGCGTTGTCTATACAGGACCGGTTTTTCCAACTATTTGCGATGGTAAATAACGATATCAACATCGCTGCCTTTTTTGCCAAAATATGACCAGTAAAATTGAAAGAATTATAAGATTTCTCCAATGACATGTTATCTAGATATCTAGACATCTATACAGATAAATAAAATTGGAGTGTCTGTTTGTAATATTAAAATAACCGCTTTTACCTATTCACTGTAAATAGGTCTGTCTGTTTGTTCCAGCTAATGTCTTAAACGTCTGTACCTTCCGCTGGAAGATAGCTGATGTTATAAGGAACAACTTAGGCTATAAAATACTCATCATCAATCCGGGTACGGTTGTAAACCTTAGTTAACGCGGGCGAAACTGCGGGCAACAGCTAGTGTACATATATTTTTTGTCGTTTGTAGTTTCTGGATACCCTTATATCTCTGTGTTTATCGTGACCGTGGCGTAATAACACAGGTTATACAAAGGACAATTGAACATCTGGATGACCGCAAAGATAGTAGTAGCCGTGATAAGATCTGCCTCTGGGAACCTCGACTTTAGGCTGGTAGTACCGGTTTCAAACTAGACGTGTACAGGTACGCCAACAAAGTTTGAGATGGAAATGAGAAAAATTATAGTCAATCTTAAAAAAAATTAAGGAATTAACCGTGGGAGGAATGCGCTTATGCCGAGCTCCCGTCTGTAGGCCTGTACCATCATCCTGCATATTTCTTACGTCAAACTATCTTTGCTGTGTTCGACTGCGCTTTATGTTCATGGAAGACCCTGACCATTAACCTATTCTGTGGCTCGACTGCCCAATTGCTTATCCAACTAAAATAAAACAAAAAAAATATTGAAACGTAGGTAATGACGTCATAATGTTACATTAGCGTGTGTGTTAGGAACCTATAAGTTTTTCCCCTACAAAAAGTGCTCAACGCGACTAAAAAAGCTTTCACTTCAAAAATCTAGCAGCTAGGTCAATAACTTCGCGAGCTGATAACATCTAGTACATAACTACATAGCCCTGATAGTTCTGACTCAGTGCATTATATGGAGGGGTTTGCGAAACATTTCTACACAAAAATCACGATTCTGACATTTGAGAATAACGGGCGGGGTAAAGCATGGCATTTGCACGCATATATTTGTAGCCCAAGTATAATACCAGTGGTACAGTTCTCGATGGTCTGAGGAATTGATTAAAGTATGCAATCTGCGTGACTTCGGCTTCAACGGTTATATAATTATGAAAATGCCAAAATAATATCGCATTGACTGTGTGAACGCGTAAGAATTTTTGTGTATGAATATTCAATGTAGGAACTCTACATATACAAGATTTTTTTGTTTTCGCTGGGGAATGCGTTTAGGCATACCACCGGGTCCGGGGGGACCCGGGGTTATGTGGGACTCTCTACGCCCGAGAAGATGTTAGGGTGGACGCAGACTACCCACTAAACCCCAGCGGTGTAATTCTCCTCGTCGTCTGGGTGAACCAGCGCGAGATCTGTGGACGTCCGCACCGGGCCACAACGGTGTACCATCTGGCACTCTCCTCTGGAGGCAGGGGGGGCGACATCCCCTCCTCCAACTCCGCTTGCATACACAAGACTTGTTAATTTCAGTTTTATGGAAATCTTTGTTAAATGATCCATAGAAGCATCTAGATGTAATATGAAAACCTTGTTTAATAAGTATAGAATTATTATTGGTCGAAGTTGTCCTAGAGCCTATAATTAATATTCTATGTATAAACTAAATGAGCTTTGAGTCTTGTCCAATCAGTGTCTAATCGTTAGCCTCATATCCTGACTGTATGTGGGAATCGTAGGAGTGCCCTACCCTAAACTAAAACCATTTCGAGCACCTTCAGCCGCCTTTTGAGGGTCCAGGATCTGCGACACAAACGCAGAGGCATTACTGGAGGCGCACTGAGTAGCGCCTCCTACGCACCCCTATTCGCCGCTCGCGGGGAGGGGGGCGGGTCTCGTCGGCCTTTTTCTATGATTTTACTGCCTCGCAGAAGAAGACTATCGCCGTCCAATTAGCAAGGGTCTAATTGTTGGAGCCAACCTAGGATCTTCCAAAAAACGTTGTTGTTTGACTGTAACTTATTTTCCTCTTTACCACTGATAAATTTTGAAATAACATGGCCGAATCTTAAGTCTTGAAAACAACGCATTCATTGATAATGCCGAAATGTCGAGCTCTGCGAAATTAAAGTGATAAGCATGGAAAATAAAGTTTATTTATTATTCCATTTTAAGGTTACGATTACTTATTTGCAAGTAGATTCGAATCTTCTTTTTTCATTATTTAGCATATTGGAAATGATTTATCCTGACGAAAAACAACTTTGCTATACTTAGTGGTCTTGTTTCTTTGAACGTTTTATGTTCGTACAAGGATAGCTCGTAACAGTCCATATGCGGCTAACGTAACGTCGATCTTAACAGACCGCTTTAGCATATTCAGTGATGTCAAATGTCACTTGTTTATTACTTCACGTGGGATATTGAAAGTACATACTTTAGTATTTTATGTTACATCATCAGACATGTGAAATGGGAATCAGCAGTGCTATTGGAAGAAGCATGTCTGGCAGTGAATTGATCCTCCTCCTTGCGTCCTATTCCTCAGTATTGAAGACCTCTCTTCTGCATCACTTCAGTAGATGGATACGATTTTTTTCCCTATAGACGCTTTTACATCACGTCTGGTCCCGTGGTAAGTTCTCGAAGAACTTGTGTTACGGGTACCAGACAACCGAAATATATTTATACGTAACCGAAGTATAAAAATACTATATATGTGTTTAAGATTTTTTTAATACGATACACATATTTAATAAAAATCCATGACCCAGGAACACAGAAAACTTTTTGTTCCCTGGCGGGATTCGAATCCGGCTTGAGCGCCGATGCGCTAACCATCGATAACCACAGAGGATGATAATTATGATGATATAGGACAAGATCCCGTAAACGCTAGAAAATAACAAATTTCTAATTAGAATTTGAATAAAAGCTAGAAACGTTTACTATGATAGTATAATTACACTTCTACTATACTAGTTAATATCAATAGAAAAACTATTGTCATAAAAGATATCGCAGTCTAAGAAAATATTTGAGTGAAATATGTACAATGTTTTGCAATATAATGGTTTTTGACTTCTGTCACTTTTCAAGCGAAACTTTCCAATGTATTAACATAAGTGACACGGAGTCCATAACTTAAGTTCGTGAGACAGATCTTAGACGTCAATACTGCAATCCATCATGCTATCGATCCCTATTTTACTTATTCCAGTCATACAGAAATTGAATTTATAGCTAAACTATCTGCACCCCCAGCTTTGCCTGATCTCCAGCCTTCATCTAGTGGTAAATCACAACTTTGATCGCGATTCTTTGGGTCCTCTTAATCAATTTGAATTAGCTTAAAAAAATATGTTTGTGTCCTACCTGTGATGTATTTGAGCGTATTTCCCTGTATATAAATATCTGCTTGTAAATTGTACCTGCTAGCTATTATCCGCTGCTTCGTTCGTGCTATCTTACTGTTGTATCCGATTTAAATTCGAATAAGTAGTTTATAACATTAAACTATCCTCTACTCTACTATAAAAGTATAGATTAATGTACTGAAAATCGATCGGTTAATTATAGTTCGGACTATATTTTAATTAACTTCAAAAAGAGGTGTTTTTTCGGAAGTCGGATCTTAGTTTAAAAATTTCTTACCCACGTTAATATATATCTAAGCATTCGAATAAAATCAATCACGAGCATATATTTCACGAGTTGCCTCTTAAATTATTACGTTATAGCCCATATAAAATTGACACTATTGTCTAATAATCGCTTGATTGAATTTATCTGTTAGTTACACAATCGCTATAAATTACCTACTATCGGAGTTACACAAAGGCATATTAATAGTTCGTTATTAACTTTTTGTTACATTAATTTGACCTAACTTGTCAATACGAGAGTATTTCCCTTCTAATTTGCAGTGTTTTTTCAACAAGTGGTATTTTACGCGCTTTATACCTAGCTCCTTCTACTAGTATGTTTGTTTATCATATAGGCTTGATATGCAGAAATGTAGCTAAGATTTTTTGTAATCTTATATTGGAAAATGATTTAATATATATGGAATAGAGAGAGTAAGAACATATTTTTGTAACACTTATAGCAAACCTATAGTTAGAAATAGCGCATTATATAACATATAATATAAAAACTACCATTTCAGAGATTAGCCGGAACTAACAGACAGACATACACACAAAAATTGTAAAAAATGTTATTTTGGTATATGTACCGTGTATACATCAATATGCACTTAATAAGAAGCGGTTATTTTAATATTACAAACAGACACTCCAATTTTATTTATCTGTATATAATCTATACTAATATTATAAAGCTCAAGAGTTTGTTTGTTTGTTTGAACGCGCTAATCTTAGGAACTACTGGTCCGATTTGAAAAATTCTTTCAGTATTAGATAGCCCATTTATCGAGGAAGGCTATATTATGCTAAACATTACGCTATGACTAATAGGAGTTAAGTAAGTTAACGCAGGCGAAGCTGCGTCCAACAGCTAGTAGTATGTTCATACACAATCATGAATTCGGTAGAACTTTTAACATACTACATATTTGTCATTAATTCCAACTTACGACAAGTGTGTCAAACCACATAACAATGGGAGACATTTGTAAACGTTCATCATAAAAATGAAATTATGTTCACTTATAAGCGTTAGTACAATAATAAATGTAACAATATATTATATTATTATAAAAGGTGTAACACTCTCACGTATAAAGCGAAAGCCTAATTCTTTACATCAAATTATAAAGCTTTATGACGCAACAATTAGTTGTTATAATCTCAATTGTGAAGGTCTGGGAAAAGATCTTGGGATCCGCTTTCATCTTTCTCACTTTTGTTTCGTGTATCTCAATGATCGCACTAAGGGCTGGAGACTTTCGTGCCAAATATTCCTGGTACTAGACCCGAATTCCTGTAAATTTTGTAGTGGATCGAATGAATCTAAACCATTTACGAATCGACTTGACTAAATATCAAAAATTTCATTAAAATAGGTTCACTCGTTCACCAGTGGGAAAGATATGCCGCGCTCCCGTCTGCATGGGTACCACCATAGAAATATTAAGAACAGAAGTGGTATGGAGGCGTGTCCGCGTATATGCTGCTTGAGCAAATCGGGCATACATTTCAAAAATTACCGGCAGCGCAAATCAGTATGATGTCGCCCGCAAACGAGAAAACATATACCAATTCCGTCGTGTTCAGTAGTTTTTTGTAAGAACAGAAGTGAAATGAACAAGTTATGGAATCTGTTATCATATGTTAATATTACATTTTTACAATATTCTACTTTAAAATCGTTAAATCGTTTGGCGACGAGACTGTGACGTAAGCTATCGATAAAACGTCGATTATCGAATGATTCATTTCTTTGCAGTTTATTAAATATTTTGTGTGTATGTACTCGTATGATTTTATTTATATATCATATATTTTTATAAGTTCAGGTTTATATTTGATTGGTTAGAAAGAGAGGTAGAGAGTTGTTCCGCTGTTACTAAGATTGAGCACTTTGAGTGATAAATAAGGTTTAAATTTGATTGTTTAGAAAGAGACCGAGCGATCCGTTTCTACGGTTCATGTTGAATGAGCGTTGTGTATGATAACATAAGGTTTATTTTTTATCCTTTAGAACGTTATGAGTGGTTATGATTTATGAATAACTATGTGTGTTGCAAAGCGTGGTGGGGACAAAATGACGACACGTGAACCTCCTTTGTTTTCAATGAAACGCCATATCTCCTTATTTTTAATATCTGTGGGTACCACCATCCTGCTTGTTTCTCCCGTGAAACAGCTTTGCTGTGTTTCGGAGAAAAGGGCAAGACAGGCAGTGTAATTACTGGCACCGAGACTTAACATTTTATGTCTCAGGATAGGCAACACATAAATGAGTTGCCTGGGCCAGTCTGAAGATTAACATGTTTATGTTCATGGGTGACGTCGACCACTTACCATCATGTGGCTGGTCTGCCCGTTTGGATATCTATCATTAAAAAAAATCATTGTACGATACTAAATTTATCGAATTACTAAAATTAGATATATTAAGTGTTCTTTGTCAGGTTCAAGAGTGGAGACCGCGTTAGGGTAGACAAAGTGTTGGTCCGCCATTAACCAGGTGGGAAGACGATCTCCGTACAGTGGCCGGTCCGTGTTGGATGCGAGTGGCGAGGGATCTGTCGTCTTGCTGTTCTTCGAGGGATGTTAAGCAGTGGATGGTAAGGGGCTGACGATGACGATGATATAAACTGATTTATTATAATTCATGTTATGGATGTGACCTGATGACGGTAATGCAATAACAATGCGACGGTATAATCGAAGGCAATTTTTAAATCCAACAAATGCGAGTTAATGCAAATCAGTATTTTAATGAAACTCGCACATGGACGTATGATGTTTGAACAAAATTGTATTAATTTAATGTATTTGTATGATATTGGATATTTGATAGAATTTAGTTTAATACGGGTCATGGCGTCAATAATTGATTAGTTTCATATCGAACGTTCAATGAATAAATTATAATTATAAGAGAAATGATTCGATACGTGGTAGGTACGACGTACATACCGTACGTGTTTGAGAACAATTCTATTATGTGGGAACAAAATTTATTTTCTATTGTCGTAGTTGTTGTAGTGTGCCAATCTCTCCACAAAGGTTCAAGCCTCGTCGTGGCGGTGGGGCTCGGCAGCTTAAGGTAAACCCACCTCGGCCCCTTGACTGACTAGTCGTCGAGGTAGCATTCGCCGGGTTTTAGTGGGTAGAGCTGCGTCACCTGGGCTGAGCCACCTTACTATCTTTCAGGCGCAGCGAGAGCCACATACCCACCTGGGGAGTCCCGCGGAGCATTTCCTGGCGTAAAAAAAAATATATCCGAAACCTAGTGTAAAAATCTAAATAAGCGAAAAAATCTTATTTTTTTTCATTATGATAAAAAATGAGGCATATAAAAAGGTTTGGCACCTACTAATTTGTTTTTGTAAAATGACCATTACACTCTACATAAAAATCGGTTGTCTGTAAAGTCGGTTTACTGACGATAGTTGAACGTGACAACGTCATAAGAAAATGGAACGCCTCAGAGCGAGGTGAGGCCACATGCGTCATGTTTTTTCATTCTTGCAGCCGGCTCCATCGAATTATAAGACGTTGTCACGTCAAAAAAATCGGTTGTCTGTAAAGTCGGTTTACTGACGATAGTTGAACGTGACAACGTCATAAGAAAATGGAACGCCTCAGAGCGAGGTGACGCCGCATGCGTCATGTTATTTCGTTCGTGGAGCCGGCTCCATCGAATTATAAGACGTTGTCATGTCAATAGTGCCTAATAGGAATTAAGGGGTCTTCAATATATGGTAGTTTATATCTTTATATATATAATTCTTCTGTGCGTGTGTATGTCACTGAACTCCTCCTAAACGGCTGGACCAATCTTGATGATTTTTTTGTGTGTGTTCAAGTGGATTCGAGAATGGTTTAGATTCACAAAAAATGTATTTTGTACAGGACAACGTCTGTCGGGGCCACTAGTTACTTTATAAAATTAAATACTCAACAAATTTTGATGTAACTTAAATAACTTATTAGTTATTACATTGTGTCGTATAAAAAAAGCTAAGTAGTCCATGCGACTGGCAACGGTCTCTGAGACCAATTTACTCAATATTTGAGGTAATAAAGTATTACTTTGCACTATCGGCTGTGAGGGGAAAGTCTAATCCTAATTACTAACTAAAGCTGTCAATCGTTAGAGTAAAAGTAATTTATTAACCTCACTGCGGTTTCTCTTATATCTTCTATAACCATATAAAATAGTTTCTGCACAAATAAAAAGAATTTGCATCCTATAGGTCATTTTTGTGGCTGGCATTACGATCGTCTTCTTTCGTTCTTACTATTATCATTAGCATTACCAGTTGTTATTCTCTCCTACAGGGATCGGTCGTCTTGTCGTTCATTGAAGGAGGCCTATGTTCAGCAGTGGACGGACAAAAGCTGATGATGATGATCTCTCCTAAATTATTTTGGTCGTTCATTGAGTCTTCACCCAGGATGCATCCTGGTGATGTTAAGAAAGAGATAATTGATGACTTTGTTATAATAATTTTGTCACTTTGTCAGCATATTTATTTATTTATATTTATTTAATGGTGATGTACTAGAAATACTTATTTACCTAAAATATACACGATTGAGACTGATGATGTTGATGATGATGATATAGTAAATAATAATAATATGCTGGGACAACTCGCACACGGCCATCTGATCCCAATCTAGGCAGAGCCTGTTCTTATGGTAGGTAACCAGACAACTGATATATACTTATATATTTCTCAATACATACATATTATAGATAAACTACACCCAGAAACAGAACAAATGATCTTGTTCATCACACAAACATTTGTCCTGGGTGGGAATCGAACCCGCGACCTTCTGATTTAGCAGTCAGGGTCACGACAAGACCAACAGGCCAGTCTTATAATCAAAATATACACGATTGAGGCTTAAGTTTTTTACAATTAAACTTTTCCCCCATTTAATATCGCAACAATTATATTTAAATACTAGCTGTTGCCCGCAGCTTCGCCCGCGTAAACTTATATTAACAGCTGTACCCGGATTGATGATTATTATTTTTATAGCCTAAGTTACTCTTTATAATATCAGCTATCTGTCAGTGAAAGTCCCATCAAAATCGGCCAGCCGTTTTAGAGATTAGCCGGAATAAACAGGCAGGCAGACAAAAATATTTTGGTATATTATGTACCGTGTATACATCCATATGCATTTAGTAAAAAGCGTTTATTTAAGTATTAAAAATAGGCACTCCAATTTTATTTATCTGTATACGTACCATTATTCCTGTTTTCTATCGTACATAATCCATAGATAAATCTAGCTTGAAAGTTTGTGAGTTATTCAAGTCTCAAACGGCAATGTATTATGATAAAGGCGCATTGATAAATGATCTAATAGCGATTGAAACGATTAAAACCGTTTATTGATTTACTTTCACAATTTACTTGGCTTTCTTAAAAAAATACAATTATATATTTATTGTACATTTATCCCATTAAAAATGCGAAAGTTGTCTGGTACCGTGTCACACGGATGTCGATAAAATTTAGCAAAGTAATTAATAGATTATGGCATAAGGACATACATGTTCGACGACGGTCTAGTGGGTCCGGGTTCGATCCAGACCGATGCCATGAAATATGACCATCGCTTGCTCACCGGTGAAGGAAACATCGTGATGAAACCTGCATGTCTGATAACATTAAAAGCCTTTGAAGGTGTGTGAAGTTCACCAACCTGCATTAGGCCAGGGCATCGGTGAACTATGGCCCAACAACCCTCCTTGGCTGATTTCGGAGAGGAGACCCGTGCATGGGACATATAAGGGTTGATAATAAAGGGACATATGCTGTTAAAAATATTTCTTATCAGTATTTTGGCTATTCTAGTGGAACCTATGCTGTGTGTCTGTCTCTGTATATGTGCCAAACAGCGTTGCTAATTTGCTATTATTCGGGAAGCTAGTATTATAACAATCATTAAGACTTGCATTTATAGGCTATTTAATAGTTAGGACCACATTCGATTAGGACTCAAATTATATTTAAAAACATTTTACTTTGCTTAGGGGCCATTTATAAATTACGGCACACAAATTTCATGATTTTTGACGCCCTCTCACCACTGAAACTTTGACACACTCCTCCTCTAGTGTGACGTCACATATTTTCTTGTTACACCCACTGCTTGTCACAGAATTTCACACTTTGTGGACCCCTTCCTTCTTTAAGGTGTGACATTTACAGGGGCCCCTAAAAAGAGTAAGACAAGCCATAGACTCGAATAAGTGAATAAACCTCGATTGAATAGAAAACAATAAATATGTAAATCGCTAATAATCATCTCGCTGCAGATTTCTTCCTGTTCGAGTTTATTGCACTATAAATTTATATTTAATGATAAGTTCAATTAGTGTAGATTATTGAACAATTAATACTTAACAAAGTGAAGACGATGGAAAGACGATCTCCGTGCGGTGGCCGGTCCGTGTGGGATGCGAGTGGCAAGGGATCGGCCATCTTGGCGTTCATTGAGGGAGGCCTATGTTCAGCAGTGGACGGATAGAGGCTGATGATGATGATGATGATGAAAGTGAAGATCCTATTTAAAAAATCTTATATGCGTGCGGGGAGAAGTTGTTGTTGTTGTTTTTTTTAGGCTAGTCAGCTCGGTGGTAAGTAATCACTGACATCCATAGACACCTACACTAGAAGATTAGCAGGTCCGTTGCCTTTCAAATACGAGTGTGCTCTTTTCTTTTATCCTTGACAAGAATGAAAGAGTAATACTATGAATACTTCGGTTGTCTTGGCGTTCATCCAGAGACTTGTGTCGAGTGGACGAGTACAGGCTGATGAACAGTGAAAAGGATTCTGTGTTTAAGATAAACAAATTCAAGTACTTGTAAATAATTTATTCCGAAATAATAAACTACCTCTTTCATGTGTAAAAATAGAAATATAAAATAGACAAAAATATACAATTCAATTAGGTATATCCTTCAAAGAAAACATTCATTTTTAACCGACTTCTAAAAAAAAGAAAAGGTTCTCAATTCGGATGTTTGTATGTTTTTTTCAAAGATATTTTTAAAGAAATATACAATTACAGATATTTTGAGGATTCATATGTATTAAGAATATTAGTGGTTGAATTTTAATATATTAAAATAAATTTGTATTAATTAAAATATACGGTTTAAATATAATAAAATATGTGCTTAATTTGTTTGTTCTTTATTTAAATTTTACCGTTGCCACATTCTTAAATGATAAATAAAAATAAAATATTATGCTGTGCTAAAAATTTCAAGTGATTAACTTTCTACTTCCTGCTCTTTAAAATTTATAAAATTGTGCAACAAAACCAAAGTAAAAAAAAAAAAAACTATGTATCAAAGGTGTGCATGATAAAAATATCGTTGTCGGTAAAGTTGGTTTACGACAAAACGCAAGCGTACAGTGAGCGTAACGGGATAATGAGACATTTTTCTGCATGCATCCGGTCGATGATCGATTTATTAGACGCTATCACGTCAAAAAGTAATAAAGGTCTTTTAAGTAATTATTCAATGTAATATTTTGTCTAAAAATCATCAATATTTACAATAAACATGTATATGAGTAGGTATTAATAGTTTTGATAATCAATATTATTAATAAATAGACTAGTATCTATTATTAATGTTCTCAATTGATAGTAAAGCCGAATGTTAAACCTAAAAAGAGGGTAAGAATTTTAACAAACAAATGCTTTAACGAATATGTAAATTTTCGTAATAAGGATTCAAAAGTGTCAGCTGGTGGCCGAACAGGAACAAAGCCACGATATGTATACAGACACTGCCCTTCCTGACTCATGCGCTACCTTATGTTAATGTTTTACTTTTGAGGCCTTTAATAACAGATGTTTTCAAGTAAACCAATGTAGCAAAATGGTTACCGGTTTCTTCAATTCGTCTTGTTTGGTCATCTAATGACAAATAAGGCGTTTTTTTTTGGAGTTATTTTTTGCATCATGTACTAATAACTTACTTATGTCCTTGGACGTATTTTTACATTTGGAATTCATTCTTAATGAAAAAAGCTACAAGAAAGAAAGAATTCCATCTTTCTTACTAAAAAGCTAAAATACAGCTATATGGATCAGATCGTTAGTACTCATCTCAGCAACAGCAAAGGGTCTCATTTTCACCCTTATAACTTTATAGCAAGATGATCCTAAATGCTAAGAAAGACCTGCTTTTTGTACTAAAATTAAAACATTAGGATGTCTTACTCTACCATAAAGTTGGTTTAAATCGGAAACCTCGGGATTGAAAGTATATCAATAAATCTGATAAAGTAATTTTGCTGTGAAGACAAAGTATCACTATCATAATATCCTATCATATGAATTATTGACTTGGCATTAGAAGGAAGTATATGCATCAAGGTAACCTGCCTCTCACCACGATGCGGCACACCCAATACATACAGATATTTTTATTGAACGACTTCGAGAAAAACAAGTAATACATTATGTACTAGTTTTTACAATGATCTATCGTTCACGTAAGACTGATTTCAGATAGCGGTTTAAAAACCTATCAACTTCTGACAATGGTAGGTTTTTAATTAAAAAAATACTAAAGTTATTTATTTGTTTATTTATTTATTAAGGACAACCAGTTATAGTTACAATAAATAATTATAAATATGAAAATATTACTGAAAGCATGACATAATTGCACTACATATAGGTGCCACAGCATTCGCAAAATGACAATTAACAACTTAAAAAAACTAACAAAAACTAATATTAACTATAACCTATTGACTAATACAAGCTAGTTAACTATGGTAAATTAATATTACAATATTATAAAATCAGACTACTTAATATTAGAAACCTGGTTGAATACGGCAGTTTTGAAATTAAAAATCTACAGACTTGTCTTGGAATTTTTCGTTTAAGACTTTAAACTGGGCTAATTTTGTGGTGAACGCTGGGACGTATTTTCAAACGTTACAAAAATGGAAATGTATTCCACAGAGAAATCCATTATATGAATGGTATCTCCAATCTCCATTGATATGTAAAACCGCGAACACTCACACAGAACTCACATTTAGAGCGGCTAACGGCGTGGACTCCGATTCTTAGGTTCTCGAACAAGGAAGTGCTAATTGGTTTAGTATCCCCGTGACTTACTTAACCCTACCGTGGTTCAGGTTACTGTATAAAATGTATTTGTAATTGAGTAAATGATTGCGAATTGCGAGTGGTAAGGGAGCGGTCGTCTTAGCGTTCATTGAAGGAGGTCTATGTTCAGCAGTGGACGGATAAAGGTTGATGATGATGATTATGAAATTATGTTTAATGCCGGATTTTATCTCTAAAATATAAAACTCTCGTGTCACGGTGTTTGTAATTAAAGTCCTCCGAAACGGCTCGACCGATTCTCATGAAATTTGTTGTGCATATCGGGTAGGTCTGAGAATCGGTCAACATCTATCTTTCATCCCCCTGAATGTTAAGGGTGCTCCACCCCTTTTTTATTTTTTAGACAAAAATTATCGCGGGCGAAGCTGCGCGCAACAGCTTGTATATTTATAGTAATTATGTGGGTATTATTCGTTTTTTAAGATTCCATTTTTTTTAAGAGTAGTTTGGTGAGAGTACATTTTGGGTTTCAGGTTTGAATCCTGAGGGCAGAAAATGTGTGGATTTAAGCTACAAACGGGGCTTGGTCACTGGTGATTGTCCAGAAATACTTATTATTTATTTACTTTTAGAATTGTAAATAGTAAAAAAAATGATTTTTTTATTTTCCTATTTCATTATTTTTTTAGGAATTTAATATACTTATTATCATAATATGGATGTCCGAAGTTGGATGCTAGTGGCAGGAGATCAGCCGTCTTGACGATCATAGAAAGGTGTCTGCATACAGCAGTGATCGGAAAGTAATGATAATGTTGACGATAATACTCATTATATCGTAGGATACAATGGCCCGAAAACACGTCTGACCTCAATAAATCTCGAGCATTCGTATCTGGTCCAGCGCTGTTCCGCCACAGTTTTGTGCATCTTCGCGGCTTTCCACCGTGAATTATTGCCTTAAGTCATTTCATGGACTGTGCGCCATGATGGGGCAATTTGTGAACTTTAGCGTGTCTAATCATTTGCGTCTACGTTCACTACAAACTCTTTGTTATAGTATATGTAGGAATCATTAATATGCAATTACTAAAGAATAATTTAAAATTTAGGTTACGGTTAAAGCATAATATTTCTGTTTTTTTTGGATCAATAAACATGTAATATTATTATATAGCCATCTTTTCCATTGACAAAGTGATCGAATATAAAAAATGTTAAGTAATATGCAACTTTAAATGTACAGCCATTGTGAGGTAGGCAGATCTTTGTAAGCTCAGTATTTTGGCATTGTTATCGATACAATATGTGGACACACTTCTCGGGTTGTTAGATGTTAGAGCGAGATTCTGCAGGGTTCCCAAATACTTCCCGATCGGGGGATCCGCCGCGCGCGCGTAAGTTCCGAGCTATAAGGCACCCTTACGTGTTCAGTTTGCCTTAAGCGGAGAAGAAAGAGGGGACCACCCCCCACATCCAGAGGAGAGAGCCGGATGGCACAACGATGCGGATGTCCACAGCTGTCGTGCCGGGTCACCCAGACGACGAGGAGAACACCGCTGGGGTTTAGTGGATAGAGTATGCGTTCACTTTACCATATTCTCGGGCGCCGAGAGTCCCACATAACCCCCCGGACCCGGTGGTATGCCTAAACGCATTCCCCTGCGAAACCAAAAAAAAAATGAGTCAGGATATGCAACACATAAATGAATTTTTGCAGGTAAACTAGTTTATCTTCATGGGCAACGTCGACCACTTACCATCAGGTGGCACGTCAGCCAGTTGGCCTACCAACTAACATAAAAAATAGTTACTTAGTCAACCTCCTAAAGCCGCTTCTGGTCATGACTCCTTTTTAAAAAAAGATATTTATTTTATTTTATTAACCGACTTCAAAAAAAAAGGAGGTTCTCAATTCGTCTGTATGTTTTTTTTTTTTTTTTGTATGTATGTGACACGATATCTCCGCCGTTTGTGAATGGATTTCGATGGTTATTTTTTTGTTTGAAAGCTGGTGTTTCCAAGTTGGTCCCATATTAATTTTATTAAGATCTGACAAGCCGTTTTTTAGTTATTCCCAATAATGCCTATTTGGTTGGTTTTGTTTATCTTGATGATATGATAATTTTATTACGTGTCGATGTAACTAACAATTGTATAGGATGCTTTGGTAGCACACCATAGTATGTCGCGGTCATCGTAATCATCATCATCATCACCATCATCACCATCATCATCATCATCATCATCATCATCATTTATCCATCCACTGCTGAACATGCCTCCTTCAATGAACGCCAAGACGACGAATTTCGGAATCACTAAAAATTAAGAAATAAAAACATTTTACAAAAAATTAAAACCGACTTCAAAAATTCTAAACTAAAAAGTAATAAAATAACAGTTTCTTTAATTTTTGTGCTTACAACATATAATCAACTTAATCTTCTACTAATGTACAAACTTTGCGTTTACCACGTCATTATAGTTACTTTTGGAGTCGGTGTCGTATTTGTTGCTGTACATTACCTACCTACCTTGGCTGACACCGACTGCAAAAGTAACTATAATGACGTGGTAAACGCAAAGTTTGTACATTAGTAGAAGATTAAGTTGATTATATGTTGTAAGCACAAAAATTAAAGAAACTGTTATTTTATTACTTTTTAGTTTAGAATTTTTGAAGTCGGTTTTAATTTTTTGTAAAATGTTTTTATTTATTTAGGTTTATCAACAATTGATTACACGTAATACAATTTGAAAAAAGAAAGATCAGTAAAAAAATAAACGTATAACAATTACTTATAGATAAACTCAGCATGCACATTTAAGCTGGCAAACTCTATAGGTACACTTATTGTGAATTAACATGGCCTATTAGCATGTCTATAAACCCAAGCCAATCAGGCACTCGGAAAGGTTAAGGTCAAGCAAATGCTAAAAGCATTGTTTGGCCTTAACATTGCCGTTTGAAAAAAAAAGCATTTTAACATGAATGAAGATTTACTGTCAAATATGGCGACATATGTTGATCCTTTATTGATCAGGATGTCTGTATGCTTTAAGGAATACTTGCCTTTGGTGTTATTATGTTTATAACGGGTATAGTAAAAATTGTTGCCCGCAGCTTCGCCCGCATTGTTTGAGGCAGGATCCGTACAAGAATTATCTTAATAAAGATTTTTATTTATAGGTTAACTCGGATTTGTACTTTTAAGACAACCTTCTACACTATCTGTTACTCCTCCTACACTACTTGTTTAAATGTTTGTACATTGCCTACTTATAATATTAGTATTGATTATAGCCTATTTATTTTCCTTATTTTAAAACTTTGGTAAAAAAATAAATTCATTAAGTATTTTTTTGGACAATGTAATAAACACACTTTATCACTTATTATATTGTATCAATATAGGAACTATTAATATAATAAGTATCTATAGATACTATATATATAATTGTCTATTTAATTATAGATACTACGTTTTACTTGGACCGAAGACCAAATTTATGGCAGGGCCAGCAATGCCCGTTGTTCTGAACGATTGGGATCTAACATTTATCTCCGAGCTTAGGCAACTGAGCTAGATTGAATTTCGCGGGTCCCGTTTCATAATGGTACGGTAATTGATGATTAGTGGCTGATAACGGCACTTGGAAATGCTAAATCAATACGGAATACGATGTAATGGGAGCTGGAATACTAGCTGTTGGTGGTTTGCCAAATTTTTTTGTTCGCACTTTTAACGGTTGATTTTACAATTGTTTCATTTTTTGATGTTATTACGTATGTTTAGCTCATGTTAAATTTTTGTAATTTTATACAGCCTTAAAAAGAAACACCTTTAATGGATTTTGCGCGGTTTCGGATGCTTTGCAGCTTACAGCAACCATCACGGGAGGACTGAAGTGACAGATATCCTGACGTTACAAAGTTATTCGAAACTATCTATGATACATTTATATTTTGATTAGTCCTATCTACGTAGAAAGTGCTACCTGCATCTTTAATCTGTGGTATATTATGCTTGGTTTTTGATTTAATTATTTTAATAATGGGATCTCAAGCAGGTGGTAAGCTAGCCTCCTTCTCTATTGAAATAAAATCCTTAAACGTTGTTTTATTATAATGAATGAATTTTGCGTAAATAATAGAAAACAATAACCTTTAAAATGTTATTTTCAATACGGCTATTATCTTCGATATTTTTAATCTTTTATATAACCGTGAATAAGCGCATTTTCAGAGAGAAGATGAACTAAATCCAAGGTCTTTATATAAAAAATCTTGTCTCTATTATAATCATGAGTCAATATCAGTTCAATAACTTTGCCCTTTTTAGAAGCAACCTAATTAATCTAGTGTTTCAACAGATAACATTTAGTTTAAAAGCGGATTATATATGAGAAACAATAAACGTTTTAACCTAGCCCACATACGAACAATGCACGGATACACAAAACGAAAGTCCTATTCAAATTCATTGGAGCATCAAACCGCATTCAAATGACAGGTACAAATAGACGAAAGTAAATCTTGTATTATGTTGTTTAGTCTGACTGTTTTACCTGTTACTACAGCGTACGCGTGATGCACGAAAATGTGTCATGTGTTTTCTTCAAATGAATCTTGTTGTAGAATTTGTTATGCATTTGTACATCAATGAATTGAATTGATCATATCAACCTGCATGCATCAACATGTTGGATTGTTTATATCAACCTGCATGCATCAACATGTTGGATTGTTTATATCAACATGCATGCATGAACATGTTGAATTGTTTATATCAAACCTGCATGCATCAACATGTTTGATTGTTTATATCAAACCTGCATGCATCAACATGTTGGATTGTTTATATCAACATGCATGCATCAACATGTTGGATTGTTTATATCAAACCTGCATGCATCAACATGTTCGATTGTTTATATCAAACCTGCATGCATCAACATGTTCGATTGTTTATATCAACCTGCATGCATCAACATGTTGGATTGTTTATATCAAACCTGCTTGCATCAACATGTTGGATTGTTTATATCAACATGCATGCATCAACATGTTGGATTGTTTATATCAAACCTGCATGCATCAACATGTTAGATTGTTTATATCAAACCTGCATGCATCAACATGTTCGATTGTTTATATCAACCTGCATGCATCAACATGTTGGATTGTTTATATCAAACCTGCTTGCATTAACATGTTGGATTGTTTATATCAACTTCGTTGATAAAAAATCGTATATTTTACGGGACAAAACTTATATTTTTGATAGTGCCTAACAGACAGGAATCCTTAGTTTTATTTATAAATTAACATCTTATTCTCCAGTTCGACATGCCACATATTTATTTCTTCTAGAGAGCAAGGCAAATAATATCATTATGGGGAAAATTGTGTATATTATGCATCCGTTAAGATTAAAAGTCTCTGTAGTGTGTGCAAAGTTCATCAACTTGCATTAGGTTGGCGCATATGTATGCGTAGGTACTGTGTTCTAATACTCTACTTAAACGGTTAAGAAAAGGCTTCCCTTGGCTCTAGAGGACACAAGAAGACATAGGCCAATGGAATACTGTGTAGTACTTATGTCCTATACATTGAAACACGACAAAATCTAAACTACTTAGGTAATATTACATTTACTGATAAAAATTTGCCATTTGGCAAGTATATTTTCTTAGCGTGTTGTTAAGTGTCAGTCAACCATTAACCAGATGGGAAGACGATCGCCGTGCTCTGGCCGGTCCGTGTTGGATCCGGTGGCAGGGGATGCGTCTTGGCGTTCATCGAAGGTGGCCTATATTCTGCTGTGGACGTATAAAGACTGATGATGATGAAGAAATATAATTTCGAATTTATAAAAGTAATTACTTGAATTCTGAATTTATTTCGCTAAAATAATATAGAATAAGCTTGTTCGGAATTCCATAAGACTCGGGCGCTGGGAAAGACCTCGCTGGAATTCATTCATTATCTATACAGATAAATAAAATTGGAGTGTCTGTTTAAAAATAACCGCTTTTTACTAAATGCATAGGGATGTATACACGGTACATATATACCAAAATAGCCTTTTTTACAATTTTTGTCTGTCTGTCCGTTTGTCTGTCTGTCTGTTTGTTCCGGCTAATCTTTGAAACGGCTAAGCCGATTTTGATAAGACTTTCACTGGCTGATGCTGATGCTGATGAGCTGATGTTATGGGGTGTAACTTAGGCTATAAAAATAATCATCATCAATCCGCGTACGGCTGTAAATCTAAGTTAACGCGGGCGAAGCTGCGGGCAACAGCTAATCTCTTAAAGTTATACAATAAGTATTAAGTAATATTTATCTCCCGATCATTTAGACCAGTGATCAATATATTATGTTGATTGATAAGTCGACCAACCATCAGTCATGACTTGATGAAACGATACCGCTGTTTATACTTAAAGATAATGGTACTTTTACATTTCAATATATATTAGCTCTTGCCCGCAGCTTCGCCTGCTTTAACTTTTTTTTATGTCATAAGGGGCAAACGAGCAGTCTGAACCTTATGATACCGACAGCCATACACATCCGCACAACCAGAGGTTATGCAGATGCGTTGCCTTCCTTTTCCCTATCCCCCCAATGGGCCACCGGAAACTCACAAACCACACGAAACGCGACAACATAGCTGTCACTTGACGCCGGTGTTGTGTATAGTTTTGATGTTTATTATTTGTATAGCCTATGACACTCACAAATAATGTGTCCTTCTATCGGTAAGATAACATTCAAAATCGATTCATTTGATCCAGAGATGACCCCCTACAACCACACAAACTTTACTTTATAATAAAGTAAACATTTTTCTTATTTTGCTAGAGTGCTTTGGATATTATTATTAAATATTAGTATAATAATATATTAATTTAAACAAAACTTTGATCTAAATAGATCAATAAAGGGCTTTGTAGAGTAGCAAATTTGAAAATTTCATGATTTTTATGAATGAATGAATGAATGAATTATTCTTTATTGTGCACACAAACAAAAGTACATAAAGACAGTTACATAATATTATGTCACACAAATTTGTGTACACACAGGCGGTCTTATTGCTTGCATAGCAATAAGACCGCCTAACTTTTTATCTGTCAAAAGACTTCTTAACTTCAAATTTATCATATTAGTGCTATAATAAATAATAATAATAAATAATCCTATCCCCTGTGGTAAGTTCATAAGACAACAACCCCTTTTTTTTTTTTTTCTTTAACGCCGGGAAATGCTCTGAGGCATTCCGCAGGGGAGTGTGTCTCCCCACGCGGGTATGTGGGACTCGCTGCGCCCGACAGCTGGTAAATGGACGCAGCTCTACCCACTAAAACCCGGCGAGTGCCACCATTGCCGCCTTTGGTGAGGTGCCCCGGATCTAGAAAACAAATAGGGCACCTCGACGGCTAGTTAGTCCCGCAAGGGACCGACGCCACCTCCACAGAGGGGTTGTCCCGCTCCACAGAACAACCCCTCCCAACGTCGGGACAGTACAATGGGGTGAGGTTCCCATCCTTAACCCTTGCCCTCTGCTTTTCAGTCCCCTCTTATAAGAGGGGACTGAAAAGCTCTTCTTTTCACTCTTCTTTTAAGAGGGGTACAAAGAGCCCCCTCGGCCCAATTAGCTTCGCCCAAGGTGCACCGCTCACCCTTGGTTACTGAGCCCCACCGCCACGACAAGGCCTGAACCATGGTGGGGACCCCTAAACAACCTCTCCCAACGAGACATATATAAATATATCCACGTCCATGACCCAGTGCAGGCATCTATCTATATTCGACATACAAATTATCTGCACCTAGTGGGATTCGAACCCGCGACCGCTGCGTAAAGTGCCCAGTAGCTGGCCGTCAAATATACGTAAACATACATAAAAGAAACCGATTTATTAAATTAATTAATATTATCCAATTTACATTGTTAGCAGAAATGGAGAAATACAATAATTTATTATCTGTATTTATGACTACAGACACAGATACATGGTTAATATATTCATTTTTAAATCAATCAACTTGTCGACTAACAATTATGCAAGTAATAAAAACGTTTAAGAACAAAACACATTAAAACCGGCCTTTTTAATATCGAAAAGCTTATACGTAAAAATCTAGACCAACTTTCACATTGTAATGCAAACAAAAACCGACATGAAATTAATTAAGTGTTAACTCAGAATTATGAACCTAAAAAAACTAAGAGATGTTTAAAAAAATGTCTTCTGTCTTAATCATTTCCATTTTTAGAATAGATAAAATTCTAGTCCATGTAAGTATTTTATGTGACTTTTACTTATTCCGTATAGTCTTCTGTGATACCCACTGATAGTTTCTACTTTGGGCACGAACTCGAAAACTCGAAACTAACTATTACAATAGTATTACTATACTATTGGGTATAGTTAGTAACCTAAGCGTGACTATTGCAGGTTGGTAAAATACGCAAGTCACACGTCAGACATTTTGTCAGTCATGTAGTTGACATCACGTGGGCTTACTCCACGGATCAAACATGATCAAAGTCCAGAAACTTAAGATTGACAAAACTGGCTACTAGCTGGAGTTGTAGAAACTTGACTCTTGAATGTACTTCGCTTGCAAGCCTCCATTCTACTCCAGGTTAAGTGGTCGACTAACCAAAGAGCATGAAAAAAAAAATTGGTTGTCTGTAAAGTCGGTTTACGGACGATAGTATTACGTGATAACATCATAAAGAAACATTGATTACAAATAATTACCTTTTTTGCCGCTGTTTTGAAAAAAAAAACAGTTAATTGAACATAAATTAGACTGAAGGTTATGGAGGAAATCAATTACATCTTTTTAAATTGTAGAAAAAAACAAAACCACAAAACACGATGTCGCGTTATAATTAATGGCTTCTAAGCCAACGCTTGTGCCTGTCTATCGTTTGACAGGCTCAGGCGGAACGGGACACTGTTTCGTGCGCGCTGCCGGTTTCATCACGTCAAAACTTTGTGCAATTGTTTTTTTAATATTAAATATTTATTTACGCTATTGCTGGTTACATAACATATGTACTACACTATCATAACAACAGTTTCACTCACGTAAATACAGCTTTCTATAGTGCCGCTGTCACAAAAATATGGTAAAATCCTTCGTATTATGTGTACAAACGAAGAGAAATTAATGTTTATTTTAATTTTTTTTGGGAAAGTTTTTATTAGCCTACTGTCACCATAAATTCATAAGAACAGAACCCATTCCCCAGGTATCCACTATGTTTAGGACTAGTAAGTAGGCTGTACATGTAGGATGTTACATAGCTTTGATCCAAGAAAATAAATTCTTTATCGGCGAGACCCAGTGAAGACGGCAATTAAAATAATTAATATAATAATAATATCTATGGACGCACGCAATCTGGTCCCGTGGTAAGTTGTCGAAGAACTTGTGTTACGGGTACCAGACAATGGAAATATATTTAATACTATACATATATTTAAGATTTTATTTCATAATACAAATATTTAATACACACCCAAGACGCAGGAACTCAGAAAACTTTTTTGTTCCCGCTACCGCCGGCTTGAGCACCAACGCGCTAACCATTGGGCCACAGAGGTCGTAGCAATATCAACTTGTATTCATTCTGTCCCATCTTTCTCAGTCCCGTTAAAAGGCTAGTGATCCCTTCAAATCTACAAGCAGCATGACTGATTATTAATTCATTAATTAAAATCAATTGCACAATTTCAATACGTTCTCTGTCATGCCAGTGTTAATACCACTTTGTTCTTATAATCGTGTGATCCATTGTTCCGATAGTGCAAAAAAGCAAAATATAAACTCATTAAAAGTGCGAGAAAAAAACGGAGACACATTCTTCAAAGAGAACTAAACCGCTGAAATAAAATCACCATAAAGCCAATATCGAGATTAAAACGCGACCGAGACAGGTCTTGTGTAGGTCTAGGTTTCTAGTATTACTAGGATTTTTCAATTTTAACTTATAATAAATAAATAAAAATAATCTTTATTTCGTAACAATGGTTCATAAACATTACATGGCGGATGATAGAGCAACAAATACGACACCGACTCCAAAAGAAACTATAATGACGTGGTAAATGCAAAGTTTGTACATTAGTAGAAGATTAAGTTGATTATAAGTTGTAAGCACAAAACTTAAAGAAACACAGTTATTTTATTACTTTTTAGTTTAGTATTTTTGAAGTTGGTTTTAATTTTTTGTGAAATGATTTTATTAGGGACTATATTTGTAAGATTCAAGTTTAGGATAATACATTAATCATGTAAGGAACAATATTTTATTAAGTTCAAAAAGTTTTTGCTGGTAATATGAAAATAACATAATCTTGAATTTATGCAGGATAATTCCCACGGTAAATTTTAACCACACTGCGGAAGCTCGAACCGCAAGGGTCGGACAAAGTAGCTTGAACCATCTCTTTATGTAATGTCGCCTTTGAAGGTCATGCGAATATATCATAATATGTATTGTATTATTTTATGTAGGTACATATATACGTGTGTATGTATCCATATATTGACTTATATTGTATATGTATGTATTTATTATAGGTATGTATGTATGTGTATGTATATATATATATATATATATATATATATATATATATATATATATATATTAAAAAATTTAAGACTGTACACGCTAATTTTGCGGCTCTTTTTTTTTTTAATTTTCCTATGGTAGGACTACTGGAAGAGATTCCATCATGGGATAAGTAGTGCCTTTGTACCTGCATTATTTGTATTTGTTATTTCTTTGTAACTATCCTAGTGTACATATAGTGTTAAATAAATAAATAAATAAGGTCCAAGCCACAATCTAGTAACTTGTGATGTATGTATGTCACTTTTTGCTAAACTACTGAAGGTTAGCACTTATAAATTGTAATTGCGCTGAAATTTTTAGACGTTGCAATATTAGTCTTTTTTTTCTCTTTAACGCCGGGAAATGCTCTGAGGCATCCCGCTGTGGAGTGGATCTCCCCACGCGGGTATGTGGGACTCGCTGCGCCCGAAAGGTGGTAAGTGGACGCAGCTCTACCACTAAAACCCGACGAGTGCCACCAATGCCGCCTTTGGTAAGGTGCCCCGGATCTAATGAGCGAACAGGGCACCTCGACGACTAGTCAGCCCCTTAGGAGACCGACGCTACCTCCACAGAGGGGTTGTCCCGCACCACAGAACAACCCCTCCCAATGTCGGGATAGTACAATGGGGTGTGGTTCCCGTCCTCGCCCCTTGCCTCCTAAGGTACAAAGAGCCACCTCGGCTCAATTAGCTTCGCCCAAGATGCTAGGCACACCTTAGGCTACTGTGCCCCACCGCCACTTCAAGGCCTGAACCGTGGTGTGGTGCAATATTAGTCTAGAAAATACGATGTTGGTTCGAAGATAACTGTGCATTGTAATTATATATAAAAGAAAACATTAATAAATGCTTTTAAATACATTGAGTACATTTTAAATACATACAGTTATCGTTAAACGTAGCCGCACTAATGTCTGTGTTGAGACTGAGCGGCCGCGGCGGCCCGGCCATTACCGGCGTGTTGCTAGCGTTGTTCTACCATTGTGATCATGTTGATTGCCGTTCATTTGCAATTATTTCGCAGAAACCGTTTTCAGATGGGGCTACAATTTGTGAAGATTTGATCAGGTAATAGAAATAGTAAATCTACGGTAATGATTCAGCTGTTCTAGATCGTATATCGAATTTTAAGAACTTTTGAAACACGGGTATATAGGATTTATAACGACGTTATGTTTAACATAGCAGAAAATTTCTATGCATTCAAATACCACTAAAAATATTGCTAATGATATAGGTACAGGTTCAATGCTCAAGTTAACTTACTGTTTTTTTTATGAATTAGCTCATGTTAAACGCATTAACAATATCAGTTGTCTAACGTTTAAGATTATGTTTTGTGCAACGAATGAACCGCATTTTAAGGATATCCATTATTATGGAATTAGATAATCACATAACTACTTGACTATGAAAGTGTTTAAATGTCTCGTGAAGGACTTTTTCTTTCCGTTATCTAAAACCTAAGAGAACATGTTAACTTGCTTGATTGTATATCAATATATCGTATAAGTTCTGACTTCAGTTAAATACATTGTTGTCCAGATTTTCGATATTAGTATTGTTTTTATTATACTTGCATCAACCAACAACAATAGTTTGATAAAATTGCTCAAAGCCCTGCGCCCATTTTGCTTTCGCTAGCGGCGCTTGCTCAGAAAATCGACCCACATCGAGTCTTGCATAACCTTTACGCCTCCAGTCAGAATTTAATTGAATCTCGAACAATCGTTTTTTTTTTTTCTAGATCGATAATGGACAATGAAATAAGTAATTACAATGAAACTGAACGTTTCTCATTGTATTAAGCTATAGCAAAATGAGAGGTGAAAGCGAAAATGTTCACTCCCTTTATATATTATTATTATATATTTGCAAAAACCTTGTACCTTTTTACGAGGATTGTGCAAACGGAGGAATAAAAATTTAGTACAGTTAAAGATTAAGTGGAGAGGGAGTTGAGGATGCTATTTTTTGTGTGATATGCATTATAAATAAATTAAATAAATTAAATATAATATTACACACACTATGATATGCACACATTCAAATGTCGAACAAAAGATGACGTGTGACGTTTAGTTTTATTTTACAAAAAAAATTTAAAGTAGGTATTAGTTTTATGGAAGTGTCAAACGCTATTTTTAGTTTGTATTTTTTTGAATTTAGATCGAATTTTGATCGCTGGGCGACCTCTAGCACTAATAATAATATGTCCTTTATTGATGGAACTCTCGGTACCTGTGATGGTTTTATATTGGTAGTTGCTTATTGTCATGTGGGTTGGCTGTGCAGGTAGATCACTTATGCAACTTAAATCTTATATCCCACCATATTTCGATGTAAACGATTCTTCATAAGTCACGCTTTGCTGTACGTTTATAACTTACTAGCTGTTGCCCGCAGCTTCGCCCGCGTTAACTTACTCAACTTAACTACTGTTAGTCACAGCGTAGTATTATATAATACATAGCCTATAGCCTTCCTCGATAAATGGGCTATCTTACACTGAAATAATTTTTCAAATCGGACCAGTAGTTCCTAAGATTAGCGCGTTCAAACAAACTCTTCAGCTTTATAATATTAGTATAGATAAATCCTTTCCCGGTTCTATTATTTTTCATTAGTTTTATGTAAGTAATAAACATGTAAAATCCTTCATTTCTTCAAAATCAACTATACTTTAACATACTTTGTAGTCATTTCAATCGTAAATCAAATCAATCATCTATTTTCGTTCTCATTACAATGTTTATCGTTTTTCATTGCGTGTTCTTTTTACGCGGTTTCATATTTTGCATTCGTTGCGTGAGGAATCATGTAGTTTACATGTTGTTAAGTGGAGTTTTATAAAAAGTAATGCAAATTTCTATAGCTCAGCTACTTCAGAAGCTATGTATTATTTATGAGGTTGTTAAAATTAATGATCGCATTTGGGTCTATTGGAATCATAATCAGATTGAGCTAACCACCCAAATCACCAAACGTTTGCTGGCATCAAATTGATCATTTATATTTATATTGACTGAGCAGGTGGTTTTGATGCTCATCAAAATCATAATCTTAAAAGAATTTTAAAGTAACATTTTTTATTTAGTTTTGTAAACCTCATAAGTCTTTGTGTTTCTGAGACGTGAAGTTTGCCAAACTAATTTAGGGAAGCGTATATAAGTAGGCTGTTGGTTTAAAATCATACTTGGCGAAGTAAGGTGTAACAGTACCTTTGCCTGATTTCGAAGAGACGACAAGACGTGCCTAGCACTGACTATACTTTATCAATGACGTCGGGGCTAAAAATATGCCTCAAAATCTATATCTATATCTATATCTATTTCTTTTATCAGTTACATGCTGTAAAGAAATCACGTTATTACATGAATACCTCCCAAATTCTCATGTTAGACAATAATCCATTTGTGGTTTAGTATTAAATTGAACGCCATCAACTTTAAACGGCATTAGAGAAAAAACGCAACGGATTGCGCAGTACGTTGTGAAATTAGAGCGAACGTGTTTAGGTAAGGCCCAGGTCTTGGGGTTTGATCTCATTGTTTACTGTGATTTATGTGAATGGACTTATGTAAATAATATATAATTCTTGTATGCGTGTGTATGTCACTGAACCGCAACGGGTGGAGCGTTTTTTTATTGTGTGTTCAAGTGGATTCGTGGTTTAGATTCACAATTCAATCCACTATAAAATATTTTCTACAGGACGTCTGTCGGGTTCGCTAGTGAATCTCTATAATGTAATATAGTGGAAGTGATTGTTTATTTGAACAAATCTCAACAAGCATTCTCTGGAGTTAGAATAGAGTTATTAAAAGCAGAAAAATCATTGTTCTGCTTTATTTTTACTTTGTCTATTTTCGAAAAAAAGGACTGTTTTGGAGCTGGTAAAACTGCATGAAACTGCAAATATGATCGACTATTTTATTATATACATATGTTTCCAGCGGTCATTCGTTCCATAATCGTAAAAATCGGTTGTCTGTAAAGTCGGTTTACTGACAATAGTTGAACGTGACAACGTCATAAGAAAATGGAACGCCTCAGAGCGAGGTAACGCCGCATACGTCATCGCATACGTCATGTTTTTTCGTTCTTGCAGCCGGCTCCATCGAATTATAAGACATTGTCACGTCAAAAAGGGTTTCTAAATATAAAAAAGCTCAAACATTCTTATATAATATAATATTATTATTATTATTATATTATTATTCTTAGCTCTTCCTTTGGGCTTTGTTAAAACGTAGTGGTTTATGTAAGTAGATAAACAATATGATCTTTTGTGAAATAACAAATATGATACATGCGACATGTCTCGACATTTTTATGGCACACATTCAGCGTTGCTATTGACTACTTGGAAAGTGGTGCTTCTTGAAGTATAGTCTTGTTTTGGCTCACTTCATCGTTGATCGTATTTTAAAGATAAAGAAGAATTCTAAGATATAATAATATGATGATCGAGTGGTGGGCCTAGCCCGAATAAAAAAAGATAGCCATTGTGGTAGAATGTAAGAATTACAAGAAGAACAATTAAGACTCAATTTTCCCTTGAATATAAAAAATCCCAGATTGAGTTTCTCTTATCAAGAATTAGATGGTATTATTTTATATTATTTCTACCCACAATAATATCCACTTTCTTTCAACCCATCGACCATTTAACCGGAATAGAGCGGGTAATATTATGTTATGGATGAAAACAAATTCCGCCAAATTTGTGGAGCGACGCTGTGCCGTTTCTGCGCTCTGATTGGCCAACTGATGGCCATTGATGTATGATAGGCCGATGAGAGGTAATTACAGTTCACTGGTTGGTTGAACTGCTATTACGTCAGTGACAAATCACTGACCAGTTTCGGAATTTTATGGCTCACATTACTATTCTATCCGGTTATATAAACGTGTTTTTTAAAAGTATGATATTAACGACAGTTTTATTTTCAGGTACTTACGACGGAGTAATATTTTTCATTCGTGGTACGTTTATCCTGATTACATGTTCACAACCGACGCCAGGAGGCCGTGTGGTCGCAGACTGCACGGTAGGCGGGGGGCAACCCCCCAATCAAAAGTGAGCCGAATGGGCTCACACAAATCCGTTGAAGCATTAGGGCCTTCGGGCCATTAGCATAGATCCATCCGAAAAAAAAAAAAAAAAAAAAAAACTGATTACATTTTGTCACTATCCTAGGATTCACCATCCTGCCTCTTAGAAGACCTTGCTTGTATTGCTTCCAGTATTTTATTAACAAAACAAGGCTTCTTCCTATTATAAGCAACGCTGACTTCTTAGAACATTGTATTTCTAATCTATACTAATATTATAAAGCTGAAGAGTTTGTTTGAACGCGCTAATCTCAGGAACTACTGGTCCGATTTGAAAAATTCTTTCAGTGTTAGATAGCCCATTTATCGAGGAAGGCTATATAGGCTATATAACATCACGCTATGACTAATAGGAGTTAAGTTAATTAAGTTAACGCGGGCGAAGCTGCGCCCAACAACTGTTTACATAATTCTAATAATAATCTCTAAATTCTCTTTGCTGGTATACGTATAACAATCGCTGTAGGTATAATATAAGTGTATATATCAATGGTATATAGGTACAGTGAACGAGAAAAGCAATATATCATACTAGCTGTTGCTCGCAGCTTCGCCCACGTTAACTTACTCAACTTAATTACTATTTGTCACAGCGTGATGTTATATAGCCTATAGACTATCCAACACTGAAAGTATTACAATCGGACGAGTAGCTCCTGAGATTAGCGCGTTCAAACAAACAAACTTTTTAACTTTATAATATTAGTATAGATTGACACCTTGTAATGTCATAAAATGTACCCCCAAAAGGTCGTGTCTAAACACATGTAGACATAACACATACCTGCTCTCGATCTGCATAGGTATGCACAAGTTTGTTCAGCCGGTTGCGTAACACAGGAACAGGCGCGTATTGTTTCTCTATTTAACCTACTTGTCAAACGGAGCGTGCTGATGTTTATTAAACAATCACGAATCTCCCAGGTATGTTACGCTTGTTCAAGGTTAGGAAATTGTAAGGAAATTTTAATTAAGCATATTTGAAAAGGAATACAATATAATTAAAGTGATAAAAATGGCAGTAGTAGCAGAAGTGAAAACTTACAATTTTTAATCCAAACAAATTTCATAATGTCACATTAGCATGTCACATTGGAAGCGTTCGACGACGATGACGCGAGTTCCATGATTTTTGTTCACTTAAAAAGTGCTCAACGCGCCTAAAGAATTGTTTTCACTTCATAATATTCAATTCATGAAAGTATATAATAAATAAATAAATAAATAAAACTTTATTTGGAAAACACACTGTCCTAACACATTATTGATTATAATATAACATCTGTGGTACATTCCAAATTTTAATGTATAAGAACAGCATATTAAAAGAAAGAAGCAATAAGAGAAGATATTAATGTTGGCAACAGTGTGTTTCGCAAAAAGGTGGGACTTCAGCTATAGTTAGGACTAAAAGCCCTAACACTGGTTTTCAGGACCACCGTTGCATTTCCCATTTTGGCGGTAATAGTAACGTGAATAACAGTAAAAAAATAATAATAACGCTTTTTTATAATTTGAACAGAATTATGCACACATGTAAACATTAATGTATAAAGCTTATGTAGGTATATAAATATTAATTATATTAAATAAATTTATTTATAGATTAATATAAATACACTAAAGAATACGATAAAATTATAATATGTAGTGTAATAAATTATAATATGTAGTGTAATAAATTATAATATGTAGTGTAATAAATTATAATATGTAGTGTAATAAAACGTCAAATAGCTCTCCTACCGATTCCAATGTTTGCCAACAGAAGATCCAGCGGAACAAACTCAGTGAAGCTAAACTGTTTTAAATTGTACCTCAACATTCATTTGCCTGAAGCTCTGTAAACGTTCACTAAAGAACTAGTGAAATACCATTTTTCACTTGTTTATGTTCATGGGTGATTTTGACACTTACTGGTACCAGTTTGATCAACTGATGAATTTATTTCCGTTATTTGGTACCCGTGACAATCATCCATTTTTAACATCTCGTAAAATTATCCACGCGATCGTTTAAGAGTGATCTACCGTTATGGCTGGACTTCATGGAAATTCATACAACCAGGTCATGGCATATCTCGTTTCGTGCAATATTCGATTGGAAATATTATTTGTATGAATGAATGACGACCTCTGTGGCTCAATGGTTAGCGCGTTGGCGCTTAAGCCGGAGGGAGCGGGTTCGAATCCCGCCAGGGAACAATAATATTTTCTGTGTTCCTAGATCATGGATGTATATTAAATAATATTTGTATTATATAATAAAAATCTTAAATATATGTATAGTATAAAGTATAAAATATATTTCCGTTGTCTGGTACCCGTAACACAAGTTCTTCGAGAACTTACCACGGGACCGGATTGACGTGGTGTATAAAACTTCCATAGATGTTATTAAAATAAAGAAACTGTTGGATATTTATATCATACTACCTAACAGACGTTGTCCTGTAAGCATCTTGTAGTGGACCAAAATTCATCATAATCTGTCCAGCCGTTTAGGAGTTCAGTAACATTAGACGCACAGAAGGATTAATATAAATACTAGCTGTTGCCCGCATCTTCGTCCGCGTTAACTTTTAAAATTTGAGGTGAGGACCACCCTTAACATTTAGGGGGATAAAAAAATGTCGACCGATTCTCAGACCTACCCGATATGCACACAAAATTTCATGAGAATCGGTCGAGCCATTTCAGAGGAGTTTAATTACAAACACCGTGACACGAGAATTTTATATATTAGATATAATAAAGATTTAAAATATTAGTGATGAGTTTGTTTAGCTGGTTCTTAATCTCTTCCTTTGGAAACGGTAGTAGACTCCATTTTACGTTCAAGTAAGATATTTTGGTAAATCTTTCGACTATTTTTACTAGCCGCTGCCTGGAGATTCGCCCGTGTTAATGAGTTACTTATAGTTTTATTTTATTTATTATATTATATTTTATTTATTATATTATATTTTATTTATTATTTATATATTATTTTAGAGCCGATATCACTCAGTATTTTAAACAATCATGAATAATGTAATCATATATGTTTATGTTTATATTAATATCTAGAAATTTATATTTTGACCTGAATCCATGTGTAATTAATTTATTAACCCTTATAATTTATGTATTATGTCTATTTTAATTAACTGAATGCAAAACAAAAGTTTTGACATGTGAAAGCGGCCATATTTATTCAAATTAGCATTTTAAAAAGTTGTTTTTGGTTTTTTGTCATCTAAACCTGAAGAACAGTGGACAATGAGGAAATGGCATTCAGGAAGGTACTATTCCAACTATGTTTTTCTAATTCTATCTTTTCTCCTCGGTTTCACCCGCTTCAAATTAAATAAAAATACTCCAAAATAAAAAGCCCTCTTGCCCTTCCTTCGAAGATACAGCCAAACTGTTTGGTGGAAGACCATGAGATGCCATGCCATGCGGACCCAAGATGGATAAGGGGGGGGGCATAGGACATCCCCCCCAGGTTTATAGCTACACTAGTTTTGCTACTGACTTCTAAGAGCCTTTATATAAAATACTCTTAGCATTGTAAATCTAGTGATATGACCGGTCCACTAACACTAAAGCTTATTCTTCACTAAAAACATAATGTGGCACAAATGAAGTCATTGCCCTAGTCCTGACTAGTTTCTTACATAATTAAGGACATAAGCCTGTCACTTGGTTGTGTAGCTTATGTTATAAGCGGACAGCGATAAAATATTAACGATTATAAGACTAGTCAGTCTTAATTCAAACACGCTTAAAATCGACAGTATAAATAATTAATATTGTTTTAATGACGTCTAGTGACTAGTTAAATGGTTATGTAGGGTAGCGGGTTCAAAACCCGCGAAGTACATTTTTGTATGGAGAATTAAGACTGTACCGGAATCATAGGTATCCACTAAAACAATAAGGCGCATGACAGCGTCCAATCGCTGTGGTATTTTATCGCCACAATTAGGTGCATGACAGCGTCCAACCGAACCTCGCCTACGCCCTTCCCCTCTAGGGGAAGCGCTGGAACTCTTTTAAATTTTTCTTCTATTTATTTTAGTTCTAATACGCGTTACAAGTTATTTTTACCAGTACCAGGTGCAATTTTTATATATTAATTAATTCATTATTTAAGTGTTCATTTTTTTTCAATCATTCCATAGTAAAAAAATATCACATTATAAAGTTAAAGTATGTCTTTTTATCTGGACGCTTTAAACATAATATTAATGAACACAGCATCTCATGCCTTGTACCACACGTTATTTTTTATTAGCTCCGAACGGTGACATTAACGGTGATCCGCACGGGATGTAAACTGACCCATAACATGGACCTCGCACCTGATTGTCAGCATACCTCGTTATACACTTACTCTTGTCTGGCTTCACTCGTCTTTGTACATGAACGCTTGTTACACTAGCTTTGACCGCCGCTTTACCTTACTCTAGAACTAGATGAACTAGTGGATACTTCGCTTGTATTTTTGCTTTGACCACGGATTTACTCATCTGAGTAAATGAACTGCTTGTTACACTAGTTCTTGACTGTGACTTTACTCCGATTCTAGATAAACTCGTAAAAAAATGTAGCGTTGTTAAAGAAGGGTGTTTTTGTATCTTTGAATTCTTCTATTGCACTATTAAGTTTATTTAGCATATAATATAGTTTGGTGGAGCTGCATATTTTTAATTTAAACAATAGATATTCCATTTTATCCACATCGTTCCGTAACCAAAGAGATTGACAATGGCTATGGCTCCACTGTCCGACTGTCTGTTCTAGGTCTGTCTAAATACTGTAATGGCAGTTGAAAAGTTCTTTCACTCTAGCTCTTGTTCGTGGCTTTGCGTGTACGTGTGACCTCACTGTGTGAACAAAACGTTTAAAATGCATTTGTGCTTGAATGTTTACCAAAGTCTTTCTTTTGTCATTATTAATAGATTCTACTCATTTATAAACCGACATCTAAAATTAGGGAGTTCTCAATTATTTTATGTCATGTGAGCTATGGTGATCACCGACGCTCATAGACTGCACTACCAGAGGTTATGCAGATGCATTGCCTACCTTTTCCCTATCCCCCCAATGGACCACCGGAAACTCACTAATCGCACGAAACGCGACAGCATAGCTGTCACTTGACACCGGTGTTATGTGAGCGAGAGGTACCACGTCGGTCGTGCCGGCCCAATTCGGATGCAATGCAGCATGGCACTACCTCATACAACCTTTTTTTTAAATCTGTTTGTATTTAGCTATTACATTTTTATTCTAAAATGATTTTCCTCATACTTTTGACTCTACTTGTACTTCACACTTGACAGGGTATCTGTTTGTCAATAGCAAGCAATGTGTAAGATGATACTGAATATAAATCTATCCGTTTCAGTCTAGTAAATTATATTGCGTCACTGACAGGTCGTAGATACGAAACCGAAATACATATTTCATCAAAATATTATTTTGATTAAAATATTCGGAATTTCGTCGTGACGTCTTATAAATCGATGAACGCTGGATGCACGTACGAAAAAGTGTCACGTTCTGAGGCGAGCGTGCAATCGAGAACGCCGAACAAACGATAGAGACACGATGTCACGTAAAATTATCGCCCGTAAACCGACTTTACAGACGACGTAATCTTTAGAATAAACCTGAGTAGACTAAGGTCCGCTCTAACATCTGTCTACAAAAATATTCACGAGATTTTTTTCACGATTTGATTTATTAACATCGAAATTTACACCAAAATTGACAGCAAAATGATTCTTCTTTCATCAAACCTATTTCATTATATTCTCAAACATCATTTATAACACTTTGAAAATTGATATAAATGATCCATACGAACAATTATACCAGTTCTAACATTGAACAAGAGATATCTAAAGATTTTTTTGCTTTTACGGATTTTATCGCGGTTTCAAAATATCCCAAAATAGCTTGTAAAAATCTTAAATTTTTACAAGCTATTTTGGGATATTTTACATGTAACGTTAGGATGTATGACACCTCAGTCCTCGCGTGACCATGGTTGCTGTAAAGTATCCGAATCTTCGCGCTTGTAAATCTTAATAAACCTGGGACTGGTCGGGTTCGGGACTGGTCGGGTTCGGGAATGGTCGGGTTAGGGACTGGTCGGGTTCGGGACTGGTCGGGTTCGACCACCGTTCGGTCGAAGTACGTCAATGGATACAAGGTGATCATAATGAACTAAAATTATCCACAAGTTTTCATCAAGCTCTGACTTTCTATTAAAGCGTCTTTTAATGACATCGAGTTTACAAATTTCTATACAATACAAACTTTCATAAATACACTTATTAAGTATGAATATTTAGAGATTGTATTTAATTTAAAACTAAATAAATATACGTTTTACAACAATCAATTCACTTCATCATCATTATCAGCCCCTGACCGTCCCTTTTGAAACTATAAAAGAAATTTCTAATTTTGGATTGACTTTAAACGTATATTATGACAACCCTGTTCAAAAGTGGCAATAAAAATGTTTCTTAGCGAATTCCTGTAAACTAGATCTAACTACTATTTTTTGTAACTCTTTTTGTTATTATTACATAATATAACGTCCCGCTTTCGAATATTTCTTAAGTGAGCCATCTGCTCACTTACTGTACCGATTGACCCTAGCCATCAGGCCGAAAAGTCTAGCCCTTCCGAAAAAAAAAGTAACTGATCTGAATACCAAGGAGTGTTCAAAAAATAGGAAATAAAACTATTCTAATTCCACGCGTGTTTTCACGTCAATATTTTCAAAAACCTCATATCAGTTATGTGAAACGTGAGAAAAACTGCAATAAAGTAATAAAACGAACGTGATCATCATGTGTTAGCTTCAAGCATTACGTGAAGTTCCTTAGAAATGCTTTGTCATTATTATGCATACACATAGACCAAGTGACGCTTGTACTAATATCATATTACATGGGGCAATGTCATTGCATATACAACGAAAGAATACATCTTAAAGACCAAGGACATGGTGTGCCTTAGGAAATAGATTTTTACAAGCCGTATTCAAAAATTCAAAATCCGTAAAAATTGTTTCATTATAATTAGTGAAATTCGCGTAAACATTAGAAAGCGATAGTAACAATTCCAAAACTACATACATCAATGTGTGTGTGAGTGTGTGTGTGTGTGTGTGTATATTTCTCGATACACACATATTTTAAAAAAATGGACCTTCTGGCTACTGTAGCGCCACCCTTATCACTTTACTAGAGACGCTTTTCATATATATAGAGATAGTACTCCATGTCTCATAAATTATGCCTTAAGAACTTGTCGACTAGATGGAAATCTTCTAAAAATGATTGGCCGCAGATGCTTATAAATCTGTACTTTGCGAGACTGTTTCGTGAACAAGACTAAAACCAATGTCGAATATCGAGCTCCGCGAAATAAAAGTGATAAACACGGTAAATATTCAGTTTTAAATAATTTTAGTAATGAAAATAACAAAGTTTACTTATTTTTTATTTCATAAGGAGGCAGCCGAGCCGTCGGAGCCTTTTGGTGACTACCGAGGCCCATATACATCAGCACAACCAAAAGTTATTCAGATGCGTTGCCCTCATTTTGCCTATCCCCCCAATAGGCCACCGGAAACTCACAAACCGCACGAAACGCGACACTTGACGCCGTAGTTATGTGAGTGAGAGGTACCACCCCGGTAGTGCCGGCCCAATTCGGCTACAAAACAGCATTTCACTACCTCTTACTCTCTCAAAAATTCTTATAAATCTTAGCTTCGAAATTTAATAGTGGTATATAGCGATGGTGGTGACTGAATCACACATCGCGTCGTTAGTAAGTTTGTTCATAAGTTTATTATGCAATAATCTAGGGAAGTGCAACATATGGTACTAACAAATGTTTGGACTATCTACAACTTCACAATGCGAATGTTACCAAGTAAGGCTAGTTAGCACTTTGACATGTAGGGTTGTCAACTACTTAAAAGTGTTTGCTACTAAAATGTTTATTAAAAGAAGTAATGAAAGTAACTTTACTTAATTTCTTCGGCTCTACGACCCTTTATGGGTCTTGAACTCTTCAATAATGAACTAAAAAACAGTGGCTCCTAAACCTACCAGGGCAGAATAATTTATGTCTGGACCCAAGATCTGGACTAATACAAAATTATTATGAAAATAAGTCTTAATCTGAAATACTCCCTTGTTTAGTACTGGTACCCAAAATTGTCCTTTGTTTAGTATGGTACATATAATGAGGTAAAAATACAAATATAAATGTTTTTTCTATATGTGGCAACCCTGACGTCGATAACTAGCTTTGTTATGTGCATTTCGGGTCGTGGTCACCGTGTAATTAAAGTTTTTTGAAACCTTGTGTCCAACGAGGTTATAATTATACTGACAGCTTTTGTGTTACTATTATATAAGTATATGAGTGATAATGAGTTAAATACAAGCTGATTAACGCGACTTCGTCGTAGATTTTAATTGCAAACCGCAAAATGCTTTATATATTTGGTCGATGACTTCTCAAACAAACTATGTATTTTTCTTCTTGTAATACCAAGATTTATTCTTTCTTATGCTATTCCAGATTCCATTATATTATGTTCTGTGTGTTCTAAATTTAAATTTGTTCAACCATTTCGACATGATTGAGTAATTAACGTACATTCAATTAAATTACACAAAGTTTGACTTTCATATTTATAATAGGATGTTTTGTTGTTATATATATTGTGTAATGTTGTTATACCTTTTTTTTCAGAAGGGCTAGACTTTTCGGCCTGATGGCCTTTAAGCTCAATCGGTACAGTAAATGAGCAGATGGCTCACTTAAGAAATATTCGAAAGGGGGACGCTCACCCCCGGTTTATCGCGCGCGCTGCTCGGGAGAGCAGTTGACGAATCTTTTACGGTTGAGTTTAACCTATCATCATGAGGGCCGGCCCTCATCCCCCCCTCTGTAGAGGGAGGCGGGTCACGCGCGGTGCCTAAGTAATCTAACGGTAGCGTAGTGCTACTGCTGTTAGCGTGGTTTGTGTCTACTCGTATCGGATTCGTCAAAGTACCTATTTTTATTTAACTTGTAACACTTATAGCTGTTCGAATTACAAGTCAGTAAAAATATTACAAATAATAAAATAGGTATGCATTATTTATACATACAAAATTATATAGGTAAAATATTATATTTTTCTATGTTTATCTTGTTGTTTTATTCAAATATTATTGAGGGATTTCAAAAGATCAATAAGGACACTAAATTATCATTTTAACGTACTTACGTATTTATACATTGAAATAAGGAAGAGTTATTTGTATTAATATAATTTACTAACAGTAAAACACATTTGATAAATTACACAAAACTCGAGACTCGTAGAGAAGAAATACAATGTATTTGAAGAAATATAATGTCATACATTTTGAAACATAACATACATGAAAGCAATAAATAAGGTAGATATTGTTTCTGTCGAACCAAACATATAGCCTGGTAGGATATCATGTAACCAAGTCAAACTTTGGAAATCATCAATCATCGATATGACGAAATGATTTATATTTTATTGGTTTTTACCAACACGCTAACCTATTTTTAGTCCCGTGGTAAACAGAAATTGTGAACTTCAAAAGCATACTCATATTTGAAAGGCCGGCAACCTGCTAGCTGTAGCTCATCTTTGTAGCTGGTGTCTGTGGATGTCGCTAACTTACTTAGGTGAACCTGTCACCGTCCACTGTTTTTTTAATTATTTTTTTTAAGGACGCTTTTACACCACGTCACTCTGGTCCCGTGGTAAGTTCTGTTAGTACTGTTGGATAAGGAGCACAAAGACAGCTGACCTCCGTCCACTTTCATACGACCGTTACCGGCCACTGTACGGAGACCGTCCCACCTGGTTTGGTCACCAAAATTTGAGGCCTTCTGTTTTTTATGTCTTGAGGATGCAACCGAGCAGTCGGAGCTTTATGATGACTACCGAGGCCCATAGACATTCGCACAACTTCTACCACAACTTCAACCCCCATCCTCCCAATGGGCCACCGGAAACTCGCAAACCGCACGAAACGCGAGAGTATAGCCGTCACTTGACGCCGGTTTTATGTGAGCGAGTGGTACCACCCCTGTCGTGCCGGCCCAATTCGGATGCAAAGCAGCATGGCACTGCACTACCACTTACTTCTCTTTGCGGTCTTTCCGAACGCATCCTCCACTCCAGAACTACATTAATCTACTGAGCGGTTCTTTGGCGTGTGTGACCGGTCCACTGCCACTTCAACACTAGACAATAGTAAAAGCCTAATGATGATACTTTTTTACTGTCTTTTCGAACTAGAAATATAAAATAACTAGCAACCCGCGGTTTCTTCTGCGTACTTGCCATTCCCGTGGGAGTATGGGCATAATTATAGCCTATATGTTAATCTGATGTTCAAGCTTTATTATTGTAAAGTTTCATTAAAATCCACTTATTAGTTTTTGCGTGAAAGAGCAACAAACATACATACACACATTTTTACAAACTTTTATAATATTAGTAGCATGTGTTGATATCTTCAATAAAAATGATTTAATCGGGAAATAAATCGGATGCCAAATAAAAATCATGGACGTGCGGTTTGGTCTCACGTCTCACGTCTCACGAGGCACGTATGGTATGAGATTTCTTACGAGATTAAAACACGTATGTCAGATAGTTTATTATTCAAGTGTAATGAAAGTGAGACATGTCTTTATTGTTTATCAATTAGAAATACTTAATTTTTTTTAACAGCAAGCAAAGAAAGAACAATGTTGAACAATAGTTTGATCAATATAGCACCGTAACTCTTAAACCAGTGAATCGATTTGGATGCGGTTTTTAGTTAAGTGATACTTAATAATGCGATAATAGTAAAAATAACCGCGACCCTGCCAGGATTCGAACCTGGAATCTTCTGATCCGTAGTCAGACGCGTTGTCCATTGCGCCACAGGGCCGATGGATTTAGTTATCATTTATGTCCTTACCTTGCTAAGTCATCCATTATCTACATTCTACAGTCCACTACTGGATATAGGCCTCTATCAATGAACGTCAAGATGGACGATACTCTGCTCATCCAACTAGGACGTCGTCCATCTAGTGTATTCTCCTGGTATATCTTTTAATGATGATGCGAGAGACGATGGTCTTGTGGGTGTGGACTCAGTGAGAGGTCCGGGTTCGATCCTAACCGGAGCCATAAATGGGTTTTTCTAAAATTTCTCCATACACCTCAACAAGAGAACATCGCTTGCTCACCGTTGAAGAAAAATATCGTGAGGAAACCCGCACTCTCCTTGAAACTCCTCGCCTGATTTCGAGGAGGAGACCCGTGCCCAGCAGTGGGACATATAAAAGATGATGATGATAAAGAATCGTGTTGATGATGATAATATACAGCCTTTTCATTTAATTACACTGTTAGAAAATACGTCGAACTTCATGATTCGAACACTTCTTGTTTTTACAATCGCATAAAAAGTCAGTAGGCCAATGGGAAGATTTCTTGTTCTTTACTTGGCAAAGACCCATTTGCACAGTACAGGCGAGAGCACATAATTGTATTTAATTATATAATTTGTTTTATTATTTTAATAGTTGCGGCATACAAACCGACTTAGCTTTTGGTGAAATTGTGATTTGTGACTAAGTATATGATTTTAAGATGATTGATACGTGATGCTTATGACGGGCTCAGATACAACAATGTTGATGATGATGATGATTATGACGGGCTCAGATACAACAATGTTGATGATGATGATGATTATGACGGGCTCAGATAGAACAATGTTGATCGGAATCACAACTTAATATATATACATGTGACCTTTGATATAACCTTTGAGCGATAAGAATGTATAGATAATCCGTTATCTCTCATTCTAGTTCATCTGCTTCATTGATCTGCAATCATGCTTGAATTATTTGCATTCAACTTTCAAACTAGCTGTTGCTCGCAGCTTCGCCCGCGTTAACTTTTATTTACACCTGTACCCGGATTTATGATGATTATATTTATAGCCCTAGTTACTCCTTATGACAATAGCTTTCAGCCAGAGAAAGTCCCATCAAAATCGGCCCAGCCATTTCAGAGATTAGCCGGAACAAACAGACAGCCAGACAAAAATTGTGAAAAATGTGTACCGTGTTTATTAAATGTATATGGATAATGATTGGGCTGGTCACACATTCAGGAGAACGGATGGCCGATGGGGCAATAAGGTGCAAGAGGCCACGTCCGGGTAGACGAAGTGTTGGAGGCCTATGTTTTACTTTTAGTTTAACTGTTGTACTTTTAGTTCAACAACAATCCGTAATGATCTAATGTAGAATTGCGTACATTGGTCAAGTACAATTCAAAGGAAGCACGTGCATTCATATTGCCTAATAGCGCGATACAACATTAACATGCCCGCCTTTCCCTAGAAAGTGGTTGTACCGACTGACTGTCAATGGATGCATCAGTTCCGGACATAACGTGGAAGTATGACCTAGTTTCGTAATGGCTCTTAAATATTAGGGTTGTAGGGTTGTGTCTTAAATATTAGGGTAATTCCGGTGGGAGGGAAGCGCTGTGCCGCGCTCCCGGCTGCATGGGTACCACCATCTTGCTTATTTCTCCCGTGAAACAGCTTTGCTGTGTTTCGGAGAGAAGGGCAAGACAGGCAGTGTAATTACTGGCACCGAGACTTCACATCTTATGTCTCAGGATAAGCAACACATAAATGAGTTGCCTGGGCTCGTTCCAGGTATACTAGTTTATGTTCATGGGCGACGTCGACCACTTAACATCAGGTGGTACGTTTGCCAGTTTGCCTATCCAACTAACATTAAAAAAAAAAAAAAAAAGACAGATTTTTATTATAGCGTAAGAAGTTACGTGATGATGATGATTATGGTGGTATTTGAGTTATAAAGATATTTACGGACGTATCCGGACTGGTGACGATCATCATTTTAATTTATTATTGTTGTTATAACATCTCTTAAAGAAATAAGGCAGCGTTTTCAAAGTAAGCTCCAAAGCGGCTTAAAATTTTCTGACTTACAAAAATTGTCCTTATAATATTATTTACCCATTTACACAAAATCTTGGTAAATATATATTTTGTGAGGAAGGTTTTATGCAAACCTTTGTAACCATACAGTGTACTGTAAATTGTCAAGAAAATCTCTAGGTATACTGAGTGGGCGAAGCTGCGGGCAAGCAGTAAAATATAACAGAACATAATTATGGACGATTACTTAGTTCCTTACATAGTCTTTTAAATGTGGATACAACAACGGTTGGCTAAAATTGGTGTTATCGGATCATGAATATGGTGAGATTCGAACCATTGACTGGAAAAATGTAGGTCGCTATCATTTTTAGCGAGTGCATTGCTTAGATGTTTTTTATGAATGTCAAGAAGGCTAATCTACTATGTAATTTACACAGAAGGCTTAGTAGATCTGAATTAACGCCAAGATGCCAAGAATGATGAAGGTTAGACAAACCTACGTCTTACATGTTATGGAGCTTCGACTCGGATTATGAAAGGTCGGACTTCTGATTGATATTCGACCACCGACTCCAACTTCGACTTCGGTTCCGATACTTTTGAATCGGAGGCCGAAGGAGGCAGTTTGAACGAGTTTGTACTTGTCATGTGGAATCTGGAGAATTACTAACGTGACCAGATTTTTCGATTATTTAATTGTTTGAATTGTTCATTGTTTACTAAAAAAGATCATCACTTTTTGAAAACCAATAATTAATATAATTATTTAATAGACTATGCTTTTAGCAGGTCTCTCATCGGCCTCGGATTCCGGTTCTGATAACTCAAATTTAAAGACTCCAACTTCGACTTCGGTTCCGATATAACCACTTCTGTGACATCCCTCATATGTATTATCATCATCATCATCAGCATCATCGTCGTCATCATCATCAGCTTCTATACCTTCACTGCTGAACATAGACCTTCCTCAATGAATGCCAAGACGGCCGATCCCTTGACACTCTCATCCAACATGAGTATTGGCCTATATTAGTAGGAAAATGCATTTTATAGAAATATCGTAAGAAATTTTATCGTATATTTTATATGTAATTTTTTATTCATTTTTGTGACTGTTAAATCATTGATCGTCACCATTATCAACGTTATTCCGTCCACTGGACGTAAGCCACATTCAATGAATGCCAAGATCTGGTAATATATTCATTAGCAATATTCAACTTTTGTTTTTTTTATCGTCATGGATTTTGTCTAAGAATCACCTTTTTATTGGCCTTACATAGTCATGTCGGGAACGAACCCACGCCCCTAGACATGCGGTGTGTGCAACTATGTTTTATGTATTAAGCAACAATACAGACAGGCCATTACTCAAAAGTGTTCATTTGTATAATATACCATTAGAGAAAGTCGTTGTTTATACATTTAACAATTATATGTACCTAGCTGTTACTCGCGGATTTGTTCGCGAAAAAATTGATAATATTTTGAAAATTGTCTTCTAATGTTTACGCAGATAACACTCATTGTGTTCAAAATTGACCAAATTGTAAAACATCCAAAACGTCAGGAATGTAAATCTTAATAATCCAGGATTAATTCCGTATAATTAGCTTCATAATAGTATTATAATGCTATGTAAATTTCTCTAATTATATTTTTAGTTACATTCTCCTAGCCTAAGGTTTGTTAAAATTGTATCCTTACATCTGACATTATGCATGCATGCATATATCATGCATGCAATATAAATAAGGCTTTTAATGTCCTACACACATTTAGCTTGTCTAGCTATGGCAAGGAGATCAATCTTACATCTGATGGTCTACTCACAGAATAACATCCCAAATGTGGCCACTAATCTAATTCTTTATGAATCTTGTAGTAACTGAATCTCGCGTCTCATTCTTTTTTCGGAAAGACAAATCCAAGCTGATTGATAGCAATAGATAAGGTCGTCTACAAATCCCAATCATTTTTAGTTAAGTCGGTGTCGGGGCGAAACGTGTGTTGATTGTGTGGCTGGTCTTTATTGTTGTGTGTGGTGGTGGTGCTTGCAAGTGTACGCATATGCAGTGTGGGAAAAGAAATGAGGTGCTACATGCATGCCTGCTTGCACTCACACATTTGCTGTAAAGAATTGTTTTTGAGTAAGAGAAGTTGATTTCAATATCCCATTCCTTTGATGATGTTTTCAATGAATGAACCTAACTATGAGACAGAGTTTCTGTATCGGAATATCGTGGGTCCGAATTTGAGCTCAAACCTTTCTAAGTTTGGGGATCCTAACAGGATTCATACGGAAAAGCCTTCACATTACTTTCATATCTTCTCATACGAGTTGAAAATTGCGAAAATCAGTACAGATTCAATAATTGCAAAAGTCAATGAGATACGCCCGTGACCAAGATAAGGCTTAACGACGCCAATAAAAACCTCCGGCTGTCACGACTGATAACTTGTTTAAAATAAGGACAAAACGTTTCAGATACTATTTTTATCGAGAAAATTATAATGAGAAATAGCTTGAGAGTTAATTAGTCTGAATAGTTCTGTTAAGTCGTCCGGTTTTGAGTTCATATCATCATCATCACCATCATCACCACCACCACCACCACCATCACCATCATCATCATCATCGTCGTCAACATCATCATCTTTTTTCGTCATGCTCATTAAGTTGAGTTCATTTAGATGTGGTTTTTAATGGGTCTAAATGGTTGTTTCTTGATCTCTAGCTATATACTAGTAGGTGAGCGAAGGGTATCGTGAACATGATATCATGTTATCAGACAATACATACCTACATACATACATCTTTGTAATATGTAGGTATACATATAACTTATATAAACATTTGTAAAAAATATTATTTATAATGATTAATTATATTGATTAACTGATTAATTAAAGATTATACTAATAAATTAATTTTATAATTATGCTTAATTAAATATATTAACGCTAAAATACATACGAGAAACGGTACAATACGATACGTTAGTCAATCAATGACTCTCAGTTGTGAAAATCTGTTAGTCATATTAAAATAATAGTGATAAAATGTGTACTTTTACAATTTTAATAGATTGTAGCTGATTACAACAAAATATTTATGAGAACAAGGCATTAGTAAACAATACCCAAATATATATTATGATGGACGCAACAAAATCATTATACGCCTAATTTATATACAATTTTAAACTGTATATTGTTCGAACATTTTATAATGAGTCAGAATACACTAATTCCTGTTTTCTCAACATGGCAACACTTAACGATCGCACCTCATATCGTTAACCATACCGTTACTTGAACCTTAGCACGTCATATTTGTACGGGCCCTTGTCGATGCTGTTGATTGGTGGAAACACACGAGAATAAACTTGATACGGGCCTTGTATATAATATACTTCATTGGTGGAAACATACGGGCCCGCTTTGTAGATATAGTCAATTGGTAGAAACACACGGGGGCAAACTTAATGCAAAACGGCTTTGTAGATATTATCTGATTGGTGGAAACACACGGCAATACACTTGATATAAGGGTCCGCTTTGTAGATACATTTGATTGGTAGAAACACATGGGGGCAAAACTAATACTTAAAATGCTACTAATATTATAAAAGTTTGTAAGAATGTATGGATATAATATGTTTGTTGCTCTTTCACGCAAAAACTAATCATTGGATTTTAATGAAACTAAATAACATAGCTTATACATCAGAATATCATATAGGCTATAATTTATCCCAGTCCTCCTACGGGAATGGGAAGTACGCAAGTGAAACCTCGGGGCGTTGCTAGTTAAAATATATATCTAAGGAAATTCATAGGATATAAGATGGTCATCACTGTATATGATATTATCTAGAGTTGTTAGCAACATTCTGACCGTGATGGATGAAAGGGCAGACGTTCATGATGTACTCTGACTTGTCAACCCTCAACCTTGTCCCAATCAGTGGAATGTAGCATGACTGGTCCTTTGAAGATGTAACATATAATCTAATTTGAATAGAAATTGTCTAAACCAGTTCGTGATACGTTACTAAACAGATGTGTAAACATATTATATTATTTACATATTTTCTAATAAATACCTTAACAGCTCTGTTTTTCTATCCAACTGCTCATCAAGCAGATTAATTAGAATTAAAAAGCGAACACCTCATCATGGATTAATATACTCCCCTATCATCATCATCATCAGCCTTTATCCGTTAGAGGCCTTCTTCAATGATCGCTAAGACGGCCGATCCCTATACACCTCTTAAAATAATAGAAAAAAAAAACATTGTTATCCTTAACTTTGGTCAGTGAAAATACTTTCTATTTCTCTGCAAGGACTTCTCTTTTCAGTATTACTATATTAGGTATAAGACTTGGTCTTCCCGACAAAAAAGTCTTCCATCTTACCCTCGCTTTTTACTTTCTGTTTGTAACTCTGCAAAGGAAGCGAATTATGATCATCATGATACCATGAGCTTTTACTAATTAATGATTAATCATATTCTTAGCTTAAACACAATATCGGCCCGCGTGTTTCCATCGCATCCGCCTTTGTCGCGTGCGTGTACCGATACGGCTCAGATAGAACTATGTAGGGTGCAGAAAGTATCGCCAGATCAGCCTTGATACTTTCACAGATTACTTTAGGGAAACCGAACTCTCTAATACTTTAAGTTACTAGATTTTTCTCTTAAGTAAAAGAATTGCAATTGCAGGCTTAGCTGTTTTCTTATGAATCTCTGTTTTCGGAATAAAATCAATTTACTAGTCAGAAGAAGAAGATCAGGTATTGATGGAACTGATGACGATAAAAGCACCAACAATATAAAATTGGTTTAATTTCACCAACGCTGTCTGTATTTGAGAATAACGAGTTGAACTGTTCTCGTAGCTCAATTCGACTTACGTTTCTATATCTTCAGAATAAATATTTCATCATCATAATCATCATCATCAGCTATCCGTCCACTGCTGAACATAGGCCTCCCTCAATGAACCCAAGAGTCACATACTGAACATAGCTCCTAGCGGACCCGATAGACGTTGTCCTGGGGGCCTACCACAATCTCTTAAAGCATTATTAATATAATCATACATTGAATTTTCATACCACAACATACTTAAAACAATCTTATTATAACATTGAAAACAATCATACTTTCCTAGCGATTTTGGTGACGTCATCTCGTATTGTTCGTTCAATTGTGGTTCAATCCACGCTTATTTGGTACCACAACGCCTTTTTTGACAGCGAGCATTAATACTTTTATGTCAAATTTAGCATTCTTGAAAAAGTTACTATCGTGCGACGGATTTATGATTGTTTTGTGCAATGTTTCATAAAATACTAATTTTTACCATATAATAGTAAGTGTAATGTAGAAAAAAAAATATTTCTGGTGATTTAGTGACAGAATAATTAATTTTCGATGTTATTTTAGATGAACGACTACAAAATATTTGTTTAGATATTAATTGCATTATCCTTCTATTCTATGCAAATGGATCATACAAACGTCCTATTAATTAGGTAATAATGAGGGTTATGTGGCTCAACATACTGTCCTCTGTAATTGCGCAGGTTACCGAGTGCCTTAATACCCAGCAAATGCGCCAAAAATATATAAAATTTCCCATGACTGGTAAAGAGCGAAACAGAGTTAAAGATGAGTAGGTAAGTATTTATTTTAATAAGTATTAATAGTTATAATGAAACTTTGCTGTTATGCTACGAAGGTTATGCTATAAAGGTAATTAGGGAGACATCCCTAATTACCTTCCTAATTACCTTTTATAACTTTATAAAAAGTTGTATCAATCAAGATACAATGTAATAAACACACCTCAGCAAAACCTCTGCAAAGATGGGGGAATCATATTTATGAAATAAAAATACTTTTCATTGTGCATATGTATTGTCTATATTTTTATTATACTTTAACAACCATAATTAGATATATGAATTTAGGACTCAACAAATTAGTTGGTTGAATCGGGGTCCTTTATTAAAATGTTTAACTTCCAAATGCAGTATATTATTATATGATATTTACAATTTTATACAATATAATTAAGATAAAATAATACATATAAATAATGTATGTGAAAAATCAATAATTCTAACAATATTATTTATTTCATTTTAAGTCTAACAAAAACTCCTGTGCAACAACTGAGTGACGAAGATGTATCAAAGAATCCCAGTTACATGTAAATAATGCATTTGAGTGAGCAGCCTCACACAAGAATATGGCACTGCAGCAGCCAGCAGGGCATAACTACACGGAATTTTGGGAAACTCTGGGAAAAGCGCATCCTGGGATCCTGAAAAAGAAAAAAATTTATTATTCATACCTATATTGTTTTATCTACTTTTTTATTTTACCTTAAATTTAATAAAAAATAAATTTTTTATAATGTTCAATGTTCTTAAAAGATCAACTGTTGGAGATTAATTATTAAACTTCTAGACAATATTATTTAATAGTGTCAATATAATTTATTGCATTACTAATTATTACTTATAATATTACTACAAAATTTAAAGCGGTGTAATAAAATAAAATTTAAATATAATAATATATTTGTATTATTTAATGTTGTTTTAAGAACAACTGTTGGAGATTAATAGTTTAACTTCTTGACATAATATTATATTTCTATTATTGTCAATATAATTTATAGCATTATTAAATATCACTAAGGTATAATATTACTACAAAATTTAAGATAGTTTTAAATTAAATATTTATAATAAGTTTAATATATAAAGGAATACAATTTTTCCTTTAAGTAGTTTCAAATCAAATTTGTAAGCAATGAACTTAACTAAATAGATAATAAAACTTGAAAATAGCACTAGCGCAATTATTGTAGTTAATCATATTGATAATATATTACACAATACAAAAAAGGATAATAAAGTTTTAACAAATAGGTACACACTTACTTTTGACCAGCCTTTCCAATCTTTATGTGCACCCTTTGCGAGATGAGAGCTTCTGCCATTTCTCTCCATTTCCTCTTAGAATATTCTATATCTTGTAAAGAGCGATTGTAGCAGGTAACTATATCTCTGTTACCGTTTAAGAATTCCCAATGCAGTTCTAATTGTTGGTAATTAACTCGGTTACTTCTACACCTGTAAAGTGAATAACAAAACATTACAACCTATAGTTTCAAAATATGAAAGTGTAAAGACATAGTACAAATACATTTAGGAATATTTTATATGCAGGAAACTACATATACCTATACTGCTTATATATCAGAATAAGTAATAGGTTAACTCTAGTCAAGCAGAGGACTCTGGACTGCAAGTGATTTATAAACTTTATCTTACCTTGGTTCCATGGTTCCCGAATAACGTTTCTCGACTGAATGAGCATGTTTAACACGTAACTTACAAAGTTATTGTTCATTTTTGCTGTAACTTTCGTTTTTGTGCACTTGAAACTATAAATACCAAGGCACTTAGGTTTATTGTAAATAAAATCTTTTAAAGGTTATGTTGATATGCGCTAAGTGGTGCAAGTATTCCGAAACGAAAAGGGACAACGCTATACAATAAATAGCGCTATCTCCGTCCCTCTAAGTAAGGAATAGACAAATAGTTCGTTCTTTCACATCACTCAGCGATCATAAAACAATCATGCTCGGTTAAGATCGTGGTACGAATTTGGGTATTAATGTATTACGCCGGAATCAAAACGCGACTGTAATAAGATTACTTTGTTAAAGATTGTGGTAGGCCCCCTGTACAATAAATTTGATAGTGGAGCGAATTGTATTTTTTTTATAGTATAGGAAGACAAACGAACAGTCGAAGCCTTTTGGTGACTATCGACGCCCATAAACATCAGCACGTGCAGATGCATTGCCCTCCTTTTCCCTAACCCCCCAATGGGCCACCGGAAACTCACAAACCGAACGAAACGCGACACCATAGCTGTCACTTGACGCCGATGTTATGTGAGCGAGTGGTACCACCCGGTCGTGCTGGCCCAATTCGGTTGCAAAGCAGCATGCCACTACCTCTTACTAAATGTTTACCATTCTTGATCCACTTGAACACACAGAAACGATTTCATCAAGCTGTTTAGGAGTGCAGTAACATACACACGCACAGAAGAATTATGTAAAAAAGATAAAGGCTCGAGTGCATGGCATAGCCATTATAGCTCTTCTGGGAGAGGGCTATGTCAAGAAGAAGTTACAAATTGATGATGAAGATGATGATGATAATGAACGCCAACACTCAAATGCGACATAAATCTAATTTGAAGATTATTAACATCGATGAGTACATAAATGTAAAGCCCTCGACATAAACACAGATGTACCTACGTGTACATAACTTCAGAAACATGTTTTTAGGTGATTATGGAAACAGGAATATAATTTCTTTGTCTATTGGGTACTTGAACCAACAATAGTGTGTACACGAAATAGGGACGCACGCACGTACGATATCGACAAAATAATTCGAACATTTACCGTACGCGATTTAAGTTGGCGAACGAAAACTTAAGTGACAACCCAAAAACGTCTCAAGTGATTTTTGTATACAAAAGTCCTAACAGTGGTCAGTGACCATAATATGTTGTGTGCGACGGTGGTCTAGTGAGAGGCCAAGGTTCGATCCTGACCCCCTGTGATGCATTAAAATGGGTTTTTCTTAGTTTATATGTGCACCTAAATAGAAGACCATCGCTTGCTCAACGGTGAAGGAAGCATCGCAAGGAAACCGGTATGCCTGATGAAATTTAGTCTTTAAAGTTTATTATGTGAAGTTCACCAATCCGCATTGGGCTGCGCATCGGTGAATTATGGTCCAACACCCTCACCTGACTACGAGGAGGAGACCAGCGCCCAGCAGTGGGACATATCCCTTATATTTCCCTTATATTGTTCCCTTATATGTTGATATTATTATTAAAGCCCTGACGCGAATACTTTGACTTGATAAAATTAACTTCAATCCGATCAAATTCTAGCCCGCGTACCTACTACCTTGCTACTACTACCTACTACCTACTACCAGTGGTGCCATATTGTTGTCGCAGTATGCAGCCTATCTAATAATACACTTTATATGTAAGCTATATAATATGAAAATTTCGTCATGTGTTGCATACTTTGCAATGTTTAGTTTTCATTTATTTGTTTTGTATTGTATAACAGCGATCTATATGATACATGGAGGAACTTTGAAATATATTGAACTATATGATATTTTATTTTTATTTTTTTATTGACGTTCTTTGAGGGAGGCCTATGTTCAGCAGTGGACGGATAGAAGCTGATAATGATGATGATGATGATATGATATATTGCTATTTTTTTCATTTAACACGATTTAATTTCAAGATAGCTGGATTAACAAACTCAAAAGACGTATCACGTCGCCCATTAACATAAACAACAAGTCGAGACCAAACTTACATAATAATTACATATCTAAATGCATTTTTGTATTCAAAGTTCCAAACTACTTAACATATGCATAATAGATATTAAAATATACAATATTCCGTTATCGACACTGGCGCATCCCTAAATGTGTCCCGTGTGGGAAATACTATAGGAAGCGGGGTCATTGACACCATACGGATGCACGTTGCACAATAATGGCGTGCGTTTAAGAAAAATGTGGAGAAAAAACGCGGTAAAAGTAGTTTAATGAAAAATGTCACTGGTTCTTTGGACTTTTTTACGTGATAAAACATTGTCATAATCTGTTTTTTTAGTACAGTGAGAGAAAACTTGAACGCCATTTTTAAATAAAGTTAAGATTTCTTTGTATGCTAGCTAGATTTATGCCTAGTCTTATCTTTAAACCTAAGACAGTAAGTAAAGTGTTTCCTAGTGGCTAGGTGCGACACAAGTCTAGGAAATACAGCACAGTATTTGACGAGAGAAATAAGCAGGAATTTGGCAGATAGGCTTGCGGCAGGCACAACCCATTCTTCATTGGCATTAGTCGGTCTGTTGCAGACGATTCAAACATTGTCAGCGGGAGTTAATTACACAGCTCTTGACTGCATAAGTCGATTGAAACGTCTAATTCGTGGAAAATAACATCGTGTTATTTTCCACGAAGCAGAGCTTACGTGGGTCACAGACACACACTGTGTCGCCTAGGACACTCTTAAGGAAAACGCAGAGTTGCCTAAGCTCTGCACCCTCTCGACCTCACTGCCTAGGCCCGCAGTAACGACGATTCGATACGTGGGAGTGCAGCTGTAAGAGCTTTTTTTGAACATACATCAATACACTGGTAAAAATTGTCATTCTCATTTATGGTGATTACAATTTTAATGAAACTTATGGTGACTAACAAAAACTGGATCTGGGCCCTTGTTTTATGATTCCACTTTCTTTTGAAATAAAATCATGAAGAGAAAGTGTGACAATTATATCAGGATCTCTCAAAATGTTACAGAATGTGGAATATTAATAACATATTTTATTGTTATATTTACGAAAGTTGTTTTGTTTGTTTAAATGTTTGTAATTAACATGGTTATTATCATTACTAAAAACTATTTAAAACGGGATATATACCATGTTTTTCTATTTACTGTCCACCACGTCTTGTTCACGAAAGAAGTGACTTCTCGTGTAGGTACGTAGAACAATCTAGGAATACTTTTTATTAGTGGGCTATCTTGCGGTATAATTTTAAATTTTATATAATTTAGTAATAAACGACTACTCTTGATCTCTTTGCGCTTACATTAAATTGTTCTATTGTAAATACATATATAATATATGCACTAACAGGATCTGTTTGCAGACAGTTTAATAATGTAAGGATAGTAATTAAATGTCTATCTTTATGTATTAAGCTCAAGTCAATATTTTCTTAAGCCTTATCCTTCAGTTTAGTTCACTTATTAACTATACTTATTTTACGTGTCGTCCTGTGATTTACTGCAAAGTATCCGAAATGTCGGGCATCACATAATACTGGCATCAAGTGACAGCTATGCTGTCGCATTTCATGCGGTTTGTGAGGTGTCCATAAGGGGGGATAGAGAAAACGAGGGCAACACAGGCATAATCTCTGGTTGTGGCGTTTGGGCGTCGATAGTCGCCAGGCTTCGACTGCTCGTTTGCCCTTCTATGCTATAACAAAAAATCGGTTGTGTGTAAAGTCGGTTTACTGACGATAGTTGAACATGATAACGTCATAAGAAAATGGAACGCCTCAGAGCGAGGTAAAGCCGCATGCCGTCATGTTTTTTCGTTCTTGCAGCCGGCTCCATCGAATTATAAGACGTTGTCACGTTAATATCTTAATAAAACGTTGTTTTATATTGTTTAAAACTAACGCGATCACTATTCATATTATTATTGTTACGGGTGCTTACTCTCCCTGTGATTATGGCGATTGAAACATTGCTGAAATATCGGAACCTCAATAAAACAATAAACGTGATAACAATTATAATATAAAAACGTTGTTTGATTATGATTTTTAGTACACTCATCAACTTTTTCTTCAAACGAACCATCTTTGATGCGTAACGATCGAAGTAATCGTAAAGGTTATATTAGTCACGGGCACTCACGGACTGGTAGTTCGCGTGCTTGGAAGTTTCAGGTTCACATTCTTAACCTTAGGAATGTTAAGCGAATTACGTATCTAGGTACGGTGAGTTTCGTAAACGTTGATATGTCATTTATTTGGAACCAAGTTTGTTTTTTAATGCACTAACGTTATCATTCAACGATGTTTAAAACGAAACATACATAATGAAATTGCGTTTGTTTCACAGGTTCTCCTGTGAGCTTAGGAATGTTCGTCGTTTTGACGTTTAATAAGAAGCTGAAGTGTATGTAGAGTAAAAAAAAAAATTGACTTCTGACTTTTTAAAATCGTTTTCAGATGATCATACCACGGTTCAGGCCTTGAAGTGGCGGTGGGGCTCAGTAGCCCAAGGTGTGCCTAGCACCTTGGGCGAAGCTAATTGAGCCGAGGGGGCTCTTTGTACCCCTCTTATAAGATGAGACAAAAGAGCAGAAGGCAAGGGGCGAGGACGGGAAACTCACCCCATTGTACTGTACCGACGTTGGGAGGGGTTATTCTGTGGTGCGGGACAACCCCTTTATGGAAGTGGCGTCGGTACCTTGGTCATTAGATCCGGCGCACCTCACCAAAGGCGGCATTGGTGGTACTCGCCGGGTTTTAGTGGGTAGAGCTGCGTCCACTTACCAACTTTCGGACGCGTTGAGTCCCACATACCTGCGTGGGGAGACCCACTCCCCCGCGGGAAGCTTCAGTAAATTTCCTGGTGTTAAAGAAAAAAAAATATATCAATAAACTCTACCACCCACGGTACTACGGCCTACGGCCTAACCGATACGACTTAGGGACCTTCAAGAATAGAGGGTCTGTCTATGTCGCTCATCACTTACCACCTGGTAAAACGACTGTCCGTTTGTCCCCTCTTCTATAAAAAAACTATTAAAGGACTTAGAAAATCCACTTTCTTAGAGTAGTACCGACTTACTTTTATGACTGATAGTAAATTGATAAGCCATAAATTCCTACGGCCCAGGATGATAAAAATCGTTTAGGATACCATTGGTAATGTTTACCATCGGTGGTAATGATTACCGTCGGTGGTAATGGTTACCGTCGGTGGTAATGATTACCGTCGGTGGTAATGATTACCGTTGGTAGTAGTCAGTAAGCTGGCCTGTGTTACATCTAGATACGTATAGCAATGGCACGGAACGAACTGAGTTTGTTCTAATTATTTTATTTATAATATTGTTTTTACAATCGTAACGGGCTGTGTATAATAGTATATCGGTAATCCATTTATATAATCGCATATTATAATATTGCTGTTCTTAATTAACGGTTATCTTGTAAATATTGATTACCTCAGAAGTAATACTTACAGTATGACCTGATTTAAACTAAGATTTTGTAAGAGGTAGTGCCATGCTGCTTTGCAGCCGAATTGGGCCGGCATGACCGGGGTGGTACCTCTCGCTCACATAACACTTCAAGTGACAGCTATACTGTCGCGTTTCGTGCGGTTTGTGAGTTTCCAGTGGCCCATTGGGGGGGAAAAGGGAAAAGGAGGGCAACACATCTGCATAGCTTTGGTTGTGCAGATGTCTATGGCTGTGCAGATGTCTATGGCTGTGCAGATGTCTATGGCTGTGCAGATGTCTATGGCTGTCGGTAGTCACCATAAGGTTCCGACTGCTTAGTTGCCTACCTATGACATAAAAAAAATCTTATGTTTCCACCTAATTGATGGTTTTTATAACGTTATTTGGACCATACAATGATGGTCAGCGTCGCCCATACCAGTCCAGGCAAGTCATTACTGTGTTACCTGTCTGAGACGTAAGATGGTGAGTCTCAACGAATTACTGATACTGAGGCTTAACTTTCGTTGCTTTATGGTAAGTGAGTACCTTACGCCTAGCACAACCATATTATTATGTTCATAGATGGTTGACAACTTACCATCTGCCTCGTCAGCCACTCAACATCAGTGAAACAGTTCTGCTGTGTTTTAGAAAGAAGGACAGGGCAGACAGCGTTATTACTGATACTTACGTCTTAGCATGGGTAACACCCATCCTGTTGTCTGCAGATCCGGGACCCTTAAAAAGCGGATGAAGGCGCTCGCAGGTGGTTTAGTGGGGTAGTGCATTCCCAAGTGCGAGTCCCCATATAGATCCAGAAGCTTTACACAAGATAAAACTGGATCATGGGAAAGAATTAACCTGCGTCATCAAAAAAAGGATAGGTAACGCGTGACAGAACTGCCTGGGAAAGTTTCAGGTTCATGGGCAACGCTGTGAACTTACTATGTGGCATGACTGTCAGTTCGTCTATCAAATATAAAAACCCCATGTTCGTACGAGTGGAGACATCGTATTGTTTAACTAAAAGGAGTTTTTCTTTCCAGAGCAATGTCTCGGTGGAAGGGGAAGGTGAGGTAGCCGGCAGATGGCAGTAGTGGGCGCGGCGATGTACCGGCCCGGAGCGCTCGACCCTCCATGTTATTCTTCGCAGAGGGTAAGTAGTTCGATGGGTTGATAATAGATGGCGCTGAGATTAATGACAGATTAAACTGCAATTACATGGTTTATAGAAGTAAGGTACCATCTCCGTGTATGAAAAAATATCTGTCTAAAAGTTTTAATTTAAAAATAAGGGTGGCGCTACAGTAGCAAGTGGATTTTTAATGTATGTGCGCCAATACATAGTTGCAAATACACATTTTATACCGAATTACACAGATTCAGCTAAAAATGTTTAATTTTTTTCCCATAAAGGTAACATGGTATTTCTTACTTTTATAATCCATGCACAAAATACATGTAAGATCTATTTTTTTTATGGACTACAAAATTCGCAACGCTTAGATTGTAACGACTTAATTTCATGCGTCTGTCATTTTTTATTCCATCTTTTGTAATACTTAAATTATATTTTTTTATGCCACCAGCAATTATCACTGCCGTATGCAGTTGTTCGGTATTGCCAGAATTTTGAAATTCTTGCCTTGTCAAACTAATACTACATAGAATGACTGTTTGTTGTTCAATCAGACAGATTTTTAAGTAATTATCCAAGGTCATACATAATTACGATGGTGTTATAATATCTAATACATTATCTGATCGGAGTATTTGAGTAGCCGGTCTGTGTTTGATGCGAGAGACAAGTGATCGGCCGTCTTTGCGTACCCTCAATGGAAGGAGCCCATGTTCATCAGTGGATGGTGATGATTAAGGAGTATTTTTTATATTCAAGAAAAAAAAAAGTTCGGCAGGCCAAGAAAAAACAAAGGTTTATCAATTCTGAAAATCGTATATCTTCATTATATCATTATACATATATTTTTAATCGCATAAAGCCTTAAAAACATGGAGATCTTGATTAAGACACCAATGACCCGCATGCCCAAAAGAAAGCAACCTAAATATTTACCCCGTAATTATATGTACCGAACGTTTTCGATCAATTAACTGGTTCTTTTCGGTGCCCAAAACGGACCCTTTGTTCCACAATTATCATGTTTATTACAAAGGGAATATAGTTAGTTACACACTATCCACTGTAGTACATATAATATTATAGTTCCGGAATAATCCCAGGTTCGTTAGAATATGTGATGAAAAATAACATACTAAAATTTCATTCACGCAGTTAACTTTGCTTAGGATATCGAAAGGTACATTGTCAAAAACCAACCCGACGCCAGGAGGCCGTGTGGTCGCAGACTGCACGGTTGGCGGCGGGGCTTTAACAAACCAATAGTGAGCCAAATGGGCTCACACTAATCCGACGAAGCATTAGGGCCTTTGGGCCATTAGCATAGATCCCCCCGAAAAAAAAACTGTCAAAAATGCGAATGCCTTGTTAAGGTTTCGCTAGCCTTTTCAGACTTGCTAGTTGCCCATGCAGGCGGGTGAAGTACAGATCATCCCTCCCACCGGCGTATCTAGTAATCTTATGTAGTAAATAATCTATACTAATATTATAAAGCTGAAGAGTTTGTTTTTTTGAACGCGCTTATCTCGGGAACTAGGTACTGGTCCGATTTGAACAATTCTTTCAATGTTAAATAGCCCATTTATCGAGGAAGGATATAGGTTATATAACATCACGCTGTGACTAACAGTAGTTAAGTTGAGTAAGTTAACGTGGGTCAAGCTGCGGGCAACAGCTTTTTTTATGTTAGTTGGATAGGCAAACTAGCAAACGTGGCACGTGATGGTAAGTGGTCGACGTCGCCCATGAACATAAACTAGTTTACCTGGAACGAGCCCAGGCAACTCATCTATGTTTTGCCTATCCTGAGAAATAAGATGTTAAGTCTCGGTGCCAGTAATTACACTGCCTGTCTTGCCCTTCTCTCCGAAACCCAGCAAAGCTGTTTCACGGGCGAAACAAACAAGATGGTGGTACCCATGCAGCCGGGAGCGCGGCACAGCGCTTTCCTCCCACCGGTTTGTTGCTGTACCCTACCTACCTACCTACCTACCTTGGCTGACATCGACTCCAAAAGTAACTATAATGACGTGGTAAACGCAAAGTTTGTACATTAGTAGAAGATTAAGTTGATTGTAAGTTGTAAGCACAAAAATTAAAGAAACACAGTTATTTTATTACTTTTTAGTTTAGTATTTTTGAAGTCGGTTTTAATTTTTTAATTAAACTATGTAAAATGTAAAAAGACTGTAAAATATGCATGCTGAATTCATCTGTAAGTGATTGTTATACGTTTTTTTCTTAACTGATGCATTTTTTTTTCTTAAATTGTTTCACGTAAAATCGATTGTTGATGAACCTAAATAAATAAAATAAAAATAAGTGAAGATTCGCTGATCTTAGTAAAGTAGTGGTGATGCTATTGTCTGTTACTAACACTATAATAATAATAATATCTATGGACGCTTTCACACCACGTCAATCTGGTCCCGCGGTAAGTTCTCGAAGAACTTGTGTTACGGGTTACCAGACAACGGAAATATATTTAATATTTTATACTATACATATATTTAAGATTTTTATTATATAATACACATATTTAATACACATCCATGATCCAGGAAGACAGAAAGATTTTTTTGTTACCTGGCGGGATTCGAACCCGCAACCTCCGACTTGAGCGCCAACGCGCTAACCATTGAACCAGAGGTCGGCGAACACTACTTAGCTTCAAAGTTTTTATTGGTGAATTCAAAAGTAATAATTACGACATTAAATTATATCCGTGATATTACAATAAATCTGGACATTTTACCATTTTCGCAAATTATAATTTTCATCAAAACGTTACAAATTGGGTCTGTAATAAAATTAAGATCCCCCGTGCGTCGAGTGTGTGTTGACATGATCAATATTACTCGGGAACAAAAAGGCACGTCTCTCACAATTGACTAATTGGATTTGCCCATTGCCCAATATATTTAACAATGTTTGTATCTAATTACGTGCATTTCAATCTAATTCTGATTTGAAATGTTTGTTTTAGTTGCCAGTCGAATAAGTTTAGGAGTAAAGTTCCTAATTACTAATTGGTAATTACTCTCTGACAATCGAACTAAATCATCATTATCAGCCTTTGTCCTCTGCTGGCATAAGCGTCTTTTCATGAACGCCAAGACGACCGATTGCCACGCGCATCCAACATGGACCAGCCGTTGCACGAAAATCGTTGTTCCATCTAGTTGGTGGTTAACTTTCCTAAAGCCAACCTATCTTTAGCATAAATAATGTATCGAATAATAAATAGGTATCTTCTCTTCAATCTATACAAAGTTTATTTCATTATGAATAAAAGTCAAGTAACATTAGGAACATATTCTTGCAATCACGCGGTACAAAATATTAAGTCAGATCCACGCGAGTTTAACTCACCCTTAATATATGAATACTATTTTACTTTTTGTAATTCTGATATTTTGTGTTGTTTGTTATAAAAAAAAAATTACGTCCGGCGCCGCGCCTTAACCAGTTTGGTAGATCAAATTCAACAGATAGTCCAAAAATGGCCATAATAAAAGATGACCTTCCTTTCGTACACGATTGTCTACGCTCTGGTATGCATAGAAAACCTAACATCACGACTGATCAGTAATGAGGTCACCTGCTACACGACTCCAACAGGGTCTTAGATTACTTAATTTCGGCCATTGTTCTATGAGTATCAAATTTTAATTTCATGGTTTCAGAATTTTAGGATACTTCCCCGCGGGATGGACTCTGTTCACGGGAGGAGTCCTCCCATTTACATTCTTGTTTACAACATGTCGCATATAAGCTCTCTAATTTCTTCACTTCTGACTCCTTTAAAATCCATTGAATCTATGGGGAGTATTGCAAACACAAATGCCTGATACAATATATAAGACTTAAGAGATTTTCTATTCTCCTAAAAATTACGTAAAAGAGGTACAACATTACATCTTATCACATCATCCTAGTGTAAAATAAGAAGACGTAGAGTCAAATACACTCTGAGAAGACGGCCTTTCTCGTGAACTACCTGAACAAATGTGTAAGGAAGGTCCCACTTTCACGGGAATGCGATATTGGGGAAAAAAATGGTACAGATTATCTGACCAAACGCACTACACACATATTGAAAGCATTAACATTTTGCAATAAAACTAGTGTAGCGCAGACCCGTTCAGTTTGGTCAGAAGATTAAACATCGATTTTAGATTTATATTAAATTTTCTTAACATATTAAATATGGAAACTTTTCACTATGCAACTTCAGATAATTGAACATGTGTGATTATATTCTGAAAAATTTATCAAGGACTCGAGAAGAAGCAAGGATGGATATATAAAGAGATTGTGCCAAAACAAATACAGCACCAAGTTCTATCGTTTTTGGCGTCCTGGAAGATGTAAACTTCATTGTTCTGTTTTATAGTATAGAAGGGCAAACGAGCAGTCGAAACTTTTTGGAGACTAAACCCATACACCCGCACAACCGTTGCCACCGTTTCCCTATCCCCCCCCCCCCCAATGGGCCACCGAAAACTCATAAACCGCTTGAAACGCGACAGCGTAGCTGTCACTTGACGCCGGTGTTATGTGAGCGAGAGCAATACTGTTCTCCCACAAATTTCATAGAACTACTTTAGCCGGTCGAAATTTGGAATTTTGGGTCCCGCGCAATAATTTTTGCGTTGACTGAAAGGGTCCGTTCATGCTGATGATTGTTTTTGCAATCTTTAGTATACGCTTGGTGACTACGATTGTATAATAAAGATAACGTAAAGCCGTGTCAAAGAGAACCTGTCTATAAATATGCGAGCGAACGACCAAGGATTACACCTTTCATTATATAAGTGGAATTCCTCAAGGAAAGTGAATAGGGGCAAATATGTCGCGAGGGCTGGCAGTGTACAAGAATATTGGACATGAGAAATAAATACATTTTAAATCTGTGATAAAAGTGAGAACCGGTGGGAGAGATGCGCGCATGTAAGCATGGGTAACACCATCGAGCTTATTTATTCCATGTAACAGCTTTTATTTTTCGGAAAGAAGAGGGAAAAGGCAATGATGATCTTCTTGGGTGACGTTGACCACACGTCACATAATCTGTCTGTTTGTCTATCCAACCATCTAATAAACAAAACTTAATGATACCATTTTAGAAGTCTATTACTTTGCTTGTGCTTTTGAGGTTTGAATGCGGCACCCAATATCATGGTATCACAGGGATGTGTTAATTATAATTAAAAACCGGTAATACCTTATTTCATCATCATTATCATGATCAGCCCCTATCCGTCCACTGCTGAACATAGACCTATGTTCAGATCTTACTTAATGTGACTAAACTCATCAAACCAACACTGGCCGTACTTTGGAGTCATTTATTACAATTGACCTAGTGGCAGCAAGACGTCAATGGCCCAATCGTTCTCCCATCTTTTTTTTGAACCTTTAAGGTCTTTTTTGTAGCGTAGGAGGGCAAACGAGCAGTCGAAGCCTTCTGGCGACTATCGACGCCCATAAACATCCGCACAACCATAGATTATGCAGCGTTGCCCTCCTTTTCCCTATCCTCTCGATGGGCCACCGAAAACTTACAAACCGCACCAAACGCGACAGCTGTTACTTGATGCCGGTGTTATGTGAGCGAGAGATACCACCCCGGTCATGCCGGCCCAATGCGGCTGCAAAGCCAAAGAAAGAATCAACTACACAATCCTCCATCCAGGAAGTCACTAACAACCTTCTGTTGGCAGCCCTGGGACTGGCTTTATGAAAAGTGTTTGGTCAAATACTCCGTTGAAAGTTTTATTTCGTCGGTCAAAGCAATCATTGCTAGAATTGTTTGTAAACTTGAGAGAAAACATTTTGACAACTTTTTTCAGTTTAGTTGCTATTTGTATGTTGTATTTAAAAAAAAGTTTATGTGTAGTTTAGACTGACCACATTGTGAAATGTGCAGCTAAACAGAGAAATAGATGGAAAATATTTATTTTCTTTACCTTCACGTAGAATGTTACGAAAACATCTGTGGCTTACTTGTTTGCGCGTTGGTGCTCAAGCCGGAGGTAGCGGATTCGAATCCCGCAAGGGAACAAATTTTTCTATACTCTATTGATTGTAATACGTCCGTAGATATTAATTATTATTAGAGTTAATTTCATACTAGCAGTGCCCCGTGGTTTCACCCGCGTACTTCCCATTCCCGTGGGAGTACAGGTATTAATTATGGCATATGTGCTATTCTGATGTATAAGCTATATTATTGCAAAGTTTCATTAAAATCCATTCAGTAGTTTTTGCGTATAAGAGAAACAAACATCCATACATACAAACTTTCGCGTTTCTAATATTAGTAGGATTATTGAAGATTGAGGTATTATATAAACGACTTTCGGATTAGCAATCACCAGAAATGATCATCAAGGGTCCATTGACTTTTCGGTGATTGGTGATGAAGATAATAAGACAAACTATTTTTCAACGATGGTAATTTTCTTCTAAGACTAGTATTCTCATATCCTGGCTGCAAGATTTACTATCATTATAATTACCTACTTATGTTCTTGTACGTAAAGTATCCAAAACTACGGAAATATATATAAAAAAATAATATTCACTTAAAAAAAAAAGAACCGCGATTTAATCTAAAATAATGTCGAAGCATTAAACATTTGTGTTATAATTATTAACATTTTGATATATTGAAAATTATGACGACCTCTGTGGCTCAGTGGTAAGCGCGTTAGCGCTAAAGCCGGAGGTTGCGGGTTCGAATCCCGCCAGGGAACAAAAATATTTTCTATGTTCCTGGGTCATGGATGTGTATTATATAATAAAAATCTTAAATATATGTATAGTATAAAAGTATTAAATATATTTCCGTTGTCTGGTACCCGTAACACAAGTTCTTCGAGAACTTACCACGGGACCAGATTGACGTGGTGTGAAAGCGTCCATAGATATTATATTATTATATTATTATATAGATATTATATTATTTGAACACAGAACTTTCAAAGTAACCCAATATGCGGCTTATCTCCGTGGCAGAGGTTGAAAAACCGGTCGGAAACCGTTATTCCATACAATTTGCAACAATGACTGCACTAAGTGTAAGCATACAAAGAACCTTATGTAAGCAACAACTAAGTATAAGGCTGTTTTTACATAGGGCGCTTTGTTATACAGTTCTTTTATCTTTATAAATCGCGTATGTTATTATCTATATAAATAAGTATCAAAAATCTACAATAAATTAGGCCATAGCTTGTCTACGCTGAATGCAGATAAGCAAACTTCACACAAAAAATACTTTTTTGTTATTTGAATAAGCAAACTGGCAGTCGTGCCACCTGATGGTAAGTGGTCGACGTCGCCCATGAACATAAACTAGTTTGCCCGGAATAAGCCCAGATAACTCATTTATGTGTTGCCTATCCTTTTTTTTTTCTTTAACGCCGGGAAATGCTCTGAGGCATCCCGCGGTGGAGTGGGTCTCCCCAATCTTATATCTCCCCTATCCTGAGACATAAGATGTTAAGTCTCGGTGCCAGTAATTACACTTCTTGTCTTGTCCTTCTCTCCGAAACACAGCAAAGATGTTTAACGGAATAAGCAAACAAGATGGTGGTACCCATGTAGGCGGTTTGTTGTGTTGTTACGACAAATACAGCGCGATGATGATGATAAACCCCAATATGTCTTCTAATGCTGTGAAAGCGTCTCTATATTACAGTAGGGAAAGGAGTGGGACAGGTGCTTCAACAGTGCTTTCCATTTTTAATAGATCTATTGTTCTGCCAATTACCTCCGTTTAACATTCAATTGTCTCTCAAATACTATCAATACATTATTGTCCGTGTTAAATGTTTACTACACTTAAGGGTAAAAGCTTAAGATTACATTTAAATTATAAATTAAAAGATCAGAATAACATATATGTTTTTATTTATACCCATACCTCGACTGGGATTGGAAGAACGAGGATGAGACCGTGGGGTGCTGCTAGTTCATTATACAACTAAAATCCCAATAAGGAGTTTATTAAAAAATAAAAACCGGTTGCAAATGAATTGGGCGCCAAAAATCCGCCATTTTGTTTATTATATTTTGATATAATCAGTGTCACTCTCACAGTAAATACGAATCTAATGACACCTCTCAAGCTAAAATACATTGAGCCGTTCAGGCCGCAGAGCGTGCTAAAAAATTATACATACATACTCTCGAAAAACATAACCCTCCTTCTGGCGCAGTCGGGTAATAAGTCTTAACCTTATTACTCGATTAAGGCGTTTTTGTGTTCATGTACAAAACTTCCTAGAAAATGATGTTACCACTTCTTCAGACTTCATTTTATCTTAATACCCAAGTAGTTTTTCATTGATATTACCATATAAAAGAAAAGCATGTCACGTAAAGAGATATTTGAAAAAACTCGAAGGTCAGCCCTCGTTGGGTTGGATCCTTATTAATGAGCATTCGGTTTTTGTGAGGGGAATCATTGATCTACGGATCTACGTATCATACATCACAATGTATATGGGAAAAATGGCAGGTGTATTGTTAGCTGAAAATATACTATGTGTACTTGTTTTTTTTTTGTTTTTTATTTTGTCGTTATCTAGGATAACTGCAGGTTTCCTTACGATGTTTTCCTTCGCTGGTAAGCAAGGGATGGTGTCAAATTCTGGTGAGCGTAGACATTTAGAAAAACCCATTTCAGGGCACTACATTGGTCAGAATCGAACACGGACCTGTCACTCAAGAGGCGGAGCCCATACCCACTAGAGTCTAGACCATGGCCGCTTATCTATACATCTATACAGATAAATAAAATTGGAGTGTCTGTTTGTAATATTAAAATAACCGCTTTTTATTTAATGCATTTGGATGTATATATGGTACAAATACCAAAATAGCCTTTTTTACATTTTTTGTCTGTCTGTCTGTTTGTTCCAGCTAATCTCTGAAACGGCTGGGCCGATTTTGATGCGACTTTCACAGGCAGATGGCTGATGTTATAAGGAGTAACTTAGGCTATAAACATAATCATCAATCCGCGTACGGCTGTAAATCTAAGTTAATGCGGGCGAAGCTGCGGGCAACATCTAGTAACTAATATTTGTGCAAAACAAATATATAGTTTATTATTGAACAAAATAACATTGTTAATAAAAATGAAGGTAATAATTTAATTATTGCATATTCTAGGCCATTAGTACGCAGAATATAAAAATAACTCAGGTGAGAGTGACGTTCGTTTGGTTCCGTATAAAAATGTTTATTTATTTATTATAGCAACAAATAAACGGTTTTTAGATTTTTCCCTTCACAGTTAAAGACGTAGCTTCTTTCTAAATTCCATGATTCAACGTCAATGGGTACTTCTCATATTATGTTATATTTTATGCCTATAGGTTTTGGTAGATTGAGGGAAAGAGAGAAAGATACCGAGCAGAGCCTATATAGAACAAATAGGATAAACGTATCGTATTAGGAGGTTAAGGAATTGGTAGACAGAAGGAAGAAGATTGGCCATTACTCAACCGAGAAGAGCTCTTTAATGAAGAGAGAGAGAGAGAGAGAGATAGGGAGAGAGAGAGAGAGAGAGAGAGAGAGAGAGGGAGGGAGAGAGAGAGAGAGAGAGAGGTTTTAGTTTGTATATAGATAGAAAGACGGATAAGGGAGTGACCCTATACATGTTCCATTTTGTCATGTGTTAGTGTTATAGAACGCAACCAAAAATAGTTTGTATTTTTATAAAATATATCTTTAACCTTTTTTGTAACACTGATGCAAATGTTGTCGCTAAATTTTACGCCGGGAAATGCTCTGAGGCATCTCGCGTGGGAGTGGGTCTTCCCAGGTGGGTATGTGGGACTCGCTGCGCCCGAAAGATGGTAAGTGAACGCAGCTCTACCCACTAAAACCCGGTGAGTGCCACCAATGTCGCCTTTGGTGAGGTGCCCCGGATTTGTTGATCAAACAGGGCACGACTAGTCCCTCAGGGGACCGACGCCACCACCACAGAGGGGTTGTTCCGCACCACAGACCAACCCCTCCCAACGCCGGGACAGTACAATGGGGTGAGGTTCCGATCTTCGCCCCTTGTCCCCCTGCTCTTTTGTCCCCTCTTCTTATAAGAGGGGTACAAAGAGCAGCTCCCTCTGTTTAATTGGCTTCGCCCAACGTGCTGGCTTCACCTTAGGCTACTGAGCCCCACCGGCACTACATGAACCATGGTGGGGAACTGAAATAAACTAATTTTATTATACAATCATATTAAATTAAGTTTAATTACCACAACCACACAATATTCGATATTCCTTCAAACGGAACCATAACAAAGCTAGTATTTATGTTGGCGCCTAGCAACATGTAGTAATTATGTTATCATATATTAATGTAAAGGACATTATGCAACCTTCACAACTAGATTTACTCCATATTGGTTTGTGTCGATTTTATACACATTACTTAATAGTTAATACCTTAAGACGAGAGCTTTATTTTACTTGACACTAATCAATTCGCCTCAATATTAGTACAGAATAAAGATTGTATTAAGTTTTTCTTATAAAAAAAATAAGGATATGCAACACATGGTTGACGCCTACCACTTCAGGTAGTTCGTCAGTTCATGTGCGTATCCGAGTGACATGAAAGAACAAACATGTTCAGGGATTTCAAATAATGATAAACTAGACAATCTTAGTAAGTAAAGCATAATCAAAGATTAAGTAATCCTCAGGTTAAAAAAATTCCATCATCGTCATCATCATCACCAGCCTCTGTCCGTCCACTGCTGAATTATAGTCCTCCTTCAATGAACGCTAAGACGACCGCTCCCTTGCCACTCGCATAAAAAATCCATGGTAGATTTTAATACGAAATTGATGGGCATATGATTACTAACGCAAAGGCGAAAGTGACTTCCGGGTGATTATGGTCAGGAAGTCATGTTCATTACTAAAACGAAAGTCAAAGAAAATGATTTAAAACGTCGTAATTACCTTTTAATTGTAAATTAAGTAAACAGAAATAGCTGGAAAAGGTTTCTTGTCATAGTCAAATTTCTAAATTAATATTATAGGAATAAATAATATAAAGAAATCGTGATATTTTATATAAAAGAAGGTATAATTTTTTCCCCGATAGGATTCACATATCTTATTCATATTAAACTAGCTGTTGCCCGCAGCTTCGCCTGCATTATCTTAGATTTGCAGCCGTAACCGTAGTGATGATGATTATTTTTGTTGCCTAAGTTACTCCATATAACATCCGATATCTGCCAGTGAAAGTCCCGTCCACATCAGCCCAGGCGTTTTAGAGATTAGCGGGAACAAACAGATAGACAAAAATTTAAAAAATGCTATTTAGAATATGTAGGTACCGTGTTTACATCCATATGCATTTGGTAAAAAGCGGTTATTTTAATATTACAAACAGACACTCATACTCATACTTTTATTTATCTATATAGATGACCTATTATATTTATATTATATTTTAGGTGAGCCATTAGTTTACATACTCGCTCTTCCGATGAAGCATAAAGGCCACTAGGCCAAACAAATATGTTCATTCGTGAAAAAAACTTATAGCCTGAATAAGTTCTGAAGAGAAGTTTGTAGTCAGTAGTAACATTTATATAGCCTGACCAGAAAATTAAAACACTCGCCATATTGGGGAAAATTTCGGAACTAATCTATACTGATATTATAAAGCTGAAGAGTTTGTTTGTTTGTTTGAACGCGCTAATCTCAGGAACTACTGGTCCGATTTAGAAAATTCTTTCAGTGTTAGATAGCCCATTTATCGAGGAAGGCTATAGGCTATATAACATCACGCTGTGACTTACAGGAGTAGAGTAACGCGGGTAAAGCTGCAGACAACAGCTAGTTTATAATAATATATGGATAAGGTGGTACAGTGGCGACACCAATGCAGGGTTTATGTAATTCTGGTTAGGCTATACTCAAGTTTCTTTGCACTTCAAATTGACATTTTCATTGAGTTTTTTTTATATATATTTTTATAATAATAATAACAGTTTTGGATTTATATAAGTTTTTCAACAAGATATCGCGGAAACAAACAAGATTTCAGGACTAGTCTATAATCCCCACCATGATTCAGGTCTTGTCGTGGCGGTGGGGCTCTGTAGCCTAGGGTGAACCCAGCACATTGGGCGAAGCTAATTGAGCCGAGGGGGCTCTTCGTACCCCTCTTATAAGAAGAGGGGACACAAGAGCAGGGGGCAAGGGGCGAGGATAGGAACCTCACCTCATTGTACTGTCCCGACGTTGGGAGGGGTTGTTCTGTGGTGCGGGACAACCCCCGGGCGTCAGTCCCCCGAGGGAATGACTAGCCGTCGAGGTGCCCTGTTTGCTCATTAGATCCGAGGCACCTCACCAAAGGCGGCATTGGTGGCACTCGCCGGGTTTTAGTAGGTAGAGCTGCGTCCACTTACCAGCTTTCGGGCGCAGCGAGTCCCACATACCCGCCTGGGGAGACCCACTCCCCGCGGGATGCCTCAGAGCAATTCTCGGCGTTTAAGAAAAAAAAAGGACTAGTCTATAATAAGTAGAAGATCTAAGTTTAAAACTGTTCTATAATGATTATCTCTAAGATAAACATCTAGATGATCCATTCGAGTTTAGTTTTTATGTAGAGCAATCAGAAATACCGATACTTACGGTCGGCAAATATTACGGTATAGATAGGTAATAAACCTTAAGTAGGTTTAGGCATAACGGATCTCACCCACGTGTTTACCCGACTGCCCTAAAATGTAGGCGTTTTTCGCGAGTACATGTTAAGATGCTCCTTTATCCGATCGCAGCAGTGGACAAAAAGGCTGACGATGATGATGATAACATTTTTCAATATATTGTATGTATAAATTTGTCAAAAGAAAAGATTAAAAAACAACATGGCTATATTTAACCGACTTCAAAAAAGGAGGAGATTCTCAATTCGGATGTTTGTATAATTTTTTTTACAATCGAAACTATTTAAAACGGGCTTTCCATGTTTTTCACTTTCGTTTCATTCAGCTGAAGGTTTCGGCATCTACGAATTTGTAACACACTTTACATACTTACTTTTTCTAAACTATCTAAATGGCATAAATATGTACATTAATGTATAGATGAGTGACGAAATAAAGTTTTAAACAGGGCTATCCTTCTTCTGAGTCTTCTGTAAAGTGTGTTACAAATTCGTAGATGCCGAAACCTTCAGCTGAATGAACTGAAGGTTTCGGCATCTACGAATTTGTAACACACTTTACATACATACTTTTTCTAAACTATCTAAATGGCATAAATATGTACATTAATGTATAGATGAGTGACGAAATAAAGTTTTAAACAGGGCTATCCTTCTTCTGAGTCTTCTGTAAAGTGTGTTACAAATTCGTAGATGCCGAAACCTTCAGCTGTATGAACTAAAGGTTTCGGCATCTACGAATTTGTAACACACTTTACATACATACTTTTTCTAAACTATCTAAATGGCATAAATATGTACATTCATGTATAGATGAGTGACGAAATAAAGTTTTAAACAGGGCTATCCTTCTTCTGAGTCTTCTGTAAAGTGTGTTACAAATTCGTAGATGCCGAAACCTTCAGCTGAGTGAACTGAAGGTTTCGGCATCTACGAATTTGTAACACACTTTTCATACATACTTTTTCTAAACTATCTAAGTGGCATAAATATGTACATTAATGTATAGATGAGTGACGAAATAAAGTTTTAAACAGGGCTATCCTTCTTCTGAGTCTTCTGTAAAGTGTGTTACAAATTCGTAGATGCCGAAACCTTCAGCTGAATGAACTGAAGGTTTCGGCATCTACGAATTTGTAACACACTTTACATACATACTTTTTGTAAACTATCTAAATGGCATAAATATGTACATTCATGTATAGATGAGTGACGAAATAAAGTTTTAAACAGGGCTATCCTTCTTCTGAGTCTTCTGTAAAGTGTGTTTCAAATTCGTAGATGCCGAAACCTTCAGCTGAATGAACTGAAGGTTTCGGCATCTACGAATTTGTAACACACTTTACATACATACTTTTTCTAAACTATCTAAATGGCATAAATATGTACATTCATGTATAGATGAGTGACGAAATAAAGTTTTAAACAGGGCTATCCTTCTTCTGAGTCTTCTGTCGTTTCACACCTCGAGATGTTCGGATTACGGTGTCAGTCGTCATTGGTGTCACGCAATGGTGTGAATCGAAGAATCGTTTTTTGGAACGTAGTTCCTTATCACGCGTTACGAAAGGGGGCTAGACGGAAAAAATTAAGATGAAAAGTTGAAACGACACTTTTTGCTATAGTTGTAAGCCGTGCGACTTTTAGATTGACACATCACTGCGTCGATAGCTGTTTCATTACACTATTAGGGCTGCTACGTAAAAAAAACCCAGTGCAAATCCCACCGAACTCGGTGACTTTTTTGTTTTTTTTATTATTATTTTACGCCGGGAGATTCTCTGATTATTATCGGTAAATTATTCTACCCGAATAATTATTTTCCTTAGACCTTTTTTTTGTATTTTATTACAATTCCTTCACTAAATAGTCGAAAGGAACTTGTTCCATCCGGGTGTCCCTTGACATCTCTTTAGTTTTTTGTACTGCGTGTTCACGGCATGAAACACCTCTTTTTGACATCGATTACGTTTGGACCAGGATCATATTATCTTTATATATACATTTATATTATTTCTTCTGTGTGTGTGTATGCAACTGAAGCCCTTCTAAACGGCTGGGCCGATGATTTATTGTGTTTTTTCAAGTGGATTCGGGTGTAAGGACGTAGGTATTTGGGAGACAAATGATACAACTAGCTGCTCGAACAATATTGTCTTTATTTTAGGATAACGCATGATTATATAGGTTTGATGAGTACATACACATAGATTGGTATAACATAGGTACTTACACCTTACACGGGAATGGTTTATATTTACAATTCAGTCCACTACAAAATATTTTGTACAAGATGTTCTGTTGGGTCCGCTCTTGAAGTTATAATTTACTTACTTATTAAGTATTATTATATTTCGTAAGCCTTCAAAAGCATATCGTGACTTAATATTTCTATAAAAGAAAAGTAAATTCAAGCAAGTTTCGAGGCTACAAAGACTTTTATGATCTAGTTTATTCTGTACCGAGTCGCCGTGATCAAAGATATAAACTCGAAGTATTTCATACCTAACATTTTATTATCAAATGTTTGGAATATTTATTTAACTTTGACGCAAACTTCGCTCGCAGTTTAGCTTTACCTTAGTAGAAAAATAGCCAATAAGCTTTTAGGATCAAAAGAAACTTATGTTTTATCTTAATCTAATTTTCTTAGGGGCTTCATTGTTTGTTTAAATACGCTACTTCGGAACAGACGTATTAGAAAAATATTATTTGCATTTGTTTAACCTTAAGATACCTTTTGGCGACGGTGATCATTTGCTATCAGGTGAATCGACTGCTTGTTTGCTACCTATACTCACCTATACGAGGGTCGTGACCTCCTCTCTGAATTATTTTCTCTCTCTATATCTGTTTCTGTCTCCAGTGTGGACGGCGCTGTAAGCCTACGGCTACCTATTCGAAGAACCAAAATTTGTAACAACAACGTTTGAAATTAATCGCTTTAGATTTTACTGAAAAAACTAGACTCCTAAGGAATAGTATTTCTTATAAGAATAAAGATTCTCAACTAAAAATACAACAATAACAAAATAAGTTTACACAGTAAAATGTATACGTTTCGTTTTTAATCAGCAACCGTTGAGTTGAATATTTAAACCGTTTACTGTTAAAATGCAAAACCTATTTCTCCACAATAAAGCTTAAACCTCCGGTCAGAACAAACTGTATTTTAAAATGTTTTCAACGTTCATTTCAATCCTTGAATAAAGCGAATAGCGCAATTGCTTGGCCGGGAAAAAAGGTCCCGGACTATTTGTTGGGACAATTGTTAGGATTTATCGTTTACATGCCAAGGTTTTGTTATCACCCGTCTACTGTGACCTCAGTCGTTTTTTATGCACCAATCTTGAAGATTACATTTTTAACTACTCCGCAAAAAGAGGAGTAATATATAACTACTCACTACTCACTACTACTACTCTACACTACTACTCTTCACTACTACTACTAATATTCTACACTACTACTCTAATACTACTACTACTACCTCTTAAACCGATGCGGTTATTTGAAAGGTTTTCTATTGACGGTCTTTTTCAGTTCAAAGACATTTTTAGTATTGCGTTCGGGGAGTTCTTTTTGTACTTAAATTTTTTGTACTTAAAATTTGTGTTCAACCTTGTTAGATTATGTCTTAGTTATTTAAAGTGTGTGTGAACTTATGAAGTGGGTGTAGTACAGCCACAACGACAGCGCAACCATTAGAAAACAATATATGACAGCCAACTTACTGTTTCATGTACTATGTGTGCTATGTATAATATTCATTACTATCATCATCATCTTTTTCCGTCCACTGTTGGATACAAGTGTCCTTCAAAGAACCTCCCCCCACCCCCGCCATCCATTAGGTCCTCTCAATTAGGTAGGTAGCAACCTACTCATATTCTAGTCTATAGTCTCACATTATTTTAACTGTATATGATATGCTATTCGCTAAAATCTTTATTATTTAATTAGCTGTAATATGGTGTCATCTCATCACTTTTTATTTAATAAAACTATTCTTCGTGATTATATAATAACGTGATGTTATTTCACAAGACAATGTGCGTAATATCTACAATACATTATGTTGGACGTGTACTTGGCGCGAGACAATGTCGTGTCCTGATAAACCAGTGACGTTGTTTAATATACTATAAGATTTGCTGTGTGGGGGCGGCTTAAGAATACCCCTACCCCAATACCAGCCCAGGGTAAGGTAGAAGTCGTCAAAGGGCATTTAGCTCCCCAACATCAAGGATGCTAATACTGCGAATCGATTGCTTGGTGTCAGTCTGTCTCATCGTGACAGTGAGATAGACTTGATCACTAAGCATCGATCGCACCGTGTGATGGCGGCACCATCAATCGAATTGGCGGCAGGCAGCAGTGCCGCCGATGCGAATTCATCATCATCTGCGATTGCCAATCCGCCTGCTCAGCATGGCAATTATGAGCATGAATCCCCTGATGAATTACAGGCACAAGAGAAGGCCCCTAGTTCCCGGCCGTCCCACTATTCCTGGTTACGGTAGCAGCCTAGGTTACGGTGGGACAGGGGGTGCTAAGAATCCCCGGGCTACGGATCGCTACCACCAACTTGACCTGGCTACGTATAACGGATGAACGTTGAGACTCGATGACCACCTGGTTGAACTGGAGGTGGAACTGGGAAGTATCCGATGGCACGTTTTGGGGTTATGTGAAGTCCGAAGACAAGGAGAGGACACCATAACTCTGCCTTCGGGTCACCTGTTCTACTTCAGGGAAGGCGACACTCCATCCCAAGGCGGCGTGGGTTTTCTCGTCCACAAGACCCTTGTCAACAACATCGTCGAAGTCTCGAGTGTGTCGAGTAGGGTTGCGTATCTTGTACTCAAACTCACCAAGAGGTACAGCCTCAAGGTGATACAAGTATATGCGCCAACCTCGACACACTCCGACGACGAAGTAGAGGCAACTTACGAGGATGTCTCCAGGGCCTTACACAACACCTCCAAGGCTCACTTCAATGTTGTTATGGGGGACTTCAATGCCAAAGTAGGAGTACGAACAGGTATCGAATCGTGTTTAGGGCCACATGGTGTCGGCAGTCGTAACCACAGGGGGCAAATGCTGGTCAACTTTCTCGAGAAAGAGGGGCTCTTTTTAATGAATTCATATTTTAAAAAGAAGCCCCACAGGAAGTGGACCTGGCAAAGCCCCGATACTGTGACGAGAAACGAGATAGACTTTATTATGACGGACCGAAGGCATGCATTCAGGGATGTCTCTGTGATCAACAGGTTCAAAACCGGAAGTGATCACCGACTAGTAAGAGGATCTATGAATGCAAGCTTTCAGCGAGAGCGAGACCGTCTAATAAAGTCTACACTCCGACCTGACTTCCGGCAAACTGTGGTAGGTTCCAAAAAATTCCAATTGGAATTAAAGAACCGACTCGATAGCCTTAACATATCGGAAACCACAATGGCAGTTGACGAGGCACTGGGTGCCGTGGTGGACTGCATGCGGGTCGTGGGTGAAAGGTTTTGTAGGAGAAAGCGTACTGGCAGGAAATCCAAACTCTCGGATGAGACGCTCGGTCTTATGAGGGAACGCAGAGCACACACAGACGCCACTTCTACAGATGTAAAGCTTCTCTCGAAGCAGATCCGCAAACTAATACGCCGAGACCTTCGCTGCTCAAATACGCAACGGATTACCGAAGCAATTGAGCAGAATAGAGGGTCGAAGGTTTTTGTGGAAAAGCTCGGGAGAAGCCACCTGTCGAAGATTAGGACCGCTACTGGCGCGACCGTTTCTTCTATGCCTGGGATCTTGTCGGAGATCGAAGATTTCTATGGCAAACTGTACGCGTCCCATGCTCCTCAACCTGATCCCCGAAACAACGATCCGCGTGCTAGCCTAACACGACACCTCTCCGGCGAGCTTCCGAACATCAGCCTAGATGAGGTTAGTCTGGCTCTTAAGCAGCTTAAAGGGGAGGGCTCCGGGGAGGGACGGAATTACGACTGAACTCCTTAAGGCAGGTGGCGAACCTGTTTTAAGAGAGTTACAAAAGATTTTTAATTTCGTCCTTCAACGGGGCATTTCCCCCAAGGAGTGGCATGGAAGTGAAATCGTTTTGTTTTTTAAGAAGGGTGATAACTCCCTTCTTAAAAATTATAGACCGATATCACTTCTAAGTCATATATACAAGCTGTTCTCGAGAGTCATGACGAACCGCCTCACTAAAAAGCTCGATGGATTCCAGCCACCGGAGCAGGCTGGGTTTCGAAGAGGATTTACCACCATAGACTACATTCACACTATAAGGCAAGTTGTACAGAAGACCCATGAGTACAACCAGCCACTGTGCCTTGCCTTTGTGGACTATGAGAAAGCTTTTGACTCGGTTGAAACCTGGGCTGTTCTGGAAGCTCTGCAGCGATGTCAGGTCGATTGGCGATACGTCAAAGTGTTGAGAGGATTATACGACGCCGCCTTTATGTCCGTTCTGGTTCCGGGAGGTCAAACAAGACCAATCCAATTGCATCGAGGAGTGAGACAGGGGGATGTCATTTCCCCGAAACTATTCACTAATGCTTTGGAGGACGTCTTTAAGACTTTAAACTGGACAGAATGTGGCATAAACATTAACGGCGAGTATCTCTCACACCTTCGTTTCGCCGACGATATCATTATTCTGGCCGAGTCGTTGGAGGGCTTGCAGGAGATGCTGCACAGTCTAAATGAATCTTCCCGACGTGTGGGTCTTAGGATGAACTTGGACAAGACGAAAGTCATGTTCAACGAACACGTTCTCCCTAGGCCGGTTAACGTTTATGGCATAACTCTCGAAGTCGTGCAAGAGTATGTCTATCTTAGGCACACTTTGCAGCTAGGTCGACATAACTTCGAGAGAGAAGCCGATAGGAGGATTCAATTGGGATGGGCAGCATTCAGGAAGCTTAGCCATATTCTCACGTCGTCTATACCGCAGAGTTTGAAGACGAAAGTCTTCGACCAATGCGTTCTCCCCGTGATGACCTACGGGGCTGAAGCGTGGCCTCTAAATATAGGACTGGTCCGCAAGTTTGCCGTAGCTCAACGTGCTATGGAGCGTACTATGCTGGGTGTTTCTTTGACAGATAGGATTCGGAAGGAAGACATCCGTCAGAGAACTAAGGTAACCGATATCACGCAAAGAATCAGCTCGTTGAAGTGGCAGTGGGCTGGTCACACACTCAGAAGAACGGATGGCCGATGGGGCAATAAGGTTCTAGAGTGGAGGCCACGTTTAGGTAGACGAAGTGTTGGTCGGCCATTGACCAGGTGGGAAGACGATCTCCGTGCGGTGGCCGGTCCGTGTTGGATGCGAGTGGCAAGGGATCGGCCATCTTGGCGTTCATTGAGGCCTATGTTCAGCAGTGGACGGATAGAGGCTGATGATGATGATGATGAAGATTTATTACTTTCTGATCATTATTATTATAATACAGTAATAAAAAAAATTACCCGATTATGAAAACTTAACCACTTCTTTTTAAAATCCAGTTATATTGTCACCCGTGCCATAATAACAAGTCAATAGAATTTTTTTTTACATAAAAATACAGCTAAAATCATTAACCTATCTTTCTTGCCGTAGTCGAGAAAAAAAGCAAATCTTGCATAATATATCGTCTTCAGTTGTGACTCTTTTGTATTTATCGTAATGACTACTATTATGAACAGTAGGTCTGTCACTTAAGTATTACCTGCCGAGTCCGTACAAATAACTAGCTATTTGCAAACAATTATTTTACAATATCAGAAGAAAAAACAGTATTTAATTATAGAATAGATTATATATCCGGCACTCTCTGGAGGCAGGAGTGTGGCGTCTCCTCCTCCTTCTCCGCTTGGGCCACCCTGAACACAAAAGGGTGCCTCACAGCTGGGGCCTCACACGCGCGCGGAGGATCTCCCGGTCACCCACGCACATGTCCTTCACGGCGGTGTGACCGCCTGTCGCCGCCGCGCTCTCCTGCGGGAAGAGGCGCCAATGTGCTCCCTTTTCTTCTGCAACATCACTACCTCGCAGAAGGAGAAGAACCGCCTGCCATGCGCTCATACTGACGTTCATCATTCGGTTGACCGTAGGGAGCGTCAGGTCCGCACCAATCTTAGAGCTTTTTTTTTTCTTCAACGCCGATGCTCAGAGGCATCCCGCGGGGGAGTGGGTCTCCTCACGCGGGTATGTGGGATACCGACAGCTGGTAAATGGACGCAGCTCTACCCACTAAAACCCGGCGAGTGCCACCAATGCCGCCTTTGGTGAGGTGCCCCGGATCTAGAAAACAAACAGGGCACCTCGACGGCTAGTCAGTCCCGCAAGGGACCGACGCCACCTCCACAGAGGGGTTGTCCCGCACCACAGAACAACCCCTCCCAACGTCGGGACAGTACAATGGGGTGAGGTTCCCATCCTCACCCCTTGCCCCCAGCTCTTCTGTCCCCTCTTCTTATAAGAGGGGTACAAAGAGCCCCCTCGGCCCAAGCTAGCTTCGCCCGAGGTGCACCGCTCACCCTAGGTTACTGAGCCCCACCGCCACGACAAGGCCTGAACATTGGTGGGGACCAATCTTAGAGCTTTCCGACCGTAGACTAAGGTAGTCTTAGTAAATATAGGTATATTGTGTCTGCAATATTCCAAAATGCAATCTATCCGAATCATTATTAATCTTGGCCAAGGTACCCGCCAGGTATTTGTTGACAAAAAACTGGCGTCAATATGCCAAGGTCCACATAAAAAGCACGTTGTTTTGGTACTGAATAATATGTCTATAATCATTACATTTACTATATTAGATTTCGTTTTTACGTGATGCTAATGTGATCTGCATCATATAGCAACGCATTAGAATTCTAATGATGCAGTACTGCAATAGAAATAGTTTCGTTGAAAAACTAACATTTCATTTTCTGGATACGGATTTTTAATACGAGGCTTTTTGGATCATCGGGATACCATCATCCTACTTAATTCATTCATGGTCACGTTTTTGGGTGAAGTTGACCCATCCTGGGCGATGTCAAATGATTTGCTATCTTATAATATATACAAACAAATAAATAAAATTGAAGTTTCTGTTTGTATTTTCAAATTAACAGCTTATATGTAAGTATATACGATAATTACATAAAAAAACAATGTTGATTTTTTTCTATCTGTCTGTTTGTTCTGCCTAATCTCTAAAACAGCTAGGCCGATTTCAACGGGACTTTCACTTGCAGATAGCTGATATAGTAAGAACTAACTAAGGCTACCAAAATAGTACGGGTAAACCTAATTTAACGCAGGCGAAGCTGCAGCCAACAGCTAGTATATGATAATGTAGTAGTATTTACTTCAGGCTCGTAGTAAATGATTGGCCCAATAAGTTGGGACTGCAATCGGGTTCAGTGACCTCATAGTGATGATGATTCACTGGGCTAGGGCTGCTGTATCCTGATCTAATTCTTATTTCGGTAGCCTGGCTTATGATTTAATCTATTTCTTTGCCGAATACTATCAAAATCCGATCAATGGCTTAGGCACGAAAGCGTAACGAACAAACACAACCCAAAGTACTTTTTTCTTTATAATATTAGGTTTGTAGGCACCTTTATCTTCAACGTAATCTGTATATAGGTCGAATGTTTCCACACCGGTTCTCTCACCTGCCACAAATTGCCCCCAACCACCAATCAACTGTTGCGTCAGTCGTATTTATATCTTACATAATTTTAATACTATGTAAATGTGTTCTTGAAACGCTTGTTTTTAAAGGATAAGCGAAATTTTTATAACTAGCATTTTATATTGTTTTCTAATGTTTACGCGAATTACACTCATTATAATGAAACAATTTTTACGGATTTTATCGCGATTTATTAAGATTTTTACAAGCCCGACGTTTACAGCAACTATGGTCACGGGAGGATCTAGTTTTCTAAACTTAAGATTTATCAAAGTCCAATTTAGTAATAACTTGAACGTACATAACAAATCAAGCTTATCTACTAGTCTTACTAATATTTAGGCGAAAGTTTGTAAGTTTGGATGTTCGTTGATCTTTCACGGCAAAACGGCTAAACTGATTTGTGTGAATGTTGAAATGGTCATGGCTTATACCTTGGATCCTTATCCGATGATCATTATTAAAGCCTATGTCCTAACAAAGGCTATGCGAAACATTTGAATATGAAAAAATGTTTTCGCGTTTGATAAGTACAGGCTATTTATTTTCCCCACCATGGTTCAGGCCTTGTCGTGGCGGTGGGGCTCAGTAGCCTAGGGTGAGCCTAGCACCTTGGGCGAAGCTAATTGAGCCGAGGGGGCTCTTTGTACCCCTCTTATAAGAAGAGGGGACAAAAGAGCAGGGGGCAAGGGGTGAGGATGAGAACCTCACCTCATTGTACTGTCCCGACGTTGGGAGGGGTTGTTCTGTGGTGCGGGACAGCCCCTCTGTGGAGGTGGCGTCGGTCCCTTGCGGGGCTGACTAGCCGTCGAGGTGCCCTGTTAGCTTAACAGATCCGGGGCACCTCACCAAGGCGGCACTGGTGGAACTCGCCGGGTTTTAGTGAGTAGAGCTGCGTCCATTTACCATCTTTCGGGCGCACGAGTCCCACATACCCACCTGGGGAGATGCCTCAGAGCATTTCCCGGCGTAAAAGAAAGAAAGAAAAAAAAAAAAGGTTATTTATTTTGGAGTAAAGTTTTGAATATTAGTGTGGGTGGATCAGTTTATAAGTATATACATAGTGAAGTTACCAAAAATATCTATAGTGCCTAGAAGGCCGTGTAGTAATTGTTATCACCATATCGTGTGTTCGATCGTAAGTGCGAGTGCGCGTATAAGAGTGAAATCGTTTTCGAAAGCGAACTCGATCTCACGACGCACATAAAGCCTCTTTATTAGCGAGTCAAACATCGCAGTAAACTTGTGTACTAGGACCTAATATTCATAAATATGCTTAGCAATTTTATTTTATAAGAAAAGTCATTTAATATCTTATATACTTAAAGTCCATTTTGTATTGTTACTTGGTAAAGTTTGGGTATAGTTATCTCGTTAGAATTTTTACTACAACAGAAAATGGAGAAAATGCGATGAGTAACAAACTTTGTTCCTACCAGAAGTATATTTTGGTGAAGAAAGAATGGAGGTGTCCTTCGTAAGGTGTAAATCGACTAGACTGCTATTTATTGTATATTTTATAGATAATACTAGCGATCCGCCCCGGCTTCGCACGGGTGCAAAGCTGTTACTAAACATAAAACAGAATGTCTTAAGTTTTTTTGTCATTACATAATAAAAACATGTTTTCTTTAGAGGTTGGTCTTGAAAGAGCGACATCAGAACCACATATTAGCAATGTGAAAAACACTCAACGCTCAAATCTTAGCGTGTAACGTTGAAAGCTTGACCGTGCCATTTATTAATGGTCATTGATAAAATCGGATATCCTGGCCGGTACCGCCGAGGACACTATGTCCCTGCATTTTAAATCTGTAATATCTTCGAAAATATTCATTTAAATTACATGCTGTAAAGGGCCATTTTTTGCCCTTGCAAACGAACCATCGAAGCGTTTTGGCGATCATCGACACCCATACCCATCGGCACAGCCAGTGAACATGCAGATGCGTGCCCTCCTTTTCCCTTTTCCCTCCAATGGTCCACCGGAAAACCGCATCACAATACTCTGCGTAGTTTTAAAGATCTAAGCATATATAGGGACAGATAGACGGCTAGCAACTTTATTATATACTATGTAATGATCATCATTACATAGTATATAATAAAGTACTTCGCGTATTAAATATAAAACATGAATATCCAAGCTTGTTTAAAATTAATATCCAAATGAAACATTGTATTGTAAAAACTATAGGTATAAACGTTGGCTCCGATTCAGGGTGTGCTTTTAGCGGGGCCACGGATTTCATTTTATTGTGGACATAAATTTTACGTGCGCTATACCAGTCGAGATTGGCTGTAGGTTTTGTACTTCATCGCTGTAGGGTACAGTTAAATATTTATTGCACGTGGTACAGATTTGGCCGTACTGTAGCCAAACGCCCTTAGAACGTAGCTCCGAACTATTGGATGGATGACATTACTTTTATATAGGTTAACAACTAACATCTGTTTTATCGTGGCCACGAAAAAATAATACGATCATTATCTAGGAACAGTTACCGGTGGAAGGGATGCGCTCAAGGGCGGAACTTTGAGGGGCCCTGGACTACTCGGGGCACATTTTATTAACTAATTGTAATTTTGAATTCATAACTAATTTCTATAGTAACGACAAAACAAGACGTTTATATCAGAATTGGTAAAATCCAATTATGAACGCAAAAGTTTGTACGAATGTATGGATGTATGTTTGTTACTCTTTCATATAAAAACTACTGAATGGATTTTAATGAAACTTTACTATAACATAGTTTATACATAAGAATAACATATAGGCTATAATTTATCCTTATACTCCCACGGGAATGGGAAGTACGCGAGTGAAATCGCGGGGCGCTGCTAGTTGGTTATGATTTTTGTTATTTTTTTATTTGGATATATTTCATACTAGCTGTTGCCTGCAGCTTCGCCCGCGTTACTCAACTCCTATAAGTCACAGCGTGGTGTTATATAGCCTATAGCCTTCCTCGATAAATGGGCTATCTAACACTGAAAGAATTTTTCAAATCGGACCAGTAGTTCCTGAGATTAGCGCGTTCAAACAAACAAACAAACTCTTCTGCTTTATAATATTAGTATAGATTGTATTCAACAGCATGGGCCCCTTTATATTCCAGCCTGTACTGCACGTTAAGTGGACGACGTGTTGGTACCATTAACCAGATGGGAAGACAATCTGCGTGCAGTGGCCGGTCCGTGTTGGATGAGAGTGGCAAGGGATCGGTCGTCTTGGCGTCCATTGAAGGAAAGCCTATGTTCAGCTGTATACGGATGAAGGCTGATGATGATAATGATAACCTCCATAACACATGCTTGTATTTACAATTGCCCTTCAGGATTTGAACCTGTGACCATATGGTCGCGTGATTATGCCAGATACCGTCAACAGACAGCAGCGTTTTTATTGACAGAGGAAGTAGAGCGGACCAGCGAAAAAAGTGGACCGTTTTAGTAACGCGGTATAAAAATATTCCACTATTGTTTGATTTTTGTTTGTTTTTTTTGTCATCCCTCCGTCGTCCTTTTTTTTTTTTTACGCCAGGAAATGCTCTGAAGCATCCCGCGAAGTAGTGGGTCTCCCCAGGCGGGTGGTTATGTGGGCTTCGCTACGCCCGATAGGTGGTAATGTGGACCCACTGAAACCCGGCGAGTGCCACCAATGCTGCCTTTGGTGAAGTGTCCCGGATCTGTTCAAATGCAGTGGGGCTCAGTAGCCTAGGGTGAGCCCAGCACCTTGGGCGAAGCTAATTCAGCCGAGGAGACTCTTTGTACCCCTCTTATAAGAAGATTGGACAAAAGGACAGGGTGCAAGGGGCGAGGATGGGAACCTCACCCCATTGCACTGTCCCGACGTTGGGAGGGATTTTTCTGTGGTGCGGGACAACCCCTCCGTGGAGGTGGCGTCGGTCCCTTGCAGAACTGACTAGCCGTCGAGGTGCTTAGCTGATCCGGGGCACCTCACCAAAGACGGCACTGGTGGCACTCGCCGGGGTTTTAGTGGGTAGAGCTGCGTCCACTTACCATCTTTCGGGGCAGCGAGTCCCACATTCCCCTCTGGGGAGACAGGACACACACCCCAGGCGGGATGCCTCAGAGCATTTGCCGACGTAAAAAAAAGGTCTATATCCAGAGGATGGAAAAGGGTTGATAATGATGATGAACCTTTGTTAAAAACGGTAGACTAGTTTCGACGCTCAGCTGATGGCAATTATTTAAACCTCCAGTGTTCTTATCAGATCTCTCTCCGTGTTTTCGTGATGTTTTTCTGACGATTGTTAGATGACGAACCGACGTCGGACGTACTCGAATTGCGCAGTCACGATTGATACCTTTTTGTGATAACTTGTATTAAATCACGTTTTCTCTGGAAATTCTCAGAAGTGATTTCTTGAGAATTAAGATAATTCTGTAATTGAAAAGGTTGACAAAAATGCTGATAAATTAGATGTGTGTTATAAATTTCAATAGTTACGTTTTGGTACGTACCATCGCCCTTATTTGTCCACGAAGTAAGTTTACTGTACAGACAAGCAATACAATTTCTGACAGCGGTTTTACGTCTCAAATTTACACACGGATGAGTTGTCTGATCCCGGGACAATATATATATATATATATATATATATATATATATATATATATATATATATATATATATATATATATATATATATATATATATCCCTGATGAGGTTTATTTTATTGGGCGATACCGCTTTTTAACCGACTTCAAAAAAAGGAGGTTCTCAATTCGTCTGTGCTTTTTTTTTTTTTTTGTATGTATGTGACACTATATCTCCGCCGTTTGTGAATGGATTTCGATGGTTATTTTTTATTTGAAAGCTGGTGCTTCCAATTTGGTCCCATATTAATTTTATTAAGATCTGACAAGCCGTTTTTTAGTTATTCCCAATAATGCCTATTTGGTTGGTTCCTTTTACCTCGACGATATTATGCTGATGTGCTAATTTTATTACTTGTCTATGTAACAATTGTATAGGATGCTTTGGCTACCAAACACCATAGTATGTCGAGGTCATCGTAATCATCATCATCATCGTCCTTTATCCGTCCACTGCTGAACAGAGGCCTCCTTCAATGAACGCCAAGACGACGAATTTCGGAATCACTAAAAATTAAGAAATAAAATCATTTTACAAAAAATTTTTACGACTTCAAAAATACTAAACTAAAAAGTAATAAAATAACTGTGTTTCTTTAATTTTTGTTCTTACAACTTATGATCAACTTAATCTTCTGCTAATGTACAAACTTTGCGTTTACCACGTCATTATAGTTACTTTTGGAGTCGGTGTTGTATTTGTTGCTGTACCCTACCTACCTACTTATTTTATTACTTTTTAGTTTAGTATTTTTGAAGTCGGTTTTAATTTTTGTAAAATGATTTTATTATAGTAAGAGATAGGCTAATAAAGAGTAAGTACGTTTGAATTTAAACAGCCTCCTAGCCTCGTTATAAGCTGTTAATAAAATATACTTCCCACAACAACATTACAATGTATAACAAACAAGTTTGCATTGAAAGTAGACAAATAAGAATCGTAAAACCTTAAGATACGATTTTATGCCGCATCCAATTTGGGTAATAATCGTAAAGACGCACGAATTATACCAAACGACCTATAAAGTCGGCTAATCGTGTCCGTGACCGGTGAAGATGAGCGGGGTGATGATAACAGACCTTTATATAATATTTAAGAATATCTCAGAATTGTTAAAGATTTGAGCATTATCGCCCTGATAGTGCCTAGTTCTATTCTATTCTAGTGCTTACTTGCAGGACGATATAATGCTGAATGATAGCAACCAATGCATATCCATACTTAAGCCTTTTTATAGTCTTTGTATCACCTACCTTACGTATTTACATAAATATCATAAAGTTAGTTTTTTTTCTAATCGCGGTAATCACAGAAAGCCTGGAAATAAAGTTAAAGTCAGGCTATTTTTTTACACTCAGGCAAATGAAATGGGTATAAATTAGGTATACATCTATATATATAAAAATTTCGTGTCACGATATATGTTCGCGATATACTCCGAAACTACTGAACCAATTTTTATCAAATTTTGTAAGCATTTGTAATTTTGTCCAACTTGGGAGATAGGGTAGTTTTTATCTCAATTATTGATCTCTCAATATTTGTTATTGCCAATTAAATATTTATATTTTGTTACTGTATGCAGATGTCAAATTCTCAAGATGATGTCAAATCCAAAACTCATTTAGACAGAAAGATGACGTATTAGACCTTCATTATTAATTGCCGACCTATGTAGCTCAATGGTAAGCGCGTTGACGCTGAATCCCGAATACCTTACACACTATATACCTTAGCTACTGCAACGCGTGGCCGGGTCTACTAGTATAAATATAAAATATAATTTAGCGATGTGAAAAATAATAAATACACACGTGCAGATTGATAATGATCATACTATACTATCGAACATTTTTCAAATGTTGTGAAAAACCGTAAAAACGCTCTAAATTTTCAATGGCCGGCTACAAAAAACAATCGTTTCACAAACGATTATAGCATTTTGTTTCGCTCTCAAAGTGATAGACATATCGCATTGAACACTGCAATGGATACAAAACCGCAATTGCACTGACAACAAAAAACCGGCTAAAATGTTTTATATATTGCAGAAAACAATTTCATCGGAAAATTTCGTTCAATCGTAAATCGGTAAAGTTGATTGGGGGCTTAACAATCGGATGGGTAGTGTTTGAGAGAATAAGCCTTGTTAAAGGTAAAAGTTCATGCATAAAATGACATGGGCCAATTGGCATCCCTGCTCATTGAGGTTGATTTTATCAATGATTGCCAATAATTGAGTTTCTTAATTATAATATGAAATACGAATAGTTAGTTTGTAATTTTGTGGATAGAGATTATTATTAGTAACACAGGAGGAAAAATTATGATAGTGATGAAATGTTCCTATTTTTTGACGTGACGTATAATAAATAGATGATTGCTGGCTGCATGCACGAAAATGTCCCATGCTCGTTGTCCCGTTACGCTCATTATCTCGTTACGCTCATTGTACAACCAATTTTTTTTTATTTTATCAGATTGGTATATTTAACTTGTGGTGCATCATGTGCAAACAGATGATGACATCATCATTAAATACGACCTTCCTGAAGTTGTGTACCATATTTTTTGTATCATTCAACATCATCATTTGCCCGCCTTTTCCATCTTTTTTTTTTTTTTTTTTTTCGCAGGAAAATCCTTATGGATGCAGACAGGATCTTCGGGTAGATCCTGACCCAATGTGGGACTCGCACCTGGGAGTGCCCACCCTTACTAAAACCACTGCGAGCGCCTTCAGCCGCTTTTTAAGGGTCCCGGATATGCAGGCAACGGACAGGATCACCTCAGCGATAGGCTGGCCCGGCAAAGGCCAGACTACTCCTCGTAGGGGGGGACTGCCCGGCCGCTACTAAGCAGTCCCCACGACGTCGTGCCATACATACCCAGGTTCCCATCCTGAGCCCGACACGAACACAGGAGCGTTACTGAAGGTGCATTAAATAGCGCCTCCTACGCACCTCCGTTCGTCGCCCGCGGGAGGAGGCCTCGTCGGCGGCCTCCTCTCTCACCCGCTCGTCGACCTCCTTCCTTCTGGGACATTACTGCCTCGCAGAAGGAGACCATCGCCGTCCAGGACTCGTCGTCACCGAGTATCGCGGAGATGACGCTCGGCAGAGACAAGTCCCCTCCGATGACTGATGTCAGACTGTGACGCAGCGCCGCCCATCTCGGGCACACCTCGAGTGCGCCTTTTCCATCTGAATTTGTCCAGATAGGAACTATTCAATGAACGCCGAAACGGCTAACCTCTCCAACCACCTATATTATAACCACACCGTAATCATAACCAAGTTCTAGTGGAATTCTCACACCTCCACGCAATATCATAGCTAATAATATCAAAATGAAACTAGATATGAAGCAAATGAAAAATGTTTGTTTGTCTTAACATTGCAATATCTCGTACCGTCATCACCCGCTGTGTGATTTCAGCTTATGTTCTGCCTCGACTGTGAGAGTAGCGAGATAACAGACCATATTTTGTTTGTAAAAAGGGTTGGCACAATAGACAAGTTATTTGACTTCAGAGTAATTTTGTATATGAATATTGTTTCTCTATCTTGTGTTATTGGTTGGAATGGGCTATGTTTATATATATTTATATATTTTATAAATAAACTAGCTGTTGCCCGTTTCGCCGGCGTTTATTTAAATTTACAGCCGTTACCGGATTGATGATGAGTATTTTTATAGCCTAAGTAACTCCTTATAATATCAGTTATATATGCCAGTAAAAGTCCCATTAAAATCGGCCAAGCCGTTTCAGAGATTAGCCGGAGTTAACAGACAGACAGACAGACAAATATTGTAAAAATGCTATTTTGGTATACATACATATTATATACCGTGTATATACATCCATATGCATTTAGTAAAAAGCGGTTATTTTAATATTTCAAACAGACACTCGAATTTTATTTATCATAATATAATACACGGTAGGTACATATACCAAAATAGCATTTTTTACCATTTTTGTCTGTCTGTCTGTCTGTTTGTTCCGGCTAATCTCTGAAACGGCTGGAACAATTTTGACGGGACTTTCAGGACAGATAACCGATGCTTTAAGGAGTAACTTAGGCTATAAAAATATTAAATACGTATACGGCAGTAAATCTAAGTTAACGCACGCGAAGCTGCAGGCAACAGCTAGTTTGTAATATAATAACATAACACATCCAACCGATTATTTCTAAAAAAAGTCTCAAAACCGCAATTTTTATTCAAACTAGTCGAAATACATTCCAACAAGCATCCCCGTATTGTTAGTGAATACTCCAAAGTTATTCACTTTAAGACTGTATAGTGAAGTTGACTAGAGAATTAGATGAGAAGTTGGTCTTGTTATGAAATTTCAGTTGGTAAATTCATTACTGCGAATGAGAGGAACTTTAGCATTTCATCATAATCATCAGCTTTGACGAGATATTTATAGTTTCGAAATAGAGAGCTGATTACTGGCACCGAGACTTACCATCCTTTTTTTAGGGCACCTCGACGGCTAGTCAGTCCTTCAGGGGACCGACGCCACCTCCACAGGGGGGTTGTCCCGCACAACAAAACAAACCCTCCCAACGTCGAGACAGTACAATGGGGTAAGGTTCTCATCCTCGCCCATTACTGCTCTTTTGTCCCCACCTGATGGTAAGTGGTCAACGTCGCCCATGAAGATGTTAAGTCTCGGTGCCAGTAATTACACTGCCTGTCTTGCCCTTCTCTCCGAAACACAACAAAGCTGTTGTACGGGAGAAACAAGCAAGATGGTGGTACCCATGCAGCCGGGAGCGCGGCACAGCGCTTCCCTCCCACCGATAAAAGTTAAGTGTTTTAAAGGCTTTTTAAGTCCTACCTGTACTTACCCACTATGCAATTTTAAGGTTCAAACTAATACATAAAATATATTCATAGTGTTGTAAGGGTTTTTAAGTCCCGTCCGATAACGTCGAGTGGACCCTTGTATCATGTTATCTAAATATATCAGCGCGGTGATCGGTGACGTGCAATTTCTTACAAACGGACCCCAAGAGATAAAACTATAGTTTGAATAAAAAAGGATTTCGTCCGGTATCTTACTTTATAGGCTTGGTCACGAATTTCAACGAAGATTAATGTAAAGATTCTTCAGACGCTCGGAAAATAAATATATATATAAGTATTGATATTTTACAGTTTTGCTAGTGTTGTATTCGGTACTTTTTTTTTCTTTAACTTCGGGAAATGCTCGGAGTCATCGAGCGGTCATGTAGGACTCGCTGCGCCCCAAAGATTGTAAGCTCTACCCACTAAAACCCGGCGAGTGCCACCAATGCCACCTTTGGTGAAGTTCCCCGGATCTAATGAGCAAACAGGGCACCTCGACGGCTAGTCAGTTCCTTAGGGTACTGACGCCACCACAGAGGGGTCGTCCCGCACCACAAAACAACCCCTCCTAACGGCGGGGCAGTACAATGGGGTGAGGTTTCCATCCTCGCCCCTTGCCCCCTGCTCTTTTGTCCCGACTTCTTATAAGAGGGGTACAAAGAGCCCCCTTGGCTCAATTAGGTGCTGCAAGGTCGCCCAAGGTGTTGGGCTCACCCTAGGCTACTGAGCCCCACCGCCACGTCAAGGCCTGAACCATGGTGGGGAGTATTGTATTCGGCCTTAAATTAAGTGGCATATTTATGTGTTTCTATATAATTACTAGCAAAACCGACATATTCTGTACATTTTGTAGAAGACCGCATTGTGAATCATTCCCTAATCCACTTGAACACACATAAAAATTCATCATCGCTCTATTTAGGAGGATTTCAGTAATATACACACGCATTAAATTGACAACCTCTGTGGCTCAGTGGTAAGCGCGTTGTCGTTCAAGCCCGGAGGTTGGTTGGAACAAAAAATATTTTCTGTGTTCCTGGGTCATTGTGTGTATTAAATATGTGTATTATATAATAAAAATCTTAAATATATGTATAGTATAAAAGTACTAAATATATTTCCGTTGTCTGGTAACCCGTAACACAAGTTCTTCGAGTACTTACCACCGGACCAGATTGACGTGGTGTGAAAGCGTCCATAGATATTATTATTATTATTATATTATTATTAAATTGGTGGTTTTTACTAACATATGTATTCAGTTTGTCAGTTTAAGCGGATCACATTTTTTGTCTTTATTGTGAGTTTTCCGTGTTGCCCCCGTGTAGGTAGCTAGTGCAGTAATGACATTCATTAGCGAAGGAATGAAAATGAATGGATTTTTTTAATTTGTAGGAAAAATATATCGAAATTTTACGCCTTTGTTTATTGGTTGTTGCAGCAACAATTCTGTCTTCAAAGTCGGAAGTGTGAAATCCATTCTCCGACATGAGATAAAGTTTCTAATCTTCGCTGTTAGATGTTGAGATAGTCGAATTAGTACCAGCATCACGTGCTTGTTCTTGATAAGAGGACTGCTAATAGCTTGATTTACTGAAAATACAATTTCAAGTTTCACTTAATTGATTTCTGGGTGAGATTTTTAGTAAGTGGTAAAACCTAAATACGTTTTTTACTTTTTGAGTACCTTTCTCGACACTAGTAATAAATGGTATTTGTGAGTTCGGATGTAAGAATTCGAAATTACTTATTCCGACTTGAAACAAATTTTGTACCAGTATAATGCTAAATTTAGCATTACAAAATTTAGCTAGAATGCTAAATTATCACTTTGTGACAAATACTATAAAAATAACCATTATAATTTGGAATATGAATTGGAATACGGACGAAGCTGCCGGCAATGGCTAGCGCTAGGTTAGTCTAGTCTAGAATGATTGATTGATTTTTAGACGGAATAGTTCGGCTTTGACTAAAAATGCCTTCTTCAAGATAAATGTTCCGTTTTAATAATAATCATCAATTTAAAATATTCATTGATATTCATCATCATCATCATCATCCACCCTTATCTATCCACTACTGAACATAGGCCTCCCTCAACGAACGGCAAGACAGCCGATGCCTTGCCACTCGCATCCAGACCCATTTCACACGCGCCGGTTGCCGGGTAGCCGGCGCCGGGTATCCGCTAGCGTAGTGTATGGGCATGTATGGCAGCTTTCACACATACCGGCGTAATTTGCTTATACTTCGCAACCGGATACCCGGCGCCGGCTACCCGGCAACCGGAACGTGTGAAAAGGGACTTAGTGTTCACTGACAGTTAACTATAAAACTGTACATTACAACACATTGATGATGATTATGTTAATGATAATTTAAATCCATCCATCTTGTTTGTTTCTTCCGTTAAACAGCTTTGCTGTGTTTCGGCGAGAAGGGCAAGACAGGCAGTGTAATTACTGGCACCGAGACTTAACATCTCATGCCTCAGGATAGGCAACACATAAATGAGTTGCCTGGGCTTGTTCCAGGTTAACTAGTTTATGTTCATGGGCGACGTCGACCACTTACCATCAGGGGGTACGTTTGCCAGTTTGCCGGATAGGCAAACTGGCAAAAAAACTAACATAAAAAAGGTACTCACTGTGAGATCTGGTTGTGAGTATTCGAAAAATAAAACTCTCACGTAAAATAGCTCCAAATTGGAGTGAATGTATCTATAAAACTAGTAATTATATAAATGTTATTAATAGCTGGACAAATAACTCGCAAGGTTAGATAAAAAGCGGACTTACTATCTGTTAAGGCACGCCATACCGGTCCATACACGTTTTAATATAAAACTAAATATATGGTTCCGTAGCCTTAAAATTGTTCCATTCCTTCCATTTTAAATTTTAATTCAAATGCTTAAAATATATAACCTAGAGTTGAATTTACCGGTGGGACGGATGCGCTGTGCGGCGCTCCCGGCTGCATGGGTACCACCGTCTTGCTTGTTTCTCCCGTGAAACAGCTTTGCTGTGTTTAGGAGAGAAGGGCAAGACAGGCAGTGTAATTACTGGCACCGAGACTTAAGGTTGAACAAGTCGATGGCTCGAACTCTAACAAAATGATTGCTATCTCACCTGACATAGTGCGCGAACATATGTGCTAGAATGAAATGCACAATAATTCATTCCGAAAATGTCTTTTTAACAAAACAGTTATAGAAAAACTATTAATTGTATTTTTTGAAAATAAATTTATTTCAACTTTTGAATAACTAAACTATATCTGTACGGGCTTTCTACTTTTCTACTTTTAACTTTCGTGCTGCGTGTACTATTTATTTACGCCCAAAGTTGGGCTAAAATCAGTGTTAAAATACGAAAGTTTAGAAGCTTGTATTTTTTAAATGTGTATTTTTTACGATTTTGGGTACACGACGAGACACAACGACGAGATCAATTTATATTATACTTAATTTTGGATGGTCAACGTCAAACATTGTAGTAATTACTGTTCTGCGTTTGTATGGAAAGATGAGCGACTTGTGTAACCTTAACATCTTGTCTCAGGATGGGCAACACATAAATGAGTTGCCTGAGCTCGTTCCAGGTAATCTAGTTTATGTTCATGAGCGACGTCGAACACTTACCATCAGGTGGCACGTCGGCCAGATTGCCTATCCAACTAACATAAAAAAGAGTGCTAAAGTTAATACTAATTTTAGAAAATTCTGTATTTGCATGTAAAATAGTCTTTGCATAAGATTTAATTGAAGTCTAAAATTAGACTCGATAATATTATGTTTCCTTTTATAACACGTTATTCTTGTCGAATATGTCTTACGTAAATAATATTCTGTAAGCGGTGTTTAAGTTATGCTTTATATATATTTAGTGGTTCAACTAATACTATTAATCTTTGCATTGAGAGTATAACAGTGTGGCGGACCAATCAGCGCCTGAATCTGAATCACGCATCGAAGTTCCACAGCTTTTCGCTATACATACGACAGTTGAAATGATAGCAAGCGTTAGTATTCTGGCTAGCGAATACAAAAAAAAAGAAATTTATTTTTTATTATAATAAAAACGGCAGTTTCACCCATGAAATAATAAAAGAAAACAAACAATGAAACAAAAAAAAAACTGCAGCTTTATTACATTTATAATAGCTTTAACATATTGTGTGACTATAGGATACGTCATCATCAAATTTTGGATCCGTTATTACTTAAAATTTCTACAAATCCTAAAAATTCAGACATATTGAAAATATATATTTATATTTCTTTTTATTAATAAATACATTTTTCATAATCAAAACAATAACTTGTGTCCAAAAAGGCAGAAAAAACGACATTTCAACAGATCATTAGATGGAACGGATCTCTAAAAAGAAATCGCTCTCTAGAACAATGAACTTGAACTAAAATATTGTTCGCTACATTTCCTCTATAACCAGTCTGGACCAGTCGAGCAGGCTATATGCTCTAGGAATTAGTGCTCCTAGAAAGTCTAGCCGTACCCTTGTTCTTTATGGATTTAACAATATCTCGTATCTATTATGGTATATTGGAAAGTGTATTATTACTTTGTCCAAGATTATATTATGGAACTTATATTGTTGTAATGTGCCTTTTGGCCTCTGTTGAACGAACAGGGCACCTCGACCGCTAGTCAGTCCCTCAAGGGGCCGACACCACCTCCACAGAGGGGTTGTCACGCACCACAGAACAACCCCTCCCAACGTTGGTACAGAACAATAGGGTGAGGTTCCCATCCTCACCCCTTGTACCCTGCTCTATTGTCCCCTCTCTTATAAGTGGGGAACAAAAAGCAGCTCCCTCGGCTCAATTATCTTCGCCCTAGGTGCTGGGCTCACCTTAGGCGAAGATAGCCACCTCACCCACCGCCACGACAAGGATTGAACCATGGTGGGGAATAGAAGATCTCATAGCTGACTTAAGTTTAATATAAATTATGGGATGTCTATTATGTGAACTGTACGTACCTATATGTAACATTTTTTCTTTTTGAAAGGATTTGGTGTTTCGTGAGGTCTACGTTTAACAAGTATGGTTCCTATGACGATGGGACTTGTATCTGCCGAGCGTCATCACCGAGATGCTTGGTGACGACGAGTCCTGGATTGTGATGGTCTCCTTCTGTGAGGCAGTAATGTCCTAGAAGAAGGATCGTAGGAGGCGCTACTTAATGCGACTCTTGTATCGATGCTTGTGCTCGTGTCGAGTCAGAATGGGAACCTGAACCAGTTAGACACGATGTCGCGGTGACTGCTTAGTGGCGGCTGTCAGTCCCCCTTACGATGAGTAGTCTGGCTTTCGCTGGGGGTAGCCTGTCGCTGAGGTGATCCTGTTGCCTGCAGATCGGAGACTCTCAAAAAGCGGCTAAAGACGCTCGCATAGGTTTAGTGGGGTAGTGCTTTCTCAAGCCCGAGTCCCATATAGGTCCACGAGCCTTACCTGAGGTACACCTTGATCATACGAAAGCATTAACCTGCGGCATTTAAAATAAATCGTCAATATTGCGATGGTGATTTATCACCTATTGCACTTTAGTACACCAGATAGTTCTGAAATGTATCGCGGAGGCTTGATACCTTCTTAATATCCATAAAGCAATGAGTTCTAAAAACGGCACATTAGAGGCTCATACAAAGATATACCGAGGGTCTCATAATAACGGCCTGATGATGTCCGAACAGGAAATATTGCACCACAGTAAATACGGGCTAATTTATGATAGCAGTAATTTGACTAAGTGGAGAACGAGCACGCGAAACGTACCACTATTAATCATTGGTTATCAACAAAATGTCACCTCTACACCGAATTAGTGCTGCGGTAATTTTACGTTAATTTACTATCAAGGAATATCTGATACAATATCCAGTAACATTTAGAAGCATCATCAGGTATTCCACCTGGGCGAAAAGCATTTAAAACGTCAACTCGCTGATCTCCCGCCTTTTTTTTTCTCTAATGCCGGGAAATGCTTTGAGGCATCCCGCGGGGGAGTGAGTCTCCCCACGCGTGTATGTGGGAATCGCTACGCCCGAAAGCTGGTAAGTGGACGCAGCTCTACCTACTAAAACCCGGTGAGTGCCACCAATGCCGCCTTTGGTGAGGTGCCCCGGATCTAATAAACAAACAGGGCACCTCGACGGCTAGTCAGTCCCCTAAGGGACCGACGCCACCTCCACAGAGGGGTTGTCCCGCACCACAGAACTACACCTCCCAACGTCGGGACATTACAATGGGGCCAGGTTCCCGTAATCGCCCCTCGCCCCCCCTGATCTTATGTCCCCTTTTCTTACAAGAGGGGTACAAAGAGGCGTCTCGGCTCAATTCGCTTCGCTCAAGGTGCAGCGGTTCACTCTAGGCTACTGAGCCCCACCGCCACGACAAGGCCTGAACCATGGTGGGGGCTGATCTTCCGCCTCTCCCAATTAAGATTATGTGTATCCTCCTTGGATCTTCGTCACATACAGATGGACTCTGATCGGGATGGACGTCTTCCCGAACGTAGACTCATAGACTCTATCAGTCTACCATATAAATAATAATAATAATAATAATTTTATTTGCCACAAATAGATATATTTACCACCAAATACTCAAACGAATCTCAAATTTAATACGTACTTAAACTCGTGTTGTCCCTCTTTTTTCTTTGAATCTTACACGTCGTAGCATGAGTACATCGTAAATTTGAGATTCGTTTGAGTATTTGGGGGTAAGAAAACTAAATATTGTAAAGATAGCTATATAATTCCTGTAAGAATTTGACACCATAGCTCCGTCTAACTTGAAGATGTCGAGACTACGCTCTTTAGGTACATTTTCTTATCCAAATTATGTTACCTTTCTTTCTTATCCCCCCTAATCCTTTATAATAAGGCAAGTATGCGACACACACCCACACACAACTTTTTTCGGTACTCACTTACCATCTCTTTTAGTAAGAGGTAGTGCCATGCTGCTTTGCAGCCGAATTGGGCCGGCACGACCGGGGTGGTACCTCTCACTCACATAAACTACGGCGTCAAGTGTCGCATTTCGTGCGGTTTGTGACTTTCCGGTTTCCCATTTGGGGGCGGGGATAGGGAAAAGGAGGGCAACGCATCTATCTGCATAACTTTTGTTTGTGCCGATGTCTATAGGCGTCGATAGTCACCATAAGGCTCAGTTAGGCTAGTTCAATTTATAAAAAAAACATTATTATTCAAGACAACTCGTGACTTCAGGAATAAATAACCCTTATTTCATTAGACAAACGGGCCAATATTGTTGCCATCAAATCGAGCAGTAAACGAACATTGGGCGATTCCGTAATAATGGGTAATTAGAGTTTGGGGGCGGTCTCAACGGATTACCGATAAAATTCTATGGCCCGATAACTTCACAGCTGGTTTCATTTCAATAATATTGCCGTTATTTCAATTGTTTTGACGAAAACCGAGTTAACGAAGACTTTTTGTTGTTCTTCATTTTTTATTACATCATCATCATCATCATCAAATATGTCACGAGACTACTTATGTATGTGGTTGGTGGTAAAACCCAGGTTCATTTCTCCTCTTCTTTTGTTTTTTCTTTTCTCCTCTTCTTTCACTCGAAATACTCCTTAATGAACGCAAAGACGGCCGATCCAGTGCCAATCCCGTCAAACTGTGATTTCTTTAAACATATACTCAAATAAGTAAGATAGAACTTTGTAAATTATTGTCTTAAGTACTTTAAGCTTAGTACTTTCTGTTTTTATGTTTAACCGACTTCTAAAAGAAGAAGTTCTCTATTCGGATGTTTGTATTTTTATGTTTTCTACCAACCGAAACAATTAAATTACGTATTTAATTATTTTTCTTTTTTACAGGTAAGTTGCAGTCGTGAACCAAGGTTTGAGGAAGTCGTTTGCAGAACTCAAGTTTATTTGAATTTAAGTAACAATAGTTCCGCGATCGGAAACTTGATCAACCTTTGATAGCCCGTGCATCAATAGGTTTAGTTATCTACGCAGTGACGGAGGATTTTAAGAGGTATTGCCATGCTGATTTGCATCCAAATTGGCCCGGCACGATCGAGGTACCTCTCGCTCACATAATACCGTCGTAAAGTGACAGCATATGACGTTTCGTGTGGTTTGTGAGTTTTGAGGTACATGGGGGGATAGGGAAAAGTAGGGCAATGCATCTACATAATCTCTGGTTGTGAGGATATGTATGGTCGTCGATAGTCACCATGAGGCTTCGACTGTTCCTTTGCTCCATGCTATGAAAAAGATCGGTCTCTTTGGCATAAGCACGTCACACGACATAAACATGACATAGATAATTATCAACATAGACCTCTTTAATGAACTCCAAGATCACTTGATGATGACTTCTTAGACACCTTATTTCGCTACATTGGCCATTCAGAAATACTCCTGTCATTAAAACTTGTTGATAATTATAATCACAAATATCTCTGTTCCTTATATTTTAAACTCTTTAAATGATCAATGAAAAATATCAAAATAATTTCGTCGTTCTAGCAACATACATGCCATGGATCAAGTCCAACGATATTTGTCTAAACTTCAAAACATATTTCATACAAAATATATCTTGAGCCTAAAAAAATGGGATCCTTGACAATTGTTTCCCGCGTCCATTTGTCTTCTCTTTCCCGAGGGATAGGACAGAGTTATTAGTGCTTCAAGAATTTTCCTTTTCGTTAAAGTATTTCGTAAAAAGCGAGTTCGAATATGGAAGATCTGTTGTTAAATATTATGAGAGTTACAAATATAATTTTTTGCAAGTAAGTTTTGCATAATACTTAATGAACGCAAAGACGGTCAATCTACTACGATAATATCTATCGACGCTTTTACACCACGTCAATCTGGTCCCGTGGTAAGTTCTCGAAGAACTTGTGTTACGGGTACCAGACAACGGAAATATATATATAATACTTTTATACTATACATATAGTGATTTTTATTTATTATATAATATAATCAGGAAAACTCTTTGTTCCCTGGCGGAATTCGATCCCGCTACCTCCGGCTAGAGCGCCAAAGCGCTAACCATCGAACCACAGAGGCCATCATAATTATTGGAAATCGATAAATGTATCGTCGTCCCGTAAGCGGCATTGCAGAAGATTGCTGAGAAGCAGTGATGACTGATATTATGACGACGAAGTTTTACACAAAGAACAGCAGAATTTTAAAATTATTCTTTTTTATTTTTAGTATTTTTCAACCTTAAAAATATTTTTGCAAAATTATTCACTGTTAGTGTTTTTCCGTTTACATTTTTTAAATATCAATTTATTATAATTTTTCCAAAACTTCGCATAAAACACGTAATAAATACTTATTTATGGTTATAATATGTATCTTATATGATAAAAGACGAGATATTGTTTAGAAAAGGTCAGAGAATAATTCAAAAAGGTCAAACAATGATAAAGGTCAAGTATATAAATAAGCTTGGTGAAGCTTTCAATCAACTTATAACAAATGTATATTTCGACCTTCTGTATTGTATTGTAAACTATGCTGCTTAATCATTTTATGGTTAATTAATCCGGTCATCTTAGACGCTTATAAGTAGGCATCAAATGAAAATTAGAATCCAGACTACTATTCACCGGTGGGAAAGATGCGCTGTGCCGCGCTCCCGTCTTTGAGTACCACCCGTTTGAGTACCACCATCTTGCTTGTTTATCCTGTCAAACAGCTTTGGTGTATTGTGGAGAGAAGGGCAGGACGGGCAGTGTCCCCACCATGGTTCAAGCCTTGTCGTGGCGGTGGGGCTCAGTAGCCTAAGGAGAAGCCAGCACCTTGGGCGAAGCAAATTAAGTCGAGCGAGCTGCTCTTTGTTTCCCTCTTATAAGAAGAGAGGACAAAAGAGCATGGGGACAAGGGGCGAGTTATTTATTCTTAGAGTTCGGTTCGTGTATTGGATATTTAAATATGATCAACATTCAAAAAGCATAGATCAATACATAGTATAAACCACTTAGATTATTCTTTACACAAATCGCCAGCTACACATAGGTACTATATGAAAAAGTATTAATAAAATTGACTTCGGGAGTCCCTAATAAAACGAGCTTTAAAATCGTATACACGGAAGTGTCATACGAATAAAAAATCCATTCCAAAAGTTACGATTTGCTTGGTTATAAAAGAGTTTCCATCGCAACGAGCAGGCGATTTTATGGCGGCATAAAAGCGATCAATAAATATTTTAACAAAACAAAACATCCATGCTTACAATAGATGGGACATTTTCTGTTAGTTAATGGATGCGAATTTGATGCTAAACGATCAAAGAGCCTTACTTTGGTAAGCGACGCATTACTTGTTCTACTGCTGGGCATTTTCTCGAAATGAGGCGAGCAATAAAAGTTCCTGTGAGTCTAAGCGATCAGTCAATAGGGCCTTATAGCTTTAGCATAAGCGATCCTGTTTTTAAAACCATATCCTCGAATTTAGGCGAGGGCTAAGTTCCTTTTAATAACGTGTGTCTAAGCTATCAGTCAATAGTTTTGGTATGATCGACTCATTTTATTTTATGCCCCGAACTCCTTGAAATTAAGCGAGGATTTATACTCCTTAATTAACCGGAATTCCTCTTAAAGCATTCCAGGACCAGCGATTTCAGTGCATAAAAGGATCATTTCCATCAATACAGTTTTCATACATTCTTTCCCTTTTTGAATATTTTCAGCTCGTAAAAAAGTTTCCCTATGCGCTAGTCGAATGCGGGTAGCGAACTTCACATCCTCAAAGACTTAATCTTATCAGATGCAAGTTTCCCCACGATGTTTTCTTCGCCGCTAACTTAAGGACTCTAAACTAACCTTACAAAATGGCGTCGTTACTTAATATAGTAAAATATTATATTTCTTACTCTTTGTAATATTTTGTATTTGTTAAGATGTAGTGCCATGCTGCTTAGCAGCCGAATTGGGCCGGCACGACCGGGGTGGTACCTCTCGCTCACATAACACCGGCGTCAAGTGACAGCTATGCTGTCGCGTTTCGTGCGGTTTGTGAGTTTCCGGTGGCCCATTGGGGGGTTAGAGAAAAGGAGGGTAGCGCATCTGCATAATCTTTGGTTGTGCGGATGTGTTTGGGCGTCGGTAGTCACTAAACGGCTTCGACTGCTCATTGCCCTACTATGCCATAAAAAAAAAATATTAACAATATTTCACGTCATGCTTGGCAAAGTCGAAAATTGTTTCCTCAGTGGAGAAAACCCCTAAGGTTCCGTACCCCTTGCCTACGCCCATTCATATACCCAATTCCAAAAACCCATTGCCCATCGAAACGAAAGGGTCGACATAACATTCAATATACTTAAAATCATCGATTTTGTTTGTAAAAGACTAGTTTAGGTCTGAAAAGAAAAAGTAATTGGATACAGTTCCATTCTAGATAGGGGTTTATATAATGCAAGAACCGATCCATATTAAATTATATCTTGGAAGCATCTAATTTGTATTCAAAGATATACGTTCTCTATAGGTCGGGATACTCGAAGCGGATACGAAATTCTAAGAGAAACCATGATAGATTTTTAATTTATGATTTTTTTATGTTTTCATAAAGAAAATTAGGTTCGATTTTTTGTTTAAGAATATATCATGTGATGGGTAAATCTAAACAAGAGAGGTAATGAGCCAACTGGTCTTTATTTTTCTTTATTGCCGGGAAATGCTCTGAGGCATCCCGCGGGGAAGTGGGTCTCCCCACGCGGGTATGTGGGACTTGCTGCGCCCGAAAGCTGGTAAGTGGACGCAACTCTACCCACTAAAACCCGGCGACGTAGGGAGGGGTTGTCCCGCACCACAGAACAACCCCTCCCTACGTCGGGACAGTACAATGGGGTGAGCTTCCCCCCTCGCCCCTTGCCCCCCCCCTCTACTTATAAGAGGGGTACAAAGAGCCTCCTCGGCTCAATTAGCTTCTCTTAAGGTGCTGGGCTCATCCTAGGCTACTGAGCCCCACCGCCTCGTCAAGGCCTGAACCATGGTAGGGAGCCAACTAGTCTATTAACCACACAAAGCAAATTACACTTTTGCCAATCAGCATTTATGTTATGTGGATAAAGCAAGATAAGGAAGGAAAAAGGAATAAAAGGATAAGGAAATGCATTGGCAAGGCGAAGACAAAGAAAGGACACAATAATTATCGTTTACCGGTGGGAGGGAAGCGCTGTGCCGCGCTCCCGGCTGCATGGGTACCACCATCTTGCTTGTTTCTCCCGTGAAACAGCTTTGCTGTCTTTCGGAGAGAAGGGCAAGATAGGCAGTGTAATTACTGCCACCGCATCTTATGTCTCAGGATAGGCAATACATAGATGAGTTGCCTGGGCTCATTTCAGGTAAACTAGTTTATGTTCATGGGCGACGTCGACCACTTACCACCAGGTGGCATGTTTGCCAGTTTGCCTATCCAAGTAACATAAAAAAAAAGTGTTGGTTTGATTTAAACTTATCCATACACTCTGACCTAAATTAAACCATCATATTATAATGAAGTCAAACAGTTTGTTTTAACGCGAAACTTCGGAACACGAATCTTCGGAACTACTTTCGAATTTGAAAATATTTAGCATTCAACAGCTCAATTGAGGAAGGAAGGCTATTAATTACTAATTAGTATCCTACATCTCCTACTGGTTAGAGAGAGGGAATTCTTTGAGAGAGAGAAAGAGTTAGAGAGCTTTGCTGTGTTTCGGATAAACTGCCTCTCCTGCCAGTGTAATTACTGGCACTGAGACTTAACATCTTACGTCTCAGGATAGGCAACACATAAATGAGTTGTCTGTGTTAGTTCCAGGTAAACTGGGTTTTGTTCATGGGTGACCCTGATCACTTAACATCGTGACTTCAGATCCGGCACTTAACATCGTGACTTCACATCACTTAACATCCGGCTCGAAGGACCAAAAAAGATGTTGGGGTTATCTCGTCGTTGACGGTACTCCAGTTATTGTTGTAGGTTATAAGTACACACCAAACCACTTTTAAGTTAAACGATTTATTAGATAATAATATTAATTACAGTTTAGTAATTGGAGCAGCACTATTTGTTATTGTATCAAATTACCGCCCGTGCCAAAGGTTTAGTTACGACTCTTCTAAAATACGTAATGTGAAGTTATTTATTACAATTATTATTGCCTAAGCTATATAACGAAATTGCTGTACGAGCTTCATTGGCTCGTACATTGCCTTTTTATATAGCAGGGAAATGCTTTTTACGCATGTAGCCAGGATCTCGGGTAGATCCTGACCCTATGTGGCACTCGCACCTGGGAGTGCCCTAGTCCCTACCTGTAAACTGAAACCACTGCGAGCGCCTTCAGACATCATGGCTTGCCTGGTTTTTCTATCAAACCGACATTAAAATCTGGAATTTTACTTATTCCGTACGTTGTATAATTTTCGTACTAACCTAAATCGATAAGACAAACAGTTTTAGACTATCAACATAATAGAACCGAGTTAAACGAAAACAGAACTTTCCCGGCACGTACTTGGTATTCATGTATCGCCCAATGTCCCAGCATCGGTTTCGATATTTGTGATCCCAGTATAGAATAATATACTGGGTTATTTGTTACATTACTAATCTCACGGGATATTGTTAACTATCGAGCTAATTCAAAACGTGGTTACTCAAATAGACTGTCGACTTTCAGTTTATTTTTGATATTTTTTCAAGTACCCGCACATATATGTTGACGTAGTTACTAATCTGTATTGCTACACAGTCTCATCATCATCATCATCGTCATCAGCCTCATTAGTTTAAATTGAGTATTTTTTATTAAACTAAAATAAGTAAGATGAAAAATAATATTATAGTACCTACATTAGTTTTCACAAATAAACCCGGTTTTTATTCTTCCTTATACCAGGCCCTTTTTTGGTTTATTTCTTGTTCATTATATCTACTAACTGTTGTTCACAGCTTCAAACACGTTAACTTATATTTACAACCGTATCCGGATTGATGATGATTATTTTTATAGCCTATGTCCAAGGTATAACCCATAACTATTTACACTTTCAGTCAAATCAGTTCAGCCGTTTTGCTGTGATCAACAAACATCCAAACTTACAAACTTTCGGCTTTATAATGTTAGTAAGATTTGTTACACAGAAAAACAGAAATACACACATGCACTAAAAGTCAGATATTCTTGTACGCGTTGTTTTCCTAAATATTTTATTGAAATAAAATAGTTTTTTTTTCCGCCAGATGCAGTCAATATTCAAAGTAGTCATTCATTGTTTTTTATTTCGTAATAAAGTCACGTTTGTATTGTGATATGATTATAACACTGATATAAATCCGATTTTATATTGTATTTCAACATTTGATATTTAAAATTTAAATGATAAAACATTGAATTGATATAAAATAAATATCCGAACATCCAAAATTATATTCAATTTTTTTTATAGCTTAGAAGGGCAAACGAGTAGTTGAAGACTTTTGGCGACTAACGACGCCCATACACTTCCGCACAACCAGAGATTATGCAGATGCATTGCCCTCCTTTTCCATATCCCCCAATGGGCCACCGGAAACTTACAAGCCGCACGAAACGCGACAGCAAATCTGTCACTTTACGCCGGTGTTATATGAGCGAGAGGTACCACCCCGATCGTGCCGGCCCAATTCAATATTCTAATAAATGGAATATCCATTAATAATCTTTATCCATTTAAAACTACAGGAAACAAGATTTTAATTACCTAGCACTCGCTTATAATATATGATTAATTTTATAATTGATCAAGTGTTATTATCATCATCATATTATCAAAGATGACATCATCGTAACAAATGCTAATCATGGTTATCACTAATAATTGCCGTCTCTTGACTCTTACACATAGGCCTCTGTCAATAAACACTACACGAATATTGACAGAGTGGGTATATTTGCTTCATTTTCGTGTAGATCGTGATTCGTCATACGACATTATTTGTTGAAGAAATGCGCAATCGTTTGCTATCAACAAATGCTGAAAAAAATGTTTCACTAAAATAATTATTACTTGGTATCCGGTATTCGACCGAATAGCACGCGGTATTCGGCCAAATACTAAATATTAAAAAGTTGCCGAATAAACCGAATACCGAATATTAGCCGAATTTTCTTGGCATCTCTAGCCAAGACGACACTATCACTTGTAACTAACTAATGTTATCGTCTATCGTAAATCGACGTTGGGAGGGGATTGTTTTGTGATGCGGGACGACCCCTTTGTGGAGGTGGTGTCGGTCCCTTGAGGGACTAGCCATCCAGGTTGCACTGTTTGCTCAATAGATTCGGGACAACGGCGGCATTGGAACTCGCCGGGTTTCAGTGGGTAGCGTCCACCTTACCATCTTTCGGGCGCAGCGAGTCCCACATACCCGCATACATGGGGTGTCCCGCCCAGCAGAATGCCTCAGAGCAAACAAAAAAAAAAAAGGTTATTTTATATAAAACATGAATCGCTTTTTCGTTTGCACGATCGTAAATTTGTGAAAACGGAAATATTTATTGACCGTTTTCACGATTAACGGCCAAGTTTAAAGACCGACAATTAAAGAAGGCTTTTCGGGTGGCCGTCAAGATCAATAAGCATCAAATAAAACCTCTTTACGGTTTTAGTTCCCTTTTTGTAATTAATTTTTATGTTTTTTTTTACGTGCCTAAAAAGGATTTGAAGGGAAAGGATGACGAGCATCTAGCCAAAAGAGCTTGGAATTTTATTATGATGTTTGCTTCTATTTATTTAAAGCGTTGACGGTCTCTGTGGATCAGTGGTTAGCGCGTTGGCGCTCAAGCATGAGGTTGCGGGTTCGAATCCCGCAAGGGCACAAAAAAAAATCTGTGTTCCTGGGTCATTGATGTGTATTAAATATGTGTATTATATAATACAAATCTTAAATATATGTATAGTATTAAAGTATTAAATATATTTCCGTTGTCTGGTACCCGTAACACAAGTTCTTCGAGAACTTACCACGGGACCAGATTGACGTGGTTTAAAAGGCGTCTATAGATATTATAATTATTATTGCGTTCTAATATTATCTTTGTATTGATGTGTATTAATGTAATGTTTATTAATTATTTCACCGTAAATGTTATTTGAAAATACAATTTCTTATTATGAGAATTAATTTCTAAAGTTTACATGAAATCTGAAAAAAAAAACACTGGTTTTATTTTGGATGTTAAGATCATACATTCCTGACGTGTTAGATATTTTAAAGCCACTATGATCACGACAGTCCTAAATAAAAATCTTAGAAAGCCATTTAAATTTTTTTGTCAGCAAAAGTTAAACAAACTCAAAATTGATTTCTCCACAAACATCAAAATCGCGAAACGCCATACAAATATAGAAACGCTAACAGAATATAATTGAAGTGGCATCATTTAGTCACAAACACTGAATGGCTATGAACTACCAATTTCGGCTGTACCGGGGGAAATAGCGCGAAAAATATCAGCGTTTTCAAACTATGACGAGGATATAGGGATATATAAGTGCGACGTTTTTTATTGCTTTATTGATGTATTGTGGATGCGAGTGGCGAAGGATCGGCGTCTTGGCGTTCATTGTAGGAGACCTATGTTCAGTAGTGGACGTATGATGATGTTGGTGGTAAATGTTGTTGCGTTACTGATTGATAATGGCCAGTAGCCTTTATTTTTTCTTTTACGCCGGGAAATGCTCTTAGGAATTCCGAGGGCGACTCCCCAGGCGGGTATGTGGACTCGCTGCGCCCGAAAGCTGGCAAGTGGGCGCAGCTCTAGCCTCTCAAACCCGGCGAGTGCCACCAATGCCGCCTTTGGTGAGGTGCCCCGGATTTAACGAGCAAACAGGGCAGCTCTACGGCTCGTCAGTCCCCCAAGGGACCGATGTAACCTCCACACAGCGGTTCTCCCGCACCACAGAACAACCCCTCCCAACGTCGGGACAGTACAATGGGGTGAGGTTCCCATCCTCGCCCCTTGCCTCCTGCTCTTGTGTCCCCTCTTCTCATAAGAGGTGTACAAAGATCCCCATCGGCTCAATTTGCTTCGCCCAAGGTGCTGGGCTCACCCTAGGCTATTGAGCCGCACCGCCACGTCAAAGCCTGAACCATGGTGGGGGAATGAGATGGTGCCTCACTTATAAGTCGATGATATATTATTTTACTAGACATTTGACCTCACTTTAAATATAACTGAAAGATTATACAAACTCACATTTTAATCAAAAACCAACACTGAAGACCGTTCACTATTCAGCTGGTCTCAATTTTTGGGGCCAAGTGTACCCGGTTACATCCCACCAATCTAGTGGGTGGGTTACGGGTTGAGTACAGTCAGCCCCAGGGGCGTTGTGTCGAGAGCCTTCGTTGGCACAAAAGCTTTCATGCTAAATGTATATTTAATAGGTTTATTTGTTGCTACATTCGTCTAGATAAGTTAAGTCGTAAGCGATTATTTCTTCCAAAACTATATAGTATATAGGATTTTTGTTAATGTCCTATCTACTTTTAGATGGTCTCTTTCAATGTACGCCAAGATGGCCAAATTCCAGTCTTCATTGTGACAAAAGTATTATTTAATCTATACTAATATTATAAAGAAGAGTTTGTTTGAACGCGCTAATCTCTGGGACTACTAGTCCGATTTGAAAAATTCTTTCAGTGTTAGATAGCCCATTTATCGAGGAAGGCTATAGGCTATATAACATCACGCTGTGACTTATAGGAGTTGAGTAACGCGGGCGAAGCTGCAGGCAACAGCTAGTAGATTTATATTTGTTGCTGCCCGATTAGTCTATAATCCCTTTATTTCCTCTAAAACTACTACATACCGTAGATACATGATATAGGTAATGGATCTTCATAATTATTGGTCCATCAACTTCGGGACAGACGTCGCTCAATGTACAAGACGGCCAATTTCCGGCTTCAATCTTAGGATAAAATTTGTCACTAAGATATTTTACGTGACTATCATCAGCCCCTATCCATCCACTACAGAACATAGGCCTCCCTCAATGAATGCCAAGTCGACCTATAACTCGCCACTTGAATCCAACACGTACCGGCCAATGCACGAAGATCGTCTTAGGAGATCAGTGCATATATTATGACTTTTTTCTTTCAATGATTAACGTCATGTAAAAAACTTTCCAATCAATACTTTTTTTTTTCTTTAACGCCGGCAAATGCTCTGAGGCATCCCGCGGGGGAGTGGGTCTCCCCAGAAGTAAATGTGGGATGGTAAGTGGACGCAGCGCAGTGAAAATATAAAGGCTGATGATGATGATGATGATGATGATGGTGGTAAATTTTGTTGCGTAACTGATTGATAATGGCCAGTAGCCTTTATTTTTTCTTTTACGCCGGGAAATGCTCTTAGGAATTCCGAGGGCGACTCCCCAGGCGGGTATGTGGACTCGCTGCGCCCGAAAGCTGGCAAGTGGACGCAGCTCTAGCCTCTAAAACCCGGCGAGTGCCACCAATGCCGTCTTTGGTGAGGTGCCCCGGATTTAACGAGCAAACAGGGCAGCTCTACGGCTCGTCAGTCCCCCAAGGGACCGATGTCACCTCCACAGAGCGGTTCTCCCGCACCACAGAACAACCCCTCCCAACGTCGGACAGTACAATGGGGTGAGGTTCCCATCCTCGCCCCTTGCCTCCTGCTCTTGTGTCCCCTCTTCTAATAAGAGCCATGGTGGGGTTCCAGTCAATAATAGGTTTAAGTTTTGTTATAAAAAAATATACACACGAACATAGAACCTCCTTCTGTTTAAAGTCGTTTAAAAAAACATACAAATATCCGAATTGAGAACCTCCTCCTTTTTTTGAAGTCGGTTAAAATATTGCTCATTACCAGGATATGAATATAGGCGTGTAGAAATGCTCAGAAAATGTAACCTGTTGGCAGTGTGAAAGGGAAATAATATGTCAGAGTGTGACGCGGTGTCAGTTACCGGCTCGGTTACCGCTACGGTAATATAACGCGGGAAATCGCGGGAAAGTGGGAATGAGGCTGGAAATACATTGCGTTGTACAGATCAACACACAATGTTGAATCCAGTCCGCCGTCCGTCACAGATGATATGCATAGTGACATTCTTAGATTTTAGTATGTTATCTTACATTTTAAATTCTGTAGGACACTTTGTATCCATTCTGCGATTTGTCTCCACTGAACCCAAACGTACTTGAAAGACCAAAATCTTATGAGGCGTTTGGTTATACTTATTTTTCTAGGTAGTGCTCACTTAACATTATGTAATAGTCGACTTCAAGTTGGGATGAAAATCATTAATATATTCTAGAATATACAATATTTGAAATTATTAGTTCCACTGAGTTTGTTTTGTCAATTCTGTTTGTTTCTTCTTAGTGGGCTCACCTTTGAACTGGAGGAAGATTCAATTGACGTTCAAATATACTTTGTTGGTACTATTTTGTAGACATTTTTGATTTGATTTAATAAATGCTTGTGATGATCGGGAGCCTCGGCATTTCTAAAATGAGATCTGGATGCAGCAGTAGAAATCAGCTTATGGTGATAATATTCGTTTCTCCCCATCGAGCATCTAACTGGAATAGAGCGCTAATGTGAAGTATAGTATGTATGAAAATAAATTCCACTAAATTGGTGCTGCGCCGGTTCTGCGCTCTGATTGGCCGATGGGACGTACATACCTACAGATCACTGATCAGTTACAAATCACTGATCAGTTTCGTTATTTAATGGCTCACTATATCCGGTTATACGCTCCATGTTTTTCCCATTAAAATGTACTAAACTTGATATTTTTTTATATTTTTCTAACCTGTTATTTTAATACCATTTCTATCGCGTGTGTTATTTCTATAAGTTTTTATTAAGTAGTTTGCAATATATTTATAATGATAATGATATAAGCAGTAGGCAGTTTCCCCGAGCGAGTTCGTCGCATCCCTCCATATTTATCTTTGGTAAACACAAGTACGTGATTTCGCTGAAATGACAATTAAAAACGTTTGCCTGAACAAATATATGAAAATGCTTCTGCCATGAATAAAAATGTTGATCTCATTTTTGTTCGTGTGATATGTTCTTGTGAAATTATCGGCTCTTTGCATTAATTAAAACATTCCAAAATGTTTGATGGTAATCATTTTTGTCCTCCTTATTTGTTCGGCAGTTTTAAATTCGGATTCATATAATCCTTGTTGCGAGAGACCCGTAAACTAAAACCACTGCGAGCGCCTTCAGCCGCTTTTTGAGGGTCCCGGATCTGTATTCAACGTGACGTCTATCAATGAATCCTCCTTCGTCTATCCTTACCTATCAAAATATGGTCAGCTAGTTCTCGGTCGCTTCGCCATTGGATTATATTTAGAAGTCGCACATCGCAATTGTAACTTTCATCTGAAGAAGCGATAGTCATTAGATACAGGCAGCTCATTCTTATTTTCATATTTATTTGTTTAGTGATTTATAAAGTTCTCCCCACCATGGTTCAAGCCTTGTCGTGGCGGTGGGGCTTAGTAGCGTAAGCTGGACCCAACACTTTGGGCAAAGCCAATTAAACCGAAAGAGCTGCTGTTTGTACCCATCTTATTAGAGGGGACAAAAGAGTAAGGGGCAAGGTTGGGAACTTCACCCCATTGCACTGTCCCGATGTTGGGTCCCTTGAGGAACTGACTAGCCGTCGAGGAACTGACAGATCCGGGGCACCTCACCAAAGGCGGCATTGGTGGCACTCGCCGCCTATGAGCATTTCGCGGCGCAAAAAAAAGGGTATAAAGTACTGCTCTTTTATAATGTGGGAATAGACAAAGCAGACGCACTTGCTAAGTCACAAATATAAGTATCAAGTCTGATAACGATTCTTTGTCACCTGTAGGATTTGTGCGTGCGTTGACCTTAAGACAATATGTTCTTGGTGCTGGCAAACAAATATCCTTTCTGTTCATCGATCATAACAGGATTCTATAAGCTAATCTTGACTGCACCGTTGCTAATAAGTACACAATTTAATTTTAATACCTAATTGAGTTACAGCTAATAAACATACGGATCGCCTCTGAAATATTTTTTGTTTTATACACCCCTTTAGGGATTCTGTTTTTAAATATAAAATTTTCATTTGGTAATGAGGGACTGACCTTGCGTGCTTTCATATGAGGTCAAAAGATACGGGCATGCTCATTATTGGAAAACATTTCTGTTGAAAATCTAGGTATATCATCATCATCATCATCATCAGCCACTATCCGTCCACTGCTGAACACAGGCCTCCTTCAATGAACTCCCAAGACGACCGATCACATTGCCACTCGCAAATCGTTTGCAAGGATCATATTATGTAAAATCTATGAGGTTAAAGGTTTTGTCTTAATAATTGTAAACCTCCTTACATCATTAGGGTTTTGACGGCGGCTTGGTCCAGAGACCATAACGAAGCGGTCGCGGGTTCGAATCTCGGCAAAATCTCGAAATACATTCCAGTTTCTAGCTTCCATACTGCAAGTTCTCACGAGCTTACGGGCTAGATTATTATGTGGTTTTGGTTAATATGAATCCTAATAATATTATAAGCCTGAAAGTTTGTAAGAATGTATGGATATATATGTTTGTTAGGTACTCATATACGCAAAAACTTGAACTTGCAAGCTTGCTTGAATCATGGTAGGTTCCAACAGGTAGATACTCCTTTTTTTCCTTAGTATTATTTTTTTATTTAACGCCGGGAAATACTTTGAGGCATCCCTCGGAGGAGTGGGTCTCCCCACGCGGGTATGTGGGACTCGCTGCCCCCGAAAGCTGGTAAGTGGTTGTCCCGCACCACAGAACAACCCCTCCCAACGTCGGGACAGTGCAATGGGGTGAGGTTCCCGTCCTCGCCCCTTGCCCCCTGCTCTTTTGTTCCCTCTTCTTATAAGAGGGGTAAAAAGAGCCCCCTAGGCTCAAGCTTCGCCCAAGGGTCAGCGGCTCGCCCTAGGCTACTGAGCCCCACCGCCACGTCAAGCCCAGAATAATGGTGGGGGGACAACAGGTACTCCTGTGATAGTGATCATCAGAATAATAATCTAAAATAATGAAATATTACTACATCGATCAATGGAGTCCTTTTCATCGCCATCTTTACGTATCCAATAAAAACTAGACAGTCAAAGAACCATCAAGAAACAACTCGAAAAATTTCATATTGTACTGCCTCGAACTAATAACAAATATTTGTCCGTTGAAAGTTTCCACTTTAAAACAATACTAAATTCAAACCCTGATATAACTGCAGTATTGATTTATAATCTTATTTCTTTCCATCCGATAACCTTTTAAGAAAGTTTTGAACTATCTGAAGTTTGTGGAAAAGAAACATACCAATATATTTCAACACGGGGAAGTTTTCTGGAACTCAACAATGCGGGTGCTGAACCGCCGCGAGCGGTGGATGAAGTTGGGAGTATCTGGATTATGTCTTATGGCATATAGTTGTTAGTTTGAGGTATGTGCTTACTTTTTTGTCTTTGATGTCTTGGCTTTGCGAATAGATGGTATTTTGATAATCATAGATTTTATTATGGTGTTAGAACGTGTTCTAAGTTTTTATATAGTTAATATATATTCTTTCAAAGTCCCCACCATGGTTCAAGCCTTGTCGTGGCGATGGGGCTCAGATGCCTAAGGTGTGCCCAGCACCTTAGGCGAAGCAAATTGAGCCGAGGCAGTTGCTTTTTGTAGGAGCTGTTCTTATAAGAAGAGGGGACAAAAGAGCAGGGGGCAAGGGGCGAGGACGGGAACCTCACCCCAATTGTACTGTCTTGACGTTGGGAGGGGTTGTTCTGTGATGCGGGACAGCCCCTCGGTGGAGGTGGCGTCGGTCCCCTGAGGGATTGATTATACGTCGAGGTGCCCTGTTTGCTCATTAGATCCGGGGCACCTCACCATAGGCGGCATTGGTGGCACTCGCCGGGTTTTAGTGGGTAGAGCTGCGTCCAACTTACCACCTTGCGGGCGTAGCGAGTGCCACATACCCGCCTGGGGAGACCCACTCCCCAGAGGAATGCCTCAGAGCATTTCCAGGCGTTAAAGAAAAAAAAATCTTTCAAAGTAACTCTCAAAGTACTCGAAATATTTTTTTATGAAATCATTTTAAATTTCTTGTAAATCCGAGATTGTAGAAACTCAGAACCCGTTTTGTTTATATGCGGGGGTGGTTTAAGCTGTATCACTAAATCCCTTTTAGGTTGAACCTTTGATGCCGTTCCCGGCCCGGTAAGATATTCAAAGTAGTTTACCCGCCTAACTCGTTGTTGTAGTTAATTGAAAACCGCATAATATCCTAAATAGGACCCTGCACTGCCTAAAGTAGCCCCTCAACTACAATGTCACTAGCGAAAACGTTTATGTTTTGAGTGTAGTGACGAAACAACGCTTGTGTTATGTATGTATGTGTAGGTATATATTATTACGTGAAAGCTTGTCAGAATGTATAGATGTTTGCCTTTTACTTTTTCATGCAAAAATTACTAAACGGATTTTAATGAGACTTTTTTTTTTCTTTAACGCCGGGAAATGCTCTGAGGCATCCCGTGGGTGAGTGTGTCTCCCCACGCGGGTATGTGGGACTCGCTGCGCCCGACAGCTGGTAAGTGGACGCAGCTCTACCCACTAAAACCCGGCGAGTGCCACCAATGCCGCCTTTGGTGAGGTGCCCCGGATCTAGTAAACAAACAGGGCACCTCGACGGCTAGTCATTCCTGCAAGGGACCGACGCCACCTCCACAGAGAAGTTGTCCCGCACCACAGAACAACCCCTCCCAACGTTGGGACAGTACAATGGGGTGAGGTTCCCATCCTCACCCCTTGCCCTCTGCTCTTATGTCCCCTCTTATAAAAGGGGTACAAGGAGCCCAATTAGCTGCGCCCAAGGTGCAGCGGCTCACCCTAGGTTACTGAGCCCCACCGCCACTACAAGGCCTGAACCATGGTGGGGGATTTTAATGACACTACAATAACAAAGCTTATACATCAGAATAACATATAGGCTATAATTTATATATATATATATATATATATATATATATATATATATAAATTATAGCCTATAGTTCTCTTACGGGAATAGGAAGTACACGGGTGAAACCGCGGGGCACTGCTAGTTAAGCATATGTTTCCCGCAGTTTTACCATGGCAAAAGAAATCCTCAAAAAAATTCCTCAATTGATTGATGAAATATTTCTATTTTTACAAATATTTTTTCAAATCACTCTCTTTCCTTCTCTTTCCTTCAGATTTATAGAATTACTAGCTGTTGCCCGCAGCTTCGCCCGCGTTAACTTTTAAACTTTGAGGGGTAGGACCACCCTTATCACTTAGGGGTATGAAAAATAGATAGTAGCCGATTCTCAGACCTACTGAATACGCATATAAAATTTGGTAAAAATCGGTAAATCCGTTTCGGAGGAGTACGGTAACTAACATTGTGACATAGAAATTTTATATATTAGATTATTATGCTAATATTAAAAAGGTAAAGGTAATATCTGCTAGTGTAATTTTTTCACATATAAACTATAAATCAGATTTCGATTTGATTTCGCAACTATTATTACATTCTGAGTTTTAATGACGGATTTTGTCGTGGAATGTGTTTGATGTTTTGCTACTCGATAACTGGACAGAGATTGACTTCTTTCCCTCAACATGGTTCAGGCTTTGTCGTGGCGGTGGGGCTCAGTAGCCTAGGGGGAGCCCAGCACCTTGGGCGAAGCTAATTGAGCCGAGGGGGCTCTTTGTACCCCTCTTATAAGAAGAGGGGACAAAAGAGCAGGGGGCAAGGTGTGAGGATGGGAACCTCACCCCATTGTACTGTCCCGGCGTTGGGAGGGGTTGTTCTGTGGTGCGGGACAACCCCTATGTGGAGGTGGCGTCGGTCCCTTGCGGGGCTGACTAGCCGTCGAGATGCCCTGTTAGCTTAACAGATCCGGGGCACCTCACCATAGCGGCACTGGTGGCACTCGCCGGGTTTTAGTGGGTAGAGCTGTGTCCATTTACCATCTTTCGGGCGCAGCGAGTCCCACATACCCACCTGGGGAGACCCACTCCCCAGGCGGGATGTCTCAGAGCATTTCCCGGCGTAAAAAAAAAAAAAAAATAGATTGACTTCTACGCCTTACTACCAACCGTCACGACAGTCAAACGCAATATTTATTTATATATTCACTGGCTTGATTTTTTAAAGAGGGAGCAAACTCGATTTTGCGTGTTGTGTTTAGAAGTAATAAATCTTTCAACATTCATGCTTTCAACAATGTCACTAAAGTCGAATTTGTGATCCAAAATGAACACCAATTAATCGATTCATTATTTAAGACAAAGGCAAGTGGACGGCCCTTAACGTCAACTTGATAATAAGACTTTTTGCAGACAGTTGAGTTGTAGTCAAGTGCAAGCTGTCACCCGAATAAGCTTGAAATGTAAAAAAAAACGAAATATTGCCATCGACAATGACGTCAGAGAAACAGAAGCGATGGCGTACCAGATTTTATGGTGAAATAATTTTATGAAGATATTATAATGAAAATTTCCTTCGTATTGATGTGTATTTTAAATATTCAAAGTATTGGTAGTGCACTTTAAGTAAATACCATTTCTATTGAATACAGAGATTCAGTTGTATTCACTATTAATATAACTAAAAAGTCTTCACTAGACTCAACTGTAACTATCAATTGTAAGAGCTAAATTAAATAAAAATCAAAATATTATGTAGCCATTTCTTAACCTTCTTTCATTACAACGAAAAAAGGGCGCTAAGAGCTCACTCGATTTATAAAAAAAATAAAGCGACTACAATATTGAAATAAAATCGCATTCTTTACGCTTCTAGTCATTAAAGATAACGCGTTCCGTTATTTCTTGCTGTTTAATTATTTTAACTGCTTGTACTGGAGTTATGTCGTTTCTTATCAGTTATCGGTACTATGTTTTAAAGTACAGTTTGTTGCTTACGGCTTCCCTTGCGTAGCAATTAACAGTCATTTGTTATGATCCTTATTTAAGCTAAATATCTCCATTCCAAATATTCAAATCTGATAAGTGGATTTAGGTATGAGATAGATAAATAAATAATAAATAAAATAAATCGTATCTAATAATTACACCACGCCTAACTTAGAACCCTGTGGCAAGTTCTAAGAACTTATGTTACGGGTCCTAGGAATGGAAACTTTATATACACTCCATGACCCGGTGAAGACATCTATATTCATCATACAAATTATCTGCACTATGTGGAATTCGAACCCGCTACCGCTACATGAAGCGTCCAGTATCCTGATCACTAGACCAGGCCGTCTTAAAGTAAAACTTCTTGTTGAAATTTAAGCAAGATTTCAACTTAGCTTCGTTTTATAAAGTGTACGCCCATCACAAAGCAATGTTATTTGTTCATTTGAACCACGATCAGCAAGACAATTTTCAGTTAATTATACTGGCCAAATTGAAAATTGCTATGGTCATCATATTAAGAGAAGCCATTTTTGTACAATATTTATATTTTTCAATGAATATTTATCTTCGAAAGGGGTTTGCGGAAGTCAATCAGTTAGTATGAATAATATTCAGGTCAATGCTGTAACTAATACTAGATGTTACGTGAGTCGCGGTCTAGTATTGCAAGCCACATTAAGGACTTTATGAGACCTCGTAATGGTCTATTAATATCTCTTTGTAGGGCATAAGCCTTCTCCCTTGATGAGATTCGTGATTCAGCTTGTCGTAACATTGTTTATGGTGTATTGCAAAGGTTTTAGGGGTTATTATATTTGCTACGTTGTAAGCTATATTCTTATGCGCTGAGTTATAAAGTGATTGCCGATGCCATTTTTTTTATATCGCATGGAAATCTTTTATGAATATAGTCAGGATCCTCGGGTAGTCCTGACCTTCTGTGGGACTTGCACCTGGAAGTGCCCTTACCTTAAACTAAAACCATTGCGAGCGCCTTCAGCTGCTTTTGAGGGTCCCGGATCTGCAGGCAACAGGATCACCTCAGCGATAATGCCAACATATTTTTGTAACCTTGACAATCTCCAGATTAAAGATAGAAAGCTAAAAGAAAAGTAAGGCAAGAATGTAAAAAGATAAATGAATGATAAGCAGAAACTTGTGGACTATACTTAATTATTCTAGAATAAAAAATAAGACTGGTAAAATTGTATTTTTAAATTAAAATAGCAAACAAAATTAATCTGCGAATGAATATTTGCTAAGACCAAAATCATGAAAAACTGAAAGTTTGCAATAACTAACTAATAACTTTAAAGGGAAACTAATTTAAAACTGAAAGTTCTTTCGACACCGAATGATCACGTTCTTGATGAATATCAGCCATCGGCGTAGTCACAAGCTGCGAATAAGCCTGTAATATTTTTTGGTTCGCCATTTTTGCTCTAGGATTTGGATTTTCATTTTTTGTTAATTAGTTTCGTGTGTGTAAGCGGAATATCTCTTTTAATTACTGGAGAAGTAATATTTTCGAAAATGTTGACTTTATGGATTCTACTTAAATATGCAGATACTGATTGGTTTTATTATTTCGGTTTTGACTATCAATGGTGGCCAAGGTATCATCATTTTTATAATTGAAATTGCTGGGGACAAGATGACAACCTTAAGACGGATGAACTGAATTTGAAAAAACTTATTCAGGGACCTCCTAGAAAAAATGCTTTCAAGTTAAAAAAAAACTGCAACCAAATTGATTCACCCTCTAAATAGCTGCAGTGCTACAGACACATTGTTTAACATATAACACCCAAAAAAGAGAGCTAAGATAACTATGACATAACAAACTTCGAAATCTGAAACACAATCTCAATGCGGAAATATCGCTGCTTGTTTCGTTATCCGAGATTGTTCGAATGAAACGTCGCCTGGGATACTCCTATTCCAATCACGGGCGAATTGGGCACGTGCTTTGTCCGGCCCTCCCAGGACAATAGTGGACCACTTTCATTAAGCTATCTGCGATCGTTAGGACGGGCCATAGCTACATGCCCAAATTAACACACTTATACCTGAGGAAGATTGTATGAAACAAGTTTTTATGGATTTTATCAAGATTTTCACATCCCCGACGTTTCGGATACTTTATTACAACTATAGAGGATTCCCCCCTTGGCTATGGTTGAATGTAATTTTTTTAATAAACCACGAATAAATCCGCGATGGTTGTTTCATCATACCGAGTGAAATTCGCGTTAACATTAGAACAATATTTAAATTTAAGAGTTATTTAAAAGTAGTAGATTCGCGTTTTGTATACAGACACTAGAATAAGCATGATTTGTCCAATGCTATTTACGCGTCGAAATGTGGCGAGAAGTATGAGATGCTATAGTAAAATTCAATTATGTATTTGATATGAAGTGAGATGCGAGGATAAATTCATGTAAAATTATTAATTTGAGTGTAATTATAATATAATATCTTTTTTAACATAATATGCAATAAAACTTATTGAAATTGATTAGTCACATTAACTATTGTGAATTGTTTTCTAATGTTTTATTATAATAACTATTGTGAATATAGAAAGTCATACATATTAACTTAAGTAACACCTGTGAATAGCTTACAATATTATCATAGTAATTAGTTTTATCGGTCTGCGCTTTTATAGTTATGAAAGTTTCAATATAACGAGAGATTTTTATTAAAACCCGCTCACTCATTAGAGAGAGAGAGTCTCGCTCAGAAAAATATCACATATTTCGATTACAATCTAGAAACAACAAAGTTTTTAGGAAATATTCAATTAAAGGCGCGAACAATTGTTCCGATTGCCTCAATTAAAACAAACAACCATTATGTTAAAACAAGTTTCGAAATTCAGACGGTTTCGCTAATCAGATGAGACACGCACAATGGAAGCATTGTGTGCCATGAAAACGTTTAATACTTGTCGATTCTCTATTGAAAGTTACCATTTGGACGTAAATTCGAGCGAGTCTTGTGCCCGATATCATAGTAAGGGTATAAAACACAAGACCTTAAAATTCTAATATTATTCTTATGGTCTGCTCTCTCTTCTTTAAATAATATGAAGTGTTGACGATAATGATGCTTATCTCTTATCGACCGCTGATAGACATTAAACACAGTACAATCTCTAAATTGATAGATCGTTTTGATATTGATCAGAAAGAAACTGGGAATATTTTAATAATAGCAATGACGATTTTCAGATTTTTTTATCATGTATACTGATGGTTAGGAATCGGCGAGCTAAGGACATCAATCCAGCAATGACGCCCGTCCGCCCAAACCAAATCTATATAGCCATTTTCTAAAAAAAAATTATATACCAATTATATTTTAAGTGGTTGTTGAAATAAAAAAGATATATAGAGAAGATAATATATATGATAATTAGGAATTTTGGCTGTGTTTTAAGTAGTGTGATTATATTAAGTCAACATTAGATTTTTATATGTATATTAAATCATTCTAAATATCTTCTTTTTCTTTTTTCAGATATATGAGACACCGGAGGGAAGCCGACCTAAGAAATGGTCATCAAAATTGAAGCCTAGCACTTCTGGGAGTTCAAAATCTTCAGACAAGTCACCGGAAAGTCCATATATGTATGGCACTATTAGCGGACAAGGAGGATCATCTTTATCTAAATCAATGAAGTACGCAGAAACCTTCCTCTATGGATCCGTTAGGACTCAAACACCACCGATAAGACCTAATTCATTTCCTACATACTCTGATGTACCAGGACCAGTTTTAATTAGTACTCCGCAAAAACCTACTCCACATAACTATGCTGTTATTTTATGTTCCTGTTCTGAGTACTTAAACGGTACCAAGAAAACAAGCTCTACCAAAGTCAGTATATGTAAGAAATGTAAAGGATCTCGTTTACCTTTGACAATAGCGGAAAGTCCCAGATTACTGGTTGGAGGTACCGTTAGAGGACCTCAGTTAAACCGTGATGCAGGATTAATGCGAGCTGGGACTGTTCGTGTGCAAAGTACGAAATCAAGGCCCAGCATATTAAAGGCAAATGGAGATACTGACCCATATGATTTGATGCGAAGAAGCAGACTTGTCCCTCCACATGAAACTCGAATTGGTAGTCAATTCTCAGTCACTAGGTCTCGCGCTAAAAGTATAAGTCCCTGTAGAATCAAAACTAAAAAGTTAAGTCCTGAAACACTTCGGAAAAATAGAAGTAAGTCAGTAAGCCGTGTAAATGAAGTATGGATAGATGAAGAAGCAAATACAAATGAAACTAAAAAATCCATCTTATCTTGTGACATAAACCCTTACGAATTGGTTCAATCTAATGGTTCTCCTAAGTCAATGGCAGAAATAGAATTCGAAGATGTGTTCGGTGAATTTTCAGAATCTACTCAAGATAAAAATCATACTAAAGTAAGGTCGGATAGCCACGTAAAAGCTATTGGAGGTCAGAGAATCAGGGTCTCAAACGAAGGAAGTAATAACAACAATGACATGTCAATTTATGATTCTGTCAATTATGATCTCAAAACATATGACTTCAAATCAACTGATATGTCGTCGGCGTTATCATTACCAAACATTAAAAATGAAAACAGCAAATTAGGCTTATTAAATAAAACTAGTAATAAAAAATTTGGCGGAACATTAATTGCAAATCGTACAAAACAAAAGAGTGTATCACCAAAACGGCCTCCAAGAAGAATTAGAAATATTAGGACAGATGAAGACAGTGAAAGTGATAATCAACGTCTGCCTGAAAGAAACTTTAGTAAAAAGTCATCAAATGATACTTTTCGTAATTCAAAATATAAACATAGCAACAACGACACCATAAAGTCTATATTAAAAAAGCCTAAAAGTCTGGAACAAGAAAAACACAATTCGAAAATAGAACTACAAGAAAACCTCATAAACAATAAAATAGTAAATTCTCAATTTTATATACCTAAGCCTAAAGAAAAGAGAATCCTCGCAGCACAAAATATATCGCACCGAAAACGTGTCCAATTTTTAGTGGAAAATGAGGAAACAAAAATTATTTACACGGCAGATCTTAATCTTCAAAATATTGGGAAAGAAATGTCTGATACAATTAACGATGATCAAGAGAAAGAAAAAGTTCCTCATCAAGATACTAATCACACTTCTATTTCGGATTATGCTCCAAGTGAAATTAATACGCCTGACACCGACATTCCTCTCGATTTTCAAGTTTACGAAGATGTGGATCCAAACACATATAATGAAAATAATTGTACTAAAATAATCGAAGACGTCATTGAGGACAAAACAGAAGATACCAACGTGTGCCAAGGAGGTAAATTTTGCCAGTAATACTTTTATGTTGATTATGCCATTTTGTGCTCGTAAAAATTTCTTAAGATTGTTTACTTAAAAAAACTAAACTCTTACAGTTATTAAAAAAATCTATGTACATAATATACGTGCAAACAAAAATGCTGCAGCTCTGTCCTATTTCTTTGCTTATGTATATTGCCTAAGCGATATTTTTTAATTTATAATGAAGTCAATTGTTTTAGTAATAGGTCTAATTTTATTATTGTTTTACAGATACAAGTCTTCCAAAAATAAAAATGTTGAGACGGTCCGAATCGGAACGATTGACACCAGCGATATTGGTTCATCCTCCAAAATTTTTGGATACAATGGCTTTGCGTTCCAAAATTAAACATGGTCACACAAGTCAAGTATTTTTACAATTTGGTAATGAAGCAGAATCAATAACGCCGCAGTCCAACGAACCCGGCTTGGCACACCGACTTGAATTGGTAGCCACTAAAGAATCTAATAACAACGACGATACAGGTAATCTTAGTGATGCGAGTGAAATAACTAGTAACGTATTGAAAAATCTTCGTTGTGGTATTACTGGATCACCAGAACCACCACCCAGGTTAAAAACTAAAACAAAGAAACACAATTACGTAAAAACAAGATTTGTACGTAACAATTCCACAAGTTCTACTAGCGACGAGTGGTCAGATACAAACGATACTGAACAAAAAACAGTATTAAGAGTGAAACAGTTTGATTCCGATGAATGTGATGAGTTAAGAAATAAATTATCGTTAGCAGAAATTGACTCTAGAAAAACATCTATACAAATTACTGGTAACGACTGTTATTCTACAATGAACGTTAGCAGTGATACGCCTATTTATTTATCATCAGTTGTGGTAAATGATGACTCTGGAAATACATGTGATACATATCAAACTGGAACCACAGTAACAATAAGTGTTGGAACACCAGAAAATGAAGTAAAAAAATCAAAAAGTCAGATATACATAGGAGCGACGTTTCCCGCGACAAATAGTAATAAAGATGACTTAAACACTTATGAAGAGTATAACAATGATTACAAAAACGGAACATATGACGACTTAAATAAAAATCTTATGAGCTCAATTCTTAATGATCCCGTAGAAGCAGTAAGACGAAACTTAATACCACATGTATGTGGCAAGAAAGATGACGGACATATTGTTATCAACAGAGGCAATGAACAACTTGAAAGTGGAAATTTTGTTGTAAAACTTTTTGAGGATCCTTTCTTTGCACATTTGGCAGAAGGGCTTGACTCAAATCTAGTAAAGAAACTGATTGAAAACTCACTAATGAAACTGCAAGAAGTAAAGCAGCAAGAAGGGACAGATAGCAGTAAAGCAACGCTAGAAAAGTTAATAGAAAGTTCACTTATTAATTTGAAAGAGGAAGTTTCAAAAAATGAAATTAATAAAACAAAATTAAATGAAAATGATAACAAAAAAGATAGTGACGAACGAAAGTCAAATAATAGTTCCCCAGAAAATGAAGATAATTGCTGCTCTGCTCCTTATGAAAGTATGGAGTATGAAAGCGGTGCAATAGGAGTTTTATCAGATCTCGAGCCAATGTCAGATTGCTATAACGCATCAGCTAGTGAATTGTCCACGGAAGACGATACAAACTCTACTAGATCCAAATTCTATCAAATGCTAGTCGATGCCGCGATATGTGATCTTGAAACTGCCAATAATACTGATGAGGATCATCACTATGAAGCAATTCGTCTAAACAGTGACCCTATATATGAAGAAATAGGGGATATGCCACCACCTTTACCGATTAATCCTCCACCTAATTCTCTAATGATGTTGGATGACGAAAAACGTAGTGGTTCTCGGTCAATTTTTGAAGGCGCTTCAAAATACGATATACTGTCTTATTTAGTGGATGCTAAAGAAAGAGGCATAGACGATGAAGACACCTACATCACAAATTACGAAAATGACTCCTCAACGTTACTAGACGAATCAAAGGAAAGTAATAATGCTTCAGGAATGAAAACACATATTAGTAGTAATACTAGCCAATTATCAAATACGTCTGATTCCAGTGAAGATAATTCGCTGATAATTCATCAAGAAATAATCGAAAAGTCAGTTGTCTGTAAAAAGACATCCGCAGAAATAGAAAGAAATGATTCTGGTGTAGGTTCAGAAACAAGTAAATCGTCTAGAAGTAGATTGCAGGGAAAAAATGCACCCTGCAATGTACTAAGCGACAAAGACGCGGCCATACATTTATGTGTAGACTGTGAGACGGCGGTGGAAACTCAATTGACTGAACAAGGTAAAAAAAATTTAAAAAATTTAAACACAAAAAGATATTGAAGTCCAACTTATTTTTTATTTTATTTTCAGGGACTATATATGCTCCACTAGTGTGCCGAAAATGTTCTAAAAAGAGGGCAGAACGTAAGGAAATAATAACAGAAATCGTAGAAACTGAAGAAAAATATGGGCGTGATTTATTGATTATACTCGAAGAGTTTTACAAGCCTATGCTGGTAGCTGGGCTTTTGACACATGAACAGCTTAGCGCCATTTTTTTGAACGTAGAAGAACTGATAGAAAATAATCAAGTTTTGTCAGAGAAACTTAGAGATGGACTTGAAATTGCTGTGGAACAAGGAGATGAGGTTAGTTAACATTTGTATCAAAATTGCATCTAATTTATTTTTTTACTACTAATACGCTTTTATAATCATTTCAGGATTTATTGACTGTCAATGTAGGAAAAATTCTTCTGGAATGTTCTGGCATGTTGACAGCATTTCAATCATATTGCGTTAAACAAGCTGGAGCCGCTTTACTATTAGCAGGTCTCGAGAAGGAGAAGGAACTCCTAAGGATATTCTTGCGCGTCTCGCAAATGGAAAATGCGGTTCTGAGAAGGATGAACCTCAACTCGTTCCTCATGGTAATATTATTGTACTAAATATTTTTTACTCTTACCCCTCGTCAAACTTTTGCTCGATGCCATAATACACATTCCGATAAATAATTTTATATAGCTAATAGTGTAGCTTTCCATTGGTGAAAGATTTTAAAATCGATTCAATTGTTTAGGCGTTAAAGTTTAAGAAACAAGCAAACTCACATCTCTATTCAACGTATAATATTAGTTAGGATTATATTTTTGTAAATAACAAATATTTCTAGGTTCCTGTTCAACGCGTGACAAAATATCCACTCCTTCTCTCGCGATTATACCGCGCAACTGCCTCTTGCGCATCAGAAAGAGAGGATGTGAAAAGTGCACAACATTGCGTGGAAACTAGACTTGAAGAGATAAACGCAGCGGCGGCTGCAGCGGCGGCGGCAGCGAGGGACGTACCTCTATGGAGACGACTAGCAGCGGCCAGGCGGACGGCACATGACCTGCACGTCGCAGATATAAGGCTGAGGAAAATGGCGGTAGACGTATTAGACTGGAATCATGATGATGCTAGGTATGTCATCATTACTGTTGTAAAAAAAAAAAACTTCAAAACACGCTTTTATAGCAAACCGAACTAAAAATTAGAAAATAATTATAGCTTTTTGTTATAAAATCAAAATGATCAAAAAAAAAAGCAGATGCAAACCAATGTATCACTTAACGGAGGGGTGATGGACTTGGTGGATTCGAACGTATTTCTTGAAATTACCATAGATGATAAGCTACAATGGGCGCCATATTATATTATAGCTTTGTTGGCAAGTAGACTCGGTCCTGCAGCTTTTGCGATTAGGAAATTACGAAGAGGATGAAAACACGGCGCGATTAGTATATCAAGCATACCTCCATAGTATAATTTCCTACGACATTTTACATTTGTGTGGTAAAGGCTATTATGAAAATAAAGATTTTATTGAAGATACTACAATTTCGAAATAAGATATTCACTCTAAAGACTTCGTTCGAATGTATGTATAAACTATATTGTGTTGTATTTTGTTGACAAAAAAGCTACCCCTGTTTTGCGTTTTTCTTAAAGGCCCTGCATTCCATTTAGTTGTTTTTACCTAAGTTTTTACTGACTGCATTTTTGACGTATTTGAAGTGTACAAGTAGTTGCCTACGAAGTAAAGATATTTTTATTTGATTGGATGATGGCGATTATCATCGCCATTTTTCGCTCGTTATTCGGATTGTACATGGGTTGCTTATTTTTCAGTATTTAACACTGCGATTCCTCATAAACCATTATTGTGCTATTTTAAACTATATCAAAGAGGTACAATACTAAATAGTTTAAAGTTTATTAAACACAGTTCCCGAGGTCTCAGGAAGCTGTTGATGTTTTGCAAATTGTCGCCTCTCGTTGTAATTTAGGTGGAATGGGACAAATTATACCATTAGGAGTATCATGGCGATACACGTAATTTGGTTCAAGACATAAGCGTTTATATGTTATAAAAATCGGTTGTCTGTAAAGTCGCTTTACTGACGATAGTTGAACGTGACAACGTCATAAGAAAACGGAACGCCTCATAGCGAGGTAACGCCGCATACGTCATCTTTTTTCGTTCTTGCAGCCGGCTCCATCGAATTATAAGACGTTGTCACGTCAATATATATGTTTATGGTTTTGTTCTAGTATGCAATTTTGCTCCCAGACAAGTGCATCTTCCCAATACTATTTCTTAATTTCTGTAAGATAGATATTGTATTCATATACGTTATTTTCGACGATAATAATAATAATAAAAACTTGTTAAAACTGATTTGGAGATGTTATTAAACTTAATAGATTTAGTCTTAGCGATCACTTACACTCCTCTCTATCGAGTTTTGCTAAGCAGGTCCAATTTGATTTTTTATAGCACATAAAAAATAAAAGCTTTTCGTATAAATTTTTCGAAAGCTGAATTTATTGTTTTAGAATAAAAACGCGGTTAGATAGTTCACCCGCACGCATGTCATGGCACAAAGGAAGAATTTATATAAAATCTGGCTTGCCAACTAGGTCGTCGGAATACAACAAAATAAAATGTGTCCAGTCCCATTATGTTACTTTTGGAAATCTATACAAACATATCCTTGTATACTTCTTTCTTCCTCCTTTACTCTTACAATCGATATGATAAGAATAGAGACGAAAACAGAGATATGATTCATTACACTAACACCGATGAGAGGGAGCCGTTTGTACCGCGCTTCCATACTGTATCTACATGGGTACCATCATCTTAATTATTTCTTCGCCCGTGAATCAGCTTTGCTGTGTCTTTTAATAAGAAGCTGGTCTCCTTATTGCTTCTTTATATTCATAGGCGACGTTGACCACTGACCATTTTACCTATATAATTAAAAAACACAGTTCGCTGTGTTCAAACTGAATCATTCGTTGAAGGATTTTAGGTCTGCTATTAATTATCCGCCGTCGTCTACAACTTGAGCCACCACAATTGGTAATTGTCACTTCAGTGTCGTTAACGGCAAATGCTATTCTCGTGGGTTCTTATCGGTGTACTAAAAATAGGAATAGAAATAATGCATACGAAGTTCTACACTTAAAATGTTTCAACATGTTAGTTCCAAAAATGGAAACTAGGAAGCCGTTAATTGGTCTAACACTGTATTGACAACAGTGGCGGAGTTAGCAAATAAGTTATTTTACAAATATATCTAACCTAAATCAAATTATTTCGGGTCGTATTTTTCGCCCATTTCTCTCTATGTCATTTCTTTCATTACTCTTTCTTATTCATATTTTTTCACCTTCACTCATACGGGATATAATTTTTCTCTTATCTATCTCTATATCTTCTTCTTCTTCTTTTATTTTTGGTCCACAGTCGCAACTTTTATGTTGCAACATTCTGCCAATGTCAAGTATTGAGAATAAAAAAAAAAACCAGAGATTTTAAATTTATTATTACCATTTAGATTTTTGTGAAGAGAGTGGGTGGTGGTTCGTGTGCCACGCGCCTATCTGTATAGATAACACCTACCTGCTTATTTCTTCTGTTAAACAACTTTGATGTTTCGGAGAAAAGGAAAGGAAAAACAATTGCTGCACCGAGATTCACCATCACACGTTGGAGGATAGGCAACGCACATTCAGCATTTTATGTTAGTTGGCCACGCAAACTGGCAAACGTACCACCTGATGGTAAGTGGTCGACGTCGCCCATGAACATAAACTAGTTTACCTGGAACGACCCCAGGCCACTCATTTATGTGTTGCCTATCCTGAGACATAAGATGTTAAGTCTCGGTGCCAGTAATTACACTGCCTGTCTTGCCCTTCTCTCCGAAACACAGCAAAGCTGTTTCACGGGAGAAATAAGCAAGATGGTGGTATCCATGCAGCCGGGAGCGCGGCACAGCACTTCCCTCACAATGGTAAACCGGCATATAACCGAATACAATAGTAATTTGAGCCATAAAATTGCTGGTCAGTGATTTGTCACTGACGTAATAGCAATTCAACCAACCAGTGATGTATATACATCCCATCGGCCTATCATCCATCAATGGCCATCAGTCGGACAATTAGAGCGCGGAGTCGGCGTAACGTCGCAGCATAAATTTGGCGGAGTTTGTTTTCATACAAAACACATTACCGCTCTATTCCGCTTAGATGCTCGATGGCAACACATAAATAATTTGCCTGAGCTACAAGTGAATTCATTTATGTTTGTGACGTCGTTTACCATTCTGATCCCCCGACTGCTAGTTCACCTTCAACTAATAAAAACGTGGTGTTATTGTTGACTTCACAATGTGTTTAAAGGTTCGCAATGGAAGGCAAGCTGCTATTCACCCAACCGAACGACAACAACTGGCGCAAGGGGCGAACGATCAAACTGATGCCCATCAACGCCCTTTTGGTAACTAATGGAAAGGTAAGGCACGATTTAATTTAGATTCTAGTAATCTTTATAAAAAATGTGCATAAATAACGCCATAAGTTTTACTGAAGCCCGTAAACATTTTTTTCGCAGCCACATTTATTTATTTATGTATAATGTATAAGTCGTTTCACTATATTGGCCATTAAGCTTAATCGAAAAAAAATAAGCATGTGTTCAAATGCAATTAAGTTTAGATTATCTTCATCTATCGAATGACTGCGCGACGTTGGTCTAGACTCTAGTGGGTGTGGGATCGGCCTTTGTGAAAAGTCCGGGTTCGATCTTGACTCCTGTGGCGCCTTGAAATGGATTTTTCTAAATTTCTACGTGCACCTGAAAATGAAACCATCACTTGCTCACTGGTGAAGGAAACATCGCGAGGAAACCTGCATGCCTGATGATGATGATGAGATTAAAGTCTATGAAGATGGTTCGAGTTCACCAACCCGTATTGGGTTATTGCATAAACTTTACAGACGAAATAACTCATGGTACAAAAGCTTAAAATAAGATTGGTAGAACCACCATAGTTAAAATTAATGAGTGAGTAATATTAGCGCTAAAATTTTTGGTAATTCACACCTTTTTCTCTCGTTTTTCATCATCTAACTTAAAACTAATATTGTCGTAGTGTAATAGTGACTACTGCTACATGTCAATCAAACCCGACGCCAGGAGGCCGTGTGGTCGCAGACTGCACGGTTGGCGACTGGGCTTTAACAAACCAATAGTGAGCCAAATGGGCTCACACTAATCCGTCGAAGCATTAGGGCCTTTGGGCCATTAGCATAGATCCCTCCGAAAAAAAAACTACAGATCAGAGGATTATCATTTCTCCAAAAATATCCTTGGAATAAAGTACTTTTACAAGAGTCATGGGTATTATCTATCTCTTAGTTCTCGCATAATAACATTGTTGATGGAAACACTTCATCGTACAGAAATATTAATTTCACTCACATTTAATCATTAATAACATTACAACATAAAAGCTTATTAAATGTCAATAATTTAAATATAATTATAAAATGTTTTTGTCCCAGCCAAACATTGCCCACAAAACGAACGAGATACGAGAAACCCGAGAGGCGCGTGACAGGGAGGCGAGGGAGCGGGAGGGGGACTCCCTGTTCGCGAGGAGCGGGGTGCGTGAGGCGGCCCTCCTCCTGGTACGTGAGAAAGCGGGGAGGTATACACTGCACAGGGAGCCGCTGTTCCTCGACCGTTGCGTGGTCGCGGCGGACCACGAGCCCGACCACTTCTTCGAGGTCCACGAGATTACTACCAAGGACTCATTTATATTTAAGGTGAGGTCACTTTGATGGTCTGATTTATAGGTTGGTCTTGTGGTGATCGTGAGTGTACCTTTGTATTTGTGTGATGTATGTATAGCCTGACCAGAAATGTATAAACCCTGCGTGGTGTCGCCACTGTATCTTTTATACGGTAACACATAGTATATTCCGTACAGAAATTAGTTCTGAAATTATCCGCAATATGGTGAGGGTTTTTATTTTTCTGGTTAGGCTATAGATGTCTGTACAAGGTCGTGGATGTGTATCCATTAATGTTAAATATCTAAAATTGATTTCCGTTCGTAGGATACGTAATAAAAAATCTTACAAGCGTAGTACATTGGTAGGTGATTGTAGCAAATTTTAATTTTTAATAAAAAACGGAATGGGTTTTACACAATATTATTCCATATAACAAATGCGAAAGTAGCTCTATCACTTTATATGTGTGATACATTTTCCCGCAGAAAAGCAAGGATATACAGCATAATATCTTGAGACAAAAAATCTTATCTGACCAAAACTGACTATATATATTAAAGCGAGCCAAAAAGAAAATTAACACCATTTTATGCATTTATTAATTGTTAATAAAAATAACTTCTTTCTTCGTTATTACTTTAATATAACTAAATCCAGTAGTCTAATTGTTTAACCTCAAATCCTCAATGAATAACTAATTCACATTAGTCGATATTTCAATCCGAAACACCAAATTACTGAAGCAAAGACTTTTCCGTTAGATTAAACGCACCACTGTGTTCGCCCCAACTCGCTGCAAGTCAGCTCGCCGTATATTTGCCACGAACCATTGCACCCTACGGTGCATCGTTTGTTTGCGATATTTTTGTAATGCTGGTTGGGTTTAAAATATATTTTAAGATCTGATAACAAAGATTTTATTGTGCACAAGCTTTTTATCTTAGGAATGAAGTAAATCTTAATGTACCTTATATAAAAACTTCAAAAAAGTAAAATGTTTGAAAAACTGTAACCCAAGTATGAAATTACAAAATCGATTACTCCTTTTTAAAGTCGGTTAAAATGTCATATATTACCTGGGCCATAATGAGTCGATTGACAACATTTCATCAAAATTGGATGAATAGTTTTGGTGCTACGGTGAAATATAATATGTAAATACAAACATACATGAACATGAACTGCTAAAATCACAACCATTCTTCTGTGACTTCGTATCGTTTGTCAATGGGTGAAATGGTCCCGCTGATGAGGACTGATCGCCCGTCTGGCCTCGCTGGTGTCCCCACCCTTAAATAATAAAAAAAATCGTTTGTCAATTCGATGAAAACAATTTTGATTGGATGTGGTCTAAAAAATATAAACTGAGTGATATGGCAAAAAGAATGCATAGGTACATATGATTTCGAATTCAAAAAATCTAATATTCGTTACTAAGCCAAGTTAAAAGTTTTGGAACTACAGAGTGCAATTGAAATCATGAGCATCCTTTTAAATTTAGACACTGCCCATGTAACTACTAATGTTACGAATACTAAAAATATTTTATTTTTAGTATTTAATTTAATTTAAAGCATGTTATTGAAAACCCTTATTAATTAAATCCTGTCATAAAAAGTATCAAGTTCGGTTGGGCGCAGTTTGGTTTACGAAAATGCCGCCCGCGCCGTGTAGAATACATAGACCTCGTCAGTTATGTACGTGACGGATACCTATCTATTAGAAATAAGTAGCTTGTAAATAAATAAATAAATCCCTTGCTTGCATTTTTTTTTTTATAAATCAGCTTAATATTAGCCGTAATGCAAATAGTATCATTAGTAGTGTCTAAATTTGAAAGGATGCCCATGATTTTAATTGCATCCTGTATATGTATGGTACGAACAGCTTTAACGCCTTAGATCATTTACCTTCATAGGGTTCCTCCGTTATTCGTGAATCTCCATTTCGCAGATGATTGACAGACTGACGTCATACTTTATTTGTGTAACAAGAGTGTCATTACAGGGCAGAACTATTTTCTAGATCCATATTTGATGTAGTACAAAACCTTATGTCGGGACCTTGCCTAAAGGGACTCCTTTTTATTAATATACCTACTTAAGTTATTTTATTTTATTTTTTAAGGTTTTTAGTTTTAGGTTCTTTATAAAGTGTTGATCCAAATTGCCAGTACAAAACCACTAAGTGACGTTTGCGACGAATCAGTTACAAACGTGGAAAGAAAAAAACTTCACATCTATGTTTTTTTTCAGGCGGAAGAAAGTACACGAACGCGAACTTGGTACCGCCAACTTCAGTACCACGCGCAGGGCGCTGGCGCCTGGAGAAAGAGGCGGAACGCTCTCGCCAACATAATGATCAACCCAATGCTGACTAGAAACTGATAGGTCTGACATTGATCTTTACATCTGACGGACGCTTTAAAGATAATAATTCTTTATTTGAATATAACATGAAATTTAAAAAAAAGTTGGAATGACATAAAGAAATGACAGCGTCATGCATTTTCCGTCACGGCATTTGAGTTGATTTCCTTGTCAAGGCACTGTTCAACATAGGCCTTGGCAAACTTAATTGACTATTAAATAAAGGTTTTTTTAAATAATTTAATACGTTTTAAGGCGTCGTCCAGTCGTAAAGATCAGTGGTACTACAGTGGCGCCACCATATGAAATAGCCCATTGCCAGAACTACATTTATGCGTCCGTAACTAAACCCGCCTAAGTGCTAAAATAAGAAGCATTTTTGTTAAATATAATTAATTAATAAACATGCATGTTACTATTAATGCTTTTATTGCCTTCTCCTTGATAAACTAAACTTTACTGATAGTTGGAATTCGCGCCAATTTTACTGCTCTGAAGTTGGAGCGGATCTATTGTAAGAATATTTTGTATCAAACCACCTCGTGTTCAGATCTATCTGAAAGTTTGGTTATTGTTTAATAATGAATTTTATCTTTGTGCGTATGTGCATATAATGCCGTGTTGTAGATCATTTTTTTTATAATTACTGTATATTTGATCATATTCACCAAAAATTTTATCAAAACTGGGTTCTATTTGTTTGAAAAAAATATTTCTTTTTTAATATCCTTCAAGTAATCAGGGCAGTGCTTAAAAACCTATATTTATGTTAACATTGAAAATTTGAAATCCTTGTTAATCCTTGAATCGGAGGAAACCAAAGGATGTGTTAATTTTTTCCCCTGAATATAAATACAAAACACATTCAGATATACACTTTCAATGTGTTTTAGATTTTAATTAAAGGTAAAGCGGTAATACTTTGGTTTATTGTAATTTTATTTTTATTATTTTTATTCCTGTAATCTCCAGTTTATACGAACGTTGTAACTTCTACTTATTCAAACTGCCTCTTAGGAAGTATTGACTTACATTTTGCCTATTTTTAAGCATTAGATTACGCAAAGTTTAAGTAAGCATTGTTACAAAATTTTTGTGAACTGGGAATATTGTAAAAATCAGCCATTAGGTTATTTAGCATATACCAAAATGTAGCTTATTAAATCGTGCCCTATTCTGTTAATATAACTTTAACTTAAGTAATATAAAAATTGTTAACTTTAATAGCTGTGATATCCAGATTAAATTGAAAAAAATATATTTTTCAAAAAAAAAAAAAGAATTCTGTAATTATGTAAAAGGTTAACTGTTCAAACATAATGTAGCGTCCTGACTAGTCTTAAGATAGAAATAATAATAATAATTTAGTTTATCATAAATGTATTTATTGTTTTATTATTATGTTTAATAAATTCGCTTGAATATGGAATTAAGGAAAGGTGTATGTTTAATTAAATTAGTGAATGAATAATAAAATAAATATAATTAAATTATCTTTTATTTATTACCTTAGATTTATTACTTATGCTGATGGCTCCTGTATGGTTTCCATCATCCCGTTGGTTTCTCCCGTGAAATTGTTGCTGTGTTTATAAAAAAAGGAAGAACCGAGACTTAACATAATATGTCACTTTCTTAGTATAACACATAAATGAGTTGCCTGGGTTACCCCTAGGTGAATTGGTTTATGTTCTTAGGCGACGCTGATCACTAACCAAAATAAATTTTTTTATTCGAAATATTACCAAAAAAGTATATTTTTGAACGTCTATTGAATCTACCACCGGTTTCAAGGCAAGTCCACTGAGAAAAAAAAGTTTTGGCTTCCCTAGACCATCGGCATTTGTTAATATATATAGCTTAAGCATCAAATGTCATTCAGAAGAACATGGGCGACGCTGACCACTTACCCGTGGTGGCTCGTGTGCCCATTTCCTCATCCAAATAAAAAAAAACTTAAAATAAGTCACCTTGTCGAGAGCGGCTAAGTCGATTACAAATCTCTCGAATTCGTCGAGGCCAGTATATTTTTCTAACATCAGCTGTTGTCAGGTACATATCTTTCAAGAGGAAAACCGATAGACGGGTTTGAAAAGCTTTATCGCCGGGAAATGCTCTGAGGCATCCCGCGGGAGAGTGGGTCTCCCCACGCGGGTATGTGGGACTCGCTGCGCTCGACAGCTGGTAAATGGACGCAGCTCTACCCACTAAAACCCGGCGAGTGCCACCAATGCCGCCTTTGGTGAGGTGCCCCGGATTTAGAAAACAAACAGGGCACCTCGACGGCTAGTCAGTCCCGCAAGGGACCGACGCCACCTCCACAGAGGGGTTGTCCCGCACCACAGAACAACCCCTCCCAACGTCGGGACAGTACAATGGGGTGAGGTTCCCATCCTCACCCCTTGTCCCCTGCTCTTCTGTCCCCTCTTTTTATAAGAGGGGTACAAAGAGCCCCCTTGGCCCAATTAGCTTCGCCCAAGGTGCAGCTCACCCTAGGTTACTGAGCCCCACCGCCACGACAAGGCCTGAACCATGGTGGGGTAAAGTGTAGATACATTATACCATCAATAACTTAAAGCTTTGAGGCGAAAGTTTTTTAGAATTGTTTTTTATAAAGAAGGTAATAATTTTAATAACCAGATTGATTTGAATCCACTAGCCATGAATTACAATCATTATCATCAGCCTTTATCCGTCCACTGCTGAACATAGGCCTCCCTGAACGCCAAGACGACCGATCCCTCGCCACTCGCATCCAACACGGACCGGAGATCGTCTTACAATACGTAAAATTAGATACGATACGATAAAAGGTGACATCTTTTATTCGAAAACAACAGAAGATAAAATTGTTTTTTAATGTTTACAGATTTCACTCTTATTGAAGCAAATTTTACTGACTTTCTTTTTTTTTAAGATTTACATGCCCGATATTTTGGATACTTAACAGCAACTACCACGGCACCAGTGATCCCGTATTATTCTAATTGTGTATTTTCTTTTTTGCTACTTAATATATTCATAATTCTTACCCCCTGTGTCGATTTGCATGGCTTTTGGCTGGTTGGATGCCATTCCAATTATATCAATCGATAACTGTAACTTAATGTTTAATATCCTACAATATACTGTAGGTAGTCTTTGCTATTCTTAGCGTAGACAAAGAACCTAAAATTAGCACCTATTGTGGTCTTTTTGATAACATGATACTATGAATTAGCCATTATGAACGATAAAGCGATATAAATTTGTATAATCTTAATATTGTGTGAAACAATATTCGTGCGGATATGTAATTCCTCGCAGCGAAATCTAATAGAAGTTACAACCCCATTTCCCGGCATTCCTTCTTGACAGTTCACAATAATGTAATTATAACGTTTAGCTTATTTAAGCGCTAGCTACTTTTGGTTAGATTCAACAGACTAGCATTCGGCATTGTTCATATGTAATACAAACTATAATAAATAACTTATTTGGGATTTTATCGCGGTTTATTAGGATCTTTACATTTCCCATCATGGTTCAAACCTTTTCGTGGCAGTGGGGCTCAGTAGCCTCAGGTGGGCCCAGCACCTTGGGCTAAGCCAAGTGCATAGAGGGAGCTGAGAGGGGGAGACAAGGGGCGAGGATGGAAAGCTCATCCCATTGCACTGTCCCGACGTTGGCAGGGGTTATTCTGTGGCGCGGGACAACCCCTTTGTGGAGGTCCCTTGACGTCGAGGTACCCTGTTGCTCAACAGATCCGGGGCACCTCACCAAAGGCGGCATTGGCGGCACTCGCCGAGTTTTAGTGGGTAGAGCTGCGTCCACCTTACCCGCCTGGAGAGTCCTTCTCCCCCGCGGGATGCCTAAGAGGATTTCCCGACGCAAAAGGATCTTAACATTCCTTATGTTTTGTATACTTTACAGGGTCATACCGTAACCATGGTAGGAAATTTAACAGCAGTATCCTTAACGTCGGGTATGTAAATATTGAAAACGCAATAAAATTCGTAAAAAGTTGTTCTATTATAGTGGATGGAAACAATATTATGTAGAACAAATGCTAAAATGCGACACAGCTCGACTTGCGTTTGCTAAATGTAAAACTTAAATTAAAAAAGATTTTTTTTTCAATTCCGATGAGTAATTAACGTGTTCGAAATTCAAACAAACTACATCGTTATAAATAGATATTCCTGGCACCCAGTGATTTTACTTACAAATAGAAAAAAGTGTGGCTTCATTGGGGCATGATTAAAAAGTATTTTATTGTTAACTAAAAAACTTTTAAATTCTAGTGATAAATAACATCTTTTCACTCGAATCCATTTCAGACTCAAATAATTCCTAACTCTTTACAAATTCAACTTGTGTTTCGATTAGTTTCTTTATGAAACTTCAATAATACAGATCTCCCTCAGGAGCATTATGTCATTGCCGCGTGCAGACCATTTTCTATCAGCGCGAATCTACCAGTAAAGGTTATTTATACGCCATCAGGGAGCTCTCTGTTATGCCTTTATTTAATGTACATAAAACGATTTTTATGGATGCCAACTTTCAATTCGTATTTTAAATAAAACTACGGCAGTCATTTAAATTGGATTCAATAGGTTTTATTTTAAAGTCATTTAACAATATCGATATTATGAATGTTTCTCTTGACAACTTTTTAATGTATTTTTTTTTTCTATAGCAGTGCTTACATTGAATATGTTCTTTTAATTTCATTAATGACACCTCTTTTAAAGAAATAAGTAAAATAAAAGAAAATAAAACTCGTATATAATGTTTAAACCGGTTTTTGTTGCGTGTAATCATCGAGCATATAACCAGATAGAGTATATGAGCCATACAATTCCGAAACTGGTCAGTGATTTTTCACTGACGTAATAGCAATTCAAACTAGTGATCTGTATGAACGTCCCATCGGCGAATTCATCAATGGCCATGATTCGGCCAATCAGAGTGCAGAACCGCCGCACCAAGGTGTAGGTGTAGGTACGACAGTAGCTTAAGGTGAACCCAGCACCTTGGGCAAAATAAATTCAACCGAGGGACCTGCTCTTTGCACCCCTCTTATAAGTAGAAGGGACAAAAGAGCAGGGTACATGGGGCAAAGATGGGAACCTCACCCCATTGCACTGTCACGACGTTGGGAGGGGTTTTTCTGTGGTGCGGGACGTCCCCTCTGTGGAGGTGGTGTCGGTGCCTTAAGGGATTGACTAGCCGTCGAGGTGCCCTATTTGCTCAATAGATCCGGGGCACCTCAACAAAGGCAGCATTGGTGGCACTCGCCGGGTTTTAGTGAGTAAAGCTTCGTCTACCTTACCATCTTTCGGGCGCAGCGAGTTCCACATACTTGCCTGGGGAGTCCCCCCCCCCCCCCTCCCCAGCAGGATGCCGCATTTCTTGACACAAATGAAAAGAAAAAAAGAGTGTAGAACCGGCGCAGCGTCGCAGCACAAAGGCGGAATTGGTTTTCATTCAAAGCACATAACATTATGTGTCTTATTCGGAAGAAAGTTAAATCGGAGTTTTTGTCCAACAAGGCACATCAACTCCATTGCCTACTCTGAAAAATACACAAAATACTACGTAAACTTATGTAAGAGAACAGAATTTAACACATATCGGAAGAAAGTTGTTTTTTATAAATCGTGCCTTTTTTTTTTCTTTAACGCCGGGAAATGCTCTGAGGCATCCCGCGGGGGAGTCGGTCTCCCCACGCGGGTATGTGGGCTCGCTGCGCCCGACAGCTGGTAAATAGACGCAGCTCTACCCACTAAAACCCGGCGAGTGACACCAATGCCGCCTTTGGTGAGGTGCCCCGGATCTAGAAAACAAACAGGGCACCTCGACGTCTAGTCAGTCCCGCAAGGGACCGACGCCACCTCCACAGAGGGGTTGTCCCGCACCAAAGAACAGCCCCTCGCAACGTCGGGACAGTACAATCGGGTGAGGTTCCCATCCTCACCCCTTGCCCCCTGCTCTTCTGTCCCCTCTTCTTATAAGAGGGGTACAAAGAGCCCCCTCGGCCCAATTAGCTTCGCCCAAGGTGCACCGCTCAACCTAGATTACTGAGCCCCACCGCCACGACAAGGCCTGAACCATGGTGGGGCTATAAATCGTGCCTAAAATATGTAGCAGTAATAAATTATAAAAACGCAATAAATAACTTTTTAAAACAATTAAATACGTTCATATTCGCAATAGAGTCAACTTTATTTTATTGGTCAATAAATTTTATATGCACCAACTCCGTGGTCATTTGTGATGGTAATAAAATGATGACCGTCGTAAAAATAATGTGATGCTCCCCACATCGCGTATTAGGGTGTAGGGACATAGAGGCCATTTTCATGGAGTTTTCATGGGTTTTGTTTGTTCAATAAATCCCAAAGGACTGCTAAGTCGGTCCAACTTGTAGGTTTTAATGTTTTGTGGTCAGTAATGAGGTTTTATACTTTCTATTATGACCACAGTGCGTTTTTGCGGTGTACCGAAACTATAATCCTTCCGTTAAACAACTCAAGTTTACCAGTGGAGAAATGCACTTGTGACGCGCGTTCTGCATGGGTAGTACCATCTTCCTTGTTTCTCCTGTGAAATAGCTCTACTTTGAAGAGTGTGGTACTCGCCAATGCCGTGGTGAGGTGCCCTGGTTCTGTTGAGCAGCAGGACACCTCGACGGCTTGTCAGTCTCCCAAGGATCCGACGCCACCTTCACAGAGGAGTTGTCCCGCACCACAGAACCACCCCTCCCAAAGTCAGGACAGCTCAATGGGGTGGGGTTCCCATACTTCGCCCCTTGTCCCCTCTTGTACTCTTTTGTCCCCTCTTCTTATAAAAGGGGTACAAAGAGCAGCCCCTTCGGTTCAATTGGCTTTACCCAAGGTGCCAGCACCCTTAGGTTACTGAGCTCCACCGCCACGAGAAGGGTGAAGCATGGGTGACGCCACGAGGCTTTAACCATGGCGGAGCAGGTGAACTAGGTCCTAGGACCTAGGTGAACTCATTTATGTTCATGGGCGACTGTTATGAACCAATGTATCGAGCCGCGCTCGTGCCACGGCAGCGCGCGAGCACCACTCCTGTAGGGAGCGCCCGCGCCTCGGGCAGTACCGCCAGTTCACCGCGAGATCTCTCAACGGCGTGTCGTCGCCCGTTTGTCGCCGCTATTGACGTGACGAACGATAATTTCCACGTGATTCTCTTTGTTCGCCAATTTTAGGTATAGTCACGTGGATTTATTGATTTGAGTGTAATGGACTAATATAAATATTGATTTTGACTATTGTGAACAATTTAGTGCCTAAAACAAGTTAAAGTGAAAGAATTGAGAGCCGCCATCTTGTTTGTGAAGCTCCGCTGCGCGTCGTGTCCGATAGAAGTTGTCTCAGATAAGTATATAGATCAATTAGCATTAATTATCCGATTGGCCAATTAGGGGTTAGTGTTAATTAGATTTATATTTGAGGTATCGACACACCGGAGAAGTCTCAAGACGTCGCTTAGGTAATTGAACAGTTTTATATAGCTCCGTGATAACCGCGGACAGTTCTACCCCATTTGAATTCCGGATAATTATATATATCGCTTCCACTGCATTTCCTGCTAATCCGGATACGGGAATGAACAATATTTTGGTAGCGAGCGTGGTTTAAATATTTTCTGGTAGCACAAAGCCTGGTTAAAACATATTGTTGCAGCACAGAGCGGCTTATATACTGACTATATACGCTTATATACTGCCTATATAGCTTATATCCTTATGTAAAAAACTTATTTACTTGCTTAGCGCTTTGCTTTTACGCTTGTTCGAGTCTTGATATTTTGTTGAAGCGTATACGAGACGTGTTCGCGTATTGAATTGTATTGAAGTATATTGTGTTTATCATAAATATTCTAACATTAAGTTGAAGGCAAGGTATACGCTCGTTTCTTTGTTAAATGCATTGAGTAATTGTTTATATTAGACGTGCGGTCAGACGCAAATTTGTCAAGTACAGTTAGGATAAAAAGTTTGTTTTTATTTTATTATCTATTTAAGATATTTGTTTATTGATTATTGTTATAAGCCTTTATTAAGTTTTGAAACTTGTGTTTGAATTGATAACAGCTGTTGCGCTATTTGAAGGATAGCCTTATTACTATTATTATTGCTTTGTACTTGTGTTTGAATTGATAACAGCTGTTGCGCTATTTGAAGGATAGCCTTATTATTATTGTTGCTTGTTTTGCGTGTTGTACGCTTGTCCTTTGAAGATGGCGACCGCCTCGTTTACTATTGTTCGTGAATCCTATGCCGGGATTACGTCGCAGCTGAGATGGTTCACTTCCGCGGCCGCTTTAACCCAAAGACAGGATCGCACCGAATCATTGTTGAGGCATGAGAAATGCCCTATGCGACTTCAGGAGGTGGAGACGCTTTACAGGCGCTTCATCTTAAATATTGATGAAGTGCCCCTTGAGTCGTTCCAGAAGGAACGACGGGACCAAGTCCACGAGGACTACGTCCAGATTATGGACCTGGTCGACGCCATCGCCCAGAGCGCGCGGGAGATCTTAGCCTCGCGCGCCGGAGTACCGCCCCATACGCCGCCCCGGTGACGTTATGGTCGCCGATGCGCCGGTTGAGCCATCAGGGCCCACGCCCTCTAACCAACGACGCGCCGCCCAAATCTCGCCAAAGCGAAGAGCGAGTCCTCGCTTTGCTGTCGCGCAGGTAGCGCGAACGGACTGCCGTTTTTGTAAATCCCAAGGGCACCGAACGGCACAGTGCCCAGACTTTGCAGCGCTGCATGTGGCCTCTCGTAGGCGGATTGCACGGTCCCGAGGCTGGTGCTTCACCTGCCTCGGGGACCACTACCAGCGCGCGTGCCCCGACACGCGACCGTGTCCGATTTGTGGAGGGCACCATTTGAAATTGCTGTGCGCTAACGCGAATGGCCGCCGCGACCACGCAGGGTCGCCCTCGGGCGGGTATGTGAGCGGACGTCGAGTTGAGACTCGCAGATTGAAGTCTGACTTACCCCCCTCACGCCGCGCAGATTGTGCTGCCGTCAGCCGCCGACATGTTCCGGCGCGCAGCCCCACGGGCGGGTATGGAAGCGGGCCCCGGGTCCAATCCCGCACCTCTGTGTCCCGCTCCCCCCCATTGTCCCCACGTGACCATGCAAGGTCACCTCCAGTCGTGTACCACGACTACCGTGGAGCACGTACGTCGCCATTGCCGTCCCCCCCTCTGGCGGAACGTCCCCGTTTGGAGTCGCGCAACCCTCGGCATGGACGTTCTCGGCGCTACGAACCGCCGTCTATGGCTCGTAGCTGTTGTCACCGAGCGGAGGAGGCGTTCAAACCCCTCCCCCATTTTGACGTGCCGACCCGGGACAGCGGTCAACATTAGGATGTTGGCGTCTGCCCCCGCTATGCACTACACCCCTTTGAGACCGTCCTCTTACCCACGGCCTATGTCAGGGTCTGGGGACGGACGGGCGCCTCGGTTGTAGTCCGAGCTATCTTGGACACAGGCTCACAAGGGTGCATAGCCTCGTCTTGGTTGGTGGGGCAGACTGGCCTAAACATAAAAAAGTTTGGTTTGAATTCTCCCCTACAAACTCTCCCCACCCGACGTTGGGGTCGTCGGCTATTGTGATGGAGAATATTTTGGGCAGTCACCCGCAAGTACGGTTGTCTGCGGATGCGGTTAAAATTGACCGCGGATTTGAATTTGGCTGACCCTAAGTTTGACTTACCTGGCACGGTCGATTTATTGCTTGGTGCCGACGATTTGGAAAACATATTACTTGGGAGAAATCGTGTTTTGCAGCCAGGTGGCTTAGTGGCCCTCCGGACCATATTTGGGTTTGCATTGATGGGGCCTGTATTGAAGGCCCCCCCCCCTGCCGAACTTGGAACGGCCTTAATGGTGGGCTCCGCCCTCTCTGACGCTGTGCAGAGATTTTGGGAAGTGGAGGAACCACCACAAGCTCCCCGCTCTGATCCGGAACATGAGGAGTGTGAACAGTTCTACCAGAACCACACTACCTACCTCCGTTCTGGCCGGATCATGACAAGACTGCCATTTCAAGCAGTACGGCCGCCTCTTGGTTTCTCGCGATCTATTGCTGAGAAGCGTTTGTTGGCGATGGAGCGCCACATGAGCAGGGACACCTTACTCAAAGAGAAGTATATTGACTTCATGCGAGAGTATGAGGACTTGGGACACATGTCTGTGTCAAAATTTGACTGGCGCTCGAACGAGCATTGTTTTCTCCCGCATCATGCGGTAATAAAACCATCAAGTGGTAAACTGCGCACGGTATTTGATGGTTCTGCGCAGACCACATCGGGAGTGTCCTTGAACCAGTGTCTTCATACTGGTCCTAAATTACTCAAGGACCTTTGTGACATCATCACGCGGTTTCGGCGTCATCAATTTGTTTTTGTGGCTGACATCAAGATGATGTTCAGGCAAACGGTAATTCACCCGGATGATCGCCGATATCAATTAATATTGTGGCGGGAAAACCCACAAGATCCTATGCGTGTTTACGAGCTCAATACGAACACATACGGGCTGCGGTCTAGCCCTTTTTTGGCCATACGTTCGCTTTGGGAGCTCGCCGATCGAGAGCGTATGTCGTTTCCTCGCGCAGCCTTTGAAAGAGGACTTATATGTCGACGACATATGCACTGGTGCGTACACGGAGAGAGAGGCTCTCCTGTTGCGTGATGAGTTGATTGGCATACTGGCCTCCGCAGGTTATGAGTTGCGTAAATGGGTCTCCAACTTGCCTGCGCTATTGGATGGACTACCAGATGACCATCAGCAGGATCCTCACCTATTTGAGAACCGGGACAATCCTACCATGATGACAGTCCTTGGAATCCAGTACAGACTAGTCCAAGACGTCTTCACTTTCAACGTCGACTTGGATTCGCCTCATATTTGGACAAAACGACTGGTTTCGTCGACTGTCGCGAGAACCTTTGATCCCAATGGCTGGATATGCCCGGTCATATTCTGGGCCAAATGCTTCCTGCAGAGACTTTGAACAGGTCTCGGATGGGACGAGCCACTCCGTGAAGTTATTTCGGAGGACTGGCTCCTATTTGCTTCCTCATTGACGGCCATTAATAGAATTTCGTTACCCCGTGCTATACTTCCGCCAGGGAAGTATACAGCGTCCCTTCATGGGTTCTCGGACGCTTCGGAACGTGGGTACGCAGCAGCCGTATATTTTGCGCACCGTGACCATGGATGGTCAGGTGAAGGTATCGTTGGTCATGGCGAAGAGCAAGGTCGCACCACTGCGAACTGCTTTGACAATTCCCAAGTTAGAATTGTCTGGAGCAGCCCTTCTTGCCCGCCTTTTGAATCATGTCATGTCCACCTTATGCTCGTCAATTAACATTGCCACTGCCTATGCATGGACTGACAGTCAAATTGTTTTGTGTTGGCTGAAGACGTCAGTCCACACTTTAGAAGTGTTTGTAGCGAATCGGGTCTCTCAAATCCAGAAATCGGAGACCCCGTTGATTTGGAGACACGTGCCTGGTGAAGTCAACCCTGCCGATTGTGCGTCACGAGGATGCATGGCCCCCTTTTTGGTTGAGCACTCTCTGTGGTGGGGACCTCAGTGGTTGGCCAGGCCAGAATCCAATTGGCCGCAAACGCCGGCCTTGGATGCTGTCGCATTGCCTGGGTTGCGAACGCTTGCGATTGAACGACAGGACCGTCCGTTCGACCCCGACTTCCTGTTGAATCGCTACAGCTCATTGGACAAATTGCTGGGCGTCACCGCATGGATCAAACGATTCATAGAGAATTGTAGACACCCTCAGAATAAATGTTTGAAGGCGTTCTTATCGCCACAAGAGCTCCAGGGTGCTCTTCTTCATTGGGTTCGTTCTGTGCACAGGCACACCTTGAAAACGAGATTGACATTTTGAAAAGGGGCAAATCTAAGCTGTCTGGAGCTATTTGCAAGCTGAATCCCTTTTTGGACAGCGCGGGTCTTTTGCGAGTCGGAGGGCGTCTTAGGAACGCAAACCTTCCTTATGGAGCTCGTCACCCCCTCTTGTTGCCCAAGAGTGGCCACTGTTTGTTGGTGACTGATCGTCACATCAAAAATTCTCACGCCGGCTGTAATGCTTTATTGGCCATTTTACAGCGAGAATTTTGGATTTTGTCGGCTCGAAGGACCATCCGTAGTGTGGTCTTTCGCTGCATGCCTTGCTATAGGCTCAAGGCCTCCACCATGCAGCCTGTCATGGGTGACCTGCCCTCGGATCGGGTCACAGAGACAAGGCCCTTTGCTGGAGTTGGTACGGACTTTGCAGGTCCCTTTTTGGTTAAAACCTCGACCCTCAGGAACAGTAAAACGGTCAAGGCTTATTTGTGTGTCTTTGTTTGCCTGTCCACCAAAGCGGTACATTTGGAACTCGTCTCAGCCCTCTCGACAGAGGCCTTTGTTGCGACGTTAGATAGATTTGTGTCACGACGAGGACTATCGTCCTTGATTCGTTCGGATTGCGGCACCAACTTCAAAGGCACAAGTAATTATTTAAAAGAGATATGTGATTTTTTGACGTCTAATGAGACTGAAATTGCGTCTAGACTAGCTAGTCGCCGAATAACTTGGAAGTTCAGTCCTGCATCATGTCCCCACTGGGGAGGTATATTTGAAAGCGTGGTAAAGGTTGCTAAGACACATTTGCGACGAGTAATTGGCGAGTCAGTATTGACATTTGAAGAGCTCGCAACTGTGTTTTGCAAAATTGAAGCCGTTTTGAATTCACGCCCGTTGTGCCCGATCTCTTCAGACCCTAATGACTTGGAAGCTCTTACGCCGGGCCATTTTTTGATTGGACAGCCAATCAACGCCCTGCCGGAATACCCCTTTGTTGATGTGAGACCCAATCGTCTCTCTCGGTTTGAATTGGTCCAACAACTCACTCAGAGCTTTTGGAAGCGTTGGAATTTGGAATATTTGCATATTCTCCAGCAGCGCGTTAAGTGGACTGATAAGACTGATCCACCTCGTGTTGGCGACCTCGTTATGGTTAAGGATGGTAACTCACCGCCACCGTGGTTGCGCAGGGGGCGCATTCTCATTCTAGTTTTTGGGACAGATGGTGTACCCCGTTTTGCTGAGGTTCAAGTGGACGGTTCGGTCTTGAAGAGAGCGGTATCAACCTTATCACGACTACCAGTTAATTAGCGGCCAGGTAGCCCTGGCCGAGGCGGGTAGATGTTATGAACCAATGTATCGAGCCGCGCTCGTGCCACGGCAGCGCGCGAGCGCCACTCCTGTAGGGAGCGCCCGCGCCTCGGGCAGTACCGCCAGTTCACCGCGAGATCTCTCAACGGCGTGTCGTCGCCCGTTTGTCGCCGCTATTGACGTGACAAACGATAATTGCCACGTGATTCTCTTTGTTCGCCAATTTTGGGCATAGTCACGTGGATTGATTGATTTGAGTGTAATGGACTAATATAACTATTGTGTTTGACTATTGTGAACAATTTAGTGCCTAAAACAAGTTAAAGTGAAAGAATTGAGAGCCGCTATCTTGTTTGTGAAGCTCCGCTGCGCGTCGTGTCCGATAGAAGTTGTCTCAGATAAGTATATAGATCAATTAGCATTAATTATCCGATTGGCCAATTAGGGGTTAGTGTTAATTAGATTTATATTTGAGGCATCGACACACCGGAGAAGTCTCAAGGCGTCGCTTAGGTAATTGAACAGTTTTATATAGCTCCGTGATAACCGCGGACAGTTCTACCCCATTTGAATTCCGGATAATTATATATATCGCTTCCACTGCATTTCCTGCTAATCCGTATACGGGAATGAACAGCGACGTTGACCACCCACCATTAAGTGGCTCGTCTATCAGAATACAATACAACTAATATTAAATAAGTTATGCTTATTGTTCACTACTATTATAGTTTAATATTGTGAGCATCTTGTATCGTACAAGCCTGTGATCGATACAGAAACTGATACAGTAATTGATAATGATGACAAATTAAGCAGCTTCTGGTGTGAAAACCTATTTCGATAATGGTTTTCATGAAATTGGTTTCAGTCCAGTTTATGTTATGGTCATTATGCAGCATTTAAACGTTTAAAATGGCTATCTAGAAAGATTTTATCGATATTTAGGCATTGTAGGTAGGCTTTTTGAGGGTCCCGGATATGCAGGCAACGGACAGGATCACCTTAGCGACAGGCTGGCCCCGAGGTAGGCCAGACTACTCCTCGAAAGGGGGGACTGCCCGACCGCTACTAAGCAGTCCCCGCGACGTCGTGCCATACTGGGCCCAGGTTCCAATCCTGAAGCCTGACTCGAGCACACGGGCGTTACTGTAGGCGCATTAAGTAGCGCCTCCTACGCACCCCCGTTCGTCGCCTGCGGGGGGAGGCCTCGTCGGCGGCCTCCTCTCTCACCCGCTCGTCGTCCTCCTTATGGGACATTACCTCGCAGAAGCAGACCATCGCCGTCCAGGACTCGTCGTCACAAGTCCCCTCCGATGACTGATGTCAGATCATGATGCAGCGCCGCCCATCTCGGGCACACCTCGAGGGTATGCTGGGCCGAGTCCACCGCCGCGCCACAATCGTGACAGACTGTCAACGGCTCCCTGTGGGCCGTCCGGCACAGAAGACGATTTCTGTGAAGTAACCGATCCTGGCTGCATACGAGTGGCATCCACGCAACGGAGAAAAAAGCCACGTAGAAAGAGGTCCTGGCCTCTCATGATTGGTTACGTCTAGCGGACGATGACTAAAATTATTAAAAGAGATAGATATGGGCATCTAGCAGTGGAATGAGATTTATAATGATTACGATTGCTGGCAATGTCTAACTCCTAACACCTAACGATCGACACCTCAAGCCTGGCGGAAATTGCGATATACATCATCACGTTAGCAGACTGGAAAGGCCTTTCTGCAGGTAAGCAATGGTCAGTTGAATATGTTTAATTAAATACTACTTTACGCTAACGAATTCTAGTGTTATTCTTTGATGGATTAATGAAAACGATTTATTCTCAGAGATTTAGTTTATTTTATTCTCAACTTTTGAATTACCAAACTCCAAAGACTTATTACCATTTTCATCAAATCCCAAACAGGTAACTTGATGAAGAAATCAAAATTATCCACAAGAGCTGATTGTGTTGATGGAGTAAACCTAATACCCTAAATAACTGAGACCATGGGATATTAAAGAAAGCCATTTAATATTTCAGCTTGAAAGAGCTGACGACGCCGTAAAGCGCTGGATTAGCGAGTACTGCAGTTTTTCACTACGTTTACTTTAGCACTAAAGTCCATATTAGACTTTTAAATTGAGACTGTATTTTCATTGCAAATTTATATAATCCCGCGCTATTTCGGGTACCCTAGAATACGAATGCGCATCTAAAAATACTTAGGTACTTTAATTTAATTCTGTGGTAAATATATTTAAAAATAAACATTTGCTTAAATTAGGGTATTCATTTTAAATGACATTTACGTTTACTTAATAGTTCGGTTACTTTTAACATTCACATCCTTAAATACAGTGCATCATAAGAGTTTTTATTGAAGCATAAATATATAAATAGAAGAAACCTATATGGGTTGGTACCACCATCCTAAACAGTGACCGATAAGAAACTAGTGATGATGACGACTATTACGGTGATACTGACAATGATGATAATTGCTATGATAATGATGATGATGATGATAAAGATGAAAATTATGATTCAGATTAGCGTAATTACTAACAACTTCCTTATAATAAAACTCTAGAGCCTTATAAAACTGAACTAACATATAAAACCAATAGTGGATTAGACGGAAAAGGGCTTTAAAGGTAGTCTAGGGCAAATAAATTGGGCCGCCCTTTGAAAAGCTGGCACTGAACTGTGACTGAACTGAGAACCTTTTGACTCGGTGGGAAAATTAAAGTTATATCGCCTACTTATATTATAAACGCGAAAGTTTGTAAAAATGTATGTATGTTTCTTACTCTTTCACGCAAAAACTACTGAATGGATTTTAATGAAACTTTACAATAACATAGCTTATTCATAAAAATAATATTATATTTATTTATTCATCAATCACTATAGTTATAATTTCTTCCTGTACTCCCGCGGGAATGGGAAGTACGCGGGTAATTTCGCGGGGCGCTGCTAGTTTCCTATGTTTGTAATTTTAAAGAACTATGGTTACCTTTTCTTCATTATTCTAATCTTTTACGGAATGTATCGCGGTTTATTAAGATTTTTAAATTTCCATCTTTTCAAATACTTTATAGCAAATATACCACTGAAGGACTGAGGTATCGGACGTCCTATTTTTTATGTCATAAGGAGGCAACTAAGCAGTCGGAGCCTTATGGTGACTATCGACGCCCATAGATATTCGCACAAACAAAAGGTATGCAGATGCGTTGTCCTCCTTTTCCGTATTCCCCCCAATGGGCCACCGGAAACTCATAAGCCGCACGAAACGTGACAGCATAGCTGTCACATGACACCGGTTCTATGTGAGTGGGAGGTACCACCCCGGTCGTGCCGGCCCAATTCGGCTGCAAAGCAGCATGGCACTGCCTGTTACTAAATAATTTTGTACGTGACACGGTATCTAGTTGCTATTATTAATCGATACGATTTCTCTCAATCCAATTATAATAAACGAACTTTAGCTTTATGAAATTATAAAATAAATTTCGGAAATTTTGCTAATTATGTTAACTAGTTGTTTTAAGAGACACAGTAAAAGGTGTGTCAAAGTTATTTCATTAATAGGTATAATGAGTGAACGTGGCAACAGACATTAGAAATTATATTTCTTTGGTAAAACACTTTCAACACTAGATGCTGCCTATAGCTGTTGGGAGTGCGTGGAATTTTGCAATTTATTATCTTAATTTGATAATAATAATAATAATTTATTTCCTTAAGCATGGTTATAGTACAGATTTTCTTAGCTGGTTGGCCGCATGCTTTGCCATTACAAATGATGTGGAAATATATTTACCTACATTTATTACATACCTATATATTTTACATTATTAATTTTATACATTTTAAATACATTATGAAGAAGTGAAAATATATTTTGGTAATTGGTTGTAATTAATAAAATTTCCATTTAAATTCGTTATCATAGTCAAAACATGATGTCAATTGTTATTTAGATTCCTATATAACGCCAACACTAGTTAGCCGATTATACAATACCAGGTATACTAATGTAAATCGTGTACATGAGCAAAGCCAGGCCACAGCCCTACAATTAGTATTATAAAAGAAAGTTTTTAAAGAACGTTCCGACTTCCTTAAGGTATGGTGATTTTTCGCCAAGGATAAGCTCGGTTAAGTGGCAGGGGGCGGTCACATACGCCGAAGAACGTCGGGAAGGAGGTTTGGGAACAAGATGAAACGTCCGTGCAGTAACCGTCCCTAGCTCGATTCACGTGGCGGGGAATTGACTACCTTGCCGTTTGTTGATAGAGGTCTATCTAGATTCTAGAAGATAGTTTCTTGTAGCATAAGGGATACAATTTTAGGTTTCTTTGAAATTATCTCGTAAGGCATAAGACATCTGCCAGAGAACTAATTTTACCAATATCATGCGAAGAATAAGCTCATTGAAGTGGCAGTAGGTTAGTCACACACTCAGGAGAACGGATGGCCGATGGGGCAATAAGGTTCAAGAGTGGAGGCCCATTTAGGTAGACGAATTGGTCGGCCATTAACCAGGTGGGAAGACGATTTCCGTGCAGTGGCCTTTCGATGTCTGATGAAAGTGGGAAGGGATCATTCGGGGAACGCCATCTTGGCGTTCATGTTCAGCAGTAGACGGATAGAGGATGATGATGATGATGATCTCGTATAAAATAACATCATAACTCCCCAGGCTTGTATTCCAAAGTACAATAATGTGACATTCACAGAAACAAGAATATAAGACTTGTAACTTCAAACTTAGGTTTCAAATAAGGCGTACAAAGAGGCTCGCGTTACAGTGCGAGGCTCGATTCAGGACGACAAATGAGCATAATCTTTGAAGGCTCTATGTAAGTGCGAAATGAGCATTAGACTACACGGGACTATGGAATCTAGAATGGCTTTTGATTTCTAATGTTAAAACGAATTTCGCTCTTAAAGAATCGACTTTTTACGGATTATATTATGGCTTATTTTTATTCAACGTTAAGGTTAAACTAGTCGATAGCGCGAACTCGAACAAAACGATTGCTATCACACCTGACATAGTGCGCGAACATTTGTGCTAGAATGAAATGCACAATGATTCATTCCGAAAATGTCCTTTTAACAAAACAGTTATTATAGAAAAACTAATAAGTGTATCTTTTCAAAATAAATTTATTTTATCTTTTGAATAACTAAACTATATCTGTACCGACTTTATTTCTTGAGCTTTCGTGCTTGGTATACTATTTATTTACGCCCAAAATTTGGCTAAAATCAATGTTGAAATACGAAAGTTTAGAAGCTTGTATTTTTTTAATGTATATTTTTTTTACGTTTTTGGGTACATACACACATAGATAACGACGAGATCAATTTATATTATACTTAGTTTTTCGTGGTCAACGTCAAACATTGTAGTAATTACTGTTCTGCGTTTGTATGGAAAGATGAGCGACTTATGTAACCTTAAGGACATACAGCAGCTAGGGGAACGGAGTTTTCCCGTGTGTTCAATATAAAATTAATATTTTTTGTTTTACCACAAGTTACTATCTTAGCCCCGCAAACCTTCTCAAGTACAAAATATACTTCAACGTTCAAATAGGACGAAATCAAAAGCTGTCTGGATATCTTGAAAAAGCTTTTCAAGGATAATGCTATTATAACATAAAAATTTTAGGTTTACATAAAGAGATTCGTACAAATAAAAATTGTTAAAATATTTGAACTGAAATAAAAATAAATAATGCATTTTATTGTTAATCCAATATCGTAAGAGCTATGGGCATCGACATTAAATTGGCCATAAATAGTAAATGGTATATTTTACAAAAAAGTTTATAGTAAATAAAGGATGTGAAGTTTTATTCCCTACCCAATGGTCTCCAAAACTTTTGCCCTACAGTGCATAGTTTCCAAGGTATCAACTAAAGACTTTATTTCAAGATGGCACTTGAAGCTCCACTTAGATCTGTCATTATTTTGTGATTGCATGCTCAGTAAGTGACCCTAAAGCCTTATGTAAAAAAATTGGATCGGTAATTTTGTAGGAGGTTGTCCAAGTTAATTGTCTATTTTTATTGTACTAATAATATTTTTAATACGTGGCCACAAAAAATATTAATTCTATTTAGCTAAACTATAAAGCTAAAAACTAAAAAAAGGGTTCCGACGAATTGAAAAACTTATCCCTTTTGAAGTCGGTTTAAAAGGTGACCGTCATAGTACATAGTATGAATTTACTAGCTGTTGCCCGCAGCTTCGCTCGCGTAACTTAGGTATACAGCAGTACCCGGATTGATTATATATTTTTATTATATTCTTATATCTTTAAATGAGCAATTCTTGTATATATATAAATATATATATATATATATATATATATATATATATATATATATATATATATATATATATATATATATATATATATATATAATTGGAATCTCGGAATCGGCACCATCGATTTTCATGAAATTTTGTATATAGGGGGTTTCGGGGGCGATAAATAGATCTAGCTAGGAATCATTTTTAGAAAATGTCATTTTATAAAAATAAAAAAAAAACCGGTCATCCAGGTCCTATATTTTTATAGCCTATTTTACTCCTTATAACATCAGCTACCTACCAGTGAAAGTCCCATCAAAATCGGCCTAGCCGTTTCAGAGATTACCCAGATCAAACAGACAGACAGACAGACAAATTACTAAAACTAAAACTATTTTGGTATATGTACCGTGTATACATCCATATGCATTCAATAAAAAGTGGTTAATTTAATATTACAAACAGACACTCCAATTTTGTTTATCTGTATAGATGTATAGATAACGAAAGATGGAATAATGTAAATTACAGCATCATCCTGATTTCCGTCACGACATTTGAGTTCATTTTACTTCCAAGGCACGCCAATAGATATTTCATGTACTGTTCATTATTTAAAATGTAAAAGTGCACGAATACTAGCTTTGAACCAGATGAAAAACAGTGTATACAAAATATATGGGGATGTTTAACTACATTTATTATATTATGCATTAGCGTATAACGAATAAATCCATCATAAAATGTCGTACTAGATTCAATTAAAACCACGCAAACTGTAAACATCTTTCAATTATGACGTCAAAAGACTTCTACAGAACAAACAGGGATACATTAGTATGTAGGGTACGTGTGAATTGCAATCAAAGGCGACTGAATTTGTTGCTTCATCCGTCACTCCAAACATGCTAGCACGCTCCGACGTGTATCAGGAAATGGCATTACTTGGTATTGATTCACGTAACCTACATCTTTTTGTGTTTCAGTGTTACCTACTTTATATTTTGAGATACCTTTTTAAAGCTATTTTTAGAATTGGTAATCTTTCATACGATGGCAAGTTACCCATGCGTTGGATAACCTGAGATGGTATGACTTATCGTTTTCACAGTATCAGCACACGACCTAGCCTGCGCTTGTCTAACACGTCATATAGAGCAGCAGTCTCTCCGTGCGCTGCGGTGGAGCAGCGCCCTTAGACAGCTTTAGATAGATCAAGCAAATAGTAGAGAAACAGTAGTTCAAGTCATCTTTGCACGCGGCGCTATGTGTGCGTGACTTGAACTACTGTTAAGTGTTGGGTCGGCCATTGACCAGGTGGGAAGACGATCTCCGTGCGGTGGCCGGTCCGTGTTGGATGCGAGTGGCAAGGGTTCGGTCATCTTGGCGTTCATTGAGGGAGGCCTATATTCAGCAGTGGACGGATAGAGGCTGATGATGATGATGATGATAAATATACGATTTATCTCAATACAATTATAACAAACGAAATTCAGCTTTATGAAATTATAAAACAAATTTCGGAAAATTTGCTAATTATAAAACTAGTTGTCTTAAGGCACTATAAGTTTACTGTACAGGGGAATGCACTTCTTGGCTTCGGTATCCTGAAACCAATGAGTAGTGTATTAAGTTATAGCTTTAAGGAGTTCGAGCCAAGCTGCTTTCTAAGGAAACTTCCTATGATAAATGTTACGGAAATGGTGCGATGCTTGAAAAGATTTGCGATTTTCAGCTTTCAGCCTTAATAAATAAACATAAAATAATAGTTTAAAAACTAAAAAACGTGTTATAAGTATTTTAAACTATTAACGCGTGATTTTTAGTTTTTCGAACTACCGAGATACAAAGAGAGATCAAATCCTAAGAGTCCTGGTAAAGATAACGAGACAAATTTTAATACAGTTGTTGCATTGTCATCGGTGTTCGATAAATATGCTAAATTTTAAATTATTATGACGTTTGGAAGTGTGATACTAGTTAATTATTTTTATATATATATTTCTTTATAAATAAACAAATAAACTTTATTCAACAATCACACCACGTTAACCTAGCCCCGTGGTAAGTTCGTAGGAACTCTTTTCGTCCAAGACCCGATGCAGACATTTATATTCATCATACAACATACAAATTATCTACATCTGGCGGGATTCGAGCCCGCGACCGATGCGTAAAGTTGAAAATATAAGGATGTTTTTTATTAACACATAATAATAACAAAAGCTCAAAAAAAAAAAAGATCCAAGATGTTTTGCCGTTACGGCATTTTAGTCGATTTTTCTGCCAAACGCCAACATATAAAACATAACATCGAAATATTTGTGACACAATTTCATTATTATTACCTTACTATTTTTTCGAAGAAATTTACGTAAATGATTTTATAGATGTTACTAGTAAAAATTTCGATAGTTTTTCGTTTTGCAATTCAAAGAAAACCTTATGACAATATCTGTGAAGTAATCAAGTGTCGTCTTAAATTTTTGTCACGTCTTCTCTTTACGACAATGGTTCAAACACTCATTCTTAATCAAAATATTTGCAACGAAAACCGAGAGAAATCCTATAGCATTTACTCCTGCCAGAGATTTTGATAAGCTATACGAAACCAAAGGCAAATACCATTAAATGTATTTAATATGCGAATATAAACTCGACTAAAATTAAATGATTCTATATTTTCATCATCATCATCATCAGCCTTTATCCCTCACTACATAGGTCTCTTTTAATGAACGGCAAGATGGCCTCGCTTCGATTCTTTGGTCCTAGATGGTTAGTACTAGCCAGAAGATGGAATGATGTTATCTCGTATTAGAAGCCTTACTCTACGCTAAATTTATATGTTGACGAGTATGTATAAATAACATTTTAATATCTCCATAAAAACGCTTCATTTGCTCAAAATATTTATCATAAAGTATTAAATAACCCACAACGGTGTCTCGTTAAAGCCTTGACTTTGATGCCATTTACTTGTTGTCAGCTTATAATTAATGTTAAAGTAAAATACGCAGATAAAAATGTTCTATGATTTTGAACGTGACAGTTTTTAAGTCACACTTGTCAAGTTACTAGCTTGTATTATAGCCATTGCGCTGGGTTTTGAAACAAAAATACATTAGGGAAAAAAGAGCAGGAAGTATAATATTATCTTACATGGTACAGGTTAATTTTATTATAGCTTTCTTTGACACATTTCAGTGATTAAAAATTTCACTTTTCATATTAAGGTTTTTTCGCGGTAAGCTACTAATTTTTTTTTCGCATGGAAATTCTTATGGATGCAGCCAGGATCTTCGGGTAGATCCTGACTCAATGTGAGACTTGGGAGTGCCCACCCTAACTAAAACCTCTGCGAGCGCCTTCAGCCGCTTTTTGAGGGTCCCGGATTTGAAGGCAACAGACAAGATCACCTGAACGACAGCTTGGCCCTGGAAAAGGTTAGACTACTCCTCATAAGGGGGGACTACCCGGCCGCTACTAAGCAGGCCCCGCGATATCGTGTCATACTGGGGCCAGGTTCCCATCCTGAGCCCGGTACATAGAGGCTCATTAAGTAGCGCCTCCTACGCATCCCTATTCGTCGCCAGCGGGAGGAAGCCTCAACGGCGGCCTCCTTTCTCACCCTCTCGTCGACCTCCTTTTGGAACCTTCCTGCCTCGCAGAAGGAGACCATCACCCTTTTACGAGGAGTAGTCTGTCCTTCGCCCGGGCCAGCCTGTCGGTGAGGTGATCCTGTCTGTTGCCTGCATATCCGGGGCCCTCAAAAAGCGTCTGAAGGCGCTCGCAGTGGTTTTAGTTAGGGTGGGCACTCCCAGGTGCGAGTCCCACATTGAGTCAGGATCTACCCGAAGATCCTGGCTGCATCCATAAGGATTTCCCTGCGATAAAAAAAGGGAAGACGATCTCCATGTTGGATGCAGCCGGTCCGTGTTGGATGCGAGTGGCAAAGGATCGGCTGTCTTGGCGTTCATTGAGGGAGGCCTATATTCAGAGGCAGTAAGAGCGGTCCGGGGGTATCGTACGATATCTTGGGCTGCAGCTAATACCTTAGCCGGCGACCCCCCGTGGGAACTCGTGGCGGAAGTTCTCGCCGAGGTATACTCCTATGTCTCGGATAGGAGGTCCCTCAGGGAGGACGTGACGCCGGACGGGATCCTACGGGTCCGCCGACTAGGGCAGGAGGCACTAATGCGAAGGTGGGGGGAGGACTTGGCGCGGCAGCCGTATGCCAAAGGCTTAACGGTTGCCTTGCGCCCGGTCCTTGAGCGGTGGATGCGTCGTAAACGCAAACCCCTCCGTCTAACACAGGTGCTCACCGGGCATGGGTGCTTCGGTGAATATCTGTGCAGCACGGCCCAAAGGGAGCCGGTAACTTTGTGTCACGATTGTGGCGCGGCGGTCGACTCGGCCCAGCATACCCTCGAGGTGTGCCATGATCTGACATCGGTCATCGGAGGGGACTTGTCTCTGCCGAGTGTCATCCCCGCGATGCTCGGCGACGACGAGTCCTAGACAGCGATGGTCTCCTTCTGCGAGGCAGTAATGTCCCAGAAGGAGGCCGATGAGCGGGTGAGAGAGGAGGCCGCCGACGAGGCCTCCCACCGCGGGCGACGAACGGGGGTGCGTAGGAGGCGCTATCTAATGCGCCTCCAGTAACGCCCCTGTGCTCGTGTTGGGCCCAGGTTTTAACCTGGGTCCAGCTAGACACGTCGTCGTCGGGGACTGCTAAAAGTATCGAATCAAACGAACAGCCGAGCAGTCCCCCTTTAGAGGAGGAGTCTGGCCTTTTCGCCGGGGCCAGCCTGTCGCCGAGGGTCCTGCGTTGACTGCATGATCCGGGACTCTCATAAAAGGCGGCTGAGGGCACTTGCAGCGGTTTTAGTGGGTAACGCATCTCCAAGTGCGAACCCCACACACGGCTAGGTTTAAAACTCACCCCGGTCCTAGTTATGGTTTGGTCTGCAAATTTCCGCTGCAGAACAAATAAAAAAAAAAGGCCTATATTCAGAAGTGGACAGATGAAGGCTGATAATGATGATGATGAAAATTTATATGATAAATATATGTAAAATAAACTTTTTTATTACTAAAATCAGGAGACACGTTAGTGTCTAGCGCCAAGAACACATCCAAGTAGTTTGGCGTGAGGCACTGTGTATATATTCTCGAGACATATGTAAACATAACCTCCAAAACATAACAAAAAATTTTTGGGGCTTTATTTTGTTATAATTGCCAAAACACTAAGACTTCACACTATTTTTAATAAGTTTCTTTTTCCGAATTTTACACATATTACAAAAAAATATTGGGTCTAAGCAATTATTTAATACATTTCAAACATGAAAATTATTGCTTGCGCCGTTTTGAGATTAAAGAGGTTTAGAGAAAATATTTTATATAACGTTACAGTGAGAATTTTGAGTTTTGACATCGAAGTTGGTTGATTGTTTTTTTGTTTTATCCTATCGGAACAGGCAAAGGCTAGAGGCCATGCTGCCTATCGTTATCAATGGTGTATATACTATTGATAACGATGTATGAACGAGTATATCAATCAATTAACGAAAAGGTGTTGTATTAAAAATTAAGTATTTCGTTTTTTTTCTTGTATTCTCTATAGCTTATTTTTTTTTTTTCTGTCATATTTTATATTTGATAAACGTCTTTCGTATAATATATTTTTTCTGTCGTATTTTTTATTTGATAAACGTCTTTTGTTTCATATATCCGTTTCTGTTAAGAGCTCAATCTTCTTCGTTTCTTCCCAGTTTCCCGTTAATTAATTGTTATTTTGTGTTTTGTTCATTCTGAGTGATTTACTAGTGTTTGTTTTAAAAACTGTATATATTGTGATTGGTTGGCGAATATTGTGGAGAACTGTTCTGGAGTGGTTTTCTATTGTAGGACTGTTCTGATGGTTTTCTGTAGTGTTTGTTTTTAAAACTTAATCTGTGTAATATATAATGTGATTCGTTGGCGAATATTATGGTGAACTGTTCTGGGTGAATAGAATGGGAAGTGATAGTTGATTGACTGAACTGCCCCTCTAGCACCCAGCTAGAGGGGCAGAGCCGCGCTTTTTGGCATTTTCCGCCGTTTCTCCAAAGCACAGACAAGATATTTTTGTTAACACAACAGATATGGCAGCATGGCCTCAGGTCTTAGCCGGTTCCAACAGAAAATGCCAATTGGAAAGAAAAATGTTATTACAGTCTAATTATTTTTCGAGAAATAACAAAATTATTTAACAAAGTGAGATGTACTATCTCTATCTATGTAATTGTGGTGCTTTTATATGATTTTAATGTATTTTTTTATTTAGTTTCAACCGATTTTATTCGGTCAAAACTCTAAAAATTAGACATAACCGCTTATTAAATGCCGCTGGAGTTTGTTTCTTGACTTCATCTCCTACCAATTAAATTGGTATTAAATTTTTGCTATACTCTACTTGATTTACATTAGTCAACTTATCAAGAATAGAAACAATGTGGCGTTAAAGAAGAAATGCTGTTATGTTTACAATAGAAAAAACAGTTTGGTGGCTGTAGCAAACCAAGAAGATGGTGTTTATAAGTTGGTCATGGAACATAAACAATGTTTTTTTACTCCTACTTCAGCAGTAATTAGTGAAGAGTATCATAGGAGATTGGCCATTTGAATATAAATGACCAGAATAAAATCAAAGATGGAGCAGTTACGGGAATATCATACACAGACAGCAATCTGAAGAAAAAAATGAGGAACCAGTATCATTTACTTTTAGTAAAGGGGGACCCAAATTAAGTGAATAAAAAAGCTGCCAGAGCGGTATAGATTTCCAAATCTATGTACAATGTTGAGTCCAAATGTTACTAATGATCCAGTCTGTGTCCATGAAGCTTTGGAGAGCCCAGAAAGAGACAAGTGGATTGAGGCAATAGATGAAAAGCTGCATGCAAGCTTTTGAAGAAAATGATGCATGGGTTCCTGTGAGTGAATTACCTTTTGATTAAACTTTAGTACAGTGCAAGTGGGTATATAAAAGGAAATTAAATAGTGATAATAGTGTATGTTACAGAGCATGTTTAGTGGCTAAGGGCACAAGGTTACACAGAGGCCTGGTATTGATTATGAATAGACTTTCTCACCAGATGTCAGACATTCTACTTTGAAATTATTGTTCGCACTATCTGTTCAGTTAAATTTAGATGTCACTCATTTAGATGTTAAAACAGCATTCTTAAATGGTTTTCTTAAAGAGGACATTTATAAGGTTCAACTAGTTATTAATTGTGATTGAAATAATTATAAGATTGTTAAACAAAGTAATTTATAATAAAAAAAAATGTTTATTTCAGAAACTTACAACACAACAACAACAACAACACATTAAGTACAATAAAATCTATAATTACAATGCAATGTTTCTCAGGTATTTACAATATTGACTGCCTGAACTAGGAAATCCTGTGTTTCAGGCTAAAAGGGCTAGTGTACTCGCTTCACGAATCATATTTTATCATTTATATTCAACTATATATAACTTATAAGATAAAAGTATAAATAGGTAACGTCTAATCTAACCTAATTAACGAATTATCTGTCTCTTCGTACGACCTACTTTGTAGCGACAACTGGATTTTTTTTATATAGAGAATCATATTCTATCATTTATATTAAACTACATATAACTTATAATATAAATGTATAAATAGTTAAAGTCTACTCTATCCTAATTAACAAATTCTCTGTCTCTTCGTACGACATACTTTGTAGCGACAACTGGAGATTTTTTTTACATTTATGGTAAGTATCTTAGTGATACATATTGTGAAGCCATTAACAATACATCGTAAATGACGCGCGCCAATTACGTTTAAAAAATTGTTTTCAATTGTAAAATTTGCCACAAAAATTTTGCAATTATTGAAAATCACAATGATTACTTTTTTTTAATTTATATTTTTTGTAGATTGTAAATTTTTCTTTTTTTTTGTAAATATACTACACCAATTGTTTTTTCAATTTTCACAGTTTTTAATGAGTGTTTCTTTTAATCCGAGAGGTTTTGTGTACTTGGTTTTTTTATTTCATATTTTTTGTAAAGATTCGTTTATTTTTTTTTTTTTTCTATTCGTGTTATAGTTAGACGTGTACTTGGCGCGACATTTTACAGTGAAACTGTTTTTTGTGTGATCAAATATTGTTAAGATTTCTCACGTCAAAATAATTCAATTTAAAAACTCAATTCTAAAATTGGGGTTTTAGCATGGTTTAGTCTATATTATTAGCTTTGAATATAATACGAATTTCTTGTTGAAGGGTATGTATGATATCTATTGAAACAGAATTCACACTTGACTCTTGAGGGCTAAATGGTGTATAAGTGAGGAAACTGCCAAGAACGAGAGTTGACCTTTTCGATAGGTCATTAGCAAATATTTACTGCTATCAATATTATACCTAGTCCAGCCATAAGTTCTGTTACAAATGAAAATGTTTTAAAAAAAAAATGAAGTAATGTAATATTATTAAAGTTTATATCTATATTATTATGTATTCGAAATGGCCACCTTTGGCTTTTATACAGGCCTTTAATCTGTTTGGCCACGAATCTATGGATTTACGCACTGTTTTCAAGGGAAATTTCGCCTCTGCTTGCTCCAAAGATTTTTTAAGAGACTCAATGTCGCCGTGTCGTTTAGAGCAGGCCATGTCGGATTGTGCGGATGTGTATGAGCGTCGATAGTCGCCAAAAGGCTTCGACTGCTCGTTTGCCCTCCTATGCTATAAAAAACGAGTACTATTATAGTATAAATGATCTTATTCCAAGCCGCCGTAGTGACACATGATTTTTGTGTCTGTGAGTATAATATTATCTGATAGCTTATTTTCAGTCCCCCCAATCTCCTACAAAATGTTATTAGCCATTTTAAACAAATTAAAGAGTAAAAGTTTATTTTAATTAATGATTTCAATGGTTTTTTTACTAACAAAAAATCTTTCCAAACCAACTAGTCAAACATGAAGAATTATATTTTTGGCTTGTTTATTTCCTTGCGTGAGTAAAATACCTTTTCCTGGATCAATTAGACGGGAATAATTACATATCGGGAGGTGATGGATGGACTGATTAGGAGCGAACCGACTGGGATGTGGCCTCATTATGTCTGGGGCTTGAACATGTCCACTTTACCTGTTTCGATTCCATTTGGTTCTACAGAATTCAGGAATTCCGTTTTTGAGTTTGGTTGACTGTATTTGATTTTGAAGGCAAATAATGGGATATTTTTTGTATTTTAATTACGTTGTTTCATATTTCTATGATGTTTTATTTATTAGCTTTTATTTATACACTTTTTATTGTGTATGTGGAATATGGAATTGTGAATAAAGTTTTAATCCATCTATATATCTATCTATTTATGGATATGAACACGTGTCAGACCTCCCTTAACTATGTAATAGTTACTGTAAAGTTTCTGAAACATTGAAAATGTAACAATAATTTGTAACGAAAAAAGATTTCTTCACAAGAAAAAATAGAATCATTAAAAATATATTGAATACTTTCAGCAATGCCTTTAGGTACTGTTAATGTTCCAATGGAGATACTTAATAATAATATCTATGGACGCTTTTACACCACGTCAATCTGGCCCGGTGCTAAGTTCTCGAAGAACTTGTGTTACGGGTACCAGACAACGGAAATAAATTTAATACTTTTGTATACCTATATTTAATATTTTTATTATATGATACACATATTTAATACACATCCATGACCCAGGAACACAGAAAACTTTATGTTCCCTGGCGGGATTCAAACCTGCAACCTCCGGCTTGAGCGCCAACACGCTAACCATTGAGCCAGGAAAGAGGAGGAGACTTAATAATGATAAAATCATTCAGAGCGCTGTATCGGTCCATAGATCTTTAAAAATCATTTGGAGTCGTTGTTTAATAAAAAAATATTTTCGTAAATTAAGGACTATATTTTGGAAAATTAACAATTTATAAAGATTTTTGAAAGATAATTCTCTTTTATATTTCCATTTTAGTTCTATTTTTTGTGTTAATTTTCCGGTATTTCAAGTCCTTAATAAACGTCTGTTAATACTAAGTAAATTTTTATCAAATAGAAAGTCGGTGGTGGGAAAGTGGGTTAAGCCGCGATTCACCGCCATTGTACCCGCCAGATGTTATCCCGGATCAGATGGGAGTATAAGAACTTATTAACTTGTTTTGTTCGGATATTTTCAAAAATATCCAAGTTAAAGCTTTGGTGGTCGATTATTCAAATAAATAAATATAAAATTTTTATTACTGTTTAAACTTTAGTTTACCAATAATTTTTAATATTATTAAATGTCATTTTGTAAGAGGTAGTTCCATGCTGCTTTGCAGACGAATTGGGCCGGCACGACGGGGGTGACCTCTCGCTCAAATACCACTGGCGTCAAGTGAAGTGACAGCTAAGTTGTCGCGTTTCGTGCGGTTTGTGAGTTTCCGGTGGCCGATTGGGGGGGGAGGGGATTGAGAAAGGGAGGGCAACGCTTCTGCATAATTTTTGGATGTGCGTGTATGGACGTCAATAGTCGCCGGCTTCGACAGCTCGTTTGCCCTCCAATGCCATTAAAAAAAATGAGGCGGAACCATAATATAGCAGCGCTTATCTTGTTGTGCTTGGTAAAAAAAATTTGTAATGAGCATTAAATTTGTAATCAATTTCACTCATAATCATTGTATTCATTGTAATCATACATGTACAGTAATGTTTGCGATTTTGAAGTGGGTATAGAGTCTGTCCACCTTACACCATCTTTTCGGGCGCAGAGAGTCCCACATACCCTCCCAATGTGTGGAAACAAAAATAAACAAAAATGGTAGTACTAATAATGATGTATGTTTTAACTAAAATCTTAGTACTTAAGATGTTTTGGATACTAGCATGATAGACTTACGTGACGATCAATTTTGTAAAGTATCTTATCTTTATGTATCTATAAGTTGAGTTTCAAATTATACCTAAATTGAGGGTAGTTTAATGAAACTTGCATTATGCTTGTCACCTGTCAACTTCCTTACATACATGTGTAACACTCCGCCTCTCTTTCGCAAGAAGGCAACGAGTATAGCCGCGTTTTCGCTAACTGTTAAACTGTCAAGAAGCTATAGGCCTATCGAAGCTATTAGAACGCGATCCTGTGTGTGTGTTGTTGCCGCATATCTACAGACTGTTAGAAAGTGATACGAGGGTACGAGAGCTGCTGGCATCCCTGGGAGAAGAACAAGAATACCAGGTTAGTCGCACATATCCTATGCCTTCCTCCTGTTCATCGACATTACGCCTGTCCTATATAATAATATTACAAGCTAATGCTAGTTAATTTTTATATATTTATAACAACCGTAAAAATAGAGTCCACTCTCTTTTATTTTATGCATTAATTCTATATGGTTAATCGAACTGGACCAACTTTATATATTCTCTGGGCTCACGAGCTAGCGAGGATATATATTTCTCCCGCACCCCGCATATAGAAAAGGTGGAGATCAGGCACCTCCAGTATCCGAAACTTCTCCACTACCCCGAATTGGGATGCATAAATTTAGTGGGAGGGTGTTGCTCCTCGCCTGATTTCGAGGAGGAGACCTGGTATGTTACTGGTATACCATGAAAATTACAATGAAATGAGTAAAAATACCCGTAATATAAAAAGCAATATAATACATTGATAAGTACACTCAGAGTTTAATCTGTGTACCAAAATGATTACAATGCTTCTAACAAATCCTTATTTATTTCTTTTCTTTTTGCTTATGAAAACGGGTAGCGTTTTTCCTGGGTAATATTTCATTTTGGTATTGGGTTCTTGTACTTCAAATTACGGCGTAAAATATATATATATATATATATATATATATATATATATATATATATATATATATATTTCCTTTTTTTTCTTTAACGCCGGGAAATGCTCTGAGGCATCTCGCGGGGGAGTGGGTCTCCCACGCGGGTATGTAGGACTCGCTGCGCCCGACAGCTGGTAAATGGACGCAGCTCTACCCGCTAAAACCCAGCGAGTACCACCAATGCCGCCTTTGGCGATGTGCCCCGGATCTAGAAAATAAACAGGGCACCTCGACGGCTAGTCAGTCCCGCAAGGGACCGCCGCCACCTCCACAGAGGGGTTGTCCCGCACCACAGAACAACCCCTCCCAACGTCGGGACAGTACAATGGATCAGTCATCTTGGCGTTCTTTGAGGGAGGATATTCAGCAGTGGACGGATAGAGGGCTGATGATGATGATGATGATGATAGCTTTTAACGGTCTACGATACATGCGCAGCACTTGTCTGCTTGGGACCTGCCTATTGCTTACGAGAAACATAGGCATAAATCGCTTTGGCTAGTCACAGGGGCCAGTTTGTGATACTGACCACTTACTACCAGATAGATCTGTCAATTTGCCTATCCATCTAGCATAAAAATAGGTAAGCTGTATATTTTTTTTTATATTATAGGAGGGCAAATGAGCAGTCGAAGCTTTAGTCTACCGACGCCCATACACATGTACACAACCAAAGATTATGCCGATGTGTTGCCCTCCTTTTCCCTATCCCCCCAATGGGCTACCGTAAACTCACAAACCGCACGAAACGCGACAGCATAGCTGTCACTTCACGCCGGTGTTATGTCAGCGAGAGGTGGCAGCCCAATGACCAGCCTCTTACCATTATTATTAAATTATTATGCTCACCAGCCCCGTGATAGGACTAAGGATAAAATTACAAATGAATGAAAAAAAACAACATAATCAAAAGTATCATCATCTTTTAAACGAATAAGAAACGAACAGCATGAAAACAATCTTATGTGAATATAAATGTTTTAACAGAGTTTAAGTTTGTTTTTTATAAGTTATCAGCCTCAAGCCCTTTAAATGAGTATACTCACTTCTATCACATATAAAATATATTTAACTTAAGACTTCAAAACTTCTAATAAGCAAAAATATGTTTATATAATGTTTTCAAACGCTCATTAGAAATCTAAATTCATTCCGGCGAACTTAAAGTTTACTTTAACCTGACTTTGACCTTTTGACGTATTTCAAACTTCAAAGTCATGTAAAAAATATCACTTCAACTTTCGTATTGACTTATAATTTTAAATTCAAAAGTACGAATGAAAATGTACGAAAATTACTATAAATTCACACTCAAAAGCGAAATCTTGAGAAATGAGAACTAAAGCCCGCCTATTACAGGCTAACACGTATTTTACTATTCGCTTCACAGCTCAGAGATCTTTTTGAATATAAATTTTCGCATTTTTTAATAAACTTCATCCTCTTAGCATTTCGTTACTTTTTACACATTTTACAGCGATATCAAAGAACCAAGACATATTTTCAAATGACTTTTCGGATAAAACTTAGAATATGTGCTTCTTTATTATAATAATAATACTATCTATGGACTCTTTTACACCACGTCAATCTGGTCCCGTGGTAAGTTCTCGAAGGAGTTACGGGTACCAGACAACGGTAAAAAATATTTAATACTTTTATACTATACAATATAAATATATATATATATATATATAATATATATATAATAATTTAAGATTTTTATTATATAATACACATATTTAATACACATCCATGACCCAGGAACACAGAATATATTTTTGTTCCCTGGCGGGATTCGAACCCGCAACCTCCAGCTTGAGCGCCAACTTGCTTACCACTGAGCCACAGAGGTCGTCCTATTAGTAGTATTATTTAGCATATAAGCTATGTGGTATGAAATTAAGTAAGAAGGTTTTAGCCTGACTGGAAAAATAAAAAACCTCGCCATATTGTGGAAAATTTCGGAACTAATTTCTGTATGAACTATACTATGTGTTGACGTAAAAAAGATACAATGGCGACACCAATGCAGGGTTTATATATTCCTGGTCAGGCTATAACTATTATTATCTCAAATAGTACGATGAATTGCTGATAGGTGATCAACATCGCCCATTTACACTGAACCAGTGTATCTAAACTAGTGTTTTTGAGTATGGTCAGCTTGTAAGCTTCAAGATGAATTACACTCAGGTTTATTATATGTATTAGAGTTATTATATATTTTATAGTTCTTTTTGATGCCTTAAGGAGGCAACCGAGCAGTCGAAGCCTTATTGTGACTAACGACGCCCATAGACATCCCCACAACTAAAAGTAAAACAATAAATAATTTGAATTTGAAAAAAAAAAGTTATGCGTTGCCCTCCTTTTCCCTATCCCGTCAATGGACCACCGGAAACTCACAAGCCGTACTAAGCGAGACAGCATGGCTGTCACTTCACGCCGGTATTGGTGAGCGAGAGGTACCCCGGTGCCGTGCCGGCCCAATTCGGCTGCAAAACAGTATGGCACCACTTTATACTTTTTTTTTTTTTTTTTTTTTTTTTTATGCAGCGGAAATTTGCAGACTAAACCATAACTAGGACCGGGGTGAGTTTTAAACCTAGCCGTGAGTGGGGTTCGCACTTGGAGATGCGTTACCCACTAAAACCGCTGCAAGTGCCCTCAGCCGCCTTTTATGAGAGTCCCGGATCATGCAGGCAACGCAGGACCCTCGGCGACAGGCTGGCCCCGGCGAAAAGGCCAGACTCCTCCTCTAAAGGGGGACTGCTCGGCTGTTCGTTTGATTCGATACTTTTAGCAGTCCCCGACGACGTCGTGTCTAGCTGGACCCAGGTTAAAACCCCACCCTGGGCCCGACACGAGCACAGGGGCGTTACTGGAGGCGCATTAGGTAGCGCCTCCTACGCACCCCCGTTCGTCGCCCGCGGTGGGAGGCCTCGTCGGCGGCCTCCTCTCTCACCCGCTCATCGGCCTCCTTCTGGGACATTACTGCCTCGCAGAAGGAGACCATCGCCGTCCAGGACTCGTCGTCGCCGAGCATCGCGGGGATGACACTCGGCAGAGACAAGTCCCCTCCGATGACCGATGTCAGATCATGACGCAGCGCCGCCCATCTCGGGCACACCTCGAGGGACCTCTTACTACTTACACTACCTCTTACTTTATACGTATCAGCATATTTTGTTAACATCAACCAAACTTAAGCACCAACTGTCTTTCAGAATATGTGTTATGACAAGTAAAGCTTTTGGGTAGAGTGTTGGTCGGTCATTAACCAGGTGGGAAGACGATCTCCGTACGGTGGTCGGTCCGTGTTGGATGCGAGTAGCGAGGGATCGGTCTTCTTGGCGTTCTCTGAGGGAGGCCTATGTTTAGCAGTGGACGGATAGAGGCTGATGATGACGATGATGATGATGATGAAGTAAAGCTTGCTGTTTTTTATTTTGACCACAGCTGGATGTTGGAACCCAACAGGATCGAAGCAGCTGCTAATTACCCGTTCCAAAATTGAAAAACTTTTCTTGTTTACCGTCCTATAATTGTGCTATCAAATGCAGAACTAATTTGTGAAATCTGTCATGTAGTCTCAGAGATTAAAACGTTCAAACAAACAAACATAATACTCAGCTTTTTTATATTAGTATCGAATATAGATAAAAGAATTAATAGTTGGCAAATCTTAGGCGTTGACACGCACACTACAAGGAAAAATTGTGACAATTTTTCTCTGATTCAATTATATTATGTATTTGTTAGTGATAATTCCGCGAACCGCAGTCTTTACAACAAATGTGTGACTCCATATTATACATGTATATAGCACCGCCCTCCCTCTCTGCATAACGCGTACACTTGTTTAACTATCTTGTAGCCTGCACACTGATGATCATAAATTTAATCTATACTAATATTATAAAGCTGCAGACTTTGTTTGTTTGAACGCGCTAATCTCAGGAACTACTGGTCCGATTTGAAAAATTATTTCAGTGTTAGATAACCCATTTACCGAGGAAGGCTATATTATATAGGTTATAAAACATCACGCTGTGACTAATAGGAGTTAAGTAAGTTAACGCGAGCAAAGATGCGGGCAACAGCTAGTATCAAATATTTAGGCGTGGTGTAGTGAAATTTTTTAATAAATTTTAAAGCGTTAGGTAGGAGAATATCTGGCAACAAACTGAACTGGGTGAACGGTGGCTTACTCGCAAATCCCGCTGACTGCGACTGGGTGTCTGATTCTGATGGCCGAAGTGAAAACGATAATGAGAATTATTAAAATATATAGTCCATTTTTTAAATCATACTATTTTAATAGAATTTTATTTCTACATAATATTTGTAGTAATATTATATAAACATAATTTTACATTCATTATACATTTTCTTGTCTTTTCTTTTTCATACTTTATCTTATTAGTTATTTATAAGTTTTAAATAGTTAAAATATAACATCCATCAAATTCTATTAAAGTTAGTCAGTTTTTGAATGTGCTATTGTCCTAAATCTTAAATTTTATTTTCGTACCTGAACTTCGTCCATCAAAATATTTAAAATAAACTTATTTTCATATTTAAAACTATAGTCTCGTGAGCAAGGCATTTGTAGACAAAACCAAATATCGACCTCTGTTTAATACGATGATAAGTTTATATATGTAACATACCCCCGAATACTCAAACGAATCTTAAATTTAAGACGTACTTAAACTCATGCTACGACGTGTCAGATTCAAAGAAAAAAGAGGGACAACACGAGTTTAAGTACGTCTTAAATTTGAGATTCGTTTGAGTATTAGGGGGATAGTACCACAAACTTTAGTCTAATAATAAATAAATCATGTATAACTAGATTTAATTACAAATAACCTTAAACTAAAAACCTTAAAAATATAATACAATAACTAAAATATATTATTAAAAAGGAGTCCCTTAAGGCCCTTATCCCAAATTATTGTTTCTAGATCGAGGTGTTTTCATAGAAGTCGTCATTTTAAAATAATAATAAAAAATAGTATATAGATACATCTTTGATCTAGGGATTTTTTTGGATAAAAATACAATATTTAAAATTTTACATGATCAAAAAAAATTCTAAAGTAACGTCGATTTTAAAAGCAAATTGAGTAGTATGAGACTTCGGGTAACTCAATTTTAATGAAACTTTTACGTTTAAATTGCTAAACGGGGATGACGTGCAAATGATTGGATAGATCTTTATTAAGGACCTGTGCCGCTTTTGCTCGTGACTACGTTGTTACCGCGCATTTTATATTATTACGTCTAAATAAATAAGACGACACAGTGTAAATAATATAGCTACTTAATACTTACTTACAATTGTTGTAATTAGTTTGCAATACAAAACCTTTAATTAGTGTAAATAAATAGATACTTGAGTTTGTGTAGTACCTAGTTATTTAATTGAAATGGCGAATAGAAAAAGTAAAATAAGGAAAAAGAATCTTAATACAGTTTTATCACAAACTAGCTGTTGCCCGCAGCTTCGCCCGCGTTAACTTAGATATACAACCATATACGCATTGATGATAATTATTTATCTATGGACGGGCGTAGGACTTTATTTTATAATATGTAGTGATTAATACCGTATTTTTGTGAATAGCTTTTACATTACCGCTTTATCATTGGCAATTTTTTAAATTATTAAAATGGATATAGGTAGTATGTTATATTTAACTAATGTAGACATATTATGCCATCGCGGACTTTTCAGTATGCATATTTAGGATACAAAATTCTACCATACATTGATACAATAATAATTAATTCGGAACCGGGCCCGGCTAAGGTGTATAATAATGTAGTACATTATTTTGATCTATCTGTTAGGGTTCATCCAGCGTTTGCAATGTGTTTTGCTTTTGGCGGTGTCTATTGACATCGCCAACGCCTTCAACACCCTACCCTTCGATACAATCCTGGAGGCGCTGAGGTTCCACGGCGTGCCAACGTATCTGCGCAGACTAGTAGGAAACTACTTGTCTGGTAGGTGCGTCGCGTACCCCACGGCCGCTGGCTGGGTGACGAGGAGAGTGGCGTGCGGTGTTCCTCAGGGCTCTGTATTAGGCCCGCTCCTGTGGAACATCGGCTACGATTGGGTCCTCCGCGGCGCGAACTTGCCGGGCGTTGGCGTTACGTGTTACGCCGACGACACCGTCGTCACCGCGCGCGGTGGCACCTTTTCGGATGCACGAATCCTGGCGGTAGCTGGAGTTGCCCAGATGGTGGCGAGGATCTGGCGTCTTGGGCTCGAAGTGGCCCTGGAGAAGTGCGAAGCTATATGCTTCCACGGGCCCCGGCGAGCCCCTCCACCCGGATCCCGCCTTATAGTAGGAGGGACTTCCATCGCTGTCGAGCCGACCATGAGGTACTTGGGCCTCGTCCTCGACAGTCGATGGAACTTCCGAGAGCATTTCGTGCGCCTCGTCCCGAGGCTGCTCGGAACTGCACGTGCGCTGAGTCGTCTCCTTCCCAACATGGGTGGACCGAGCGCTGGTTGCCGCCGCCTATATGCGGGCGTCTTGCAGTTCATGGGGCTGTACGGCGCACCGATATGGGCGAGCGCCCTAAAGACGGTGAACGTGGCTCAGTTGCGACGTCCGCAGAGAGTCATGGCCGTCAGGGCCGTCCGTGCGTACTGTACGACCTCATACGAGGCTGCGTGCGTACTGGCGGGCTCAGCGCCGTGGGACCTGAACGCAAGGGGCCTGGCGCAGGCATGGAGGAGACGACGAGGAGAGGAAGAGGAGGAGGAAACCTCCGAAGAAGAAGAGTCCTGGCGGAGCCGCCTGCGAAGGCGAGTGCTCCGTCAGTGGAAGGATAGGCTGGAGGAGCCTAGTGCGGGACACCGCACCGTGTCGGCCGTCGGTCCAATCCTGGAGCAGTGGATTGATCGGCGGCACGGCATCATCACCTTCCACCTTGCGCAGATCCTGACGGGACACGGCTGTTTCGGAAGGTATCTGTGGAAGGTGGCAGGGGCGGAGGACTCGCCAGGGTGTCATCACTGCGGCTGTAGTGAAGACACTGCAGACCACACCCTGGCGGAGTGCCCAGCTTGGGCGGAGGCAAGAGCACCCCTCATCGCTGAGGTTGGCGCGGACCTGTCGCTCCCTGCGGTCATCCGAGCGATGACTGTCAGTGAGAGCGCATGGCAGGCGGTCCTCTCCTTTTGCGAGGACGTGATGTCGCAGAAGGAGGAGGCGGAGCTGGAGAGGGAGCGCACTGGCGCCTCTTCCCGCAGGAGAGCACGGCGGCGACAGGCGGTCACACTGCCGTGAAGGACATCCTATGTGTTCAGGGTGCCTTAAGCGGAGAAGGGGGGGTGGTCACTACCCCCACTTTCAGAGAAGAGTGCCGGATTGCACAACGTTGTGGCCGGTGCGGATGTCCACAGCTCTCGCGCCGGGTCACCTAGACGACGAGGAGAACACCGCTGGGGTTTAGCGGGTAGAGTCTGCGCTCACCTTACCATCTTCTCGGGCGCAGAGAGAGAGAGTCCCACATAACCAACGGGCCCCCCCGGACCCGTTGGTATGCCTAAACGCATTCCCCAGCGAGACCAAAAAAAAAAAAAAAAAGCGTTTGCAATGTCAGTGCAAAAAATGTGCTTATTTATGACATCACATCAGAAACTTCTAAAATTATGAGTGTTTATCTACTATATTATGCATGTACCTATTACCTTTCTCTTGAATCATTCTATCTATTAAAAAAACCGCATCAAAATCCGTTGTGTAGTTTTAAAGATGTAAGCATACATACAGTCAGACGCGGGAAGCGACTTTGCTTTATAGTTTATATTATGTAGTGATGTCTTCTTCCAGAAATTGTTAACACTTGAAGAATTCAAATTGTCCGACAATAGAGAAAATGAGGAACCTTAATCACAAAATATTTCTGATTTGCAATCATTTCCTAGCCCCCTACCCACAGGGCAGTGTCGTGAGGACTATGGCCTTGACCCTCTTCTCAGAGGAGACCCGTGTCTACCATTAATCGATGATGTATGGGTCGATGAAAATGAACCTGGACCTAGCATACGACAACTAAATTTTGTTGAATTTTAAAACAATTAAAACAATTAATATAGTATAAAAGAATATGTTTGTCTACAATTTTTTAATCGCCTACAAGCATTCTTAGAATGATTGATTTTTTTTATAGCTTAGGCCTTAGGGGGACAAACGAGCATTCGGAGCCTTAGATGACTACCGACTCCCATAATAATAATAATATCTAAGGACGCTTTTTGCACCACGTCAATCTGGTCCCGTGGTAAGTTCTCGAAGAACTTGTGTTACGAGTAACAGACAATGGAAATATATTTAATATTTTATACTATACACATATTTAAGGTTTTTTTATTTATAATACACATATTTAATACACATCCATGAACCAGGAACACAGAAAACTTTTTGTTCCCTGGCGGGATTCGAACCCGCAACCTCCGGCTTGAACGCTAACGCACTAACCATTGAGCCACAGAGGTCGTCCTCATAAACATTCACACAAGAGATAATGCAGATGTATTACCCTCCTTTTGCAATGGGACACCGGAAACTCATACACCGCAAGAAACGCCACAGCATAGGTGTCACTTGACGCCATTATCATGTGAACGAGAGGTACCCTTACGGTCGTGCCGGCCGCAAGCAGCATGGCACTACCTTTTAGACCTAGACCTATGTAGCTAATTCATCCTTCCTAATCCTTACTAATATTATAAATGTGAAAGCATGGATGTTTGTTACGCTTTCACGCGAAAACTACTTAACCGATCATCATGAAACTTTGTACACATATTCTTGGAGGTATTAGAAGTAACATAGGATACTTTTTATAAAAAAAAAAACTAAAGAGAGGTGTCAAGGGACACCCGGATGGATCAAAGTTCCTTTCGATTAATTAGTGAAGAAATAAAACTATCTTATCCTGCGCAGACGAAGTCGCTGGCACCAGCTAGTATTTCTATAAATCCAAAACTAGATAACTATAACAACAACAAGATTTTGTTATGCATAATTATTCATTATCACATTTAAGAATAATTCGAGCATAGTCAATCTACTGCATATTCGTATACTGTGGCGTGCTTGCCGGCCGTGGTAGGTCACCGGAGTTCATATAAAGACATCTCCCGCGCAACGCAAGTGCAAAGCGATCGGTGCGTTAAATACCTATAGTTTTGGGAGAAGGGGCCCTTAAGGCAAGGTTCTGAAGATCCTGGCAGCGTTCCCCTTTGAATTGCTAGACTAATTCTTACATAGTTAGTACCTATATATTAATGTGAGATTTTAAGATAACATAGTAATTTGTATTTTTATTATAATGTTGAAACAGTTTTGTTTTGTAGAGCTAGTCAATAATCTATGGACGCTTTTTTACATCACGTCAACCGTGGTAGTTCTCGAAGAACTTGTGTTACGGGTATCAGACAACGGAAATATATTTAAGTATATAATACACATATTTAATACACATCCATGACCCAGGAACACAGAAAACTTTTTTGTGCTCGTCAGACACAGAAGCTCTGCGACACAAACGTAAAAACACACGGTAAATACCCCGAGTATTTTATATTACTATTTTAAACAAAACAGTTTCAATATCGCAGTGTTCTCTTTCATCAGAATACTTCCAACCTTTCGCCGACACCGCATTGCAGCTGGACGGATTACCAGCCTCGACTTTTTTCAATTAACAACCAAAATGGGTTTGCTAAGATGTACATTTGTACTGATAACCTCTATGACAAAGTGTTACCTTTTTTATTTTTACTGCTATATTTATGAAATAGCAACGCGACGCGGTTTCACCCGCTTAGGTCCTGTAAGATATGGGGGTAAAATATAGCTCATGTTACTCAGTAAAAATGTTTAAAATCGGTAGAGTAGTTTATGAGTTAAATTATAACAAACAAACATACAAAAATATTTATGAATTGAACTTGGTGACATGTTTTTATAGCGAGGTAGAGGTAGTAATTTAAGGAAACGCTATGTATGTTTGTATTATTGAGTTTCCATAGGTCTTCTAAGTAAGAAACCACAAAATTTTGTTTCAAACTTTATTGATACCTTATATGTCTCTACAATCTCTATATCTATACAAACGAAAATAATAATTTCGTTCAGAACTTAAATGTCCCAACAGGTATTTGTCATTTCATCAATACATAAAATGTTTACATATTTGACAATGTTTCACAATGTCTCTTGATTTATAACTCTCGAAATAACAATTGTAAGATAAGTAAGATTAACAATTTTTTGGGTTCCGTTCCTCAAAATAATACAACGGAACCCAAAGGATCACTAATTTTTCGTCTGTCTGTCTGTTAAACATTTATTAAGTTTATACTCCCAGGTGTGTGGCCCACATACGGTAAAACCTACCCGGGTAACCTGGACATTGTGATACGAAGTGCATTCTCCTTTTTTTTTTACACCGGGAAATGCTCTAAAGCATCCCGCTGGGGAGTGGGTCTCCCCAGGCGGGTATGTGGGACTCGCTGCGCCTGAAAGCTGGTAAGACGCAGATCAACCTACTAAAACCCGGCGGGTGCCACCAATGCCGTCTTTTGTGAGGTGCCCCGGATCTAATGGCCAAACAGGGTACCTTGACGGCTAGTCAGTTCCTCAGGGGACCGACGCCATCTCCACAGAGGGGTTGACCTGCACCACAGAACAACTTCTTCTAGCGTCGGGACAATACAATGGGGTGAGGTTCCCATCCTAGCCCCTTTCCCCCTGCTCTTTTATCCCCTCCTCTTATAAGACAAAGAGTCCCCTCGGCTCAACTAGCCTCGCCCAAGGCGCTGGGCACACGTCAAGGCCTGAACCGTGGAGAAAGTGCATTCTCCTGCGTCATCATCATAAAAGTGAAAAAAAAAACTGTTTTTTTATATACTTTTTATTTAATATAGTACACGTTTTTCGGAACCCTCACCGCGCGAGTTAGATTCGCGTTGGTCTGTTTTTTCAATAAATTCACAAAGTTGAAAATAATGGCCAAAACGAACCAAAAGTGTTTCGCATCTTGCACTTAATTTGGTGCAGGTAGCTTCAATTAATTATATACCAGCTGCTCAGCTGCCGTCTCAACGGAAACTTCCTCCAACCTGTTTTATTTTCACACAATACTTTAGAAATATAATTACTCCGTTCACAATATTATGAGATTCCTCGTACAAGATTGTGAGCAATATATTTTCAGAGTAAGTGTTTAAAAAGATCTGGATGCGGGTGGGATTTGCCATCTTGACGTTCATTGACAGAGACCTATGTCTACGACAAAATTATGATTATTATAAAAAGTGTTTAATTGCTGTTTAAGTAATCATTTACTGTCCTTTAGTAATAAGTTCTAATCTTAAACTATGGAAGTTATCATCATTCTATATTTATTATTATTATAATATATTATAAGAAATCAGAAGACCAGACGTTTAAAAATAACAACAATTTATTCGTATTAGTAAAAGAATAACAATCTCAGGGTTCGCTGATAACATTTAGATGTGAATGTGTGGGCACACGCATGTGCATGCATAAAGCACCTCCCTCCATACCCACACTGCACGTGCATTCACATACCTAAACCACTACTACAGACAGCTACATAATTAAAAGAGAATGGCTTTACCGACATTAATTAACAAACTTAACATGACCGATAGCCATTCGGCCAGACTTCCGTCCTCCTCGAGCTCGTAAATACAATTAGGCCCCCGGACTAGGTGTACCTCGATTTTATAGGCATAGTTGGGTGTGACGCCGACAAATTCAAAACATTCCTACCGCCCGGCCGTCCTACCCTCATTTTTACAAAATATCCCTAACAATATGTATAATAATATATAATAATATCAACCCTTATTTGTCCCACTGCTGGCTACGAGTCTCCTCCTCGCCTGATTTCGAGGAGTGTTTTGGGCCATAGTTCACCGATGCGCTGGCCCAATGCGGGTTGGTGAACTTCACACACCTTTAAAGACTTTAAATCTCATCGGGCTTGCTGGTTTCCTCACGATGTTTCCTTCACCGGTGAGCAAGCGATGCTCTCATGTTCAGGTGCACGTAGAAATTTAGAAAAACCCATTTCTAGGCGTCACAGGGGTCAGGATCGAACCCGGACCTCTCGTCTCTCACTCAAGAGGCCGAACCCATATCCACTAGGCCATCGTCGCTATTATTATTTATTTAATATGTACAACTACATCATATTATAATATATTAAAACATTTTAACATTCAACTTACAAGTGGTATTGTATCAGATATATTATATGACAATTAAGGCGTACATAACATTTAAATATTTTTTGGCGTAAGGAGGCAAACGAGCAGTCAGAGTCTAATGGCAACTATCGCCGCCCATAGACATCCATGCAACCAGAGACAATGCAGATGCGTTACACTCTTTATCCTTATCCTCCCCAATGAGCCATCGGAAACTCACAAACCACGCGAACCGCGACAGCTTAGCTGTCGCTTGACGCCGGTGTTATGTGAACGAAAGGTACCACCCCGGTCATGCCGGCCCAATTCGGTCACAAAGCAGCATGCATCCCTCAATGTACGCTTAGTCGGCCGATCTCTTGCCACTCGCATCCAACACGGACCAGCCACTTCGCGGACCAACACTTCGTCTACCTAAACGTGGCCTCTGCTTTTGAACCTACAGATAAGTATACTAACTTTAAATACTAAATACTAAACCTAGTCAAAAGTAATTTTGTATTCACATGCACTGCAGTTTATTTTACTTCACAATTTTCCTGTAATTTCACCAGCAATTTCCTTTGTCATTTCTACAATGAGCATTCTGTGAATCCGTTTTAGAATTTCGAAAACCTAATAGGAAAGCTGTAAGTAAAATTATACATCAGGATCGTTGGTCTTCAATATACATATGTGGGACTAGTTTGGTATACGGATTTATCTAAAAAATCTGACTTGCAATGTAAGGAAAGGCATGTTTTTTTTCGAAATGCCTTTTTGGCCTGATAGCCAGGCCTGTGAGCCATCTGCTCATCTACTGTTGAGCTTAAAGCTCAACAGTAGATGAGCAGATGGTTCACCTAGGGATTATTCCAAAGGAGGGGTGCGCCTCATCGCGCGCGCTACTCGGGAGAGTAGGATTTAGACTAGTCAAATCTGATACGGTCGACAAATCTTTGTCGGCTGAATTTACTCATCATGGTCTGAGTTGGTATCTACTCGTATTGGATTCGAACCTAAGCTTTTGCGGTTCGATATGGTAAAGGAAAGGCAGGATAAATAGCCAAAGTCAAGTGAACATCAAAAAATCGACGAAGGTTTTGCTCTACCTGTGCTCAACATTTTCAAATTTACGAAAAAAATACGTGACATTGATGAACGTGAAATTGATGTGTATCTACGGAGTCTTACTTCTTTCACATTCATATTGTAATATTTTGTCGAATTTGCCAGTTGTTGTTGTTGTGTTCGCCTAAGCGTTAGACAAAAAATATACAGTGTTATTAATTTTACCGCTAACATTTATTTATTTCCCAAACAATATGTTAATTGTATGTTATGGTTTCTTACAGTAAATTGTAACATAAAGTAACTACAATTTACAGATCCTATTCTAGACTATACTAGTCTTGCAATTAAATTATTCGGAGTATCGCTTAATTACAATAGCGCATGTTCGTTGAGCCTCTCAGCGGTGGCGATGCATAGAAAAGCTGTTTCGGGGAATTTGGGGAAATCCCACCTGCCAAGTTTTATATTTATGGGTTCAGCGGCTTCGGTTCGGCGATGATATATCATTCATCCAATCAGTCAGCTCCGACGTGTTATAAAAGCTTCATATAAAAAATATTTTCTTTACAATTTTTTATCTATTTTTACATTTTTTTTAATAAATATTAACTAAAAAACGTAATATTGTATTTTTATTTAGAGATTATTTTTACAAAATGAATTAATTGTACTGTATTATGGTATATCTTACTAAGAGCTTTAATTGGTTTTATAGGTTTTTTGTAATTGTAATTTATATTAAGTATAATTGTAAACACGAATATATAATGATCATGTATCGATTAATTTATCTCTGGTTCCATTAATAGATACTATAAAGAGGTAATATTTTTTAGTTTGGATGTAACAAGTATTTTTTTTATGTTACGTTAGGCAAACTGACAGACGTGCCACCTGATGGTAAATGGTCAACGTCGCCCATGAACATAAACTAGTTTAGGCCGGGCAACTCATCTATGTGTTGCCTATCCTGAGACATAAGTGTCGGTGCCAGTAATTACACTGCCTCTCTTGCCCTTCTCTCCGAAATACAGCGAAGCTGTTTGACGGGAGAACCATCTTGAGATGGTGGTACCCATGCATCCGGGAGCGCGGTACAGGACATCCCCCCAACCAGTATAAATGACCGTCTTCAAAACGCCCTAGGTTTATTAAGGAGGGTGACTACTGTCAACAGCTAGTTAGGAAATTAAATAACTAATCTCTCATAAATAAAATAATTACATTGTAGGATAGTGTAGAAAATTCTTATATCAAAGTTCTTAATTGTAAAAAAATACATTAAGATCTAGTTTTTTAACATACACAATATGCGTAGAAAATTTTCTACATAGACATTACAATTAAAGTACAGATAGATGCAAGAATAAAACAGCGAAATTAGCTCGTAGCACAAAACAATAAGGTTCTGCTGATTTGTGGTCTACACTTGGATTATAAAGCTTAAACCGCGGTTAGAGGAGAGTAACTAGATGTTCGAAAAATATACCTGTAATTTTAGCACGAACGCTTGTATTTATTATTTATTCCCCTGCATAGACCACATACTGGTCGCAAAATAGAAAATACGTTTCCTGAAGTTATAATTTTGAACATTGTCCTATTATAAGCATTTTATTGTTACTGATAAGACATTATTTTGTAAGTTAACTTTGACACGTTCTGTATGAAAGTTCATAAAAAAAATTCAGTGGTTTGAAGTTTGTTGGAAGGCCAAACTAGCATACCTGATGGTAATGATCAATTACCATCAGGTATGCCAAATCTAAACGTTTTGAATTGGGACTAGTCTAATAAACTCACATGGGTTACCTATTTTGATAAGAAAGATGGTGTCTTGATCAGTAGATACAACCGTCTCCCCTGTCCTTCGGTAAAAACTCATTTTAAATAAGACTACAAGACGAAGAACTTCGAAAGGCATTGCCTTTACAGTGTAATATGACAGAACTTTGATTGTATTCATTGCTATACTATATATATATATATATATATATATATATATATATATATATATATATATATGTGCAACGACTTGTTTGACGACTTTTTCGTTCAGATTTTGTATAGTTTGGGGAAATGTGTATTCTATGAGGAAAGTCCCAAACTATATCATATACCTAACGTATTGTTTTGATATATATATATATATATATATATATATATAAAGTACTTAAGTACAATAACATCGCAATAAATTATCTATGTGGTAAATTTAATACAAGTTTTGTACCATGCGGAGACTTGCAACGCACGCAATTTTATGCTTAGGTAATACTTGAGTTACATAGTTTTACACTGTAGACCTAGTTTTAACTATAACATACCTCCTTTGTTTCATTGTGAAAGCACAAAAATATCCAGTTTTAAACTATGATCAATGTTGCAAGTTTGAACGAGGTTTTGAAACAAATATATAAATTATAATAATCCTTATAAAATTCGAGTATCACCGCTAGGCACGACCAGTTTAATAAAACCCCCCTTTAAAAATCGTAATACGTAAACAAGGCACATCTAGGCCTCAAATGAATTCTGAATTCACAATGTCAGGTCACGTCCCTGCAACATGACGACATGGCCAAGTTTTGTTGTTTGAAAATGTGATGTTTTGAACAAAAACCATTTTTTATTAATCGTTTTACATGTAATAATGTAAGACCCTAATGTTTTTCTAGTTTTTAGTTCTTGTAATTCTAGTTTGAAGTTCTTTGATACTTGAAAGATCATGAGATCGTATTAAAGAATTGTGTATGTTGATATAAAGGGGCTTGTATAAATTGATCACTTTAGTTTGGGCCAAGTTATTCGCAGGATCATTATATTTTTTTATAAATTACATTAAAATTTTTTGATTAAAGTACCCAATATTTTTCAGCTACCCATTGGAATTGTGTTGAGTAAAGTCACTTCGAACTTCGATAACTTTTTATATCTTTTCAGAGTTTCAAATTCGATTCCTATGAAATAAATATATTTTGTGTTTTTCTTTTTGAAAGAGGCTGATTCGACTCGGCCAGAATCATAAATTGTTATGAAATACGTTCTACTTAAGTCTCTTAATTATATAAGTTTTAGTAAAGTTATTAAAAGTTTCCCTAGCATCACCACAATAAATTTTACATAATAGATAGTTTGGAACATGGAATATTTCTTAGAAAGTCTTCATCGTGCTATTAAACACTTATTATGTTCTTGTTGTATCATTGAAATAAGAGCGGACCCATCACAGAACCCTAAGGCATGCCCAAAATTAAACATATATTAATTAAGAATAGTATAGTGAGATAACAAACATGTAATAATTCTCGTGTAACAAAGCTCCTCTAATTAGCAATAAGCTATTATTCTAGCAATGAACTTGGTCAGCAGAGTCACTACTTTCTTTGATAATATACGACTCAATTAAGGAGGAATTATAGTGGATAGGACCACCGCAATTATCTCTGCACACTTAGCAGTAAAATGGGCTTTCCCCAAACAATATACAGTTATACAATATGCTACGAGAAACATCGCAGTTACAATTTTTAATAATTGTATAAAGCAATTCTTTTGACATAAGAGCAGCTATTATGCTACCAGTCTGCGTCAGGAGAACTCAGGCCAAAAGAGATATCCTATTTCTTATGCCCCACACCAAACTGTTTTTTTTTCTGGTACGTATTATTTTAATGACAAATATTCCGATATAACTCTATTACCACTCACAAAATAAACATCGTGCAAAAGAAAATTTTAAATTGTATTAAATCATCGTGAGTCTTATCGTAATAACTATATCAGCCCGTTCTTTTATATTTATCTATTATTTTTTCTTGTCATTTGATAATAGTGTTACGTCTCGTTATCATAGGAGCCCTCCCTGTGTCATACCCGACAACAATGATGACAACTCTTCAATAACAGAAATATGAAGACCTAGAGTAAATAAGATTTATAGCCATGGAACAAAAGGGGAAACATACATTCCATTAACAAAACTATTATGTTTCAAGATATTAAACTATCACATGCAGTCGACCTAAATATCACCACATTAAACAAAGCGCGTCTCAACGGCAAATTCATACTCGAGAGAATGTAATAATTTCAGGAACCGGGAACAAAGTTAAAATCCAAGCCTTTTATCCTGTTTGATATGTAATAAAGGATGCTTTGGACGATGCGGTTTCTGGATTCCATTATTTCATTAAAACGTCAGTAAGGATCGTTGTAATATATACTGCTGATGATAAGATAATGATCATCCCACCATAATTTGATGGGATGAAATTAGTGTTAGAGGTGTAGGAGATTTGCTATCTCTTTGATGCACATCATTGATCAATTGCATTACATATAGTAGAAGTATAGTGAAATTATAGTGATAACTAAGATTAAATATATGTATAAAGTATTCAAACGTGTACCAAAAAGAACGACCCCTATGCGTCTCACAACCAGGGTCTTTTCCTCGAAATCAGGCGAGGAGGATAAAAGCTACAATGAAACTAAGGATTTCTTAATGCGGGTTGTCGTATTTCACATACTCTCAATGGTATCTTATCAGGCACGAATTTTTGTTCACTAATTTTTTTCTTTACCGGTGAGCATTGCATGGACAAATAAACAAAAAGTTTGCCACTGTGGGATACCCGACAGATGTGAAATACTATGTACAGCTTGGCAACAAAAGAGTATGACGTGGTGACAAGTGGAACTAAATATTTTACTAAATGGAAACCTATGATGTTGACAATACTTACTTTACTTACAAAACCGACGAAAACTAGATTTTGAGTAAAGTTTAGTGTTTCACATTTATTCTTTACGATTTGATTTAATTCTCTTACTGATTTCCCATATTATGATGAGACCTAAGTGAAAGTGGCGCCCTCAGTTTTTCCAAACTCTTTTTTGCCAAGCTGTAAGTTAATATTCGAATTCATAAATCATAAAAATCTATAACGAAGGATGGATTAAGGCGCGACTATATCACGCCGCACGCAGAGGTTACGCATGTGTGTTAAAATGTCAATTGCAAGAAAATGACAATTAATGCGTATCGTGTCCGTGGGTTGAAGTGGAAAATTACATGTGTAGCTCCTCCATGCGTCGCGGTGGTGCCGCGCCCTTAAAATAATGACACAGCAGTTTGTCGTAACAGTATTCAGAAATCTCAAACTTCTATTCATGTACGCTTTCAGATCGTCCAAGTGTACTTAATAAAGGATTCGATACCAAATAATTCCCAGAACAGATAATGCTAACAATTTGCACATTATTAGGTCAGGCTCACGTGCCGTGCCGATAGTCCAACATAGATTATTACTGAGGCCCACAGGATTCGGGAATGCACTGGCTTTGTGATACAGTGGGTAGAACGATTATGAGTAATTACATCCCTTTAGTGAAGCTATTTCATATGTCAGCTCCAAAAAAGGCTTGTACATTTAACATTGAAATGATGAATAGTGCTTACTATCCTACTAATATGATAAACGCGAAAGTTTGTATGTTTGGTTGTTTGTTATTCTTTCACACAAAATACACTGAATGATTTTTTATGAAACTACAATAATAAAGCTTATACCTCAGAATAATACATCATCATCATCATCATCATCATCATCATCATCATCATCATCATCATCATCATTATCATCATCATCGTCAGCCTCTATCCGTGCACTGCTGAACATAAGCCTCCCTCAATGAACGCCAATTGTGTGAATTTTCCGAAATCTATTATCTAATCAGACAAAGTAGCGGGCACCAGCGAGTTTAGTATAATATTAGTATTTACTATTTAGTTTAATTGATGTTTTATATTTATGACAAGGCTTACTTATCACTCCTTTTCTGGATTTTAATGTAAAAATGAAACCCAATTTTACCAATAGTAAAATTCGTAAGCAGAAGAAAACAGCACAATCAACAATAAACCTTGAATATTAACATTAAATAGGTATGTGTATTTGTATGACAGAGAGAGACATATGGAGAGAGAGAGAGATAGAGAGAGGGAGAGAGAGAGAGAGAGAGATGGAGAGAAAGGAGAAAAGAGAATAAATATATATGTGAAAAGGGACTAGATGAAATGTAAATAAAAAAAGTTGCGATATAATCAGGTTTAGTACGATTCTTGGAAGGTTCTTTATGTCTTGGAAATAATATTTTTAAACTTAAACCAATTAAATTAATAGCACCTCCATAACGCAGCCAAAAATTCTTCAGCATTTAAAACCGGACTGGTTATGATTTCGAAGTTACAAAAGATAATTAAAACGATAAATATTACATTCCCAATCTGAACGATATTCCCGAGATTGGGAACAAAGGAGATTGGAAAATAAGGGTGATTTGTTCTGACCCCAACAAACGACTACCATTTCCCATTAGTAAGCTACGATAATAATAATCATTAAAGCAATATTTAATATTTGTTAATAGCGGTTATTGAGATTTACTTATTTGTGGTAATTCCAGTTTTATTGAATAACTAAAAATTTTTACACGAATGACGAATATAGGGGAGGATTTTATGGAAATTCAAAATTTTTACAGGTTACTGTAAAGTGTATCGTTAACGTTTCGCCCGATTGCATCAGATCCTTCTGAACTCCTCACCACGGTTCAAGCCTTGTTGTAGCAGTGGGGATCAGCCTAAGATAGCCTAAGGTGAACCCAAACCTTGGGCGAAGCCAAGTCAACCGAGGGGGCTGCTCTTTATACCCTTCTTATAAGAAGAGGGGACAAAGGAGTAGGTGGGGACAAGGGGCAAGGATGGGAACCTTACCCCATTGTAATGTCCCGACGTTGAGAGGACTGTATTCTGTGGTGCAGGACGACCCCTCTGTGGAGGTGGTGTCGGTACCTTGAGGGACTGATTAGCCGTCGAGGTGCCTTGTTTGCTTAATAGATCCGGGGCACCTCACCAAAGTCGGTATTGGTGGCACTCGCCGGGTTTTAGTGGGTAGAGCTGCGTCCATTTACCACCTTTCGGGCGCAGCGAGTCTCACATACCTGGGGAGACCTACTACCCCGCGTGATGCCTCAGAGCATTTTCCGGCGTTAAAAAAACGCGACTTATAAAACGAAAAACATTTATACCTATGTATATTATATCTAATATTGTAATATATGACCACAGATCATTTGAAACATTTTCAAAACGACAACTTCAAAACGAATTCGACTATCAACGACAAATCAGTGGCCTCCCTACCAGATATTAATACGAGAAAACTATGGGATTAAAAATGAAAATAATATTGTCTCAAATAAGATATAAGCGGAAATAAAAAAGGAATTACTCTATTATGATATATCGGGAGGTTCCTTGTTTTATCTCCACAACGAATACATCCATAACAGTCTGACGGCCAATGATTAGTTTTCCTGTCCCTTCTATTGGTCTACATCAATCACTTGAACTTTATTTCAGATCCTTTTGTATCATCATCATCATCATCATCATTATAGTTGACTTTCACGAGACGCCCAGCAGATGTGAATATCAATGTCAATATAATTTTATATATCTTATTTATAATAAAAAAATATATAACAAATATGACATACCCGATTCACATGGTGAAACCCATATAAATGAAGTACAGATGATACCTATATAATACAATATACAATATCTATGGACGCTTTCACACCACGTCAATCTGGTCCCGTTGTAAGTTCTCGAAGAACTTGTGTTACGGGTACCAGACAACTGAAATATATTTAATTCTTTTATACTATGCATATATTTAAGATTTTTATTATATAATACACATATTTAATACACATCCATGACCCAGGAACACAGAAAATATTTTTGTTCCCTGGCGGGATTCGAATCCGCAACCTCCGGCTTGAGCGCCAATGCGCTCACCACTGAGCCACAGAGGTCGTCACAACAGGACTGCATTTTTACTGGAGGAATTCAGTATTGTCTGCACGAATCTATACCAAACTCAAAAGCATCACACGGAACGTAGATTCAAGTTATTAAACAATAAAATTAATTTTATAAAATAGACATTGTCATCAGAATGCCATTTGAGAAATATGATATGTATCATATCCATTAATCAGATATTTACCGAAGTAAAACCAGGTATTTTTTTTTCTTTAACGCCGGGAAATGTTCTGAGGCATCCCGCGGGGGAGTGGGTCTCCTCCGCCGGGTATGTGGGACTCGCTGCGCCCGACAGCTGGTAAGTGGACGCAGCTCTACCCATTAAAACCCGGCGAGTACCACCAATGCCGCCTTTGCTGAGGTGCTCCGGATCAAGTAAACAAACAGGGCACCTCGACAGCTAGTTAGTCCCGCAAGGGACCTCCGCCACCTCCACAGAGGAGTTGACCCGCACCACAGAACAAGCCCTCCAAACGTCGGGACAGTACAATGGGGTGGGGTTCCCATCCTCGCCCCTTGCCCCCTGCTCTTTTGTCCCCTCTTCTTATAAGAGGAGTACAAAGAGCCCCCTCGGCTCAATTAGTTTCGCCCAAGGTGCTGGGCTCACCCTAGGCTACTGAGCCCCACCGCCATGACAAGGCCTGAACCATGGTGGGGGAAACTGGGTTATACCTAGGTAACACTGAAAATGTTTAGAAAATGAAAAACAGCTTAATGTAGAAAGTTGCCAATACTTTTATTGTTTTTCGAAGTAATCTCCGTTTCTTTCTACACATCGTCGCATTCGATGAAACCACTGAGAAAAGCAGTGGGCCCATTCTTCCTTAGGAGTCTCTTCTATAGCATTTTCGTACGCTTTCACCGCATCTTCAGGGCTCGTAAAGCGAATACCTCGAATTTTATCTTTAGTTCTTGGGAATAAATGAAAGTCGCAGGGCGCCAGGTCTGGACTGTAAGGCGGATGACTCATTATCTCGACACCTGCCATAGTCAAATATTCAACAGTCCGTTTTGCGGAGTGCGCTGAAGCATTGTCGTGGTGAAGGAGGATCCTGCTTCGAGGGCGCTGCTGTCGAATTTTTTCCAAGACAACAGACAAACAGCGATTGACATACCAGTCTGCAGTAACTGTCCTTCCATCTTCTAGCAAAACTGTCGCGAAATGACCTTTCCGACCAAAGAATGACGCAATCATCTTTTTTCCTTGACTTCTTCCTTTTTTTACCTTAGTTGGCCGATCCTCGAAAGGAAACACCCACTGAGCTGATTGTCTTTTGGTTTCGGGTTCGTAGCAATATATCCAGCTTTCATCACCTGTGATGATGTCAAATACAGCATTTGAGTTACCGCCGTTGAACTTATCTAACATTTGGCGACACCAGTCCATGCGGAGGCGTTTCTGGTCGTCGGTTAAAGTATGGGGAATCCATCTGGTACAAAGCTTCCTGACGCCTAAATGTTCGTGTAATATTTTTTGAACTTGACTCATACCAATGCCTAGGCTTGCCCGTATCTGCTGATAGGTCACTCTCTTATCTTCCCCTATCATGCGTCGCACAGCACTGATGTTATCTTCAGTAGTCGCTGTTAAAGGACGTCCCTCACGCGGATCATCACTGAGATTGCTACGTCCACGCTTAAACTCGTTAAACCAATTGTAAATAGTGGCACGAGATGGGGCTTCATTAAAAAATGCTCATCGCAGCCTATCATAGCTTTGTTGTTGAGTAAGCCCACAACGAAAGTCGTAATAAATCATTGACCGAAAAATTTCTCGCGTTATGTTCATTTTCACGTGTAACACGAGTATTAGATTTGCCAATTCACAAAAACAAATGACAAATGAATGCAATATACTACATTAGGTTACCAAAGAGTTCTAAAATTGAAATTAAAAAAAAGTTTTCATTTTCAATGTTTCTAACTGACCAGTTCTAAACATTTTCAGTGTTACCCACGTATATATGGGAAGTTAGAGTCCATTATTATTACTGGAACAAGGACGGTCAAGCTACAATCAAACCACAAGAAATTCGTTTGTTGTGTTCGTACGCCGACACTTATTATTTATTTTTTTATAATAAATATACTAAGGTAGTTGTAACAAATTTTTTTAAGAGGACAATTCATTTATTTTTGATAACATTATAATTATTTATGATATATCATAGAGAAACTACGACATCGACTATATTTTTACGGAAAATTGCAAACGGACACGTTACATCATCGAGCGAATCAGAAGGATAAAATTCAAAAAGAATATTTTGTACTTAGACTGCAATCATTCCAAAATGTAATTTATCCTAAACTGTACAAAAAAAAGAAATTTACAGATTTGCTAGTTGGTTACAGAAATATACGCACAGAAATAAAAAAAATAGATTCGGAAGAATTAGCCCTGATATCTTCCAATATATTATCCCTTAACAACGAGAACGCTCAAATATTCTCAAATAGTCGCATCATAATTCGGTGCCATCTTCATATTGAAGTTTTGACGTCCCTTAGCAAAATTTGTCGCAATCCCGCGCCATATTTTCAGTTTAGTCAATCCCATCTTAATATATCTCTTTATTTGTAGTCTGTATTATTATTGACAGAATAATACAGACTACAAAGACTTTCTAATGTTTACAGGAATTTTACTCATAACAAAAAAAAAATACTGTGGATAAACTTTTCACAATCTTAGCAATTTGCTGTAAAGAGTATCTGGCCCAGAGTACATGATATAATGTTGTTTCATTATAATGTATAATATTTTATTCATATTAACTACTTGCGAAACAACTTTATTGTGTTAATAAATGATTAATTATATCGAATGTTGAAAATTGTTTCTTCCGATTGAATTCACAAAGCACCTTATCTTCAAGTGGAATGGAATCAATCAATGAGAATTTCAATTTTCCTCTGCTGACCGAGTAGGCTCAGTATCCAGTTCAGTACATTTGATTACCATATTTTTTTGTTTCCCCCCTTGCCTTATTTCTCCCCAGTGATCCCTCGGAAGATTTGCATATTGAATTTCGATAGTACTCAAATTTATTACAGCATTTGAATATTATATATTTTGTCTGTTACCTGGTTTGTGTGGAATTTCAAGTTTAATTACGAATAAATATTTTTGTGATATGCTTATTTGTATGATACATATAAACTATAATTTAGAGGAAACACCAAGGGCTAGAGAAATAAATAAAAACATTTTACAAAAAATTTAAACCGACTTCAAAAATACTAAACTAAAAAGTAATAAAATAAAAATTTCTTTAATGTTTGTGCTTACAACTTATAATGAACTTAATCTTCTACTAATGTACAAACTTTGCGTTTACCACGTCATTATAGTTAAAGTTTAGTGATTCCGAAATTCATCGTCTTGGCGTTCATTGAAGGAGGCATGTCCAGCAGTGGATGGATAAAGGATGATGATGATGATGATGATGATGATGGTGATGATGATGATGATTACTATGACCGCGACATACTATGGTAAGCTACCAAAGCATCCTATACAATTGTTACATCGACACGTAATAAAATGATCATATCATCAAGGTAAACAAAACCAACCAAATAGGCATTATTGGGAATAACTCAAAAACGGCTTGTCAGATCATAATAAAATTAATATGGGACCAAATTGGAAACACCAGCTTTCAAACAAAAAAATAACCATCGAAGTTCATTCACAAACGGCCGAGATATCGTGTCACATACATACAAAAAAAAAACATACAGACGAATTGAGAACCTCCTTTTTTTTTAAGTCGGTTAAAAATAGGTATTTGTAAAATCTATTGCTGTCTCCTTTACCTCAAGCCTCCCCCCGCAAAGTGCGATAGAGACAACTGGAGCTTGAACTGAAAATATCTACCAAAAGAACAGAAAATCAACAACTTGTAGTCCCCTGATTTATTCTCCAAAACTTAAGCGATTTAAGATTTTTTCATTAAAAATTAACAAAGTCTTGAGCTATGTTTCTATGTTTTACTTTTTTTATATAATTTAGTAAAATTTGTTTTATAGATGTTTGAACACAGTAGAAAATTTGGCCATTTTTTGGGCTTTTGAAAGTTTATATCTCTTTTAATAATTAATTTATGATAAAAAAGAAATCCTAGGGACATGCTAATAGTGGCCATAGATATTTAGAAAAAAAAATATAACTCTAAGGGCATTAACCAGGAAGGAAACAGGGGAATACGTTTGTATGGAAAAAGGGCTCTTGTATTTCCTCTTATGATATAATATATACATCATAGAATTCACATAACATTTTCGACATAATTGAACCAATATTTTGTGAAAGTTGTAGGTGAAATTACAATGCAAATAGAAAACGTAGCAGAATAATATTCGTAGCTCTATGAAATCAGATTAAGACCAGGGTTTCCCTTAAAAGCAATTTATTCTATATTTTCTCGAAGCAGTAGACCATGTCAAGATCGCTTGTTCATTGATAAAACAATACATCGCTAGAAAACCTGTACGCGTAATTAAATCAAAATACTTCATTGGGTCAAGTTTGCCAACCCGTATTAGGCTGAGCCAAACTATGACCATGGTTAAAGCCTTGACGTGGCGGTGGGGCTCAGTAGCCTAGGGTGAGCCCAACACCTTGGGCGAAGCTAATTGAGCCGAGGGGGCTCTTTGTACTCCTCCTATAAGAAGAGGGGACAAAAGAGCAGGTGACAAGGGGTGAGGATAGGAACCTCACCCCATTGTGCTGTCCCGACGTCCCTTCTCGTCTGATGGAAGAGATCTAGCAATGAGCGTTTGCATAGCTGGGACTTTACCTAAGCAAACCTTAATCAAAATGCTACACACAAAGTAACCACTTGAACCGCGTCTATGAATTTTGAATTGAGATACGTATCAGGATTCATGATATCAGATATAAATAACGTTTTAGCATACAGTTCCAATTCCAAGTGTAAGGAATGGATGGTATTCCAGCATACATGAGTTATATTTCAGGCGCACTGCGACTCCATTGAATGATGCTGTAATATCCGCCAAGGAATGGTGTCTTTGAGCTATGTGTGTGATTCCGCTATAAAGTCTTGGAGAAAATGTTGAGCGTGTTATCTCTATTTTTTCACATTTCGAAAGGTTTATTTTCTTTCGTTTTAAAATTTAATAGTGCTTTTAAAAAATTTAGGCATTTTTGATTTATTTCTTTTACTATTTAAAAGCAAGTTATTAACGCTAAACCAATGTACCATCCTCTTTTTTTTTTCGCAGGGAAATGCTTTTTACGCATGTAGCCAGGATCTTGGGTAGATCCTGACCCTATGTGGGAATCGCACCCGGGAGTGTCTTGCCCGTAAACTAAAACCACTGCGAGCGCCTTCAGCCGCATTTTGGGTCTCGGATTGGCATTCAACAGGATCACTTCAGTGACAGGCTGGCCCTGGCGAAGGCCGAGACGAACACAGGACTGGAGGCGCATTAAGTAGCCCCTCCTAGGTACCCCCATTCGTCGCCCGCGGGAGGAGGCCTCGTAGGCAGCCTCCTCTCTCACCCACTCGTCGGCCTCCTTCTGGGACATTACTGCCTCGCAGAAGGAGACCATCGCCGTCCAGGACTCGTCATAACCGAGCATCGCGGTGATGACACTCGGCAGAGACAAGTCCCCTCCGATGACTGATGTCAGACTGTGACGCAGTGCCGCTCATCTCGGGCACACCTCGAGGGTGTGCTGGGCCGAGTCCACCGCCGCGCCACAATCGCGACACATTGTCAACGGCTCCCTGCGGGCCGTCCGGCACAGGTACTCACCAAAGCAACCATGCACGGTGAGCACCTGTGTCAGACGGAACTCTAAAGTGTGTTGTTTACCTCGTCATAATTAGTTTCTTGTCGTTTGATTTTGCTGATGATTCTTCATTTATTTTTTATAAATAAGTGAAGTATCATCAGCAAACAACATTACATTTTGATTATCTTTAACTAATGTAAATAGAATGGACCCTTGTGGGACCCCAGTGTCTATTTTAGTCCCGGAGGATGTTTTACCATTTATCTCGTCCTTTTGAGTCCTGTTGTTAAGATAGGAATTCAAAAGATTCAGTGCCGTATCGTCTATAGAGGCGTAATTTCCTGATCAATGCCAGTAGTTTTTAACAAATATTTGGGAGATTGCAGTGATAACCGTCTTGATCGAATAAGCTATTACAAAAAGATTATTTATACATGCTAAATATCACAATTAGCCCTTATTATTTTCTTTAAATGTGATATTTACTCGTGATATATTTGGTATGTGGTGATATTCGTGGACTGGAATGCTGGAGAGTAATAAGGTGCGCGCTATGTCATTTGTATCGCCGTCGCCACAAATTTTTCACTGTCTCTGCTAACATTTGCGTTGCCATCATGTGGCAAACGGAGATTTAAAATAATGGATTCAAAGGACATGGACATGAAAACATGAACCGTAAAATGTTTTGATGATAATTGCTGGAGGTTTTGGTGATTTGTTTCTAGAACACTTTGGAGCTGGTAGACCTTGATGTTCAAGAAGCTACTCATTTTAGAAATAAATAGAAATTGTTCAAAGGGGAATAGTAAATATCCAATATTTATTATGTTTTAAACCTTAATTCGCGAGACGCAATATTTCTACATTGTCTACGAATAAAAAACTATCTCCAAAAAATTGAAAAAAAGAACTGACTTTTATTTTAGGTAATACTTTTGACTTTTATTGTACGTTTAGCAAGTTGTTAGAATTATTAAAATTAAAAAATATTAAATTCCAATGCGGGTGTAGTATCGGACTAAAACATTATATTTTTTTTTTATCGTAGGGAAATCTCTATGGATGCAGCCAGGATCTTCCGGTAGATCCTGACCCAACGTGGTACTCGCACCTGGGAGTGCCTACTCTAACTAAAACCCCTGCGAGCGTTTTTGAGGGTCCCGGATATGCAGGCAACAGACAGGATCACCTCAGCGCCAAAATATAATATAGTAAACTAAGATTGAAATTTCTAAAAGTTGTTTTTTCTATTAGGAACTAATGTGCGAAAATTGAAGACTTATAATTATAATTTACTCCATTTTCTGCATAACTTTTTTATTTACATGAGAGAAATCAGTGTTGCTATTTATAATCAAGCTTACCAACCAAATCTGTTCCACTTCTCCCCTTTTTTTTTTCTTTAACGCTGGGAAATGCTCTGAGGCATCCCGCGGGGGAGTGGGTCTCCCCACGCGGGTTTGTGGACGCAGCTCTACCTACTAAAACCCGGCGAGTGCCACCAATGCCACCTTTGGTGAGGTGTCCCGGATCTAATAAACAAACAGGGCACCTCGACGGCTAGTCAGTCCCCCAAGGGACCAACGCCACTTCCACAGAGGGGTTGTCCCGCACCACAAAACAACCCCTCCCAATGTTGGGAAATGGGGTGAGGTTCCCGTCTTCACCCCTTGCCCCATGCTCTTTTGTCCCCTCTTCTTATAAGAGGAGTACAAAGAGCCCTCTCGGCTCAATTAGCTTCTCCCAAGGTGCAGCGGCTCACCCTAGCCTACTGAGCCCCACAGCCACATCAAGGCCTGAACCATGGTGGGGTCCACTTCTCCCCTACGTGTAAGCAGAATTTCCCATCAACCAACTGTGCATGTTTATTGTTTATCTATTCGCATTAAGTGGTTTTTTTCTTTTTTTTTTTTTCGGAGGGATCTATGCTAATGGCCAGAAGGCCCTGATGCTTCATCGGATTAGTGTGAGCCCATTCGGCTCACTTTTGATTTATAAAGTGGGGGTTGCCCCCCGACCGTGTAGTCTGCGACCACACGGCCTCCTGGCGTCGGTTGTGAATTTAAGTGAATTAAGTGTACACGACAGTACGAGCAGCAGTTTATAAGCTACTAAGCTTAACAACGCTTTACAACAAAACATAAAAATAACACAGCGACAAGAAATTCCGCTGTTTTTGCCCATTTAAAAACTTATCGCCTCGGTGGTGGGTTCCGTGTAATTATTCAACGTCTGATGTCTCCTAAATCTTTATTTAGTCAGGTTTGAGCTCAGGCTGGTACCTGCGTGAGTTTACCGTGTTCCGCTAATCACCACTACAAAAAACATCGGGTCTTTGCGAGCGGCTAACGCTGTTGGAATCGAGCCAACCGCACGCTATAAGCTGGGTCTACACAGGAGTAAAGATTGATTGCCTGTTTTGGACAATTTTGTCGCAATATGCTTGGTGGGTGCTACTATGCTAATAGAATAATTGTATTTAATATCTTGATGATGATATAATAAATGCAAAATATGTTTTATTATGTTGGATGCGAGTGGCGGGGGATCGGTCGTCTTCCCCACCGCGGTTCAAGCCTTGTCGTGGCGGTGGGGCTCAGTAGCCTAAGGTGAACCCAGAACCTTGGGCGAAGCCAAGTGAACCGAGAGGGTGGCTCTTTACACCATATGAAAAAAAAAGGAATATGAAATATCATCATCATCAGCCTTTATCCGTCCATTGCTGAACATAGGCCTCCCTCAATGAACGCCAAGATGGCCGATCCCTTGCCACTCGCATCCAACACGGAATGGCCACCGCACGGAGATCGTCTTCCCACCTGGTCAATGGCCGACCAACACTTCGTCTACCTAAACGTGGCCTCCACTCTATTACCTTACTTTGCAGCTAGGTCAACATAACTTGGAGAGAGAAGCCGATAGGAGGATTCAATTGAGATGAGCAGCATTCAGGAAGCTTAGCCATATTATAGTTGTCTATACCGCCGAGTTTGAAGACGAAAGACCAATGCGTTGGCCCCTTTATATGAAATATATTATCATTTAATTTTCTATATTATCATGTATTTAAATTTGTTATTAATCTGATTTACGTATTTTAATGCTTTATATTTATATTGTTATTTGTTATTAATCCATCACTACGTGACGGAGTATCCCAAAAAGTTTTCAAGGTTTTGCTGGAAGAAATCTCTAATAGAGATAAGTACACCTTGTTTACATTGTATCAATTATAGTAATTAATTATATATTTTGTTAAAATGTAAACAAAAGAATAAATAAAAAAATAAATAAATAAATTAATTTTTCTGATGCTGTTAATTAGGGCAAACCCATAAATTAACGCGATAATTGATGGAAACTATTCATAAAATTTAAATATGAAATTATATTTTATACTATATTGTTGCACGGGATTCGTGCTAATTTAATTTTAAAGTGATTGTGGCCATATATATATAAAAAAAAGAATTTTTACTATTTACAATGCCATAAAATTCGTTTCCGTGGAATTCTGTTTCTGTTTCATATTAATAAATGTTAGTGTGAATATCATACAGACAGAAACATATCAAAAATGTGTTTCATATCAATCAAAATAAAATATCGTAAGTGAAATAGATGAGTGGTAAATAAAGCATGTTAAGTTCTCATATTATCTGCTATCTACTGAAAAGCACATTAGAATCGGGGCAGATATTCCAGAGATTTATAGAAACAAATGGTTACGAAATACATACCTACATTTAGCAAGCGCGCGGTGGACTCGGTCCACCACACCCTCCAGGTGTGCCCGAGATGGGCGGCACTGTGTCGCGATCTGACATCAGTCATAGGAGGGAACTTGTCTCATGCCGACCGTCATTGCCGCGATGCTCTGTGACGACGAGTCCTGGACGGCGATAGTCTCCTTCTGAGAGGCAGCAATGTCTCAGAAAGAGGGCGACGAGTGGCTGAGAGAAGTGGCGCTACTTAATGAGCCTCCAGTAACGCCCCTGTGCTTGTGTTGCCTGCAAGCACTCCCAGGTGCGAGTCCCACACAGGATCTACCTGAGATCCTGGTTACATACGTAAAATGCATTTCCCCTGCTAAAAAAAATAGCAAAAGGCAAAGCAAAAAAAAAAAGCAAAATATTTTGTCGCAGATACTTCATTTTATATGTAAACATAATATAATATCTTCTATTTATATATTTAGTATTACTAGTTATGGTTTTTGACCACTGCACTCGTGTAGTCACGGCTTTATGTCTAAACAATCAGCTTTACTTGTACCATAAACATATCTGTTTTGTACTTAATTTACTCGTATACCTTAGCAAATAGATTTTGTGGAGACGTGCGGGTTGGATTTACTGTTTTCTGTCGTTTTCACCTATTCTATCGCTATTTAAGTATTCTACAATCCCGACAATTCGGATACTTTCAGCAACCATGGTCTGTGACCTGTGAGGATTGTAAAGTTCAAAAACTTTAAAATGTAAAATATTCCGTGATTTTTCATTTTTTTTTTATAAGTCAAGTTCTATAAAACTTTTGAAAGTCAATAAGTAAGTGTTTTACCATTTAAACCCAGACAACTGCCAGTCTGCCAGTTTGCCTGTCCAACTAGCACAAAGAAACTTCCCATCTTGTCCACCAAACGGCCTTCAACTCTAAAAGCCTTACCACTTGTAAGAGCCATTTATAATCAAGCTTACCAACCAAATCTGTTCCACTTCTCCCCTTTTTTTTTTCTTTAACGCTGGGAAATGCTCTGAGGCATCCCGCGGGGGAGTGGGTCTCCCCACGCGGGTTTGTGGACGCAGCTCTACCTACTAAAACCCGGCGAGTGCCACCAATGCCACCTTTGGTGAGGTGTCCCGGATCTAATAAACAAACAGGGCACCTCGACGGCTAGTCAGTCCCCCAAGGGACCGACGCCACTTCCACAGAAGGGTTGTCCCGCACCTACAGAACAACCCCTCGCAACGTCGGGACAGTACAATGGGGTGAGGTTCCCATCCTCGCCCCTTGCCCCCTGCTCTTTTGTCCCCTCTTCTTTTAGGATAGGAACAAAGAGCCCCCTCGGCTCAATTAGCTTCGCCCAAGGTGCCGACTCACCCTAGGCTACTGAGCCCCACCGCCACGACAAGGCCTGAACCATGGTGGGGAAGAATAACTTACCCCTTAAATAAGAAAGTTAGATCGCGATCGTCGCAGTCGTCGCAGTTGGATATATTAAAAAAGTTCCCGTTTTGAGACTCGCGGTCGGCTCATTCCATCGCCAGTCCTAAATGATGGGGAAACTTCCACCAGACATTTGTAGATACATTTTCCAGCAATCTAAGAATACTGCTATTCAAAACTCATTTCCTAATTGTCCTTATAAATCACGCTTTTCATGTTCCGTAAAACATATATTTTAACGCCCGCTGGTTGAGTGGTCAGACTTTTGGGCACTACGCAGCGGACGTGGGCTCGAATCCCGCCAGATGAAAATATTTTGTATGATGAATTGCCTGCATCGGGACATGGACGTGTATTTATGTGTATGTCTTTATGCATTTAACTAGTAACTGGAACATAAGTTAAGGCTAGTTTACGTAGAGTGATTGTTGCGAGACTGCTGTGCTCGAAAGATGGTAAAGTGGACGCAGCTCCAAGGCAGATTTTTTTTTTTTCGGAAGGCCTAGAATTTTCGGCCTGATGGCCTTTAAGCTCAATCGGTACAGTAAGTGAGCAGATGGCTCTCTTAAGAAACCAAGGCAGATGCCCCGGATCTGTTAAGCAAGACAAAGAGCAGCTTCCTCGGTTAAATTGGCTTCGCTCAAGGTGCTTTGTTCACCGTAGGCTGCTGAACCCCACCGCCACGATAATGCTTGAACTATGGTGTTTTTTTTATATGTTAGTTGGCAAACTGGCAAACGTGCCACCTGACGGTAAGTGGTCGACGTCGCCCATGAAAATAAACTAGTTTACCTGGAACGAGCCCAGGCAACTCATTTATGTGTTGCCTATCCTGAGACATAAGATGTTAAATCTCGGTGCCAGTAATTACACTGCCTGTCTTGCCCTTCTCTCCGAAACACAGCAAAGCTATTTCACGGGAGAAACAAGCAAGATGGTGGTACCCATGCAGCCGGGAGCGCGGCACAGCGCTTCCCTCCCACCGGTAAACCATCTAACCTTCCTTTAATTCGAAATATTCTTTCTTTCTTTCCTATGTCCTATATAAGCACATAGATATTATACGTAGGTATAAGTATAACGTTATCAGTGAGTGACATAGGCTAGAAAATCATTGGGTCCGAGGGTCGTAAAGGCGGCGAGTGCGTTGGGCAGACTCCTCCCGAACCTCGGAGGACCCAGCGCCGCCTGCAGGCAGCTATACTCCGGTGTCTGCCGGAGTATGGCGACATACGGTGCTCCCATTTGGGCGGGTTACCTTACCGCGCGGAGTAGGGCCCAGTTGCGCTCAGCGCAGCGGGTCATCGCGGTAAGAGTGATTCGGGGGTATCGTACGATATCGTGGGCAGCAGCAACTGCCCTAGCCGGCGACCCCCCGTGGGAACTCGTGGCGGAAGTTCTTGCTGAGGTGCACTCCTATGTCTCGGATAGGAGGTCTCTCGGTGAGAGCCTGACGCTGGACGGGATCCTGCGGGTCCGCCGACTAGGGCAAGAGGCGTTAATGCTGAGGTGGGGAGAGGACCTGGCGTGGGAGCCGTATGGCAAACGCCTAACGGTTGCCCTGCGTCCGGTCCTAGAGCGGTGGATGCGCCGTAAGCGCAAACCCCTTACCTTCCGTCTGACACAGGTGCTCACTGGGCATGGTTGCTTTGGTGAGTACCTGTGCCGGACGGCCCGCAGGGAGCCGTTGGCAGTGTGTCACGATTGTGGCGCGGCGGTGGACTCGGCCCAGCACACCCTCGAGGTGTGCCCGAGATGGGCGGCGCTGCGTCATGATCTGACATCGGTCATCGGAGGGGACTTGTCTCTGCTGAGTGTCATCCCCGCGATGCTCGGCGACGACGAGTCCTGGACGGCGATGGTCTCCTTCTGCGAGGCAGTAATGTCCCAGAAGGAGGCCGATGAGCGGGTGAGAGAGGAGGCCGCCGACGAGGCCTCCCACCGCGGGCGACGAACGGGGGTGCGTAGGAGGCGCTACCTAATGCGCCTCCAGTAACGCTCCTGTGCTCGTGTCGGGCCCAGGATGGGGTTTTAACCTGGGTCCAGCTAGACACGACGTCGTCGGGGACTGCTAAAAGTATCGAATCAAACGAACAGCCGAGCAGTCCCCCTTTAGAGGAGGAGTCTGGCCTTTTCGCCGGGGCCAGCCTGTCGCCGAGGGTCCTGCGTTGCCTGCATGATCCGGGACTCTCATAAAAGGCGGCTGAGGGCACTTGCAGCGGTTTTAGTGGGTAACGCATCTCCAAGTGCTAACCCCACTCACGGCTAGGTTTAAAACTCCTAAAATTTGCTAAAATTTGCAGACCAAACCATAACTAGGACCGGGGGGTCCTAGTTATGGTTTGGTCTGCAAATTTCCGTTGCATTAAAAAAAAAAAAAAAATTAATCATTAGTCCAAGTACGGCTGTAAATGTGAGTTAAGGCGGGCAAAGCGGGTTACAACTATGTTATAGCTCTTTTCACTCCAAGTTTATTAAAGGATACCTTAACGAGGTGGTATTACAGAGTTGGTATTTACGTATTCTAATGCAGGATGGGCCATTGTTAATACATTGGCGGTTGGAGCTCGGCCAGATCTCGGCGCTACCAATTTAATTCGATCTTCACTCGTCGTAACTCGAATGTGACTTTGTGTAAAAGTAACACTTAAGATACATTCCAACTTCGGAAAAAGTTTGAACAAATGAGCCGAATACTTAGAACGGTCGTCTTGAATCTTTGGATCTTGGATCGTTCATTGAAGGAGGCCTAAGTTCAGCAGTGGATGGACGGAAAGGCTGATGATGATGTTACGGATAATATAGGCTTAAGGAGTGTTATTAATCTAGCCGTGTTGTGTTTGAAAAATGTATTTATTTAGGGATCGAGGAGATTTACAAAGAAGCGATTTATAAAGCTTTCCTTTGGTGTGTCAAACCACTGAACCTATTTCAACTTGAAGTTTTTTTTCGAGGAGGAAAATCGCCAAAAAGAATTCTTTTTGCTCTGTAGCCAGGGTATGTGTCGATTTTTACCCACTAAAAACCTCCTCGGTAATCGTTTGCTGGGGAGTCTTGGGATCTTAGTAAGAACAACATCAGAACTCCCACCACTCTATCCTGTAGCACTTGCCGGCCCAGTGCAACTAGATAGTTACGACCACGAAATGAGATCACACCATTTTGTTACCATCCGCGGATCGCAAAGATGTTAAGTCTTGGGTAGAGAAGCTCCATAATGCCTACGTGCAACCATAATTATTCCCATCGGGATGTTCTGCCTCCTCAACGACTTTGTTTATGGTTAGTCATCTCGCGCTGCAGCTTCCTTTTGGAGCCTCGGTTATTCAACTTGATGCCTAGGTTTAAAATTTTCGAAATTTCATTAATTAGAATGAAGTATAAATTAATATACGCGAGATAATTAGCGAAAAAAATCGTCTGATTTGTCGCCTCATCTTCTATACATTATAAACTTTAATAACGAGTTTTAAGTGAGAATTCATAGTACAACTCCAAGAGGAAGACTGGCCTTAAGTTGTAGAGTTTAATATAATTAGAATAATGCAATCTGCGTTGCAAATATATAAGTAAATAGTCTAAGTTTATACAAGATTACCATAAAATTATTTTACACAAATAGAATATTTTAGAAATTATAATAGTAGCTAATGTGAATTAAATGTTTGGTTTCCGGATTTACCTTATGCATCTTATACGTCGTCGTTCTAACAGGTATAGTATTTGCAATGCTGTAAACTTGTAATACAGTCGTTTTTCTCGACTAACTTTGGGAGGTTTATTTAAATCTATTTTAGTCTTAATATTATGAATGTAAAAGTGAATTATTTTTTTTGTTAACCTTCTGACTACTAAACCATTAATCTTGTTTTGACAAAAGTTGGCAGGGAGATAATTAATATTCGGGGAAAGGAAATACGCTAAAATAAACATCATCCGTCCGCATGCAACTGTAAAACGAAGTCAACATGGGTCAAGCAGTGTAACACATGAAACTTTGCTAAAAAAAGTAGAATTTTCCGTACAAAAGATCCAGGCTTATTAAACGTAAAGTTGAACAATGTATGTGTTCAATAAAAAGCTTCGAGTGTAGTCAAACAACAAAGCGTTGTGCGGTGTCAGGTGTGGAGGAAGGAGCTGGCAGCTTGTTCCTTTTGCTGTTTTTATGGATTTTCGATAATAGGAATAATTTTATAAGTACTAGTTGCAGTAGCTTCGTGTGGGCTTATTTTTTGCCGTATTTTTATTAACTCTCTTTTGATGTCCGGGTGAAATTTTGTGATTGATTTTAAAGTCACTTCCCGAATAGCTGGAGACTTAAAACTTCGACCTTAGCTCAGAAATGAATGACAATGTACAAAATATTAAAAAAAGAAAATAATAATTATACAATGTGCTGTTTTATTTCAATACTAGCTGTTGCCTGCAGCTTCGCCCGCGTTACTCAACACCTATAAGTCACAGCGTGATGTTTTATAGCCTATAGCCTTCCTCGATAGATAAGCTGTCTAACACTGAAACAATTTTTCAAATCGGACCAGTAGTTCCTGAGATTAGCGCGTTCAAACAAACAAACAAGAGTTTCAGCTTTATAATATTAGTATAGATTAGTATAGATTGTACTTCTTGTCTGTTTCGGTTGTTTTATTTCACGAAAGCTGGTGGGTCATATTTGTGGTTGTGATGCGTACAGACGTACATTCACAGGGAGTACACTACAGGGAGCCTATCAGCGTGCTGAACAAGCATGGCTAACCCGCTTTCGCGATAAAAAAAAACATCTATTATATAATTATCGTATTAGTGGGGCTAATACATTTGGTGCAATAATGTCGGTGACGAGACCGTCGCGGCGCATTTAGCCGTACTCGAAGACGTCTTATTGTAAATGAGTTTGTGGAAAGCTCGGTGTGAGATGGTACTATTTGTAAGGATATTTCTAGAACTTCATCCATTAATATACCCAGCTAAGAGAAAATCAGTAAAATATTTACCTGGTTTTTATGGTATTTTGTAACTAATTTAACTCGTATATTTTAATGCGGACGATGGTAAGTAGCCAACATTGTGGCAGGAATATGCACTAAAACGTACGTACCTTACTGTAATATACAGACGGACTAGAATAATTTATAAGGGTTCTGATTTTAGGGCATAATAAAATACAGTATAATGGTTATATTTTATTTTAACTTGTAAAAAAGTACAAAATCTTTATGGCACTATCTAGTTACGATACAAACTAAATACCTTATGGAAACATAACTACATTTATAACGAACCTTTTTTACTCAAATTGACTTAGCTTCTTATATTAACATAGTATAATTAAACAATAACGATGTTGATCACCGAAATCGGTAGGAAATTATGACAAAGATAATTATGGCGTAATCTTTATTAGATAACAGAAAGAAACGTTTTTTTTGTTACTTTTGTTTAAATGTAAGTTTTCTGTAATATGCATACAATTTTTTTTTAATTTTACATTCATTCATTCTAACATATTCATTCATAGAAAAAAAATACAAAATTAAAAGTAAATATGTAATATTATCTTTATTATATAAATAATAAAGACACTTATTATAAAATATTGTCATAGTTACATGATCAAACATTGTCTATTTTTATGTACTTTCAGCTTTTGACTTAATTACCATGTTTATCTTTTATCTTATAGTTATAAGAATCTTAAAATTAGTCAAACTAACATACAACACAACCATAAATAAGTAGAGAAAATAATTTACTCATAGTTTTAAAATAAACATGGTTATTATCATTAATAAGATTATTCAAACGAAATATTAACTTTCTTGAAGCCTTGATATTTTGATGTGTCTCGTGGGTAAAATCCCGTTTTATATAATTAGTTTTAAAATTTATAGACAGAACAAAGTCGTATCTTACACATTACAGTCCTTACATATTTTAAGGCAGTGATGGATACTCACACACAAAAAACATCATTCAGCAAAATAAATCATTAACACATTTATACCTACTAGAAGAAAATAATTATTACCACAAAAATATCACTTAATGATATATATTATAGAAAAAATGATTCTCGAGGTTTCTTTGTCGGATAAGATTCGCCATGAAGTCATTCGTCGGAGAAAAAATGTAGCCAACATCACGAGGAAGATAAAGACGCTAAAGAGGCAGTGGACCAATCCACTGATAGCCATTGACCTTATAGAGTTTTTGATTAGACATGATATGATGGGACGTCTTGGCGTTCATTGAAAGGTCTACTTCAGCAGTGGATGGAAAAAGCTGATAAAGACGATGTGAATTTATCAACCCTTATATTATGTCCCACTGCTGGGCACGGGTCTCCACCTCGATCAGGCGGGGAGGGTTTTGGGCCATAGTTCACCGATGCTCTAGCCCAATGCGGGTTAGTGAACTCCACACACCTTCAAATACTTTTAATCTCATCAGGCATGCAGGTTTCCTCACGTGGTTTCCTTCACCGGTGAGCAAGTGATGTTCTCATGTTCAGATGCACATAGAAATTTACAAAAATCCATTTCTAGGCATCACAGGGTCAGAAACTGTACCTGCTGAGCCTATACCGCCAACCTCCTACTAGACCATCGTCGCATACTTTAAAGCAATGTACAAAAGAAAAAAAAATACAGTGTTTTATTTCATTCCCGTTTTTAAGCACACAGAAACTCTATTTTACGTAACGTAAGCTTATCAAATGTTCCACTGCTGTTATTTATTGTAAATATCTTATATCTTTAAATGAGCAATTCTTGTATATATGTAATTGGAATCTCGGAATCGGCTCCAACGATTTTCATGAAATTTAGTATATATAGGGGGTTTCGGGGGCGATAAATCGATCTAGCTATGAATCATTTTTAGAAAATGTCATTTTATTAATAAAAAAAAAAAAAAAAAAAACCGAGCAAAGCTCGGTCATCCGGGTACTAAATAATAATACAAAATTAATCTCATTATCACCTGTAGGATAAGTTTTTGGTAAAATAAGAATATCTCTAGGAGCTAGTTAAGATCTTCCTAAATCGTCTTTGGTTTTTACCCAGTGTTATAAATATGGTAATCTGTTGTGTCTTATGCTCCGTCTGTATCTGTAAATAATAATTATTACATTAGAAAATAATATATTAAAGTATATAATTATATCGGACCCAACGGTGTCTATACAAAACATTTAGCAGGGGACCGAATTATGAATCTGAGCCATTCTAGAATCCACTGCACAAAAAAATATTATCAAAAATGTGGTTTGTCTGCTTGTTTCTCTATTCAACGAACATAAAAAAAAATCAATATGCATGCATGGTTGAAACATGAATGTTCTGGAAATATTTATTCTCTGCGATTCGAAAGAACGACACTCGCTTGGTGTAAAAAGTAATGTGATATTAAAAACATCTTACAAAATCTGTTGGAATATTATAGAATAATTGCTACTCATATATTTCTGACAATTTTGCATACTTTACCTTGAATTACTTGTCTCTACGCAAAGAACAATTAGTTCTTTATCACAGGTATATCTGAAAAGGATTTAATTTTGTTAAAATTTAAACTAAGAATATACAGAGTAGAATTGAATATGTTTTCAAAGCTACTTAATCGATAAAAATATTTTCGCCGCTTAAAACTATAAATGGTAGGTACTTTTTGGACAGGGAGAGTGCGAAAAATAGCCAATTCCCAAGGGCGTTATAATTAAAATAAGTTTAGGAAGCCCTTATATCTATATACATATTATATAAAAATGTTATGTTGGTTTGTGTACGCTTCAAAAATTCAAAAAGTTCTGCACCGATCGAGCTGAAATTTTAGTATGATATTATATAATCCGCATCAAGGATTGTTTTTATCTATTTTTGCATCAGATAAGTTGACGAGGGCGAAGCTACGGGCAGCAGCTAGTAGATTATAAAACAATCAACATCATAACGGATAAGGGTGTAAGTTTAAGTTAAGGTTACACAAGTCGCATCTTTATCTTCTTATCTTTCCATACAAATGCAGAACAGTAATTACTACAATGTTTGACGTTGACCGTGAAAAACTAAGTATAATATAAATTGATCTCGTCATTATCTATGTCTGTATGTACCCAAAATCGTAAAAGAATTATACATTTAAAAGATACAAGCTTCAAAACTTTCGTATTTTAACACTGATTTTTGGGCGTAAATAAATAGTATACTGAGCACGAAAGCTCAAAAATAAAGCCCGTACAGATATAGTTTAGTTATTCAAAAGTTGAAATAAATTTATTTTTAAAAGATACAATTAATAGTTTTTCTATAATAACTGTTTTGCTAAAAGGACATTTTAGGAATGAATTATTGGGCATTTCATGTTCGCGCACTATGTCAGGTGAGATAGCAATTATAATGTTAAAGTTCACGCCATGTACTAGTTCAACCTTAAAGGGCGAAGCTGCGGCCTAGTAATATGGTCATGCAAGCTAGAGCTTATATTTGTTAAGGGCTCCATTGTCAGTCACCCAGATCTAATCTCTTTTAAGCAGGCCAATTTGAAAGTGATTGACCAATGTGGTGTTTTTTTTAAGATGACGATGGTGATTAATTTTCTTTTAGTTTATTTGTTTTATACAGACAGTCGGTACACCTGGTACTACACCTGAAGGTTTGCAGGTGCGTTGCCTTTCAATGACGGATTGCAGGTGCGTTGCTTTCCAATGGAGGTTTGTAGGTGCGTTGTCTTAAAATGAAGGTTTGCAGGTGCGTTGCCTTTCAAATATGAGTATGTACGCTCTAAGCCCAAGGCTCCCAAGTCGTTAATTCGACTAGTCATATTGTTGCGTAATATACCTATATCTAAACATGGAACAATGTCCGAGCTATCCTGGCACATTAATTTTAACTGCTACAGTTATTGTTACTAACATTGTAAGACTCGGTTAGATGGACGGGGGTTAAGTCGAGACTATTATAACCCTGTAGTATCTTGTACGTTTCCATTGTTATCTATACAAATAAATAAAATTGTCTGTTTGTAGTTTCAAATTAACACCTTTTCACAAAATTGATATGAAAGTAAATACTTTTTTTTAATTTGTCAAATCGAGAGCAATTATCGAGTATTCCTATATATTGGTTGCTAAGTTGCCGATCAGAATCAATTGTCGAGTATTCCTATATATTGGTTGCTAAGTTGCCGATCAGAATCATTTTTTTTTTCTTTTTTTTTTTTTTTAAATAGAAGAGGGGGCAAACGGACAGTCGGTTCACCTGATGGTAAGTGAATAGCGACATCCACAGACACCCGCTATACCAGGAGATCAGCAGGTGCGTTGCCGGCCTTTTAGATGTGAGTATGCTCTTTTCTTGAAGGTCCCTAAGTCGTATCGGTTCGGAAACACCATAGGTGGCAGCTGATTCCATATATTTGTCGTGCGAGGCAGGAAATGCCGTAAAAATCTAGATGTTGTGGATTTCCGGACATCAAGATGGTGTGGGTGAAATTTGGAATTCTTCCGCGATGTCCGGTGGTGGAATTCTGCCGCAGGTATTAATCCGAACAATTCCTCAGAACACTCCCCGTGGTAGATGCGGTAGAAGATGCAGAGCGATCCGACATCTCTACGCAGCGCCAAGGGATCAAGCCGATTGGAGATCACATTATCATCGACGATTCGAGCCGCCCGGCGTTGGACGCGGTCAAATGGAAGGAGCTGATATTGGGGCGCTCCAGCCCAGAGGTGAGAGCAGTATTCCATGTGAGGCCGGATCTGCGCCTTGTATAATTGAAGGCGGTGTGAAGGCATGAAATACTGCTTCGCCCTATTGAGCACGCCAAGTTTCTTAGAGGCTAGTTTAGCCTTTCCTTCCAAATGACCACGAAACTGCACATCTCTCGATATGTCGACGCCAAGTATCCCAATGCTGGCTGCGGCAGTAAGGGGAGTGCCTTCAAATCGTAGAGGAACGACGAAGGGTGATTTTTTGGCAGTTAACGCGCAAACTTGTGTCTTGTTGGGGTTTTTTTTCAATTGTCGATTATTCTCTTGTATATTAGTTGTTAAGTTGCCTATCAGGATCAATTGTCGAGTATTCTTTACTAGTTGTTAAGTTCAGTATCAATTATCGAGTATTCCTATATATTAGTTGTTAAATTGCCTATCGGGATCAATTGTCGAGTATTCTTATATATTAGTTGATAAGTTGCCTATCAGGAACAATTGTTGAGTATTCCTATATATTAGTTGTTAAGTTGCCTATAAGGATCAATTGTCGAGTATTCTTTACTAATTGTTAAGTTGCCCATCAGGATCATTTGTCGAGTATTCCTATATATTGGTTGCTAAGTTGCCGATCAGAATCAATTGTCGAGTATTCCTATATATTGGTTGCTAAGTTGCCGATCAGAATCAATTGTCAAGTATTCCTATATATTAGTTGTTAAGTTGCCTATCAGGATCACTTGTCGAGTATTCTTTACTAGTTGTTAAGTTGCCTATCAGTATCAACTGTCGAGTATTCCTATATTATATTCGTTGTTAAGTTGCATATCAGGACCAATTGTCGAGTATTCCTTATTAGTTGTTAAGTTGCCTATCAGGATCAATTGTCGAGTATTCCTATAATATATTAGTTGTTAAGTTGCTTATCAGGATCAATTGTCAAGTATTCCTTATTAGTTGTTAAGTTGCCTACCAGGATCAATTATCGAGTATTCCTTATTAGTTAATAAGTTGCCTATCAGGATCAATTGTCGAGTATTCCTTATTAGTTGTTAAGTTGCCTACCAGGATCAATTATCGAGTATTCCTATATATTAGTTGTCAAGTTACCTATCAGGATCAATTGTCGAGTATTCCTTATTAGTTGTTAAGTTGCCTATCAGCATCAATTATCGAGTATTCCTATATATTAGTTGTTAAATTGCCTATCGGGATCAATTGTCGAGTATTCTTATATATTAGTTGATAAGTTGCCTATCAGGATCAATTGTTGAGTATTCCTATATATTAGTTGTTAAGTTGCCTATTAGGATCAATTGTCGAGTATTCCTTATTAGTTGTTAAGTTGCCTATCAGGATCAATTGTCGAGTATTTCTTATTAGTTGTTAAGTTGCCTATCAGGATCAATTATTGAGTATTCCTATATATTAGTTGTTAAGTTGCCTATCAGAATCAATTGTCAAGTATTCCTATATTATATTAGTTGTTAAGTTGCCTATCAGGATCAATTGTCGAGTATTCCTTATTAGTTGTTAAGTTGCCTACTAGGATCAATTATCGAGTATTCCTATATAATAGTTGTTAAGTTACCTATCAGGATCAATTGTCGAGTATTCCTTATTAGTTGTTAAGTTGCCTATCAGCATCAATTATCGAGTATTCCTATATATTAGTTGTTAAATTGCCTATCGGGATCAATTGTCTTGTATTCTTATATATTAGTTGTTAAGTTGCCTATCGGGATCAATTGTCGAGTATTCTTATATATTAGTTGATAAGTTGCCTATCAGGAACAATTGTTGAGTATTCCTATATATTAGTTGTTAAGTTGCCTATAAGGATCAATTGTCGAGTATTCTTTACTAATTGTTAAGTTGCCCATCAGGATCATTTGTCGAGTATTCCTATATATTGGTTGCTAAGTTGCCGATCAGAATCAATTGTCGAGTATTCCTATATATTGGTTGCTAAGTTGCCGATCAGAATCAATTGTCAAGTATTCCTATATATTAGTTGTTAAGTTGCCTATCAGGATCACTTGTCGAGTATTCTTTACTAGTTGTTAAGTTGCCTATCAGTATCAACTGTCGAGTATTCCTATATTATATTCGTTGTTAAGTTGCATATCAGGACCAATTGTCGAGTATTCCTTATTAGTTGTTAAGTTGCCTATCAGGATCAATTGTCGAGTATTCCTATAATATATTAGTTGTTAAGTTGCTTATCAGGATCAATTGTCAAGTATTCCTTATTAGTTGTTAAGTTGCCTACCAGGATCAATTATCGAGTATTCCTTATTAGTTAATAAGTTGCCTATCAGGATCAATTGTCGAGTATTCCTTATTAGTTGTTAAGTTGACTACCAGGATCAATTATCGAGTATTCCTATATATTAGTTGTCAAGTTACCTATCAGGATCAATTGTCGAGTATTCCTTATTAGTTGTTAAGTTGCCTATCAGCATCAATTATCGAGTATTCCTATATATTAGTTGTTAAATTGCCTATCGGGATCAATTGTCGAGTATTCTTATATATTAGTTGATAAGTTGCCTATCAGGATCAATTGTTGAGTATTCCTATATATTAGTTGTTAAGTTGCCTATTAGGATCAATTGTCGAGTATTCCTTATTAGTTGTTAAGTTGCCTATCAGGATCAATTGTCGAGTATTTCTTATTAGTTGTTAAGTTGCCTATCAGGATCAATTATTGAGTATTCCTATATATTAGTTGTTAAGTTGCCTATCAGAATCAATTGTCAAGTATTCCTATATTATATTAGTTGTTAAGTTGCCTATCAGGATCAATTGTCGAGTATTCCTTATTAGTTGTTAAGTTGCCTACTAGGATCAATTATCGAGTATTCCTATATAATAGTTGTTAAGTTACCTATCAGGATCAATTGTCGAGTATTCCTTATTAGTTGTTAAGTTGCCTATCAGCATCAATTATCGAGTATTCCTATATATTAGTTGTTAAATTGCCTATCGGGATCAATTGTCTTGTATTCTTATATATTAGTTGTTAAGTTGCCTATCAATATCAATTATCGAGTATTCCTATATATTAGTTGTTAAATTGCCTATCGGGATCAATTGTCGAGTATTCTTATATATTAGTTGATAAGTTGCCTATCAGGATCAATTGTTGAGTATTCCTATATATTAGTTGTTAAGTTGCCTATCAGGATCAATTGTCGAGTATTCTTTACTAATTGTTAAGTTGCCTATCAGGATCAATTGTCGAGTATTCCTTATTAGTTGTTAAGTTGCCTATTAGGATCAATTGTTGAGTATTCCTATATATTAGTTGTTAAGTTGCCAATCAGGATCAATTATCGAGTATTCCTATATATTAGTTGTTAAGTTGCCTATCAGGATCAATTGTCGAGTATTCCTTATTAGTTGTTAAGTTGCCTATCAGGATCAATTGTCGAGTATTCCTTATTAGTTGTTAAGTTGCCTATCAGGATCAATTATCGAGTATTCCTATATATTAGTTGTTAAGCTGCCTATCGGAATCAATTGTCAAGTATTCCTATATATTAGTTGTTAAGTTGCCTATCAGGATCACTTGTTGAGTATTCCTAGGATTACCTATGTTGATCTAGAAGTCTATGACTTGATAACTCTGAAGCTACACCGTGACGCCATCTGCTATTACTGAACCACTCGTCACAGGTATTTGATGGTTTCCGGGTGCCATCAAAGTTGCTTCCATGCCAAACTGCTTTGATCGGCCTGTAAATAAATAAAAGAAGACATTTTAATAAAAAGCAATTAAATTTAAAATAATGTTTCATTATGTGTGAATTTTGAGTACATAAGAAATCAACAAAAGTATATTATGTAGAGTTAAAATTTGCTAATATTTTCTTAATGGGCTTGGCTCGTTTCTGTAAAAATGGAGCGGTGGTTCATTTGAAACTGCACAGTTTGTGTCCACTATACAAATCATATTTTATAAAGCATGGCTGAAGTCAAGTATATATATTTTATTTCACGAAAGCGGGTGAGCCATCTTTGTGTTTGTAAACGTACATGCATATTTTCTTTGCGAGCGAAGCTCGGGAGCGCTCAGTTCAGTATGCTGATAGGCTCCCCCTGTAGTTATGCACAAGAGAACTCATGTCTGTACACATTACAACTACAAATACAAATTATAATATAAATCACGTGACTTTAGAGCTTTTAAAATTTTAAGCGTCAACTTAAATACTAGATCCGTGGTAAGTTCATAGGGGCTTGGGTATCCGCACGAGTAGCGGAATTAATATTTTTTTACATAAATTCGTATAAAATAAGAAGAGAAGACGCAGAAGAAAATGCGCCAGCTGCAGCAAGTGTCCCGTAGCCTGACCATTCTATCGGCCGAGCGTCTATATTCAATCCACATAATATATTTGTGTTTTGAAATATTTTTTCAAGAATGAAAGATATTATTGTAGCATAAATAGGCAATTAATTCTCTTACATACCAAGTTTTATCAAGGAATACGTTTTTTCCGCTGAAACTGTAGATGTTGTTGGCAAACTCAGCGCCCGATCCGTTGAGCATACTCTTCCAGGAGTCAAACAACAGCTCATGATGAATGTTCACAATAGGATAGTTTCTGTATTCGTGTTTCTTTAACACCTCGCTCAGATTTAATAAACTGCAGACGAAACAAAGGTATAAATAATAGTTTAAACAAACTAAACAAACACGCTTTAATAAAAAGCTAAACTAAAAAAAAATATACCTATAATTAAAATCTTAATTATTAAATAGTGTGGAGTGCTCGATGTAAAAACGTATTCAGGTGAAGCTAATATCTCAGGATAGGCAACACATAAATAAGTTGCCTGGGCTCGTTCCAGGTATACTAGTTTATGGAGGTGCTCACTGGGCATGGTTACTTTGGTGAGTACCTGTGCCGGACGGCCCGCAGGGAGCCGTTGACAGTGTGTCACGATTGTGGCGCGGCGGTGGACTCGGCCCAGCACACCCTCGAGGTGTGCCCGAGATGGGCGGCGCTGCGTCATGATCTGACATCGGTCATCGGAGGGGACTTGTCTCTGCCGAGTGTCATCGCCGCGATGCTCGGTGACGACGAGTCCTGGACGGCGATGGTCTCCTTCTGCGAGGCAGTAATGTCCCAGAAGGAGGCCGACGAGCGGGTGAGAGAGGAGGCCGCCGACGAGGCCTCCCCCTGTGGGCGACGAAGGGGGGTGCGTAGGAGGCGCTACTTAATGCGCCTCCAGTAACGCCCCTGTGCTCGTGTCGGGCCGAGGTTGGGGTTAACCTGGGTCCAGATAGGCACGACGTCGTCGGGGACTGCTAAAAGTATCGTGAAAACGAACAGCCGAGCAGTCCCCCCTTTCGAGGAGGAGTCTGGCCTCTCGCCGGGGCCAGCCTGTCGCTGAGGGTCCTGTGTTGTTGCAAGATCTGGGACCCTCAAAAGGCAGCGACGGGCGCTTGCAGCGGTTTTAGTGGGTAACGACACTGCCCAAGTGCGAACCCCACACACAGCTAGGTTTAAAACCAACCCCGGTCCTAGCTATGGTTTGGGCTGCAAATTTCCGCTGCAGAACAAAAAAAAAAAAAAAAAAGGTTTACTAGTTTATGTTCATGGGCGACGTCGACCACTTACCATCATGTGGTACGTTTGCCAGTTTGCCTATGCAGCTAACATAAAAAAAACCTCAAATGTGAATAATAGTGAACATACAACGCGCGTATATATAGCCTTACCCGCTCAGGACGCTCAGTCCCCTCTTGCGCGTGTCCAGTATTTGATTTAATGTTTAACAATGCGTCGCCATAATCAACAAATTTAGCTTAGATAGTGTAAAAAAAATAAAAAAATATCCATTCTCATCTTTTTTATTATTCGGGCACAATATTTAATATTGGATATTTTTTTATAATATTATTATTATTACATAGTATAAAACAAAGTTGCTTCCCGCTGTGTGCCCCTATATATTCTTAACTACGCAACGGATTTTGATGTTTTAATAGATAGAGTGATTCAAGAGAAAGGTTTCTGTGTATAATTCATACATAATATAGTAGATAAACACTGAACATTTTAGAGGTTTCTAATTTGACGTCGTAAATATACACATTTTTTGCGCTTACATAGCACACGCTGGCTGAACCCTACCAGATAGACAAAAATAATGTATTATAGTATTGTACCTAGGTAACACTGAAAATGTTTAGAAAATGAAAAACGGCTTAATGTAGAAAGTTGCCAATACTTTCATTGTTTTTCGAAGTAATCTCCGTTTCTTTCTACACATCGTTGCATTCGATGGAACCACTGAGAAAAGCAGTGGGCCCATTCTTCCTTAGGAGTCTCTTCTGTGGCATTTTCGTACGCTTTCACCGCCTCTTCAGGGCTCGTAAAGCGAATACCTCGAATTTTATCTTTAGTTCTTGGGAATAAATGAAAGTCGAAGGGCGCCAGGTCAGGACTGTAAGGCGGATGACTCTTTATCTCGACACCTGCCATAGTCAAATATTCAACAGTCCGTTTTGCGGAGTGCGCTGAAGCATTGTCGTGGTGAAGGAGGATCCTGCTTCGAGGGCGCTGCTGTCGAATTTTTTCCAAGACAACAGACAAACAGCGATTGACATACCAGTCTGCAGTAACTGTCCTTCCATCTTCTAGCACAACTGTCGCGAACTGACCTTTCCGACCAAAGAATGAGGCAATCATCTTTTTTCCTTGACTTCTTCCTTTCTTTACCATAGTTGGCCGATCCTCGAAAGGAAACACCCACTGAGCTGATTGTCTTTTGGTTTCGGGTTCGTAGCAATATATCCAGCTTTCATCACCCGTGATGATGTCAAATACAGCATTTGAGTTACCGCCGTTGAACTTATCTAACATTTGGCGACACCAGTCCATGCGGAGGCGTTTCTGGTCGTCGGTTAAAGTATGGGGAATACATTTGGTACAAAGCTTCCTGACGCCTAAATGTTCGTGTAATATTTTTTGAACTTTACTCATACCCTAGGCTTGCCCGTATCTGCTGATAGGTCACTCTCTTATCTTCCTCTATCATGCGTCGCACAGCACTGATGTTATCTTCAGTAGTCGCTGTTAAAGTACGTCCCTCACGCGGATCATCACTGAGATTGCTACGTCCACGCTTAAACTCGTTAAACCAATTGTAAATAGTGGCACGAGATGGGGCTCCATTAAAAAATGCTAATCGCAGCCTATCATAGCTTTATTGTTGAGTAAGCCCACAACGAAAGTCATAATAAATCATTGACCGAAAATTTTCTCGCGTTATGTTCATTTTCACGTGTAACAAGAGTTTTAGATTTGCCGCCAATTCACAAAAACAAATGACAAATGAATGCAATATACTACATTAGGTTACCAAAAGATTTCCAAAATTGAAATTCTAAACAAGGTTTTCATTTTCAATGTTTCTAACTGGCCAGTTCTAAACATTTTCAGTGTTACCCACGTACACCTTAAAAAGGTCTACAAAATAATCCGCGGTGGTATATGTCTATCTCTCAGGGATAAGCGACAATAACCGTTTTTTATCCTTTACTTTATACCAGAAATAATGGCTTATTTATGAAGTGATTTTAAGCAAAACAGCATTAGTCTTTATCCAATCAAATACTTTAAATAAGATCAATATGGCCCTTTACAGCATATAATTTAAGTGAATATGTGCTAATATGTCGCTCTTCACTTACCATCAGGTGATCCGACTATCCGTTTGCCCCCTCTTCTATATATAAAAAAAAAAAAAGATTTAACTGACGGGCTGCGGCGGAACCGTCAGGGATATCGGTAAATCGCAGGGTCAAACTTTCAACATTGCAGGCTTAGATTTGAGCATTGAGTGTTTTTCACATGGCCAATTATATATCACTCTTTCAAGAGTAACCTCAAAAGAAAACATGTTTTTATTGTCTAATGACAAAAAAGCTGTGAACTTTGTATATAAATACATTTTGCAGTATAATATTTATTATTTAGTGTCAGCATTGCACCCGTGCCAAGCCGGGGCGGATCGCTAGTTTGTTAATAAATTTTACATTGACATATAATAAAACAAACTTTTAATTTTATAAGCACAATTAAAAAGCATGTTAAATGATACAAGGAATCTTGTTTACTGATATTTCCTACAAGAGTAGAAAGATAATCGGCGGGTGCTAAATGACATTCAAAGGCCTAAAAGGGCTTACAGCCCGATTGTATGATTTAATGTGTATCGGTCTACTTCGGAAATTAGGTTATATAAATAACTCTGACACTGACCCTTGTATCCCTTAAATGATTTAAATTATATTTATTACTAGTGGCCCGAAAGACGTTGTCCTGTATAAAACATTTAATAGTGGCCTAAATTGTGAATTATTTAATCCCTTATCCCAAATCGTTGTTTCTAGATCTAGGTGTTTTCATAGAAGTCGTCATTTTAAAATATTATTAAAAAAATAGGATATATATACATCTTTGATATAGGGATTTTTTTGGATAAAAATACAATATTTAACATTTTACATGATCAAAAAAAATTCTAGAGTAACGTCGATTTTAAAAGCAAATTGAGTAGTATGAGACTTCGGGTAACTCAATTTTAATGAAACTTTTACGTTTAAATTGCTAAACGGGGATGACGTGGAAATAATTGGATAGATCTTTATTATGTCACTTCAAAAATTTTTGAAAAATAAAAAACGATAAAAATGGCTCTCGAGCATCGCACCACGTCGCGCCAGTACCCAACCGGGCGTCATCGAAGTAGGACCTGTGCCGCTTTTGCTCGTGACAACGTTGTTACCGCGCATTTCATATTATTACGTCTAAATAAATAAGACGACACAGTGTAAATAATATAGCTACTTAATACTTACTAACAATTGTTGTTCTTAGTTGTAATTAGTTTGCAATACAAAACCTTTAATAAGTGTAAATAAATAGATACTTGAGTTTGTGTAGTACCTAGTTATTTAATTGAAATGGCGAATAAAAAAAGTAAAATAAGGAAAAAGAATCTTAATACAGTTTTATCACAAACTAGCTGTTGCCCGCAGCTTCGCCCGAGTTAACTTAGATATACAACCATATACGCATTGATGATAATTTTTTATCTATGGACGGGCGTAGAACTTTATTTTATAATATGTAGTGATTAATACCGTATTTTTGTGAATAGCTTTTACCGCTTTATAATTGGCAAGTTTTTAAAGTATTAAAATGGACATAGGTAGTATGTTATATTTAACTAATGTAGACATATTATGCCATCGCGGACTTTTCAGTATGCATATTTAGGATACACAATTCTACCATACATTGATACAATAATAATTAATTCGGAACCGGGCCCGGCTAAGGTGTATAATAATGTAGTACATTATTTTGATCTATCTGTTAGGGTTCATCAAGCGTTTGCAATGTAAGTGCAAAAAATGTGCTTATTTGTGACATCACATCAAAAACTTCTAAAATTATGAGTGTTTATCTACTATATTATGCATATACCTATTACCTTCCTCTTGAATCATTCTATCTATGAAAAAAACCGCATCAAAATCCGTTGTGTAGTTTTAAAGATATAAGCATACATACAGTCAGACGCGGGAAGCGACTTTGCTTTATAGTTTATACTATGTAGTGATATCTTCTTCCAGAAATTGTAAACACTTGAAGAATTCAAATTGTCCGACAATAAAGAAAATGAGGAACCTTCATCACAAAATATTTCTGATTTGCAATCATTTCCTAGCCCCCTACCCACAGGGCAGTGTCCTGAGGACTATGGCCTTGACCCTCTTCTCAGAGGAGACCCGTGTCTAACATTAATCGATGATGTATGGGTCGATGAAAATGAACCTGGACCTAGCATACGACAACAAAATTTTGTTGAATTTTAAAACAATTAAAACAATTAATATAGTATAAAAGAATATGTTTGTCTACAATTTTTTAATCTCCTACAAGCATTCTTAGAATGATTGATTTTTTTTATAGCTTAGGCCTTAGGGGGACAAACGAGCATTCGGAGCCTTAGATCACTACCAACTCCCATAATAATAATAATATCTAAGGACGCTTTTTGCACCACGTCAATCTGGTCACGTGGTAAGTTCTCGAAGAACTTGTGTTACGAGTACCAAACAATGGAAATATAATATAACTAACCATTGAGCCACAGAGTTCGGCCTCGTAAACATTCACACAAGAGATAATGCAGATGCATTACCCTCCTTTACCCCATCCCCTGCCATGGGACACCGGAAACTCATACACCGCAAGAAACGCGACAGCATAGGTGTCACTTGATGCCATTATCATGTGAACGAGAGGTACCCCTACGGTCGTGCCGGCCCAATTCGGCTGCAAGCAGCATGGCACTACCTTTTAGACCTATGTAGCTAATTCATCCTTCCTAATCCTTACTAATATTATAAATGTGAAAGCATGGATGTTTGTTACGCTTTCACGCGTAAACTACTTAACCGATCATCATGAAACTTTGTACACATATTTTTGGAGGTATTAGAAGTAACATAGGATACTTTTTATAAAAAAAAAAAACTAAAGAGAGGTGTCAAGGGACACCCGGATGTATCGAAGTTCCTTTCGATTAATTAGTGAAGAAATAAAACTATCTTATCCTGCGCAGACGAAGTCGCTGGCACCAGCTAGTATTTCTATAAATCCAAAACTAGATAACTATAACAACAACAAGATTTTGTTATGCATAATTATTAATTATCACATCTAATAATAATTCGAGCATAGTCAATCTACTGCATATTCGTATACTGTGGCGTGCTTGCCGGCCGTGGTAGGTCACCGGAGTTCATATAAAGACATCTCCCGCACAACGCAAGTGCAAACCGATTCGGTGCGTTAAATACCTATAGTTTTGGGAGAAGGGGCCCTTAAGTAAATATACGCAATCAATCAAAATATTATGTGCAATTAATCGGACTGTTTATTCGATGCTAAGCAACTGTGTGGTTTGGTAACTTAGTCAGTACTTAGAAACGAAAAACATTCTAAACGAGTCAACGAATAACAGTCTGATATAAATGCACATTTGTATTAACTTAAACTAACCATCTTGCTTGCTTGTTTCTCCCGTGAAACAGCTTTGCTGTGTTTCGGAGAGAAGGGCAAGACAGGCAGTGTAATTACTGGCACCGAGACTTAACATCTTATTTCTCAGGATAGGCAACACATAAATGAGATGCCTTGCCAGTTTGCCTATCCAACTAAAATAAAAAAAAAACAAATTAAAACCATTTTCGAATCCACTTGGACAGCCAAGAAAAAATCATCAAGATACATCCGCTTAGGAGGAGTTCAGTGACATACACACACACAGAAGAATTGATTATATATGTATATATAAAGACTGAAGTAACTTTAACACCCTGCGATCAATTATTATCAATAGGGCTTATAATACCAAAAAATGTAAGTTCCAAGAATTTGAATAACCACAGTAGAACCAAAGTCATGTATTTACACTGTGATATTATTATGTCACGTCGACTCGAAATGATTTTTTTTACGATAGTGGTTAATTTTGCTTATACATAATTAAACATAAAGAACATCTTGCGTTGCTTATCCTGAGGCAACCCTCGGTGTAAGTACTAAGCAGCCCCCACGACGTCGTGATAGGTTCCCATCCTGAGCCCGACACGAACACAGGGGCGTTACTGGAGGCGCATTTAGTAGCGCCTCTTACGCACACCCGTTCATCGCCCACGGGGGGAGTATGCCTTTCTTTCTCCTTATTCCGAAACGTAAAAAAACGGAGTGGCTCCCATGCTGCCACCGGTAAAATTATAAGTATGTTCCCTATAACTCAGCGTGCATATGTTTAGTAAGTCTTTACTAATTACAATTATAGTATTAATGAATTAGACTGAATTTTCATTTAGTAAAAGTAAATATCGCAGTTTAAAATCGAGTAAGGTAATTAATAAGACTTATGGATTCCAGTGAAGTTTAAATAATATTATCAGTTTCTATTCACTGGCTTTTCCAGAGACTCAGGACGGCTGCTTCCGATACCAAAGAAGTTAAGTTTAACCAAAACTTAATATTTATATACATAACTAGTGGCACCGACAGACGTTGCCTTGTACAATTTTTTTTTTGTGAATCTAAACCATTTTCGTAACCACTTGAACCACTTGGCACAGAAGACATCATCAATATCGATCCAGCCGCTTAGGAGGACTTCAGTGACATACACACGTACAGAAGAATTAATTCTATATATAAAGATACTCACGTAGTTGACATAAAAGCCGCGAATGTACCGGTCCTCTTTAACTTCTGTCCTTGTCTATAGCACTCCAAGTCGACTGACGCTTTTCCGGCCCTATTAAAGCTGGACAGCATATTGCCAGGATACGGTTTATTCAGTGAAATTATCCGAATCTATAAATAATAAAATATTATTAACAAATAAAATATAAAAATTGACGACCTCTGTGGCTCAATGGTAAGCGCCTTGGCGCTCAAGCCGGAGGTTGCGGGTTCGAATCCCGCCAGGGAACAAAAATATTTTCTGTGTTCCTGGGTCATCGATGTGTATTAAATATGTGTATAATATTATAAAAATCTTAAATATATGTATAGTATAAATGTATTAAATATATTTCCGTTGTCTGGTACCCGTAACACAAGTTCTTCGAGAACTTACCACGGGTTTTATACTTATAAAGTAAATAAAGGTATTCATCCGCCAAGCGGACGATTATTTATATAATTTATTATTACTTACTATAACAAACTCTTCTTATTTGATATATATATATATATATATATATATATATTATAAAAAAATCTTCAAGGATATATTTATTAATTGTAATTTCTCGAAAACTATACATTTCCACAAAAAAAGATTTTTTTATTAAAAAATAACATTTAATAACAAAAAAAATAACAATTATTAAACAATATTAAATACTTTCTTAAATTAAGGTAATAGTAGTAAGAAAAAGTAGTAAAGTGGATGCGTATGAATAAAAAAAAATATTAATCACCCATTGTTTTCTAATGTTTACGGGAATTTCACTCATTATAATGAAAAATCTTAATAAACCGCGGTAAAAAGTGTTTCATTATAATATTAATCACCCGTTTGGTTGGTAAATAGACACATCTTAAAAGCGTAGTTTCGAAAAACGCGTTTCTAATAATTTAATGTAAAAATAAAATTATTATTTAATGATATTTTTACGGTTTTCAGATTTTTTACTTTAGGTACTTTGGTATGTTTTTTTTATTTTTTCTATATTTCTATGTGCACCTGAACAAGAGATCATCGCTTGCTCACCGGTGAAGGAAACATCGTGAGGAATAGAATGAAGTTCACCAACCCGCATTGGGCCAGCGCATCGGTGAACTATGGCCCAAAACCCTCAACGCCTGTTTTCGAGGAGAAGACCCGTGCCCCAGCAGTGGGACATACCTAGGTAACACTGAAAATGTTTAGAAAATGAAAAACGGCTTAATGTAGAAAATTGCCAATACTTTTATTGTTTTTCGAAGTAATCTCCGTTTCTTTCTACACATCGTCGCATTCGATGGAACCACTGAGAAAAGCAGTGGTCTCTTCTATGGCATTTTCGTACGCTTTCACCGCATCTTCAGGGCTCGTAAAGCGAATACCTCGAATTTTATCTTTAGTTCTTGGGAATAAATTAAAGTTGCAGGGCGCCAGGTCAGGACTGTAAGGCGGATGACTCATTATCTCGACACCTGCCATAGTCAAATATTCAACAATCCGTTTTGCAGAGTGCGCTGAAGCATTGTCGTGGTGAAGGAGGATCCTGCTTCGAGGGCGCTGCTGTCGAATTTTTTCCAAGACAACAGACAAACAGCGATTGACATACCAGTCTGCAGTAACTGTCCTTCTATCTTCTAGCACAACTGTCGCGAACTGACCTTTCCGACCAAAGAATGAGGAATCATCTTTTTTCCTTGACTTCTTCCTTTCTTTACCTTAGTTGGCCGATCCTCGAAAGGAAACACCCACTGAGCTGATTGTCTTTTGGTTTCGGGTTCGTAGCAATATATCCAGCTTTCATCACCTGTGATGATGTCAAATACAGCATTTGAGTTACCGCCGTTGAACTTATCTAACATTTAGCGACACCAGTCCATGCGGAGTCGTTTCTGGTCGTCGGTTAAAGTATGGGGAATCCATCTGGTACAAAGCTTCCTGACGCCTAAATGTTCGTGTAATATTTTTCGAACTTGACTCATACCAATGTATGCCTAGCCTAGGCTACCTAGGCTTGCCCGTATCTGCTGATAGGTCACTCTAATATCTTCCTCTATCATGCGTCGCACAGCACTGATGTTATCTTCAGTAGTCGCTGTTAAAGGACGTCCCTCACGCGGATCATCACTGAGATTGCTACGTCCACGCTTAAACTCGTTAAACCAATTGTAAATATTGGCACGAGATGGGGCTTCATTAAAAAATGCTAATCGCAGCCTATCATAGCTTTGTTGTTGAGTAAGCCCACAACGAAAGTCATAATAAATCATTGACCGAAAATTTTCTCGCGTTATGTTCATTTTCACGTGTAACAAGAGTTTTAGATTTGCCGCCAATTCACAAAAACAAATGACAAATGAATGCAATATACTACATTAGGTTACAAAAGAGTTCTAAAATTGAAATTCAAAAAAAGTTTTCTTTTTCAAAGTTTCTAACTAGCCAGTTCTAAACATTTTCAGTGTTACCCACGTATAAGGGTTGATATTACGGTATGGGCTCTCACTCAAGAGGCCGAGCCCATACCCACTAAGCCATCGTCGCTCACACAGAAATGCTTATCTGAATCTAATAAATAAAAAAGGTGTTATAAATTACTTACACTGTTGTGTACGATTATCGGACGATTTTCTGTATGTTTGTGCGTTACTGTGCTCGTAGCTTGCGTTGTTTGGATCGTTTGCGTTGATGTTGATGGTTGATGAATAGGCAGTAGTGTTTCAACGCTATTTGTCTTACGATTCATCTAGAAAAATATTAAATAATTCTAATATCTGGCAGACGACTTACCAGTTGGTTAGTGGATAGTGTCGCCCATGAATGAAATAGTTCACTTGTCAGTCAACTCAATTAGGTGTTGCCAACCCTGAGACTTAAGATATTAAGTCTCTGTGCCAGTAATTTCACTGGCTATAGCCTTTCTCTCCGAAACACAGCAAAGCTGTTTCACGCGAGAAACAAGCACAATGGAAGTACCCATGCAGACGGGAGCGCAGCTCAACCTTCGCACCGTCCACTATAAGTCACATGCAGAAAAGATTTATTACGGTAATTACCATGGCTGATAAATGATTAGAAAAAAACCTCGTTCTTCCTTGTTCAACTGCTTTTTGTGTATTAGTTATAAACAAGCTTTAGTTTCAAAATAAAAAGTACTTTTTATCTAAAGCAAATCGAAATAATTACCAAAATCGGTTGCCATTTGTTTCTTATTCGCACCATTAGTTTGCCCTCCTGTATTATAAACAGCAGTCGTCCCGTAGGAATGCCCTGCAACTGTTAATACAAAATAGTTTTATTCATCGCCTTTCACAATTATGGGGTCATCAATAAACAATTTCATGGGTACATGCGAAATTTCAAATACAAGTGGTGGTTTTGGAGACACTTTCAAACAAACATCAGGTTATTGTATATTATTATAGACAAAGTTTTACCTTGGAAAGTGCACGTCGAGTTTGGATTATAATCACGGTAGCCTCGTATATCTCCACATCTGGAATATAAGATTTTGGATAATCCTTACTTCCTTACTAATATTATAAATGCAAAAGTAACTCTGTCTGTCTGTCTGTCTGTTCTTCACGCCTAAACTACTGAACAGATTTGGATGAAATTTGGCACAAAGATAGTCTGAAACCCGAAAAAGGACATAAAATAGTTTTTTCCCGGATATCCCACGGGAACGGGATTTAAGTGGGTAAAACCCCGGGACTGTCTATCTTCTAAACCACGAAACAGATTTGGGTGATGTGATATGAAGATACTTTAGAATTTAACTTAGGACATAAATTATTTTTTCTCCTGAAAATCCCACGGGAATGGGACCTATGCGGGTAAAACCCCTAGACTGTCTATCTTCTAAGCCACGGAATAGACTTGGGTGAAATTTGATATGAAGATGCTTTGAAACCTAACGTAAGACATAATATAGTTTTTATCCTGAAAATCCCACGGGAACGGGAACTATGCGGGAAGAGTTCAGGACTGTCTATCTTCTAAACAACGGAACAGATTTGGGTGAAATTTGATATGAAGATGCTTTGAAACCTAACGTAGGACATAAAAGAGTTATTATTCTGAAAATATCACGGGAACGGGACCTATGCGGGTAAAACCCTGGGACTGTCTATCTTCTAAACCACGGAACAGTTTTAGTTTAAATTTGATAATATGAAGATACTTTGGAACTTAACGTAGGGCATAAAGTTCTTATCCCACTATGAAAATCCCACGGGCTTTGCAGGAAAAAAAAATACGAGCTGTGCAGGTAAAACACCGGGACTGTGTATCTATTAAACCACCGAACCGATTTGAATGATGGGTATAAAGATAGCTTTAATTGTAACTAGAAGTTTTTTAAATGTGTTATAGATGGCGGTAGCTCAAAACGTAGATCACGCTATCGTTCACACTTTTGTATTGCACGCATTTTTAATATCGTTCCCGTGGGATATCCGGGATAAAAACTATCCTATGTCCTTTCTCGGGTCTCAACCTATCTTTGTGCCAATTTTCATCAAAATTTGTTTCGTGCTTTAGGCGTGAAGAACAGACAGACACACATAGTTTTTTTTTCAATTTATCCAAAATGATTTATTAATAGAATTCTTGATATTATATATTACTAGCTGTTGCCCGCAGCTTCGCCCTGCTGCATCTATCTGGGGCTCATCCTTGACGGAGGATGGACCTTCAGCCCACACTTCGCACAGTTGCGTCCAAAGGTCGTAAAGGCGGCGATTGCGTTGGGCAGACTCCTCCCGAACCTCGGAGGACCCAGCGCCGCCCGCAGGCAGCTATACTCCGGTGTCTGCCGGAGTATAGCAATATACGGTGCTCCCATTTGGGCGGGTCACTTTACCGCGCGGAGTAGAGCCCAGTTGCGCTCGGCGCAACGGTAAGAGTGATTCGGGGGTATCGTACGATATCGTGGGCAACAGCAGCTGCCCTAGCCGGCGACCCCCGTGGGAACTCGTGGCGGAAATTCTTGCTGAGGTGCACTCCTACTCCTATGTCTCGGATAGGAGGTCTTTCGGCGAGAGCCTGACGCTGGACGGGATCCTGCGGGTCCGCCGACTAGGGCAAGAGGCGTTAATTCTGAGGTGGGGAGAGGGACCTGGCGTGGGAGCCGTATGGCAAACGCCTAACGGTTGCCCTGCGTCCGGTCCTAGAGCGGTGGATGCGTCGTAAACGCAAACCCCCCACCTTCCGTCTAACACAGGTGCTCACCGGGCATGGCTGCTTCGGTGAGTACCTGTCCCGGACGGCCCAAAGGGAGCCGGCAACTGTATGTCACGATTGTGGCGCGGCGGTGGACTTGGCCCAGCACATTCTAGAGGTGTGCCCGAGATGGGCGGCACTGCGTCGCGATCTGACGTCAGTTATCGGAGGGGACTTGTCTTTGCCGAGCATCATCACCGCGATGCTCCGCAATGACGAGTCCTGGACGGCAATGGTCTCCTTCTGTGAGGCAGTAATGTCCCAGAAGGAGGAAGATAAGTGGGTGAGAGAGGAGGTCTCCGATGAGGCCTCCCCCCGCAGGCGACGTACAGGGGTGCGTAGGAGGCGCTACTTAATGCGCCTCCAGTAACGCCCCTGTGCTCGTGTCGGGCCGAGGCTAGGGTTAACCTGGGTCCAGATAGGCACGACGTCGCCGGGGACTGCTTAAAGTATCGTGAAAACGAACGGCCGAGCAGTCCCCTCTTTCGAGGAGGAGTCTGGCCTCTCGCCGGGGCCAGCCTGTCGCCGAGGGTCCTGTGTTGCCTGCAAGACCCGGGACCCTCAAAAGGCGGCGGAGGGCCCTTGCAGCGGTTTTAGTGGATAACGACACTGCCCAAGTGCGAACCCCACACACGGCTAGGTTTAAAACCAACCCTGGTCCTAGCCATGGTTTGGGCTGCAAATAAAATTATCATTTATCTATGGATGGGCGGAGGACTTTGTTCATAATATTATGTAGTTATTAATACCGTATTTGTGTAAGTAATCTTTAACATATAGACATATGCCATCGCGGAATTTTCAGTAGGCATATTTACACAATTCCACCAATAATTATAATTATTGATTTTAAATTATTATTATTAAAATACAAAAGAAAAATTGTAAGCATAATTATTATTGGTGTCTGGTTGGCATCCGAGACATATACTCTTGGTTCAGTTGAAAATCAGCGTCAGGAAACATTTTCCTGACACGATGCTGAACTGGACCATTTTCACCCACACGTGAGACACACACTTTATTATTAAAAATTTTTGTTTGGAATTTTTGTCTTTATTTCATTTTGCCTTATTTTTAGGTTTGTCCAAATAAAAAATGTTTTTCTGTGTATCGGAGCTGCGGGCAACAGCTAGTATACTTAATAATTTATGAAGCTTATTATTATCATAATCATCATCATTTATCCGTCCAATGCTGAGCAAAGGCCTCCTTCAATGAACGACAAGAAAGCCAATTCGTTGCCCCTCGCATAGGACATGGACCGGCCATTGCACGGAGATGAGAGATCAAGCGATCGAAATTCTTTTTTTCCTTAAACATATTTTACTCAAATATTTGTTTATGTGAAAAATTCTTTAGTACTTTTTTGGTAAACAAAAATCATGGAACTCGCGACATCGTCACGCTGAACGCTTCCAATGTGACATATATGACGTCATTATGAATCTCTTTTTTCATTTCAGAACATGAACTAAAATTTGAAATTTCATAATGTCATAAGTTTTCACTTATATCGGCCGTCTGGCAGTCGGCAATCTATTTTGAATAAAAAAGACTGGCAGTTAATACCAAAAGGTAGCTTTTTCAACGTCAATTGAATCTATGGCCAGTTCAAAGAAGAACCGGCGAAACAAAGTCAATGGAATTGAACTTTTCAAATATTCTATAAAAATAAAGTAATGGTTAATCCACATGAACACGTCAAAAGGTTGTTGACGTAGAACCATAAATTTAATATACCGCTAGGTATATTAACTTTATGCGTATAAAAGTGCGGTATCGCAGCTGTACGGTGATGTAAATTAAAACATTACTAATATTCTCTACTACTTACTAGTGGTAGAGAAATATTAGTACAGTAGCCTACAACTAACTTATATTGCAACAAAAATATCAAATCTAACACATTTTTGCACAACTAAAATTTGCACATCGTACACTTTATTCTACGTTTACGACGTTTAGTTATGTGGACAAGCCCTATGATTGTACCGGTGAAGGAAAACATCGTGATGAACCTGCATGCCTGAAGCCTTTGAAGGTGTGTGAAGTTCGCCTCACCGCATTGGGCCATATGTGACTGGTTATTGATTTTTTTATATCTTCTTGAATGCCCTCCTTAATTGTTTTAGAGGAGACGCCAAACAGTAGGACATACAAGGGTCACTTTCACTTGCATCCATACAATGGTACTACAAAGGTAACAATTTTTTTTTTCGCCGAGAAATGCCATTAGGCATCCCGCATGGGAGGGCGGACTCCCTCGGCGGGTATATGGGGCTTGCTGCGCCCGAAAGATGGTAAGGTGGACGCAGCTCTACCCACTAAAACCAGGCGAGTGCCACCAATGCCGCCTTTGGTGAGGTGCCCCGGATCTGTTGAGCAAACAGGGCACATCGACGGCTAGTCAGTCCCTCAAGGGACCGACGCCACCTCTACAGAGAAGTTGTCCCGCACCACAGAACAACCCCGTCGGTCCAACAGTGCAATGTGGTGAGGTTCCCATCCTCGCCCATTGTCCCCTCCTACTCTTTTGTCCCTTTTTCGTATAAGAGGGCTACAAAGAGCAGCCTCCTCGGTTCACATGGCTTCTCCTAAGATGCTTGGTTCAAATTAGGCTACTGAGTTACTTTTGCTGTCTGTTAGTAGACAGGAAATATCTAATTAAAAATAATTAATATAAAACCTACCTGCGTCATCATAACTGAAAAAGTTTTCACTTTTAAAAACGCCACCAGGTTCCCCTTTTGGTCCTACGATGGATAGGCCCGGGGCACCCGGTGGTCCTGCTGGTCCTGGAGGTCCTTGTGTTCCTTGTACTCCGGTGACGTTGGCCACCTCACACACACCTGGTGGTCCAACCTTACCGGCGGCTCCAGGTTTTCCTGTCTCACCTCTGTCACCTTTTGCACCCTTCCACTGAAATTTTGTTTAACATTTAGAATTTCTAAAAAAGGAATACGAGTAAATTAAGGCATCGATAATCTGCCCTGAAAAATTAAAAATAATATAATAAATAAAACAAGTATTTTTATAGTTTTAAGACAGTGTTGTTAATTTGGTTAGTTCTTTGGGTACTTAAAATAACTTTTTTATACAAGTGTTAAAATAACTTTTTTATACTAGTGTTAAAATAACTTTTTTATGCTAGTGTTAAAATAACTTTTTATACTACACCTATCCTTTCGTGACCATATTTACTTTAAAGTTTAAAAAATGTCGGGAATAAATAAGTTAAGAGGGATATAATTTGTAACAAGCTATTTTTTACGCTGGGTTGGTTAAAAATTTAAAAAAATATAACTGATTATAACCTGTTCTAAATTTATAAACGGCGTGTCGCCCTTTTCTCCCTTTGGTCCCTGTAGACCCGTTTCACCCTTGTCTCCTCTGGGACCCTAAAATATTTAAAAAGAAATCTTTAAAACATCATTTATAAATCATAATTTTAAAAACTTTGAAATACTTTTTTATATTTTGAAAGCTATATCAAACTAGTATATCCAAAACAACGACACATTTTTTTCAGTGTCGACAACATTTTAAAATTCCCACATGCTGTTTTATTAAATTTATTGGCCCTGGAAAGTGGTATCTACTTTAATGATGTCATCGGCACAGTGAATAGAGAATATACCTTTATCCTCTGATCAAATAATTAAATATATCTCATATTTAGGATATAGGCAACTCAATAACCTTAGTCCAAGATATTTTTTTACTATCATGGGCGACGGTAACCATTTCTATCATGTGGTTCTTCTGTCCATTTTTCTATCTAATTGATGTGAAAAATCATCTTAGGAATATCCTTATGGTATTTCATCTCTGGATAGGAAAATAAACAGAATTTTAGTTGTTCCGTAGAATTCTCACATTACAATAATTATGAATTGTGTTCATATAGTTGCCAGACTAGTTGAATGCGAGTGTCACTGTCCCTTGGCTCAGAAACACTACCGTTATATCAACCAGTGAATAGAAATAGGCTTATTATATGTCTATTATATGTTGTATTTTTGAAATCACAGTTTCGTTTTACCTGCGGTCCTTTTATCCCCGGTTCCCCCTTAGGACCACGTAGTCCGGGTAGTCCACGGCTGCCGGTCTTTCCATGATGCCCCGAAACTCCTCGTGAACCCTGATCACCCTTTTTTCCTGACTCTCCTTTGGACCCCTATTTAATACGATGAGTAATAAAAATTTTGCCCTGAGCTTAATAATTTTAGTATTACAAATTCGCGAGAAATTGCATGGAGGATGGTCGTTTACATAGTTAAAAGTTTACGATTTAAAACATTTTGCATCAAGGTGGTATGGTATGGCTATTTGATTAGTGAAAACTAGCTCATGAACATCTTTCAAATTGTATATACTATAGCACAAAATTGGCTCCAGCAACATTATCATATTTTTTTTATTGACGAAAGTTCCTGCACACAAATTTTTCGCAATTACATAGTAAGTGAATATAATAATAATAACATAATTTTTTTAAGAAGCACAACTTTTTTTCCTTTGATCCAATAAAAAAAAGAAAAGCTTTTCGTGGAAGGAAAATAAAGAGAGGTATAATTATGCAGACGAGTACGCCGTATAAATGACATCCTAGGGGAATATTGTGTTAGGTACACGTTAGAGGAAGCAAGTCAGGGTCACCAATTTGTGGGGTCTTATAACTCAATTGAGAACTTTGTAAAGTAAATTGATTTTTCGATCCTCATCGAGACTGAAAAGCTCAACTAATTTGAGTGATATTCCTTTTATTCTGAATATAGGTTACAAATAGCCATTTTATATATAATTTTGGTTAATAATGGGACTCATTGTGGAACACCTAAACACAGGAATAATAGTCTGTAAATTTAACACGTAACCGAAGCGACAAACTACAACTGGTATATAATATTAAAATTCATACCTACTTTCGTAATACCTATTTCAGTTATAGAAACATTTCCGGGAAGACCAGTTGGTCCGATTTCTCCCTTTTGACCTTTCTCTCCATCTTTCCCATGAACGCCAATATCACCTTTCGGACCTCTGGGCCCTGGATTACCTCGATCACCCTATATTAAAAAGTTCATACATAGTTTAAGAGTAACCACAAGGACTCGCTAGAACTATTGCAATATAGGACTAGGTCTAAGATCCTTGTATCTTATGTATAGCTATGTACAGCTTCATTCAAATAACATAGTGCAACGTTTTTTTACATAATGATGTCTTTAAATTATTTTGCAAAGTAAAAATATTTTATGATACCTTAATAACATGTATAAGTATTTTTAAAGTTATTCCTAAACAGTTAAGTTATTCCAGTGCATCCCCACCATGGTTCAGGCCTTGATGTGGCGATGGGGCTCAGTAACCTAGGGTGAGCCGCTGCACCTTGGGCAAAGCTAATTGAGCCGATGTCTTTGTACCCCTCTTCTAAGAAGAGGGACAAAAAAGCAGGGGGCAAGGGGCGAGGATGGGAACCTCACCCAATTGTACTGTCCCGACGTTAGAAGGAGTTGTTCTGTGGTGCGGGACAACCCGTCTGTGGAGATGGCGTCGGCCCCTTGGGGGACTGATTAGCCGTCGAGGTGCCCTGTTTGTTTATTAGATCCGGGGCACCTCACCAAAGGGTAGAGCTATGTCCACTTACCAGCCTTCGGCGCAGCGAGTCCCACATACATACCCGCGTGGGGAGATCCACTCCCCCACGGGATGCCTTAGAGCATTTCCCGGCGTTAAATAAAAAAAAAGCCAGTGCATAAAGTATCTAGATTTCGAGTCTTTAGAGCTTCACCACCAGTATTTAGCAAAATATTTTCATGATACCTCACGACCAGTTGCTCCCTTATCTCCTTTGTCTCCTTTAAATCTTTCAGTTAAGTTTGCATCTGAAATACAATTGAATGTTATTGATGTGAAGTAGGACAATTTTAAGGTGTTTTAACTGAAGCTGATATAAATTTACATCAAACTATATTATGTAACTTCTTAATTAATTTGTGATTTAAAAATTACGAACGGTTGCCCATAGGTTAGAATTCGACCGTAATAATTGAATTTTAAGTTTGCTTTTTTCTAAATTAATTGTAGAAATTAGTTTTAATAACTTAATAAAAGTAATTTATTAAACGACTTCGAAAAGGAGGAGGTTATATGTTAGTGTATATATTTTTTTAGATATGAAGTACTATATGATTTTATGGGGTGAAAATTAAAAAGTTATGTTTACGTTTATTTTCAAAAAATACTTACACACATCTTTATCAACGTCGGCATCTAACAATGACTTTAGTTCTGCAGTAGCTCCGGGAGGACCTACATCTCCTTTGTCACCCTTTTCCCCTTGAAAATGAAAAAAATAACATATTTTAATAATTATTAATAAATTAAAAAAATCTTTGAATTAGACTACTATTGTATAGGGCGTGATGTTTCATGATTGTTTTCTTCAGATATCGTTTTGTTGAATATTAATAATTCTTCTATTTTGTAACCACCGCAATATATTATTTTGAATTATAAATTTGATTACCGTTCTTGCCATTTGACCCTGGAGTTCCAGGATTTCCGTCAGTTCCATTAACACCTCTTTCACCTTTAGGCCCCTGTGATCCACCTTTACCCTAAAATTAAAAGAAAATAGACAGTTATTTTCATCGTCACAGGTAATATATTATAATATCAGTTTCATCGGTGTTTTCTTGCATTGTGTAAAAGTTATTTCTACAGAGTTCGAGTCATTCCAGTACACAGAGTATCTAGGTTCGAAGTCTTCAGAGCTTTATTCTAAAATAAACATTCTTCGTCGTTTTTAACCAAGTGTGATATTTACTGTTAATATTTAACAAAATCATTTTCATGTTACCTCACGACCAGTTGCTCCCTTATCTCCTTTGTCTCCTTTAAATCTTTCAGTTAAGTTTGCATCTGAAATACAATTGAATGTTATTGATGTGAAGTAGGACAATTTTAAGGTGTTTTAACTGAAGCTGATATAAATTTACATCAAACTATATTATGTAACTTCTTAATTAATTTTTGATTTAAAAATTACGAACGGTTGCACATAGGTTAGAAATCGACCGTAATGATTGAATTTTAAGTTTGCTTTTTTCTAAATTCATAGTAGAAATTAGTTTTAATAACTTAATAAAAGTAATTTATTAAACGACTTCGAAAAGGAGGAGGTTATATGTTAGTGTTTTTTTTTTTTTTTAGATATGAATTACTATATGATTTTATGGGGTGAAAATTAAAAAGTTTTGTTTACGTTTATTTTCAAAAAATACTTACACACATCTTTATCAACGTCGGCATCTAACAATGACTTTAGTTCTGCAGTAGCTCCGGGAGGACCTACATCTCCTTTTTCACCCTTTTCCCCTTAAAAAGGAAATATTATAGCACAATTAATATTAATAAATTTAATTTTTTTTTGATTTTTCTATGCACTAGACTACTTATTGTATAGGGGGCACATTTTATGATTTTTTTAGATGACTTAATTGTACTATTTTGTAGCCACATCATTATCTTATTACCGTTCTTGCCCGTTGACCCTTGAGTTCCCGGAATTCCGTCAGTTCCATTAACACCTCTTTCTCCTATAGGCCCCTGTGATCCATCTTTACCCTAAAATTAAAAGAAAATAGACAGTTATTTTCATCGTCACTGGTAATATATTATAATGTCAGTTTCACCGGTGTTTTCTTGCATTGTGTAAAAGTTATTTCTACAGAGTTCGAGTCATTCCAGTACACAGAGTATCTAGGTTCGAAGTCTTCAGAGCTTTATTCTAAAATAAACATTCTTCGTCGTTTTTAACCAAGTGTGATATTTACTGTTAATATTTAACAAAATCATTTTCATGATACCTCACGACCAGTTGCTCCCTTATCTCCTTTGTCTCCTTTAAATCTTTCAGTTAAGTTTGCATCTGAAATACAATTGAATGTTATTGACGTGAAGTAGGACAATTTTAAGGTGTTTTAACTGAAGCTGATATAAATTTACATCAAACTATATTATGTAACTTCTTAATTAATTTGTGATTTAAAAATTACGAACGGTTGCCCATAGGTTAGAAATCGACCGTAATGATTGAATTTTAAGTTTGCTTTTTTCTAAATTCATAGTAGAAATTAGTTTTAATAACTTAATAAAAGTAATTTATTAAACGACTTCGAAAAGGAGGAGGTTATATGTTAGTGTATATATTTTTTTAGATATGAATTACTATATGATTTTATGGGGTGAAAATTAAAAAGTTTTGTTAACGTTTATTTTCAAAAAATACTTACACACATCTTTATCAACGTCGGCATCTAACAATGACTTTAGTTCTGCAGTAGCTCCGGGAGGACCTACATCTCCTTTTTCACCCTTTTCCCCTTAAAAAGGAAATATTATAGCACAATTAATATTAATAAATTTAATTTTTTTTTTGATTTTTCTATGCACTAGACTACTTATTGTATAGGGGGCACATTTTATGATTTTTTTAGATGACTTAATTGTACTATTTTGTAGCCACATCATTATCTTATTACCGTTCTTGCCCATTGACCCTTGAGTTCCCGGAATTCCGTCAGTTCCATTAACACCTCTTTCTCCTATAGGCCCCTGTGATCCATCTTTACCCTAAAATTAAAAGAAAATAGACAGTTATTTTCATCGTCACTGGTAATATATTATAATGTCAGTTTCACCGGTGTTTTCTTGCATTGTGTAAAAGTTATTTCTACAGAGTTCGAGTCATTCCAGTACACAGAGTATCTAGGTTCGAAGTCTTCAGAGCTTTATTCTAAAATAAACATTCTTCGTCGTTTTTAACCAAGTGTGATATTTACTGTTAATATTTAACAAAATCATTTTCATGTTACCTCACGACCAGTTGCTCCCTTATCTCCTTTGTCTCCTTTAAATCTTTCAGTTAAGTTTGCATCTGAAATACAATTGAATGTTATTGATGTGAAGTAGGACAATTTTAAGGTGTTTTAACTGAAGCTGATATAAATTTACATCAAACTATATTATGTAACTTCTTAATTAATTTTTGATTTAAAAATTACGAACGGTTGCACATAGGTTAGAAATCGACCGTAATGATTGAATTTTAAGTTTGCTTTTTTCTAAATTCATAGTAGAAATTAGTTTTAATAACTTAATAAAAGTAATTTATTAAACGACTTCGAAAAGGAGGAGGTTATATGTTAGTGTATATTTTTTTTTTAGATATGAAGTACTATATGATTTTATGGGGTGAAAATTAAAAAGTTTTGTTTACGTTTATTTTCAAAAAATACTTACACACATCTTTATCAACGTCGGCATCTAACAATGACTTTAGTTCTGCAGTAGCTCCGGGAGGACCTACATCTCCTTTTTCACCCTTTTCCCCTTAAAAAGGAAATATTATAGCACAATTAATATTAATAAATGTAATTTTTTTTTGATTTTTCTATGCACTAGACTACTTATTGTATAGGGGGCACATTTTATGATTTTTTTAGATGACTTAATTGTACTATTTTGTAGCCACATCATTATCTTATTACCGTTCTTGCCCGATGACCCTTGAGTTCCCGGAATTCCGTCAGTTCCATTAACACCTCTTTCTCCTATAGTCCCCTGTGATCCATCTTTACCCTAAAATTAAAAGAAAATAGACAGTTATTTTCATCGTCACTGGTAATATATTATAATGTCAGTTTCACCGGTGTTTTCTTGCATTGTGTAAAAGTTATTTCTACAGAGTTCGAGTCATTCCAGTACACAGAGTATCTAGGTTCGAAGTCTTCAGAGCTTTATTCTAAAATAAACATTCTTCGTCGTTTTTAACCAAGTGTGATATTTACTGTTAATATTTAACAAAATCATTTTCATGATACCTCACGACCAGTTGCTCCCTTATCTCCTTTGTCTCCTTTAAATCTTTCAGTTAAGTTTGCATCTGAAATACAATTGAATGTTATTGATGTGAAGTAGGACAATTTTAAGGTGTTTTAACTGAAGCTGATATAAATTTACATCAAACTATATTATGTAACTTCTTAATTAATTTGTGATTTAAAAATTACGAACGGTTGCCCATAGGTTAGAAATAGACCGTAATAATTGAATTTTAAGTTTGCTTTTTTCTAAATTCATAGTAGAAATTAGTTTTAATAACTTAATAAAAGTAATTTATTAAACAACTTCGAAAAGGAGGAGGTTATATGTTAGTGTATTTTTTTTTTTTTAGATATGAAGTACTATATGATTTTATGGGGTGAAAATTAAAAAGTTTTGTTTACGTTTATTTTCAAAAAATACTTACACACATCTTTGTCAACGTCGGCATCTAACAATGACTTTAGTTCTGCAGTAGCTCCGGGAGGACCTACATCTCCTTTTTCACCCTTTTCCCCTTAAAAAGGAAATATTATAGCACAATTAATATTAATAAATGTAATTTTTTTGTGATTTTTCTATGCACTAGACTACTTATTGTATAGGGGGCACATTTTATGATTTTTTTAGATGACTTAATTGTACTATTTTGTAGCCACATCATTATCTTATTACCGTTCTTGCCCGTTGACCCTTGAGTTCCCGGAATTCCGTCAGTTCCATTAACACCTCTTTCTCCTATAGGCCCCTGTGATCCATCTTTACCCTAAAATTAAAAGAAAATAGACAGTTATTTTCATCGTCACTGGTAATATATTATAATGTCAGTTTCACCGGTGTTTTCTTGCATTGTGTAAAAGTTATTTCTACAGAGTTCGAGTCATTCCAGTACACAGAGTATCTAGGTTCGAAGTCTTCAGAGCTTTATTCTAAAATAAACATTCTTCGTCGTTTTTAACCAAGTGTGATATTTACTGTTAATATTTAACAAAATCATTTTCATGATACCTCACGACCAGTTGCTCCCTTATCTCCTTTGTCTCCTTTAAATCTTTCAGTTAAGTTTGCATCTGAAATACAATTGAATGTTATTGATGTGAAGTAGGACAATTTTAAGGTGTTTTAACTGAAGCTGATATAAATTTACATCAAACTATATTATGTAACTTCTTAATTAATTTGTGATTTAAAAATTACGAACGGTTGCCCATAGGTTAGAAATCGACCGTAATGATTGAATTTTAAGTTTGCTTTTTTCTAAATTCATAGTAGAAATTAGTTTTAATAACTTAATAAAAGTAATTTATTAAACGACTTCGAAAAGGAGGAGGTTATATGTTAGTGTATATTTTTTTTTAGATATGAAGTACTATATGATTTTATGGGGTGAAAATTAAAAAGTTTTGTTTACGTTTATTTTCAAAAAATACTTACACACATCTTTATCAACGTCGGCATCTAACAATGACTTTAGTTCTGCAGTAGCTCCGGGAGGACCTACATCTCCTTTTTCACCCTTTTCCCCTTCAAAAGGAAATATTATAGCACAATTAATATTAATAAATTTAATTTTTTTTTGATTTTTCTATGCACTAGACTACTTATTGTATAGGGGGCACATTTTATGATTTTTTTAGATGACTTAATTGTACTATTTTGTAGCCACATCATTATCTTATTACCGTTCTTGCCCGTTGACCCTTGAGTTCCCGGAATTCCGTCAGTTCCATTAACACCTCTTTCTCCTATAGGCCCCTGTGATCCATCTTTACCCTAAAATTAAAAGAAAATAGACAGTTATTTTCATCGTCACTGGTAATATATTATAATGTCAGTTTCACCGGTATTTTCTTGCATTGTGTAAAAGTTATTTCTACAGAGTTCGAGTCATTCTAGTACACAGAGTATCTAGGTTCGAAGTCTTCAGAGCTTTATTCTAAAATAAACATTCTTCGTCGTTTTTAACCAAGTGTGATATTTACTGTTAATATTTAACAAAATCATTTTCATGATACCTCACGACCAGTTGCTCCCTTATCTCCTTTGTCTCCTTTAAATCTTTCAGTTAAGTTTGCATCTGAAATACAATTGAATGTTATTGATGTGAAGTAGGACAATTTTAAGGTGTTTTAACTGAAGCTGATATAAATTTACATCAAACTATATTATGTAACTTCTTAATTAATTTGTGATTTAAAAATTACGAACGGTTGCCCATAGGTTAGAAATCGACCGTAATGATTGAATTTTAAGTTTGCTTTTTTTCTAAATTCATAGTAGAAATTAGTTTTAATAACTTAATAAAAGTAATTTATTAAACGACTTCGAAAAGGAGGAGGTTATATGTTAGTGTATATTTTTTTTTTAGATATGAAGTACTATATGATTTTATGGGGTGAAAATTAAAAAGTTTTGTTTACGTTTATTTTCAAAAAATACTTACACACATCTTTATCAACGTCGGCATCTAACAATGACTTTAATTCTGCAGTAGCTCCGGGAGGACCTACATCTCCTTTTTCACCCTTTTCCCCTTAAAAAGGAAATATTATAGCACAATTAATATTAATAAATTTAATTTTTTTTTTGATTTTTCTATGCACTAGACTACTTATTGTATAGGGGGCACATTTTATGATTTTTTTAGATGACTTAATTGTACTATTTTGTAGCCACATCATTATCTTATTACCGTTCTTGCCCGTTGACCCTTGAGTTCCCGGAATTCCGTCAGTTCCATTAACACCTCTTTCTCCTATAGGCCCCTGTGATCCATCTTTACCCTAAAATTAAAAGAAAATAGACAGTTATTTTCATCGTCACTGGTAATATATTATAATGTCAGTTTCACCGGTGTTTTCTTGCATTGTGTAAAAGTTATTTCTACAGAGTTCGAGTCATTCCAGTACACAGAGTATCTAGGTTCGAAGTCTTCAGAGCTTTATTCTAAAATAAACATTCTTCGTCGTTTTTAACCAAGTGTGATATTTACTGTTAATATTTAACAAAATCATTTTCATGATACCTCACGACCAGTTGCTCCCTTATCTCCTTTGTCTCCTTTAAATCTTTCAGTTAAGTTTGCATCTGAAATACAATTGAATGTTATTGATGTGAAGTAGGACAATTTTAAGGTGTTTTAACTGAAGCTGATATAAATTTACATCAAACTATATTATGTAACTTCTTAATTAATTTGTGATTTAAAAATTACGAACGGTTGCTCATAGGTTAGAAATCGACCGTAATGATTGAATTTTAAATTTGCTTTTTTTCTAAATTCATAGTAGAAATTAGTTTTAATAACTTAATAAAAGTAATTTATTAAACGACTTCGAAAAGGAGGAGGTTATATGTTAGTGTATATTTTTTTTTTAGATATGAAGTACTATATGATTTTATGGGGTGAAAATTAAAAAGTTTTGTTTACGTTTATTTTCAAAAAATACTTACACACATCTTTATCAACGTCGGCATCTAACAATGACTTTAATTCTGCAGTAGCTCCGGGAGGACCTACATCTCCTTTTTCACCCTTTTCCCCTTAAAAAGGTAATATTATAGCACAATTGATATTAATAAATTTAATTTTTTTTTGATTTTTCTATGCACTAGACTACTTATTGTATAGGGGACACATTTTATGATTTTTTTAGATGACTTAATTGTACTATTTTGTAGCCACATCATTATCTTATTACCGTTCTTGCCCGTTGACCCTTGAGTTCCCGGAATTCCGTCAGTTCCATTAACACCTCTTTCTCCTATAGGCCCCTGTGATCCATCTTTACCCTAAAATTAAAAGAAAATAGACAGTTATTTTCATCGTCACTGGTAATATATTATAATGTCAGTTTCACCGGTGTTTTCTTGCATTGTGTAAAAGTTATTTCTACAGAGTTCGAGTCATTCCAGTACACAGAATATCTAGGTTCGAAGTCTTCAGAGCTTTATTCTAAAATAAACATTCTTCGTCCTTTTTAACCAAGTGTGATATTTACTGTTAATATTTAACTAAATCATTTTATTGATACCTCACGACCAGTTGCTCCCTTATCTCCTTTGTCTCCTTTAAATCTTTCAGTTAAGTTTGCATCTGAAATACAATTGAATGTTATTGACGTGAAGTAGGACAATTTTAAGGTGTTTTAACTGAAGCTGATATAAATTTACATCAAACTATATTATGTAACTTCTTAATTAATTTGTGATTTAAAAATTACGAACGGTTGCCCATAGGTTAGAAATCGATCGTAATGATTGAATTTTAAGTTTGCTTTTTTCTAAATTCATAGTAGAAATTAGTTTTAATAACTTAATAAAAGTAATTTATTAAACGACTTCGAAAAGGAGGAGGTTATATGTTAGTGTATATATTTTTTTAGATATGAATTACTATATGATTTTATGGGGTGAAAATTAAAAAGTTTTGTTAACGTTTATTTTCAAAAAATACTTACACACATCTTTATCAACGTCGGCATCTAACAATGACTTTAGTTCTGCAGTAGCTCCGGGAGGACCTACATCTCCTTTTTCACCCTTTTCCCCTTAAAAAGGAAATATTATAGCACAATTAATATTAATAAATTTAATTTTTTTTTTGATTTTTCTATGCACTAGACTACTTATTGTATAGGGGGCACATTTTATGATTTTTTTAGATGACTTAATTGTACTATTTTGTAGCCACATCATTATCTTATTACCGTTCTTGCCCATTGACCCTTGAGTTCCCGGAATTCCGTCAGTTCCATTAACACCTCTTTCTCCTATAGGCCCCTGTGATCCATCTTTACCCTAAAATTAAAAGAAAATAGACAGTTATTTTCATCGTCACTGGTAATATATTATAATGTCAGTTTCACCGGTGTTTTCTTGCATTGTGTAAAAGTTATTTCTACAGAGTTCGAGTCATTCCAGTACACAGAGTATCTAGGTTCGAAGTCTTCAGAGCTTTATTCTAAAATAAACATTCTTCGTCGTTTTTAACCAAGTGTGATATTTACTGTTAATATTTAACAAAATCATTTTCATGTTACCTCACGACCAGTTGCTCCCTTATCTCCTTTGTCTCCTTTAAATCTTTCAGTTAAGTTTGCATCTGAAATACAATTGAATGTTATTGATGTGAAGTAGGACAATTTTAAGGTGTTTTAACTGAAGCTGATATAAATTTACATCAAACTATATTATGTAACTTCTTAATTAATTTTTGATTTAAAAATTACGAACGGTTGCACATAGGTTAGAAATCGACCGTAATGATTGAATTTTAAGTTTGCTTTTTTCTAAATTCATAGTAGAAATTAGTTTTAATAACTTAATAAAAGTAATTTATTAAACGACTTCGAAAAGGAGGAGGTTATATGTTAGTGTTTTTTTTTTTTTTAGATATGAATTACTATATGATTTTATGGGGTGAAAATTAAAAAGTTTTGTTTACGTTTATTTTCAAAAAATACTTACACACATCTTTATCAACGTCGGCATCTAACAATGACTTTAGTTCTGCAGTAGCTCCGGGAGGACCTACATCTCCTTTTTCACCCTTTTCCCCTTAAAAAGGAAATATTATAGCACAATTAATATTAATAAATTTAATTTTTTTTTGATTTTTCTATGCACTAGACTACTTATTGTATAGGGGGCACATTTTATGATTTTTTTAGATGACTTAATTGTACTATTTTGTAGCCACATCATTATCTTATTACCGTTCTTGCCCGTTGACCCTTGAGTTCCCGGAATTCCGTCAGTTCCATTAACACCTCTTTCTCCTATAGGCCCCTGTGATCCATCTTTACCCTAAAATTAAAAGAAAATAGACAGTTATTTTCATCGTCACTGGTAATATATTATAATGTCAGTTTCACCGGTGTTTTCTTGCATTGTGTAAAAGTTATTTCTACAGAGTTCGAGTCATTCCAGTACACAGAGTATCTAGGTTCGAAGTCTTCAGAGCTTTATTCTAAAATAAACATTCTTCGTCGTTTTTAACCAAGTGTGATATTTACTGTTAATATTTAACAAAATCATTTTCATGTTACCTCACGACCAGTTGCTCCCTTATCTCTTTTGTCTCCTTTAAATCTTTCAGTTAAGTTTGCATCTGAAATACAATTGAATGTTATTGATGTGAAGTAGGACAATTTTAAGGTGTTTTAACTGAAGCTGATATAAACTTACATCAAACTATATTATGTAACTTCTTAATTAATTTGTGATTTAAAAATTACGAACGGTTGCCCAAAGGTTAGAAATCGACCGTAATGATTGAATTTTTAAGTTTGTTTTTTTCTAAATTCATAGTAGAAATTAGTTTTAATAACTTAATAAAAGTAATTTATTAACCGACTTCGAAAAGTTTTCGAAGTCGGTTATATGTTAGTGTATTTTTTTTTTAGATATGAAGTACTATATGATTTTATGGGGTGAAAATTAAAAAGTTTTGTTTACGTTTATTTTCAAAAAATACTTACACACATCTTTATCAACGTCGGCATCTAACAATGACTTTAGTTCTGCAGTAGCTCCGGGAGGACCTACATCTCCTTTTTCACCCTTTTCCCCTTAAAAAGGAAATATTATAGCACAATTAATATTAATAAATTTAATTTTTTTTTTGATTTTTCTATGCACTAGACTACTTATTGTATAGGGGGCACATTTTATGATTTTTTTAGATGACTTAATTGTACTATTTTGTAGCCACATCATTATCTTATTACCGTTCTTGCCCGTTGACCCTTGAGTTCCCGGAATTCCGTCAGTTCCATTAACACCTCTTTCTCCTATAGGCCCCTGTGATCCATCTTTACCCTAAAATTAAAAGAAAATAGACAGTTATTTTCATCGTCACTGGTAATATATTATAATGTCAGTTTCACCGGTGTTTTCTTGCATTGTGTAAAAGTTATTTCTACAGAGTTCGAGTCATTCCAGTACACAGAGTATCTAGGTTCGAAGTCTTCAGAGCTTTATTCTAAAATAAACATTCTTCGTCGTTTTTAACCAAGTGTGATATTTACTGTTAATATTTAACAAAATCATTTTCATGTTACCTCACGACCAGTTGCTCCCTTATCTCCTTTGTCTCCTTTAAATCTTTCAGTTAAGTTTGCATCTGAAATACAATTGAAAGTTATTGATGTGAAGTAGGACAATTTTAAGGTGTTTTAACTGAAGCTGATATAAATTTACATCAAACTATATTATGTAACTTCTTAATTAATTTGTGATTTAAAAATTACGAACGGTTGCACATAGGTTAGAAATCGACCGTAATAATTGAATTTTAAGTTTGCTTTTTTCTAAATTCATAGTAGAAATTAGTTTTAATAACTTAATAAAAGTAATTTATTAAACGACTTCGAAAAGGAGGAGGTTAATTGTTAGTGTTTTTTTTTTTTTTAGATATGAATTACTATATGATTTTATGGGGTGAAAATTAAAAAGTTTTGTTTACGTTTATTTTCAAAAAATACTTACACACATCTTTATCAACGTCGGCATCTAACAATGACTTTAGTTCTGCAGTAGCTCCGGGAGGACCTACATCTCCTTTTTCACCCTTTTCCCCTTAAAAAGGAAATATTATAGCACAATTAATATTAATAAATTTAATTTTTTTTTGATTTTTCTATGCACTAGACTACTTATTGTATAGGGGGCACATTTTATGATTTTTTTAGATGACTTAATTGTACTATTTTGTAGCCACATCATTATCTTATTACCGTTCTTGCCCGTTGACCCTTGAGTTCCCGGAATTCCGTCAGTTCCATTAACACCTCTTTCTCCTATAGGCCCCTGTGATCCATCTTTACCCTAAAATTAAAAGAAAATAGACAGTTATTTTCATCGTCACTGGTAATATATTATAATGTCAGTTTCACCGGTGTTTTCTTGCATTGTGTAAAAGTTATTTCTACAGAGTTCGAGTCATTCCAGTACACAGAGTATCTAGGTTCGAAGTCTTCAGAGCTTTATTCTAAAATAAACATTCTTCGTCGTTTTTAACCAAGTGTGATATTTACTGTTAATATTTAACAAAATCATTTTCATGATACCTCACGACCAGTTGCTCCCTTATCTCCTTTGTCTCCTTTAAATCTTTCAGTTAAGTTTGCATCTGAAATACAATTGAATGTTATTGATGTGAAGTAGGACAATTTTAAGGTGTTTTAACTGAAGCTGATATAAATTTACATCAAACTATATTATGTAACTTCTTAATTAATTTTTGATTTAAAAATTACGAACGGTTGCACATAGGTTAGAAATCGACCGTAATGATTGAATTTTAAGTTTGCTTTTTTCTAAATTCATAGTAGAAATTAGTTTTAATAACTTAATAAAAGTAATTTATTAAACGACTTCGAAAAGGAGGAGGTTATATGTTATTGTTTTTTTTTTTTTTTAGATATGAATTACTATATGATTTTATGGGGTGAAAATTAAAAAGTTTTGTTTACGTTTATTTTCAAAAAATACTTACACACATCTTTATCAACGTCGGCATCTAACAATGACTTTAGTTCTGCAGTAGCTCCGGGAGGACCTACATCTCCTTTTTCACCCTTTTCCCCTTAAAAAGGAAATATTATAGCACAATTAATATTAATAAATTTAATTTTTTTTTGATTTTTCTATGCACTAGACTACTTATTGTATAGGGGGCACATTTTATGATTTTTTTAGATGACTTAATTGTACTATTTTGTAGCCACATCATTATCTTATTACCGTTCTTGCCCGTTGACCCTTGAGTTCCCGGAATTCCGTCAGTTCCATTAACACCTCTTTCTCCTATAGGCCCCTGTGATCCATCTTTACCCTAAAATTAAAAGAAAATAGACAGTTATTTTCATCGTCACTGGTAATATATTATAATGTCAGTTTCACCGGTGTTTTCTTGCATTGTGTAAAAGTTATTTCTACAGAGTTCGAGTCATTCCAGTACACAGAGTATCTAGGTTCGAAGTCTTCAGAGCTTTATTCTAAAATAAACATTCTTCGTCGTTTTTAACCAAGTGTGATATTTACTGTTAATATTTAACAAAATCATTTTCATGTTACCTCACGACCAGTTGCTCCCTTATCTCTTTTGTCTCCTTTAAATCTTTCAGTTAAGTTTGCATCTGAAATACAATTGAATGTTATTGATGTGAAGTAGGACAATTTTAAGGTGTTTTAACTGAAGCTGATATAAACTTACATCAAACTATATTATGTAACTTCTTAATTAATTTGTGATTTAAAAATTACGAACGGTTGCCCAAAGGTTAGAAATCGACCGTAATGATTGAATTTTTAAGTTTGTTTTTTTCTAAATTCATAGTAGAAATTAGTTTTAATAACTTAATAAAAGTAATTTATTAACCGACTTCGAAAAGTTTTCGAAGTCGGTTATATGTTAGTGTATTTTTTTTTTAGATATGAAGTACTATATGATTTTATGGGGTGAAAATTAAAAAGTTTTGTTTACGTTTATTTTCAAAAAATACTTACACACATCTTTATCAACGTCGGCATCTAACAATGACTTTAGTTCTGCAGTAGCTCCGGGAGGACCTACATCTCCTTTTTCACCCTTTTCCCCTTAAAAAGGAAATATTATAGCACAATTAATATTAATAAATTTAATTTTTTTTTTGATTTTTCTATGCACTAGACTACTTATTGTATAGGGGGCACATTTTATGATTTTTTTAGATGACTTAATTGTACTATTTTGTAGCCACATCATTATCTTATTACCGTTCTTGCCCGTTGACCCTTGAGTTCCCGGAATTCCGTCAGTTCCATTAACACCTCTTTCTCCTATAGGCCCCTGTGATCCATCTTTACCCTAAAATTAAAAGAAAATAGACAGTTATTTTCATCGTCACTGGTAATATATTATAATGTCAGTTTCACCGGTGTTTTCTTGCATTGTGTAAAAGTTATTTCTACAGAGTTCGAGTCATTCCAGTACACAGAGTATCTAGGTTCGAAGTCTTCAGAGCTTTATTCTAAAATAAACATTCTTCGTCGTTTTTAACCAAGTGTGATATTTACTGTTAATATTTAACAAAATCATTTTCATGTTACCTCACGACCAGTTGCTCCCTTATCTCCTTTGTCTCCTTTAAATCTTTCAGTTAAGTTTGCATCTGAAATACAATTGAAAGTTATTGATGTGAAGTAGGACAATTTTAAGGTGTTTTAACTGAAGCTGATATAAATTTACATCAAACTATATTATGTAACTTCTTAATTAATTTGTGATTTAAAAATTACGAACGGTTGCACATAGGTTAGAAATCGACCGTAATAATTGAATTTTAAGTTTGCTTTTTTCTAAATTCATAGTAGAAATTAGTTTTAATAACTTAATAAAAGTAATTTATTAAACGACTTCGAAAAGGAGGAGGTTAATTGTTAGTGTTTTTTTTTTTTTTTAGATATGAATTACTATATGATTTTATGGGGTGAAAATTAAAAAGTTTTGTTTACGTTTATTTTCAAAAAATACTTACACACATCTTTATCAACGTCGGCATCTAACAATGACTTTAGTTCTGCAGTAGCTCCGGGAGGACCTACATCTCCTTTTTCACCCTTTTCCCCTTAAAAAGGAAATATTATAGCACAATTAATATTAATAAATTTAATTTTTTTTTGATTTTTCTATGCACTAGACTACTTATTGTATAGGGGGCACATTTTATGATTTTTTTAGATGACTTAATTGTACTATTTTGTAGCCACATCATTATCTTATTACCGTTCTTGCCCGTTGACCCTTGAGTTCCCGGAATTCCGTCAGTTCCATTAACACCTCTTTCTCCTATAGGCCCCTGTGATCCATCTTTACCCTAAAATTAAAAGAAAATAGACAGTTATTTTCATCGTCACTGGTAATATATTATAATGTCAGTTTCACCGGTGTTTTCTTGCATTGTGTAAAAGTTATTTCTACAGAGTTCGAGTCATTCCAGTACACAGAGTATCTAGGTTCGAAGTCTTCAGAGCTTTATTCTAAAATAAACATTCTTCGTCGTTTTTAACCAAGTGTGATATTTACTGTTAATATTTAACAAAATCATTTTCATGTTACCTCACGACCAGTTGCTCCCTTATCTCTTTTGTCTCCTTTAAATCTTTCAGTTAAGTTTGCATCTGAAATACAATTGAATGTTATTGATGTGAAGTAGGACAATTTTAAGGTGTTTTAACTGAAGCTGATATAAACTTACATCAAACTATATTATGTAACTTCTTAATTAATTTGTGATTTAAAAATTACGAACGGTTGCCCAAAGGTTAGAAATCGACCGTAATGATTGAATTTTTAAGTTTGTTTTTTTCTAAATTCATAGTAGAAATTAGTTTTAATAACTTAATAAAAGTAATTTATTAACCGACTTCGAAAAGTTTTCGAAGTCGGTTATATGTTAGTGTATTTTTTTTTTAGATATGAAGTACTATATGATTTTATGGGGTGAAAATTAAAAAGTTTTGTTTACGTTTATTTTCAAAAAATACTTACACACATCTTTATCAACGTCGGCATCTAACAATGACTTTAGTTCTGCAGTAGCTCCGGGAGGACCTACATCTCCTTTTTCACCCTTTTCCCCTTAAAAAGGAAATATTATAGCACAATTAATATTAATAAATTTAATTTTTTTTTTGATTTTTCTATGCACTAGACTACTTATTGTATAGGGGGCACATTTTATGATTTTTTTAGATGACTTAATTGTACTATTTTGTAGCCACATCATTATCTTATTACCGTTCTTGCCCGTTGACCCTTGAGTTCCCGGAATTCCGTCAGTTCCATTAACACCTCTTTCTCCTATAGGCCCCTGTGATCCATCTTTACCCTAAAATTAAAAGAAAATAGACAGTTATTTTCATCGTCACTGGTAATATATTATAATGTCAGTTTCACCGGTGTTTTCTTGCATTGTGTAAAAGTTATTTCTACAGAGTTCGAGTCATTCCAGTACACAGAGTATCTAGGTTCGAAGTCTTCAGAGCTTTATTCTAAAATAAACATTCTTCGTCGTTTTTAACCAAGTGTGATATTTACTGTTAATATTTAACAAAATCATTTTCATGTTACCTCACGACCAGTTGCTCCCTTATCTCCTTTGTCTCCTTTAAATCTTTCAGTTAAGTTTGCATCTGAAATACAATTGAAAGTTATTGATGTGAAGTAGGACAATTTTAAGGTGTTTTAACTGAAGCTGATATAAATTTACATCAAACTATATTATGTAACTTCTTAATTAATTTGTGATTTAAAAATTACGAACGGTAGCCCATAGGTTAGAAATCGACCGTAATAATTGAATTTTAAGTTTGCTTTTTTCTAAATTCATAGTAGAAATTAGTTTTAATAACTTAATAAAAGTAATTTATTAAACGACTTCGAAAAGGAGGAGGTTAATTGTTAGTGTATATATATTTTTTTAGATATGAAGTACTATTTGATTTTATGGGGTGAAAATTAAAAAGTTTTGTTAACGTTTATTTTCAAAAAATACTTACACACATCTTTATCAACGTCGGCATCTAACAATGACTTTAGTTCTGCAGTAGCTCCGGGAGGACCTACATCTCCTTTTTCACCCTTTTCCCCTTAAAAAGGAAATATTATAGCACAATTAATATTAATAAATTTAATTTTTTTTTTGATTTTTCTATGCACTAGACTACTTATTGTATAGGAGGCACATTTTATGATTTTTTTAGATGACTTAATTGTACTATTTTGTAGCCACATCATTATCTTATTACCGTGCTTGCCCGTTGACCCTTGAGTTCCCGGAATTCCGTCAGTTCCATTAACACCTCTTTCTCCTATAGGCCCCTGTGATCCATCTTTACCCTAAAATTAAAAGAAAATAGACAGTTATTTTCATCGTCACTGGTAATATATTATAATGTCAGTTTCACCGGTGTTTTCTTGCATTGTGTAAAAGTTATTTCTACAGAGTTCGAGTCATTCCAGTACACAGAGTATCTAGGTTCGAAGTCTTCAGAGCTTTATTCTAAAATAAACATTCTTCGTCCTTTTTAACCAAGTGTGATATTTACTGTTAATATTTAACAAAATCATTTTCATGTTACCTCACGACCAGTTGCTCCCTTATCTCCTTTGTCTCCTTTAAATCTCTCAGTTAAGTTTGCATCTGAAATACAATTGAATGTTATTGATGTGAAGTAGGACAATTTTAAGGTGTTTTAACTGAAGCTGATATAAATTTACATCAAACTATATTATGTAACTTCTTAATGGTGGTGGTACCAACCCATATGTTTAAAAGTTATTTTTGCATCTGAAATTTGCAGATTGTATGTATGCAGTTAATGAGAAATAATAAAAAAACTGGCAAATAGATTCTAAATCATTGTTTTTATTTAATTTTAATGCAACTATTTTTTAAATACTGAAAGATTGTGTATTTACAAAAAATAATAATCTTGCCAATAATCTCTACATCATCCATTATCTACATTTTAGTTATATACATATTAGTTTCGTTATAATATTTTATTTTGTAGCATAGAGATTTCTAGACGTTTAATTTTCTAATAATACTTTCACAGGTCCTTATCTATGTCTGCATCTAACAAAGATTTTAGTTCTGCAGTAGCTCCGGGAGGACCTACATCTCCTTTGTCTCCTTTTTCCCCTTAAAAATGGAAAAATATATCGCAATAAAAAAAAAAAATTTATGCTTAATTTAAAGGATAGAGGGTAATATTTCATGATTGCTTTTTATGATAACTGGATAGGCAAAGGCGCAGATAAGCTACATGATAGTATGTGTCTGAGACTAGCCCAGGCAACTCATTCATGTGTTGCCTGAGTTATTATCTTATGTCTCAGCATAAAATTATAAATCTCTGTGACAGTTATGACACTGCCTGTGAAACTCAGCAAAGCTGTTTCACGAGAGAAACATGCAAATGGTGGTACCCAACAGACGAGAGCTCGCGCTCCGCTCCCACTGGTTTTCTTTTTCTTTAGATTGAATTTTGTTCAATAATAATTATTGTGCTATTTTGTCACAACATCAATATTTAATTACCCTTTGTGTTATATAACCGTCGATTCTGGGCCAGTGAATTGATTTCAGTGAGATCTCCTTTATCTTGAGACTGTTGTGATTCACCTGTACCCTGAAATTTGAAAATCATTAATATTATCGTTCAATTAGTATTTTTCTTGGAGCGGAGGTCCGATGAGTGAAATTGAAAAAGAAAATTGAATCGAATAATACTCAATAATGTCATCGTTTTATATTGTGTCATGAGAGATGACATCAATAGCTTGAATGACTATTTTACAATAGTTGTTTTACTATATTTAAGAGTAATTTCGACGCATCTCAACTGCGTACCCTTGACTTTTACAAGTAAATGATAAAATGAATTCTATGTAGTGTAATTATTCTAAGATTCTATGCATTTAAATAAGTTCTGGAATTATAATATACTTTTTAGAAATAGTATTCTGGTTTTAATTTCAATAATGAATTTAGGTATATCAAAATAGCCATGGCATTTTTTTCAGCAAAACCGCTATTTTTCGGAAGTCTGACTGTCTTTATATAGTTAGTATAAATTAGAAAAAAATATTTTTATAATACCTGACGTACACTTAGTTCCCTTTCTCCATTGTCTTCTAAATCTGAAATATAATTGATTCCAATTTTAATGACTTTTACATTGACTTACGACAATTACTGAGTAATTGGGAGAAATATATTTGACACTCTCTGGAGTAGATAAATTCAAAATTAAAATTTTGTATGAAAATGATCTGATTTACCTACGATATAAGCAACGACTAGCTTTACAACTTAAAATAACGAGCATAACCTTATGTGATTTATCAGACCTTTTCACATATTTTCTTTTACTTCAGCATACATTTCTTTTATTATTCCTCTAGTCTTTTTTTTTTCTTTAATGCCGAAAAATGCCTTGAGGCATCCCGCTGGGGAGTGGGTCTCCCCAGGCGGGTATTTGGGACTTGCTGCGCCCGAAAGGAAGTGGACGCAGCTGTACCCACTAAAAACCGGCGAGTGCCACCAATGCCGCCTTTGGTGAGGTGCCCCGGATCTAATGAGCAAACAGGGCACCTGGACGGCTAATCTGTCCCCTAAGGGACCGACGCCAGCTCCACAGAGGGGTCGTCCCGTACCACGGAACAACCCCTCCCAACTTCGGGACAGTACAATGGTGTGAGGTCCATCCCCCCTCGCCCCTTGCCCCCTGCTCTTTTGTCCCCTCTTGACCATCAAGACCTGAACCATGATAGGGTTCAGCTAGTCTGCTTAATTAATTGTACAAAAAATATATTATTGCACTTACCAGATATCAAGTAGTTACTTTCAAAGATAAACTGAAAAAAAAAATGAAATTTAATTAGTACACTAAAGTTACAATATAAAGAAATAAAATATAATGCGAGTATTTTATTATATCGAAAATTATCATAATAAAGCAACGAGTATTTTTAAATTACATCAAAAGCCAAATATTTTATGTTATAAAATATGATGTGCTTGTAAGCAAAGCAAAAACACAAATATTGGGAAATATTAATTTTGTAAATGCAATTAATACGCTTCAAGACAAAAGAAAATGATACAGTCAAATGAATGTTTCATAAATTCTATTAAATAAAGAAATTTAGCTAAACGTAATTTTTGAATACCAGAAAAAGGGGTCCCAGAAAAATCATAAAAAACCGCGATAAAATTTGGTAGGTGCAACTTATACTTATACACCTTTAATTTTAATACAATAAATGTTACGTTTAGTTATATAACAAACCTTAGGAATCTCAAGGCATCTGTGACTCTTTATTAGTTCCTATTTTTTTATAGAAGAGGGGGCAAACGGACAAATGCCGGCCTTTCAAATGTGAGTATGCTCTTTTTTTGGATGGAAGAAAACTAACTAGGCTAACTTGCACAAAATACGAACTCTTTATTTAGCTTATTATTATTTTATTAAAAGTAAATTTCAGAAAGAGTTTGATCTTCCGGTTCTGTAATGTTCTGTTGCTTAATGTAATTTTATCATCGATGTATGATATTCAATGAAAAAAACATATCATTTATTTTTGCTTTAACTGTACTTTTGCGAAAGTTTCACTCGAAAGATAAGAAGTGTTATTTGTTATTAGCATTGTTACATATTATACACAAGTGTTAAGCACACGAATACATCGCAACACAATTTAGGGACCACATTTTTTTATATTAACACTAATTCATCATACCCCTAACTACCCTAATCTTATATATATTAAGACAATTCGGGTAGTTAGGGAACGAAATACAATTAACTTATTGTATTGCTCTGAAAATGCAGAGAAACAACATTTTATTACAAATAATACTGAATTATTAAAATACCGCAATATTAGAAAACATAATATAAAAATAATGTATAGCCTGTTCAGAAAAATAAAAACCTGCGGAAAATTTCGGAACAAATTTCTGTACGGAATATACTATGTGTTACCGTATAAAAGATACAGTGGCGACACCACGCAGGGTTTATATTACTGGTCAGGCTATAATTCAAATTATATAAAAGGTCTAATCTCTTTACTTATTATATTTTGTTTTCTAGTATTTATGACATTTACACTCGTTAAAATGATACAACTTTTATGAATTTTATAGCGCTTTATTAAGATTTTTACAAGCCCGATTTCGGATACTTTGTGGCAACCTTGATCACGGGAGGACTAGATTTAAATTATGCTGCTAACTAGCTATGTATTATTAAAAGTCTAGGGCATGTAAAAATCTTTTCAAACCGCGATAAAATTCATAAAAGTTATTTCTTTATAATTATAAAATATGATGAATATTAACAGTAAGTTAATAGGGTCAGGATCTACCCAAGATCCTGGCTACATGCGTAAAAAGCATTTCCCTGCGATAAAAAAAGAACCTTGAGCAAATTGAACCGACGGAGCTGCTCTTTGTACCTTTTCTATAAGAAGTGGGGAAGGGGTGAGGATGGGAACCTCACACCATTGCAATGTCCTGACGTTGGGAGGGGTGCGGGACAACCTCTCTGTGGAGGTGGTGTCGGTACCTTTGGGGGACTGACTGGCCCTCGAGGTGCCCAGTTGCTGCAACAGATCCGGGGCACCTAACCAAAAGCGACATTGGTGGTACTCGCCGGGTTTTAGTGGGTAGAGCTGCGTCCACCTTCCCATCTTTCGGGCGCAGCGAGTCCCACACACGCGCCTGGGAGTCCGCCCCTCCTCAACGGGATGCCTCATAGCACATAGTTTTTCACTAAACATTAGACACAGATTATTAAATAACATTATTAAATAAGATATTAAATGCGTGTCCCTAAATTGTGTTGTTATTGTAAAGCTCGATATTATGCAATTATATACAAAACTTACACTATCTGGAAGCTTAAAATCCTGCAAAGTAAAATGTTGTAATGTAATGCCATTGTATAGAGGATGGTCACATGCAGAGCTGATGGGCCAACGGGTGAAAAAAGACATGAAGACGAAGAATTGGTCGAAATTAGAGGTTATGATAATTACCTATAATTGGAGTCGGGCTAATAATATATTCCATATCGATGTGATATATATATATATATATATATATATATATTGGGGTCTGAGCAGCAAAATCGACTAGAATGCCTTGACAGAAAACGGCGTGCCGCTGTCAGGCCATGATGCCCGAACTTCGTCGTACTCTCGACTTCTTTGTGTGTGTGCGCACACAGAAACGAGTCAAGCATATATTTTCTTTATTTTATTCAATTTTTGTTAAAGATTTTTATTAATTATGAAATGTAATGGCCAAATTTTTTATCGCATATCTATGCGGCGGTGTAGACATATTTATTTTACAAAATATAGGAACTTGGTGGGATTCGAACCCGCGACCGCTGTTTGATGTTTCCAGTGGTCTGAGAGCTTAACTAGGCGACCGTCGAATTATATAAATAGTATGTTTACTTTTCTTCATGTTTATTCTTACTAGAGAATTGCAAATTGTTTTAACAAGTAGGTATGCATGTACGTGTATGTATTGGTTGTGAACAGTAATATAAAAATAAATCAAACTAAATCCAACACATTCAATGCTGTTAGTAAAAAACGTACAAACATCCGATTTGAAAACCTCCTCCTTTTTTTAAGTCGGTAAAAAACTGAAAACATTAGTGTTTTCTTGCTTTTACGTTATCTGGTCATATTTAGGACTAAAATATACTTACTTTGCTACAAATGTTATGTCTGTTGTAATTTTCCAGATTCGTTAAAAGTTGCAGATCACTTATTGCGCCCTGAAATAAAAAAAAAAACATTTTAATAAAAAAAGAAAAAAATATTATGTACATGGTATTTATTTTATAGAAGTGGTAACGGACAGTAATTAGCTTAAACTCCAACCCGGTTATAGATATAGGCCTTCCACAAACTCCAACCTGGCTATACGGACGCAGAAAAGGTCCAAGACATTATAAAATACCTTCACGCCAAGAAGGCCCCCGGGCCGGACGGGATTTCCAACAAGGTATTAAAAATACTACCGCCCGCCCTAGTTATCCTCCTGGTTAACATTATAAACGCCCTCCTCAAGGGTTGTAGGTTCCCTGATATATGGAAAGAAGCTACGGTCATAGGAATACTGAAGTCCCGAAAACCGCGCTCGGAACCGTCTAGCTATCGTCCCATAAGCCTGATAAGCTCGTTAGGAAAAATCTACGAAAGAATTCTGCTTAGGCGGTTGAAAACCGTCATTAGCGAAAAGAATCTTTTCATAGATGAGTAATTCGCCTTCCGCGAAAACCACTGCTGCCCGAGGCAAGTCCACCGTATGACGGAGGATATACTCAGAGGTTTCCATAAGAAAAACAAACACGATACGTGCGCTGTATTCTTTGATGTAGCAAAAGCCTTTGATAAAATCTGGCACGAAGGCCTCATATTCAAACTATTCAAGTTAGGAATACCGGACAGATTAGTCATCATCATCCGCGACTACCTTTCGGGCCGGCATTTTAGATATAGAGTAGAGGGCACTCTGTCCTCTCGGACACCTCTGAGGGCCGGAGTCCCACAGGGCTCCGTGCTGTCTCCGACCTTGTACAACTTGTATACCTCCGACATCCCCGAACACCCGGCGGTTAAACGGGCTCTCTTTGCAGACGATACCGCTCTGTATATCACCCACCCCTCAGCCGCAAGGGCTTCCACCATCCTCCAGCGTGCCGTCACCGAGCTGGGTGAATGGTTCGCAAAATGGAGGATTGATATAAACCCAGAAAAAAGTGCCTCCATAAAATTCTCACGTAGGAGGGTCACAAACAGACGACCTTATCGTACCATGAAACCGATAAGGTTAAACAATATAGAAATACCCAGAGTAGATCAGGTAAAATACCTGGGGGTCACCCTTGACAGGTCGATGTCATTTAGACCACACATAGAGTCAGTCACCAAAAAGGCCAAATTCGTCTTGAGCCGTTTATATTTCTTAATTAACAAAAACAGTAAAATGCCCCTCAGGCATAAGCTTACCCTGTATAAAACTTGTATCCGACCCATTATGTCATACTCTTGTGTCGCATTCGCGCATGTGCCACAAAGTCGACTTAATGCACTACAAATAGTCCAAAATAAATTTTTACTCATGGCAACCGGTTGCCCATGGTACGTAAGAAACATCGACCTGCACAGGGACTTCAGATTAGAGTCCATTAGGGGCCACTTCAAAATGACGTCAGAACGTCACTTTGAAAAGGCACTCCTTCACCCAAACCCGCTCATCGTGAGCGCGGCAAACTATTCCCCAGATAGCTCAGTTCCAATTAGACATAGGTTACCTAAGCATGTTTTAACAGATCCAGCTGACGAAATCTCTCAGCTACTAATGCGCGACGCAAAAGCGCGACGCGAACGTCACAGCATACACAAACACACACACGGTGCTAGGTACACCTGCACACCGCTTGGGCCTCGGGGTCGTAAGCGACGTCGAACCCTACACATGGAAACCACATCGATCCGGATCGATCGCGGAAGCTTAGGTTCGAATCCGATACGAGTAGACACAAACCCAGACCGCGCAAACAGCGCTAGCACTACGCTACCGCTAGATTGCTTGGGCACCGCGCATGACCCGCCTCTCTCTCCAGAGGGAGGGATGAGGGCCGGCCCTCATGATGATAGGTTAAATTCAACCGTAAAAGATTCGTCGACCGTATCGGATTTGACTAGTCCAAATGATGCTCTCTCGAGCAGCGCGCGCGATGAACCGCGCCCCCTGCGGGGCGCGGAGGTGGGCGTCCCCCTTTCGAATATTTCTTAAGTGAGCCATCTGCTCACTTACTGTACCGATTGAGCTTAAAGGCCATCAGGCCGAAAAGTCTAGCCCTTCCGAAAAAAAAAAAAAAAAAAAAAATCTGGCTATGGATATAGGCCTCCCCAAACTCCAACCTGACTATGGATATAGACCTCCCCCAAACTCCAACCTGGCTATGGATATAGGCCTTCTCCAACCTGGCTACAGATATAGGCCTCCCCCAAACGCCAACCTGTGTTGCTTTCATCCAGTAGCTTCCCGTAATAGTAATTAATATAAATAAAAATCCCTCCATGTTTCGTCGTCGCTCATTGTTCTGATAGGAGATTAAAAATATGGCGGGCTGTTTTGTGAGAAGCGTTTGAATGAAACTGATACAAGAATAGACTCGCTCGCAATCGTCGCGAGGGTTATGAGATTGCTTTTTCAATGCACACGGATTCTGAGGTTTAGGATCACTTTGAGGATGAAACGTTTTGTAACAGGTCGATACAGGTCCCCAACATTTTGTTTTGGAATCAATTGGAATCAACGCACACTTAAAAGGAAATGAAATGTAGTTAGGAAATGGGATGCCTGGGGCAGAGTAGGTAGATCCCAAATACTCCCAATTCCTACACTACACGATACCATCAATTATGCCATCAATCTATTCATTCATCTATTCATAATCAACTATTTAATGCGAAACATGTATTCGTGTCTTGGCATAAAATGCCGTGACGCTGCTATGTCGTGACACTACGCTGATACTCTCAACTTATTTGTGTGTGCACTCTCGTTTCTATATTTTTTAACATCTTTATTTATATTATTTAAATTAGTCATAAATGATTTTACATTTTTCGGGTGTACCGTGATGGCGTGATTTATTACGTTGACTTAGATTTAAAGTTGTATTAGATCTGATGATTATTTTATACCCTATGTGTGTGTTGGGAGTTTCATCGAAGCGCTGGCCCAATGCGGGTTGGTGAACTTTACACACCTTCAAAGACTTTTAATCTCATCAGGCATGCAAACACCTCACGATGTTTCCTTCACTGGTGAGCGAGCGATGGTCACATGTTCAGGTGCACGTAGAAGTTTAGAAAACCCTATTCCGAACCCGGACCTCTCACTCAAGAGGCTGAGCCCACACCCACTAGACACATACCATTTATTTTATTACGATAGATATAATAATGTTTGTGGATATATTTTATGACGCGTTTTAGTTTTTATAAATGTATTTTTACTAATAGGGATGAATCTGCATTCCCAGTGAGCTCGAAAAATAATGATTTAATTAAATTATGCATGGACGGATGAACTAATGAATTTAAATAAAGTGCAGCAGTCAGTAAAAACTGGCACATTGTTTTTATTTGTGAATATTATTTTTACCTTATTACAGCAAACATTGTTCGGTGCGCGTTTGCCGCGCTTCAGTCTGCATGGGTAGGACTCACAGGCAGTGTAATTACAGGCACAGATACTGTCCAGGATGGACAACACATTAATGAGTTGCCTGGGCTAGTTCCAGGTATACGCGTTTAATTTCATATCAAAATTAATTCTTTTTTTGTGGCTTAGGTTAAAATATACTAGAAAATTCCGAATAATCTAGAATCAGATGAAATTAATTGTTACCCATAGTTTATAAACGGGTCAGCATAATAGTATTCATTAAATCTGCCTAGCTATGAAGACACGACAGCCAGTCAGCGAATTTAAATTGAGGAGTTGGCTTGTAGCTGTTTGTCAAGGTTTTAATGACGACCATTTTACACAGTGATAACGAGACCAGCTGGCCTTACTCTTGACACTCGATCTTTTTGAAATTTAGGATTGGGATCGAGAACTTGTCAATCGGTATTGTACGCTACACTAGCACACAGATATATAGAGCGAACAAACCCGCAAGGTGCAGGTGATTAATCACATAATATATATGTTTCCCTTTATTTCTTTCTTTATATATATTATGTAATACGAGTGGCCAGAGATCGGCCCTATTGACGTTCATTGAGGGAGGCCTATGTTCCCCCACCATGGTTCAGGCCTTGACGTGGCGGTGGGGCTCAGTAGCCTAGGGTGAGCCCAGCACCTTGGGCGAAGCTAATTGAGACGAGGGGGCTCTTTGTATCCCTCCTATAAGAAGAGGGGACAAAGGAGCCCATGCTCCTGGGGTGAGGATGGGAACCTCACCCTATTTGTACTGTCCCGACGTTGGGAGGGGTTCTTCTGTGGTGCGGAACTGCCCCTACGTGGAGGTGGCGTCGGTCCCTTGCGGGATTGACTAGCCATCGAGGTGCCCTGTTAGCTTAACAGATCCGGGGCACCTCACCAAGGCGGCACTGGTGGCACTCGCCGGGTTTTAGTGGGTAAAGCTGCGTCCACTTACCATATTCCGGGCGCAGCGAGTCCCACATACCCGCCCGGGGAGACCCACTCCCCCCCAGGCGGGATGCCTCTGAGCATTTCCCGGCGTAAAAGAAAAAAAAAAGAAAAAAAGGTCTATGTTCAGCAGTAGACGTTTAAAGGCTGATGATGAAGATGATGAAAATATAAAGCCATAAATATAATATGTTAGGAATATTGTATATTTGAATACATCTTGTTATAATTGTAGTAGAGTTAGTTAAACGTTAATTAACACTTAAACATTGATAAAATATTTTTTTTTCACTTTTACTTTACATTACTTTACTATATAAGACGAAAATCGGTCCCTCTGTTAAAAAATATGTTAAAATCTAGGTCAGGATGGATTCATACATTTTTTATCGTACTTTGGAAGCGTTAGAGAAATTCTGACCACGTAGGGTAAACTTCGTCCCTCAATATTTTATCTGTCTTCAACTTACAAAAGCGAAATTCTGATTTTCTGTGTAATGGAAGATTTAAGTTGTTTCCCCATTGAAAATAAGTATTGTGATAATGGGTATAGAAAAAAATGATCACAAAAATGATCAAATGGCAACAGTGATTATTGTGATAATTTTTTGTAGTCAAACCGATGATGATTATATTGATGTTTAAAAACAGTCCGTGTTTGATGCGAATGGCAAGAGATCGGCCGTCTTGGCGTTTATTGAGGGAGACATATGTTCAGCAGTGGTCGGATAGAGGCTGTTGATGATAATGATTTTAAACAGACAAGTGCGATGTGACTCGCCCTGGGGGATTCGAAAAACGTGTTTTTTATGTTCAATGACAACAAATTTACGGTTTTGAAATACGGTGCAAGCCTTGCGTTCGCCATATTTACCGACTTGGCTTGTGTTTTACTTTAAATTCACTTTAGACATATCTCGAAAAAAACCGCTATAAAAAGCAATCTGTAAAACGTTTTCTCCGCAACAATCTGCACAAAAAGCAAATGACTCTTAGAGATATTTAAACGTCACGACCATGATGAATCCTCGGAATATATGACCGGAGTTTGTGAAAAACTTTGTACCTCGTGCGTGAGATTTACGGCTCTCACTTATAAATTAGCCTCTGCATTCGAGATACATATTTTGAGGCAGGCTTTAAGATTGTTATATGGTGCTTTGAAAAAGATGCCTTTTTGTCTGTTGTATTCAGAATTCCACCACCGGACATCGCGTAAAAATTCCCAATTTCACCCACACCATCTTGATGTCCGGAAATCCATAACATTTCGATTTTTACGGCATTTCCTGCCTCGCACCACATATATATGGAATCAGCTGCCGCCTATGGTGTTTCCGAACCGATACGACTTAGGGACCTTCAAGAAAAGAGCATACTCATATCTAAAAGGCCGGCAACGCACCTACTGATCCTCTGGTATAGCGGGTGTCTGTGGATGTCGCTATTCACTTACCATCAGGTGAACCGACTGTCCGTTTGCCCCCTCTTATATAAAAAAACCGGATATTCCCGGATAATCCGGATATTTCCCATTTCGCATACTTTACAGGTCACGGGGGGAGGTACTGTGTCCATGGTTACTGTAAAGTCTTAATAAACCGATATATTCCGTGAAAAATTGTTTCATTATAATGAACGAAATTCGCGTAAGCATTTGAAAACGATATGTACCATTAATTGGTAGGAGGCTTATATTCTGCAGTGGGCGGATAGAGGCGGATGACGTTTATTTTATTTCAACCGATTCAACCGTATTTGTTTCAATTTTTCCAAACATTGAAACCCATCAACTTAGTCCTTTAATGCCAGTCTAAAATCGAGATAAAAAGTCCGTATTGTTAGTTTTCATATTCCTAAAAATACAGGCTTTAACAAAAATTTTGCGGACATAGAACCCAAGCTTTAACGTATCCTTATATTTTCCTCAAATAAAAAACACCTTCACAACTTGAATGGAATCTTGTATCCGCTTTGTGCTACATTTGACTGAGCTTTTCACCAAAAAGTTTCTTTGAATTTTAGCATAAAGAGAGCTTTTGTGAAAAAACTCAATCGCATATTTTACATCATGAAATATTATATAAGCCTAGTTAATGTAAGTTCTTTTTCTATTTTAAAGCTCTGTGTTAAATCGCTTTTTTAGTTTTTGAAATTTGATGGTGATTTATTAGATTTTACCTACATTGGTTTTACTGGAATGCCTTTATAGGAATTCATGTGTTTCTTACAAAAGGTAAGCTGTGTTTATAAGCTTTATAATTTATATCAGCTTTAAGCATACAGCTACTCAAAAATTATGGTTTATCTGATTTTGTACAAGTTTATAATGTATATTTTTGTCTTATATTTATGATAAGATATGCTCTTACTACCTGCTCGAACATAATCTTATGGACATGGGACAATGTGGGAGGGAAGCGCTGTGCCGCGCTCCCGGCTGCATGGGTACCACAATCTTGCTTGTTTCTCCCGTGAAACAGCTTTGCTGTGTTTCGGAGAGAAGGGCAAGACAGGCAGTGTAATTACTGGCACCGATACTTAACATCTTATGTCTCAGGATAGGCAACACATAAATGAGTTGCCTGGGCTCGCTCCAAGTAAACTGGTTTGTGTTCATGGGTGACGTCGACCACTTACCGTCAGGTGGCACGTTTGCCAGTTTGCCTATCCAACTAATATAAAAAATAAAAAATCAAACCAAAATAGTCTTCTAGGTTTTTGTCTCTACTATATATCTGTAACGATCAAATTCTAGTTAGTAAAGTTTATTTATTATTACCATATTCTATGCTTTAAAAATATTCAATTACATTAAAGCAAATTTTATCACAATTTGAAATTAATGAATTGGCTCTGGTTGTTGTGTAAGAAGAAGGCCAAACCTTTTCTTTATGGTAATTCTTTGTCTTGAGTACTTATCTTCGGGAGAAAAGCGAGCTGGATGTGCCGAGAGAGTTGGTTTCCCACTAGGATCAATTATAGCTAATGTATACTGTCTGTCACCATTTTCGTTTAAATAATATCTCAAATACATTGTTAATTATTTTCAGTAATGTAATTAATAAATAAAATACGATGCTTTTGTTTATGTTATTAGCAAAGGTTATTAGCACAGAACATTAATACCCTAGCGGGTACAAGCGGTTTAAAGGCTTACAAAGTACAAGATCTGGGTTCGCCTCTGCCCAGGACAAAAGAGCCTCTCCAAGCTTAGACATCGTTTACTCATCGATATAAAACATCCTGAGAAAACCTGCATACCTTATAAATATTAAAGTGCGAAATTTACGCCAACGAGCATTGGAATAGCGCATAGGTCCTTGTCTGATTTTGAGGAGAAAACCCGTACCCAGCAGTGCGATATAAGGCTCGCTTGTGCATACTCGTGCATTAAACTAAAAGCATAATCATTTTGTCAGCAAAATATAAAGTGGATCAAGGATTTTAAAAGAAAATGCAATTTCTCACTAATACGATAAAAATAAGTCGCAAAGTCTTCGAGCTGGCAGCGGAGGCTCAAATTCAAGCTGTATTTTTCACTTAAAGGCTTAAAGGTATGCTAAGGCAGGCATCGAGACACTTCGTGCGTATCGTGCCAGAATTGAAAGGAGATTCTGGGCTTACGGAAGCACGTTTACTGGGAATACGTAAGACTGTCGATATATTTTGTTATTTTAAGAAGAAGGCGATAAGACAAAAATAACAGGTTTCTATGAATTAAAATACCCATAATTTGGAAAAAGAAGATACAATTGGCTATAAAATAAAAGTTAAAATAACATGAGGAGTAACAGGAGGGTACTGGAGGACTGCAAAACCGCGACAGTTTTACGAAAATGAGTTGTTACGAATATCACGTTATTATACACTAAAATATTATAAAATTATTATGTACCGGCGCTTCAAAATTATTAAATGAAACTCTGAAAGCAATAACGCTTTTATATGGATTATTGGATTTAGTTAGTTTTATTTAAACAAGCTGTTTAAGAAAGAAATATGATGGATAGTGACACCCATGATACTCGCTCCCAGTTGTAAATATTCAATGATGGGATATTATCAAATTTTTGTTCGTTTGTTTGTTACGATTAAAATCAAAAACTACTCGACCTAATTTAAAAATTTACCATTAGAATGCTACGTTAGTACCTACAGAGTAATATAGGCTACAAACAAATCATATTCTAAAAAAATTTGATACGGCTGTAAATATAAGTTAACGCGGGTGAAGCTGCGAGGACCAACTAGTTGATTTAATATTATAATATGGATTTAATATTAATATAAACTTAAAATCATTGTGTAAAAAATAAAGAAATATGTACATTCTTATACGTCTGTATTAAGAATAGTACAAACTATTTTGTCGATAGCAAAGTCTATATAGCTATGTAAAATAGCAATATTTAGGTGAAAAGCTCTATACAGTTTGGTTGGGTAATATCCGCTCAGTTATAACTTCACAGCTGTCTCGCCCTCGCTTCCGCTGTGTACATTGGTTTACGAAAATGTAGACGCCTGATATTTGAAAATTAAATTAAAATTTGGCTATTTGTGAAGTACCCGCCTTTATATAATAAGGATACTTTAGTCAAGATATAACAAAACATTCAGGACACATACAAAAAATGTGGCAAGAAATATCTTTGGAAATAAAACACTACGACAAAACAATGTAGGAAAAAACACCATTTTTTTATATATTTGTCATACTCTTACAATTAAGACGAATCTAACATAATCTCATTTTAAAATCCAATAGTCCTTTCGTGTCCGTGATTGTCGCTGTATTTTGCATGGGTCAGAAATGTAAAAATAAAACGCAATAAAATCCGTAAAGAGTTGTTTCAGACAGACAAATGGACACCGAAATGATCGTTTAATATCTTTTTTTTTCTTTTACACCGGAAAATGCTCTGAGGAATCCTGTCTGGAGATTGGGTCTCGCTGCGCCCTAGGTAGCTCTACCCACTGAAACCCGGCGAGTGCCACCAATGCTGCCTTTGGTGAGGTGCCCCGGATCTGTTGAGCTAACAGGGCACCTCGACGGCTAGTCAGTCTCGCAAGGGACCGACGCCGCCTCCACAGAGAGGCTGTCCCGCACCACAGAACAACCCCTCCCAACGTCGGGACAGTACAATGGGACGAGGTTCCCATCCACGACTGCTCTTTTGTCCCATCTTATAAAAGGGATACAAAGAGCTTTTTTTTTTCTTCGCTCAAGGTGCTGGGTTCACCTTAGACTATAGAGCACCACTGCCACGACAAAACTTGAACCATGGAGGGGTCATTTAATATAGTGTCCTATCCACTGCTGGTCTTTTCTTGGTCTATTTTTTATAGAAGAGGAGGCAAACGGACAGTAAATGACAAACATCACCAAAAATACATCCATAGACACCCGCTACATTAGCAGTTGCGTTGCCGCTCTTTCAAATTTAAAGTATGTTTTTTTCTTGAAGGTCCCTAAGTCGTATCGGTTCGGAAATATTAAAAATTAAGTAAAGTTCGGAAATATTATTAATTAAAAGTCTTAATAGTTCGGGAATGCTTGTTTCACTGTTTAGTGGAAAGTTAAAAATCACATAGACATAATATAGAAGGACAGGGCATACTTACGAAAAAAAGGTGTATACAACTCAAATTGGCACTCAACATGGCTACCATTGCTAGGGTTTTGACAGCAAGACCACAAACAATATAGAGGATACTACTATGAAAAGGGCACTCAAGATGGCGGATCAAGCACTCACTTACAGCTGTCAGTTTATAGAAAGGTGCAACTCCTCTTATTTCCTAACTTCATGAAAAATCACGAAGGAACCTTTTCTGCTTCTTCTTTTACTATGGCTCCCTGAAAGATTTGCCAATATCAGAGTGAAGGAACCTTTTAATTGTCGTATGAAATAGAAATATTCATTCTCTAGGTATGCAGTCGGTGACGTGGTACAAACAGCTTCGTGTCCGAGGATGTAACTGTTGACTTGTTGGCAGTTTGTAACGTATTAGGTTGTGTCACAAGTTGCCACGTTAATCATATAAATGAACTGCTGCTACATTTATTGATATGTTTGACGACCTCTGTGGCTCAATGGTTAGCGCGTTGGCGCTCAAGCCGGGGGTTGCGGGTTCGAATCCCGCCCGGGAACAAAAAGTTTTCTGTGTTCTTGGGTCATGGATGTGTATTAAATATGTGTATTATATAATAAAAATCTTAAATATATGCATTGTATAAAAGTATTAAATATATTTCCGTTGTCTGGTACCCGTAACACAAGTTCTTCAAGAACTTACCACGGGACCAGATTGACGTGGTGTAAAAAGCGTCCATAGATATTATTATTATATTATTATTATTATATTATTTATGATTGTGTTCTTAATGATTTCTATCTAAATGATTTTTGGAGTATCAATTTTACTACAAGAATTAGTAGTTACTACTAATTCTTGTAGTAGAAAAACTTATGTTAGTTGAGATTTTCTTGATGGTAAGTAACGGTGGCCGGCTGGTCAGGCTACTGTACACTTTACACAGTGGTCGCGGGTTTGAATTCTGCATGATGCAAATATTTTTAAAATAAATATAGATGTTTGCATTGGTCATGGAGATATACATATGTACGTATTTATACAAATTTCTTAAATTTATTTCTGTTCCTAGTACCCGTAACACAAGTTGTTACGAATGAGCCATGAGGCTAGGTTACCGTCGTGTGTAAAAAATCGATATATTAGGTAGACGAAGTGGTCGGCCATTAACCAGCTGGGAAGACGTTCTCCGTGCGATGGCCGGTCCGAGTTGGATGCGAGTGGAGAGGGATTGGTCGTCTTGACGTTCATTGAGGGAGGCCTGTTCAGCAGTGGACGGATAGGAGCTTATGATGATGATGATGTACATATTCAAGCAACGACTAGTTACGAGGCACATGAGACTGATTTTTATAAGCCCAACGTTTCAGATACTTTAAACCAAGGGTGACCAACCCGCGGCCCGCTGACTGTCAAATTATGGCCCGCAGAGCTGAATATTTTTTTTAATTCAAAAATATATTTCACAATTTTATTATAAAATTACATTACATACTTTCACAACATTTCTTCAAAAATAATGTTTTTTTGTGTGGTAATAGCCACCTACATAAAATTTGCTAGTGCGGCCCAGTATGAAATTCCATTTCAGAATTTTGGCCAGACTGCCGAAAAAGGTTGACCACCCCTGCTTTAAACCATGGTCTTGAACTGTCCTCCCGCTGATGATACATGATATTAGATTCCAATTGCATTTCAATACCTGATGATTGAATCGTATATAAACATCTACGTATCATGATCTAGATATATTTGGCAAAAACATCATGAAAACAAAAATGGTGAAACATTAGACCAAATTTCTCAGACCATATATCATGGGGCATCCTCGCAGTGACAAGCGTCAACCTTCCCCAGATAAATGGTCCTCGCGTCGACAAATATATCAAAACTACCCTATCTTTTAAACTATTGACCTACTTAGAGATGAGAATTCATACATAATTATTCTTAGCTGAAACAACATTTATGGAAAATACATCTATATTCATTATTATAAAGATGAAGAGCATAGATTAAAAATAGGTCTCCGCTGCGCTACGACTAGATACCGCGCCGTACTTGTAATGTGCGGCAATAAATACCACGCCGAATTCGGCGTACCCGAGCCAGTTTCATTGCAATCGTTGTGTAAGGTGGAGGTACAGAGTGTTTTATTCAATTTTGGTCATTATCGGAAGTAAAATGCCAGTTTGCGTAGTGAAACTGTGTAAGAATAATATTACAAGGAATAAGAAAGACTCTGGGATCACATATCATCTGTGAGTATCATATAATTTCGAAATTTAATCATAAAATAACATGAAACTTTAGGGTTCATGTCACGCCATTCAGTGTTGCCGCGTATACAAAAATCAAGTCCCCGTGGTTGCAATTTTTATATATTGATTTATTGCTATTATATTTTAAAATTTATAAAGAATACTTACTTCATTTATCTTTCCTTTTTTTTCTTTTACGCTGGGAAATGCTCTGAGGCATCCCGCCTGGGGAGTAGGTCTCCCCAGGTGGGTATGTGGGACTCGCTGCGCCCGAAAGGTGGTAAATGGACGCAGCTCTACCCACTAAAACCCGGCGAGTGCCACCAATGCCGCCTTGGTGAGGTGCCCCGGATCTGCTAAGCTACCAGTGCACCTCGACGGCTAGTCAGTCCCGCAAGGGACCGACGCCACCTCCACAGAGGGGTTGTCCCGCACCACAAAACAACCCCTCCCAACGTCGGGACAGTACAATGGGGTGAGGTTCCCATCCACACCCCTTGCCCCCTGCTCTTTTGTCTCCTCTTCTTATAAAAGGGGTACAAAGGGCCCCCTCGGCTCAATTAGCTTCGCCCAAGGTTTTTTTTTTCGGAAGGGCTATACTTTTCGGCCTGATAGCTTTTAAGCTCAATCGGTACAGTAAATGAGCAGATGGCTCACTTAAGACATATTCGAACTGCGGGGCGCGGTTCATCGCGCGCGCTTCTCGGGAGAGCAGGCTTTTTTTTCATGTTAGTTGGATAGGCAAACTGGCAAATGTGCCACCCGATGGTAAGTGGTCGACGTCACCCATGAACATAAACTAGTTTACCTGGAACGAGCCCAGGCAACTCATTTATGTGTTGCCTATCCTGAGACATAAGATGTTAAGTCTCGGTGCCAGCAATTACACTGCCTGTCTTGCCCTTCTTTCCGAAACACAGGAAAGCTGTTTCACGGGAGAAACAAGTAAGATGGTGGTACCCATGCAGCCGGGAGGGCGGCACAGCGTTTCCCTTCCACCGATTTGGACTAGTCAAATCCGATACGGTCGACGAATCTTTTACGGTTAAATTTAACCTATCATCATGAGGGCCGGCCCTCATCCCTCCCTCTGGAGAGGGACGCGGGTCATGCGCGGTGCCCAAGCAATCTAGCGGTAGCGTAGTGCTAGCGCTGTTTGCGTGGTCTGGGTTTGTGTCCACTCGTATCGGATTTGAACCTAAGCTTCCGCGATCGATCCGGATCGATGTGGTTTCCATGTGTAGGGGTCGAAGTCGCTTACTTATACATACTTTTACTTTTACTTAACTTATACTTTACAGCAACCATGGTCATGGGAGGAAGGAGGAGGAGGTAAAAATTGTTTCATTATAATGAGTAAACATTAGAAAACTATATAACTAAATAATAACATGAAGAAAAAACCTACGCTTAACCAATTATTTAATAAGGTTAATGTGGGTAAGTGTAACCGCCCCTTTTAAACACAAAATCTAATAAAGCTTTTGATTCAAGCGTTTGAGTAACAGTAATATTTTACTTACAACTAAAAATATTTACTCTCAACTCTTGACATGTTGTCAAAAATTCAATAATTTATTGTGATATAAATTGACCTCACACATATTTTCTGAGCCATATTTACAACCAGTACCATACCATAGTAACCATAGTTCTACTAGTAATTAGACCATTGCATGAAATAATTTTTCCCATTAATTTAGGGTATAGTTAAGCAGCTGGCAATTATATTCTTCACACACACTAGCATCCTTGGACATTGTCTTACACACACTATGATATTTACTTGCCGCATCAAGGAGCTATTGTTTTTTGCGGAGCGCGGTATCTAGTCGTAGCGTAGCGGAGACCAATTTTTTATCTATGCTGAAGAGTTTGTTTTTTTGAACGCGCTAATCTCAGAAACTACTGGTCCGATTTGAAAAATTATTTCAGTGTTACATAGCCTATTTATCGAGGAAGACTATAGGCTATATAGCATCACGCTGTGACTAATAGGAGGTAAGTAACACGGGTGAAGCTGCAGGCAACAGCTAGTTCAATATAATATAGGAAAAAGTTTACCGGTGGGAGGGTTGCCTTTGTGCCGCGCTCCCGTCTGCTGGGTACCACCATCCTGTGTTCAGTAAAGAAAGGCAGTCCAGGCAATTATACTGGTACCGAGACTTACCAACAGGCATCGAGCATATAACCGTATAGAGTAGTAATATAAGAAAGATAGAGCCAGAAAATTCCGAAATTGATCAGTGATTTGTCAGTGAAGTAATATAAATTTAACCAACCAGTGATCTGTATGTTCTCATTCCGTTTATATGCTCGGTACCATCAGGCAAATCAGGCCTATAACCTGGGCTAGTCTCAGGTTAATTTCTTTATGTTCATGTGGCTCGTCTGCCCCTTTGTTTATCCAACAATTAAAATAAAAATATTTGTATAAACAACAAATTTTTAGGTTAGAAGAAGGTTATATTGTGATTTTGAATAGAGATCTTTTTAAAGTTTTAATTTCTTCCATCTATTTAATGTTCAATGAAATATGCGTTTATAATAAAATCGGTAAAAAATCAGTATTTTTTAAGTATACTTGAAACTGTAAATATTTACTTAAATTAAGTAACATTTTCATATAAAAAACGTAAGCCAAAAGTAATGAAGAATGTAGACAAATATATTTTTTTATTAAAAAAGTAAATAACAAAAACCATTATGATAAAATCGAAGATAGTTTATATTTCATGTACGTATGTATAGGTAGGTACAATGTATAGGTACATTAGGTTATGTTAAATACATACTCAGGTGACCCAATATATCAAATAAAAGAATATCTCATTTAAAGTTATTAAGCTTTCAAAGTTATGAGTCTATGAAACTAATCTCTTATAAAATAGGTGCTATTTAAACTGTTCTCCTGAGAGGAATTCTTAGAAAGAATAATTAAAAGTTGATAAATAAACGTCTACCAGAAGAAAGTAATAACTAGTCAAAAATTCTTAATTGCCCTTTGGAAAAATGTAAATATATGGATGAAATTTTTATCAGATAAACGATAAAATAGCAGAGTACTCCTGAGGCCAAAATAACAGGATGAAGCCATTTTTTTGGGTTAAGTGTTAGGCAAGAATAAAACTTCAAAGGATTAAGATAATTATTTATACTGTAAACTGTTATGTAGATGACTGGTAGTCGCTTGGGTCTAGAGATTCGATTGATTATTGAGTTAATTTTACAATGTCTTACCCTAAATCTTTTCTTAAGACAAAAAAAAATCGATGAACCGGGAAGCTGGATGTTGTGGAATACTGACAATTAGTAACTGAAAGTAACTAGGATTACTTATAAGTCTACATATATAAAAATGTTATGTTGGTCTGTGTACGCTTCAAAAACTCAAAAAGTTCTGCACCGATCGAGCTGAAATTTTAGAATGATATATAATCCGCATCAAGGATTGCTTTTATCTATTTTTTGCATCAGATAAGTTAGCGCGGGCGAAGCTGCGGGTAACAGCTAGTATTTTATATATTAAAAGATTTTTTTTTAAATATTTTTAGTCTCACCTAAAAGTTACTTTTTTTTTTTTAATTTTCCTTCTACTGACCTGCGTTCGCTGTCTATACGTACATCGCTTACGTGACAATACTATTAATATATTCAAACAAATGAATAGTTATTAAATAGGTTATAATAGTGAATCAACCACTTACTCAGCGTAAAATATGAGGGACGTGCGAGATTATGATAAGGCTTTTAGCTCGGTAAATCATTGGATTTTCCGCTTGAGAACTGAGGCAAATTTAAGGAGGATTCCGTTTGCCGCTCCCAGGCGCACTGTCTATATGTAGAATACGTTAAAAGGTATTATATTTAAATGGGACAAAACGTGTGTTTAATAATCGCCTGATAAGAGACTATGTTTGAATCTCACCATGGTTCAAGCTTTGTCGTGGCGGTGGGGCTTAGTAGCCTAAGGTGAACCCAGCATCTTGGACGAAGCCAATTGAACCGAGGGAGCTGCTCTTTGTAAATCTCTTATACGAAGAGGAGACAAAAGAGCAGAGGGACAAGAGGCGAGGATGGGAACCTCACCCCATGGCACTGTGCCGACGTTGAGAAGGTTCTGTGGTGCGGGACAGCCCCTCTGTGGAGGTGGCGTCAATTCCTTTGGGTACTAACTAGCCGTCGAGGTGGTCTGTTGCTCAACAGATCCGGAGCACCCCACCAAAGGCGGTATTAGTGTCACTCGCCGGGTTTTAGTGGGTAGAGCTGCGTCCGCCTTACCATCTTTCGTGTGATACATTCACTATTGACAGATTCAAACCTTTTTTTAACCGACTTCAAAAAGGAGGAGGTTCTCAATTCGTCGGAATATTTTTATTTTCATCATAACAGCACAGTTAATATCATAAGAGTGAATATCTTGGAATCTTGAATGCGATTCTTAAGTCTTGGTTGGATCGGTATATGGAACCAGATACCTGTGGTATTTCCGAACAGTTAGGAATTAGGGATCTTCACTACTAGACTCTCTAGCTACTAGCTAGCATACTTACTCAGTCTGGCAGCGCATTTCTAAACCCTGTTGTAGTGGGAATCTAAGGAGGTCATCACTAACTAAATTACCCTGTTTTCCGACTTATATAAAAAAACATATAAATGTTGCCTAGGCCACGTATATAATAAAGGTGGTTAATAAGGCATTTGGTCAACGTCGCCTATAAACGAATTCACCAAAAAACGTATTCATTCATGTGTTATCATGATACAAGATGGTAAGTCCCTATGGCAGGACTTACTTTTTGTCTTGCCCTTGTTTTTATAATAAAGCAAGATTTCTAAGAAAGAAATAAACGAGGTGGTAGGATATAAATCCAACCATGTAGGCTAAGGAATTTCAAAGCTAGAAATGTTCAGACTAAAGCTTTTTAAGAAATAGTTGATACATTAAAAATAAAGATCGAAAATATTAGATAATAAGATCAGTTTCAAGCCTGAATTTTCCTCTGTATGTATAATATAATATCCCTTTGAATTTAGAATAGAAAAACTACAAGAGAGACGAAAAACGTAAAATGTCTAGTTTTTTTTATAATTTTAACAAAACCAGCTTTCATTCGTAGCCGACTAAATGGTTTTACCCAAAATGCCGTAAGCCATATGTTCATGTTAACAATTGTTTTTTTTTTGTTTTAAAATGGCTAGTTGATATAAAGATATTTAATAATAAAAAACTGAACATGAAATAGCAAAGCTAAAAAAATGATTTGGCCCTTAACATGGCTAGTTCGAACTTTTCAATTTTAAGATTATAGACTGTTTGGAATAAAACCCGCTATTTTCTATGGAGTTATGAAGTTTATATATCCAATGACAGATGCCGATGTCGAATTTCATAAGAAAAGATTTAATACTTAATACTATTTTTACAGATATTATTATTTATGACTTGTTGTGCGCTCTAGGGGTCATCCATGAATTACGTCACATATTGATAGGATAGGGGATTGTGACATTGTGTGACAAGGGATGCGAAGTTTTCTAAATTTTGTGACGTTATTTGAGATGCTAATAAATCTTGTAATAATCTAAGTTATGAAAATACGAAATTTAAACTATTAACGATCAGTGTTAGAATACAATAGAATAGACATTTATTAAGGAATAAGCATCTATAGTTTATACACTGTTACACAATACACACACTTAATCTAATATACACTTACATGGCACATATAAAACTTTAATTCGATATAAAAATATTAAGAACAGGTTAGATACAAAATACATACAATATATAAAATTGATAACGTAGACATAAATATGCACCGGAAAACGCACAACAGTGTAACAATACAGTCACTATTCCTCAAACGGCAACCACTCAGTGGTGGTATCCAGAGAAGCCACAATCCTGATATAATGTGTGTTGTACCTTTGATGTCTAAGAACCAGAGAAGAAAATATGTGACGCCAGACTAATGAAATCTCACAACGTGACCAGCTGTGGGGAGAGACGGGTCCAAAAGTCGTCAATAATTTGGTTGACCCTTTCTCGTAACTCAACCCATCCTTTTTTTTTCTTTAACGCCGGGAAATGCTCTGAGGCATTCCGTGGGGGAGTGGGTCTCCCCACGCGGGTATGTGGGACTCGCTGCGCCCGACAGCTGGTAAATGGACGCAGCTCTACCCACTAAAACCCGGCGAGTGCCACCAATGTCGCCTTTGGTGAGGTGCACCGGATCTAGAAAACAAACAGGGCACCTCGACGTCTTGTCAGTCCCGCAAGGGACCGACGCCACCTCCACACAGGGGTTGTCCCGTACCACAGAACAACCCCTCCCAACGTCGGGACAGTACAATGGGGTGAGGTTCCCATCCTCACGCCTTGCCCCCTGCTCTTCTGTCCCCTCTTCTCATAAGAGGGGTATAAAGAGCCCCCTCGGCCCAATTAGCTTCGCCCAAGGTGCACCGCTCACCCTAGGTTACTGAGCCCCACCGCCACGACAAGGCCTGAACCATGGTGGGGAACTCAACCCATCCTGTGGTAATCTCATACTATCTCGCTTTCTCCTTATGCAAAAACCTGCTTGCATTAATATATTCCCAAAGTGGAAAAAAACTACATCATCTAGGTTCATATACCTTGATACCAAAGTCGGGTGTTATGAAGCCATATTTCTTGTTCATAAATCCGTGTGTTACACGTGACATAAAATGGGATCACGCTTGGAGGACGAGACCGGAATGGTGATGGGGCTAATGGTGTTTTAGTAAGTTTGTGGGGTGAAACCAATATGTATTCAAACGATCATCATTTAGACATTATATAGGCAAAAGAAATTTATTTTTCTCGGGACACAAATTTATATATTTTATATTTATCACATAAGGCTACTCCTTAGACTCGTTAGAGAGACGGTAATTGTCGTTACCACAGCTTTGAACTGTGAGCTTTTGCCTACCTTCTTAAAATACAAATAAAGTATAAGAAATAAGTAAAAAGTTTGAAAGTCGTATGATCGTTTGACACAACATTTAACAAAATTGGATATATTAGAAAAATTAGATAATTATAATGAAACAATTTTTACGGATTTTATCGTGGTTTATTAAGATTTTTACAAGCCCGACGTTTCAGATACTTTACAGCAACCATGGTCACGGGAGGACTGAGGTGTCATACGTTAAAATAAAATCTGTTTTCATTATAATGAGTGAAATTTGCTAAAACGTTAGAAATTAATAAATTAGAACTACGACGGAGACGTAAATACAAACATACATACACGGTCATAATTATAACCTTTCCATTTGTATTATTTTCAATTAAAACGAAATTAAAGGCTCAAAGATATCATCATCATCAGCCTTTATTCCGTCCACTGCTGAACATAGGCTTCCCTCAATGAACGTCAAGACGGCCAATCCCTTGCCACTCGCATCAAACACGCATCGGTCACTGCACTTCAAAGATACCTAGGTATATAGGTATATAGGTATATACCTAGGTAGATAGGACTAGGTAATGGGCTACGGTATGATATCTATGTGTTTTTGAAAGACTCAAATAGGATGGATGTTTCAAAGCCAGTGAGCCACACAGATCAGCTCCGGCGATGCCTCTATTAATCTATACTAATATTATAAGGCTGAAGAGTTTGTTTGCTTGTTTGAAAGCGCTAATCTCAGGAACTACTGGTCCGATTTGAAAAATTATTTCAGTGTTAGACAGCTTATTTATCGAGAAAGGCTATAGGCTATAAAATATCACGCTGTGACTTATAGAAGTTGAAAAACGCGGGCGAATCTGCAGGCAACAGCTAGTCATGTATAAAAGTTTAAGCTTTATAACTTCTTTTGATGGATGGTCTAGCTGGTAAAAGCTTGACCTTGAAATTCAGTGGGTTGGGGTCCACTCTGACCAGAGAACCCTTGAACGGGTTCTTTTAATTTCTCTGTACACCCGACCATATCGACATCTCGCACTCCTCCCATATCCGAAACGTAGAAAATGAAATAAATTTAATAAACCGCAATCAAATCTGTTAATGTTATTTCATTATAATCGTATGTCCCTTCCAGCGGGCTTACTCTCGACACTCGATCGTATTGAAATTTATGATTGGGATCGAGAACTTGTCAATCGGTACTCTTGTACGCCACACTTGCGCATGATTTGAGTCAAATTTATGTCAGTAATTGAAATTGAGATTTCTCAAACATTTTTCGCACTCTTGACAATATTTTGACGTTGACGTATCGACTTCGAAACCGAGTTTGGGATCAAATTTACGCAGTTCGAAAACCCGCTGATGATATTAAAAAATCTTTGAAGGTTTGAAAGCGCATTGATCAATCTCTAATTTCAGAGAACCATACCCTGTAGTGGGACCTAAAGGTTTTATTCATACTAATCTTTTGTTAGCCAAGTATGACTAGATGAAGCGAGAATCCCCACCATGGTTCAGGCCTTGAAATGGCGGTGGGGCTCAGTAGCCTAAGGTGACCCCAGCACCTTGGGCGAAGCTAATTGAGCCGAGGGGGCTCTTTGTACCCCTCTTATAAGAAGAGGGGACAAAAGAGCGGGGGGCAGAGGGTGAGGATGGGAACCTCACTCCATTGTACTGTCCCGACGTTGGGAGGGGTTGTTCTGTGGTGCGGGAGAGCCCCTCTGTGGAGGTGGCGTCGGTCCCTTGAGGGACTGACTAGCCGTCGTGGTGCCCTGTTAGCTTAACAGATCCGGGGCACCTTAACTCACCTCACGTCATGGCACTGGTGGCACTCGTGGGTGGGTGGGTTTTAGTGGGTAGAGCTGCGTCCATTTACCATCTTTCGGGCGCAGCGAGTCCCACATACCCAGAGACCCACTTCCCAGGCGGGATGCCTCAGAGCATTTCCCGGCGTAAAAAAAAAAGACTTACAGACCTTCGAGAAAAAAGCATACTAATATTTGTAAGGCCAGCAACGCACCTAAACACGTAGTGGGTGTCTATGGATGTCGCTTATCACTTACCACCAGATGACACGACTGTCCGTTTGCCCCTCTTCCATAAAAAAAGCAAGTAGAAAGACATATCACTAAGTAATTTACTTTAATTTAATAGTAAACAAACCGACTACCTTGCACATCAATAACACCAAAACACGCTTTGCACCTTGAGGTCAAGGACGGCAAGTTTCTATGTCAATATTTTTCAACACACTGGCACCCTTCTAACGGAACAGTGAAAAGGTAATTAATAATAACTATAATCCACAGAACAGAGAAAAAAAAACGAGAAAAAAGTTCTTAAATCTAATGTGAGAATCTGGCCATAAAAAATATTCTAGACTGTTCTCTTCATACGCCTTTGTTGGATTAGAAAATAGTTTGTAAAAATATTCTTTTGATATTTTGAAGTGCCTTCTCTCTTCATCTTCTACGTGTCGTCATACGCGTAATATCATAGTCAGGTTTCCTCACGATCCCCACTATGGTTCAAGCCTTGTCGTAACGGTGGGACTCAGTAGCCTTAGGTAAACCCAGCACCTTGGGTGAAGCCAATCGAACAGAGGGGGCTGCTCTTTGTATCCCTCTTATAAGAAGAGTACAAAAATGTAGGCACAGGCAAAGGGCACAAGGGGCGAGGTGGGGAACCTCACCTCATTGCACGGTACCGACATTGGGAAGGGTTGGTTTGTGGTGCGGGACAACCCCTCTGTGAAGGTCGCGTTGGTCCCTTGTAGGACTGTCTAGCTGTCGATGCCCTGTTGCTCAATAGATCCGGGGCACCTCACCAAAAGCAACATTGATGGCACTCGCCGGTTTAGTGTGTAGAGCTGCGTCCACCTTACCATCTTTCGGGCGCAGCGAGTCCCATATACCCGCCTGGGAAATCCCCTCCTCCCCCGCATTTTCCGGCGCAAAAGAAAAAAGGTTTCCTCCCGATGTTTTTACCTGCCAAACACCCATTTTACGTGAACAGGTCAGTATTAATTGACATCTTGATCCCGGTACGCATCATCATCATCAGCCTCTTTCCGTCCACTGCTGAATATAGGTCTCCCTCAATGAACGCATACTTACATTCAAATACAATTTGTCTGCCCTTGATAGGATTCAAACATGGACCATCCCAATATTTATCAAAAAGTAATAGTTAATCTTATAAACCTACTTTTAAACGACTTCAAAAAAGAGGAGGTTATAATAGTTTCATGTGTATTTTTTTTTAAATATTGTTCTCTTGTGGTATAAACCAGAATTTGAGATAAACATTGGAGCTCTTTGGCGAGGATTCTCTGTGAGCTCTCATTCGTTTTTCTACTAAGTTGGCAAATAAAAGCAAGTCTTTCACTCTTTCAACTATTTCGTTGGTAAATCCCACATAATATATTTAAGATAAAGGAAGTATGTCTTTCGTTTTGGAGTAGAAAACACCAGTATAATAAAAGGACATGTTGGAATAATAAGATGAATGATATTAATCCCCTATTCTAAATAATTCTGAGTAATTCTAATAAAATCTTCTATTTTTAACCCCATATGCAAAAAATAGGGTATAATAATTTTAGCGCTGTGTCCGCTTGTATCTCTCTGTGGTGGTGTGTGTGCTTATAACTAATGAGCCGATTTGGATTCGTAATAAGGGTTCCGTTCCTTAAAATTATAAAACGGAACTCATATAGGATTACTAAGTTGTCTGTCTGTCTGTCAAATCAAAACCTATTATAGAGTACTTCACAATGTTTTAATGTCACATGTTTTATGAAAAACGATGTAAAATTTTTTTTTTTGGTCTTGCGTTGAACTTTAAAAGCGGAATCTTTTCTTTATTTCAATTAAATAACCAGTACTTATTACTACACTTGCCGTCACATAATTTTAAACATATATTACTAAAATAAACATATTTAGCAGACTACAGTTCACTAGACATGCGCTGTACTGCGCTCCCGTCTGCATGGTTACCAACATCCAGCTTATTTCTTAAGGCAGCTTATCTGCCTTGCTTATCCAAGTAACATGAAAAAAATATAGTATAAAGTGTACGAATTAAGCGTTAAAAATGACACGCACGCGCCGCGCCACTATTCCAGCGGCTCGAACGCCCGTATTTTTTTAAATTATTTTTTTATACCATCAGAAGGCAAACGAGCAGTCGGAGCACACGAAACGCGACAGCATAGCTGTCACTTGATGCCGGTTTTATGTGAGCGAGAGATACCACCCCGGCCGCGCCGGCCCAATCCGGTTGCAAAGCAACATGGCACTACCTTTTACAAGTACCTATTATTATATTATATTTCCGAAAACTAACGCCTCATTCTATTAACTAATCAAAATAAGTTAAAACTACTTAAAAATGTATGGTGGCTATGAGGACATGGTATACTACAGAGTAATAGTGTATGTAGTTGTGATATAAGGGTAACTTCTCCACAATTTGTTAAGATAAGTTAATGCCCTATTTAATATGCAGCTTCGTTACTCAGCAGTTAAGGGTTAAAGGCTTGAGAGTGATATAGAGCTTCGTAATTTTGCTTGAGCTTTTTAACGAAGGTGAAACTCCGTTTAATTTAACTTGTGTAGAAATTTGATAGCAATCTGCTCGAAATATGGTAAGTGGTATGTGTTAAATTATATTCAACTAGCGGCCCGGTACGTGCTACGCTACGTATAAAGTGAAATAAAATAAAAATTGGAACATCAAATTAATTTATTCAAACAAAAAAATATATTATTAATTGCTAGCTATCTTAAAACTTAATGTTGTACTGTCAACACTGAAAAAAGTTTCAATATGACCCCAACTGAAAAAGTTTCAATTTGACAGCAAAATCTCCATTAACAAAGTGATCCGCCATTTATTGAATTAAAAAAATATGGTAAATGAAGAACCGCTCGACCGATTTTGTGCACACTTCACATAAACCATCTACTAAATAGTCCGAACAAAGCCTAAACATTTGGTTGGGATTGGTGAGCCCGTTCTTGAGTTATAAAATTACAATGAAAAGTGGCATTGATTTTTATTTAAAAAGATTAGCAGTTGACTTTAGTTGGGTGTATCGCCTTAGTCGGACTGATGTTTTTTTAGACAATGAGAATTATAATGGTGAAAGAATTTTAAAATTAGATCATCGAAAGATTATCACCTAAAATCAAGCTCACAAACATTATCTTTTTTTTATGTCATAAGGAGGCAACTGAGCAGTTGGAGCCTTATCCTTATGGTGACCACCGACGCCCATAGACATCGCACAACCAAAAGCTATGCATATGCGTTGCATTTCTATAAAGACAAGCTATTATTATATAAGATAAACAATATGCTACTATATTAAATCATAAAAATATATAAATATTTAATTAGCTTTATCAAATCTTTAGTATCACTTAACTACAATCAAAATACTTAAGAGAAGCAACAAAAAAAACCCAGCTTCTATCATTATTTGAAGTAGGTCAAGAGGTTTTTATAACAATCCTACTGCAACTTGAACGTAAAGCCAGCGATTCAAAGATTCAATGCAATACTGTCCCATTCAGACCCACAAATAAGAAATACATCTGAAAACGCTAGATTATATTTTATTTGGAAGAGAAAAAGGAAATTATCTTATTTTAGATTTTCTTCTTTGAAGGATTTGCAAATTTCAGAATAAAGCTCAGCTAGCTTTTTTTCACACGTATTTTATAAATCATAGCATATTAAGTAATATCTGTAGTATATTACCATATAAGCATATACCTCCTACTGCTGTGCACGGATCTCATCCTTGAAATCTGCCGAGGAGGGGTCGGTAGGTACTCATTCGCTTATCCAATGCCCGTTGGTAAACTACGCAAAGACTTCTGTCTGACTATTTCATTACTATTTTACTCGGAGAGGTAAACGAGCCCGTTCATAAATAGTCAGCGTCGCCTATAAACATAAATTTTACTGGTGGGGGGTTACACTGCCGCGGTCCCGTCTGCTAATGGGTACTTCCATCCTGCTTGTTTCTCCTGTGAAACAGCTTTACTGTGTTTCGGAGAAAAGGGTAGGACAGCTGGTAGTGTTATTACTGGCACAGAGACTCAACATCTTATGTCTCAATGATAAAATATGATGAATGATAGGCTATACATGATTCGAGTTACTTGTTTATGTTCATGGGCGACGCTGACCACTTACCATTGTTATGATTTTCAGTAGTATTTATATTAATATCGATTTTGTGCGTCACGATTTTCAGTAGTTTGAATTATTTATATTAATATCGATTTTGTGGGTATTGGTAGTTGTAGGTTTGTCTTTGTGTATTGCGGGGCATTCTACCAGTATATTTTGAGAAGGACGTTACTCTGCCGGATTACATTGCGAACAAGAAGAGTCAGTTGTGTTAATCGGACATCCGTGCTGCGGAATTGTTTCATATTGTAGACTTATCAAGTAAAGTATTGGTAAATGAAATACCGTATTTTCTTCATACCATCATGTAGCAAATAAAAATGAAACGAGATCACCTTGGACTATCCGAGGAAAATTCATCTGTTGCCTCTCCTGAAACTAAAGGTGCAAGTAATTACACTGCCTCTCCTACCCTTCTTTGTTAAGCGCAGCAAAGCTTTACATCATAACCTATAAAGCATGGATGGTGTTAGTGCATGGACACTGATAAAATAATGAAATCAATGCTTATTATATTGGGTAGTTTGATATAAAAGAATTGTGTTATCTCATAAGTAGATTACTTATATCGTTTCAAAGCCGTTTGGGTCCCGGCTAAACGGATTATTACAGGGACGCGTGCTTCACACACCCGAATTCTTACTCGATCTTAAATTATTTAATATTAATCTAAATTTGATCTGCTTTAAAAGGTTTTGCGGTTGCGGATTGGGATATCTTTTATCTGAGAGTCGTTGAGGATCGTACGGAGTACATAACTTTGAAACAGCCTTTTTTTCTTTTCTTTGACGCCGAATAATATACTCTAATACATCCCGCGGGTGTGTCTTCCCAGGCGGGTACGTGGGACTCGCTCTACCCACTAATCACAGCGAGTGACACCAATGCCGCCTTTGGTGAGGTGCCCCGTATCTGTTGAGCAAACAGGGCGCCTCGACAGCTAGTCAATCCCTCAAGGGAACAACGCCCCCCTCCACAGAGGGGTTGTCCCGCACCAAAGAACAACGCCTCCCAACGTCGGGACGGTACAATGGGGGTGAGGTTCCCATCCTCGCCCCTTGTCCCTCTGCTATTTTGTACCCTCTTCTTATGAGAGATTCTATAGAGGTAAAAAGAGCAGCTCCGTTGGCTCAATTTGCTTCGCCCAAGGTGCTGGGCACACTTTAGAGTACTGAGCCCCACCGCCACGACAAGGCTTGAACCATGGTGGAGAACTTTAAAACAGCCTGTTTCTCAGTGATATTATGTCTTAGTCGGTTTGTATTGAAATCTTTTTACATCCAAAAATACTTAAAAGCATGGTAGTGTTATCATTTTTATTTAGGTTGTTACCGGTGGGAGAAATGCGCCACGACACCGTCCACACCACCAGCTTATGTAATCTGTGTAACAGCTTGTTGTGTTTCGTAAAGAAGGATAATGCTACAGGATAGCACATGAATAAATTGGCTAGTCCCAGGCGTACTTGTTTAGGTATGTGTCCCGTGTTAGTCAGATCCGGGACACCGGGAGTCCCACATATCCCCGGGGACGACCCATCCTCGGGTCAATGCGCAAAGTATTTTCACTACGACCACAAAAAAAACCTGTTTATGGTCATGGGAGAAGCCGACTTTACCATGGGACGGCTCAACTATCCGTTTGCTTCTGACATACTGTCAGAAGCATGTCTTGTATGTAAGCTCCTTACATAGAACCAGTTTGTGTGATTCATATAAAAAATAAATAAATAAAAATAGAACAACCTTTACAAAATAGGTATATATAATCAAAATTATACAAACAATTAAGAAACTGTATAATTTTATATAGTACTAGCTGATGGCCGCAGCTTCGCCTGCGTTAACTTAGATTTACAGCCGTACCCGGATTAATGATGATTATTTTTATAGCTTAAGTTACTCCCTATAATATCATCTATCTGCCAGTGAAAGTCCCATCAAAATCGGCCTAGCCGTTTCAGAGATTAGCCGGAACAAACAGACAGACAGACAAAAATTAAAAAAGGCTATTTTGGTATAATGTCCCGTGTATACATCCATATGCATTCAATAAGACACTCCAATTTTATTTATCTGTATAGATGTATAGATATCTGTAAAGCTAAGTTACTTGTGCTTTGGGCAAACACATTTTAAAGCGAAAATACATTGTTGTGTTGTATATTCTAATTTCCGTAACAACATGATTTACGGTTTTGAGGAAAGGAAACTACAAACCGCTAAATACAATTTCATTTCTAACACGAGTGCTAATATAGGCTAAACCGTAATATTAAACCAGAGTTCATTATGCTAACGCTATACTGTTCCTGTCAGAATATGCCAATGAAATACAGTAGCTGAAATGCTTTCCATCTTTCCTAATATAATATTATGTTTGTATGCTTATCTACAAAACTTTAATTTATAAAATCCTATTCCACTTTTTAGCCCAGATGTTGAGGAAGTTTTTTTAGTTTTTTTTTATTTCGACTTGCTCTTGCTCTGAACCAGTTGCTTCGATATACGGTGATTACGAGTCATTAGGTATATAACCGAATAGAGTAGTAAAGTGAGCCATAACATTCCGAAACCGGTCAGTGATTTGTCACTGTCTTTAAAAAATCCAACCCACCAGTAATCTGTATGCGCGTATCAATGGCAAACGGTCAGCCAATCAGAGCGCAGAACCGACGAAGCTTCGCAGCACAAATTTGGCGGAATTTGTGGCGGAATTTATACAAAACACATGATTACCGCTTTATTCCGGTTAAATTATGCTCGATGTTACCTTAGACAAATTTGAGCCTCGTGGCCTTAGGTACAGACAGATGAAGCTAAAGCAGACCTCAGTCTGATAGCTTAGATTATTAAAATAAAAACAATACAGTTTTACATTTTAAAAACCTCCAGTCTATAACGACATTCTACTTCCTGCTATATTACAACTGCTTAAAATATTCTACGCTCTTCCGGCCTCAAGTCGTATATGGACTGGCAATGCTGCGAATATATCATTCCCGAATGACTTTAAATCTTAAATTGCATGTTTCCTCACGCTATTCCATCACATTTGAGCAAACGATATCATCGTTGATCTATGAGTTCGAACCCTTTTTTTTTTTTTTTCTTTAACGCCGGGAAATGCTCTGTGGCATCCCGCGGGGGAGTAGGTCTCCCCACGCGGGTGTGTGGGACTCTCTGCGCCCGACAGCTGGTAAATGGACGCAGCTCTACCCAGGAGGTTCCCATCCTCACCCCTTGCCCCCTGCTCTTCTTTCCCCCCTTCTTATAAGAGGGGTACAAAGAGCCCCCTCGGCCCAATTAGCTTCGCCCAAGCTGGCCTGAACCATGATGGGGTCGAACCCTATACCAACTTTAGAATCTCCTCGTGGAAAAGATTTTGGTATCTTAGCGAAGTGATGGCATGTCTTTGGCCAGTTAAAGATAAACTAACTAACATACGTATCGTATGCAAAAATGGAATAGAGAGAAGTACAATCAGAGTAGCGTATATTATTGTTTAAATACGCGAAAACATTTTTTATGGATTTTATCGCTGTTCATTGTGATTTTCACAAGCCCGTCGTTTCGGATACTTTCCAGCAACAAGGGAGAACTCGACGAGTATGGAAAAATGAACAATGAACAGCGATAAAATTAGTAAAAAGTTTTTTCATTATTATTCAAGTAGTGTAAGTTACATTGCCAAGCCCCGTTGATGGTTATGTCGGGTCGGTATAAGCGCATGCTATAATGTGGCAACTTACGTGTGCACCTAATCTCTATTATAGGCATTAACGGGCTGCACGCTGAAATGCTCATAAAATAATGACGTGTATAATAAAGAGAGTAAACTAGATTTAAGAAAAGGCTCATAGTGTCATCATGTCAGTCATAATTTCCTAAACAGAGAGAGAGAGAGAGTTCAGGAGATTACGAGATTTGAATTTTTTGTGTTTGATAGGTATTGAGGAAGGTGGACTATTTATTCCAGGGAAAGTTTGTTTGTCAATTTATGGCCTTGAAAATGCAGCTTACAGCCAATATTATAACTACAATTATATATTTGAATACTTAAAAGAATTGAAATTCGGGTGTTTAGAAATAATTGAAATGACAATTTATATTACACGCCTCTTAAGCGAAACGTTGAGAGTATTCTACTAGTCTAATGTCTGTATAATAATGTATAAAAGCAGTTTTGCTTTAAACTGTAATTTATTTATTTTATCAAAAGCTCGTTACGCATCCACATAAAACTGCCCCACACACAACATCCCACCACCCATAAGAAATTACTAACGTACAACCATTCAAGCGAAAATTGAAGAATTTTCTTATCGGCTCACAAAAAATGATAGACATGGACATATCACTGACTCTTCCCTACTGTAACGTTTTGTGATGAGTGCAACGTAAGTTTCTTGGGTCATACAACATTATATTATGTAGCGTGCGGATGGGAAAGAATTGTGGGTGCAGAAGTGTCATATATTAAATATCATGATCATCGTAGTTATTGACTATTTATCCGTCTACTGTTTGGGTTATGTGGTAATTAAAGAAATTGAATTGTAGATAAATTCTATACCAATCGAAAGTATGAAGCCCATAGAATATGCAAACGTTAGGTTGCCTATTCTTTTCCGGTCACTACTATCGGGTAGCCAAGTATAAATAGGTAAATCTATACCGGACCGGAAAAGAATAGGCAACCTAACGTTTGCATATTCTATGGGCTTCATACTTTCGATTGGTATAGAATTTATCTAATAATACCGGTAAAATGTTTTTTTTTTTTTAATTATTAATTAAACATACCCTGGACTAAAATTTGTTAGGCAACCCATATGCAATATATTTATTGACGTATTAAATTAAATATAAAATACGTTTCATCAAATAAACATCTCGGAGAAGGTCGCTTTATATGCGTATCCTATACTATTGATTGACTTCTTACTTGCCTTGAATATGAGAATGTGTGTTTTGTTTTCAAGTATCTTAACGTAAAAAGTAATGAATAAAATCATATACAATTGCTAAAATTATTTAAAACGGGATATTTACCATGTTTTTCATTATTTTTTTCGCGGAGCTCGATATTTCGACATTATCTACGAATGTCTTGTTCACGAATTAAAAACATGGTATGTTAAGCATGTTAACTTAAAATTATATATAATTTTTACATTTTATGCACTTACCGTATAAAGCTCTTCGCTATATTTGCAATATTTCCCCAAGAGAAAGGCGGAGTTTTCTCCAAAATTTATCGCTTCTGTAAAATTCACTACCATTCTACTAAAAAATTTACAGTTGATGAAGATGTCAACTCTTTCTTTTTCGACATGGAAGATCACATTCAACCATTGCTTGCTAGCGTTTAACCCATACTCAAACGGAATCCTTGTGCCCATAATTTCAAGCGTTATTTCCAGCATATTAGAATCAATAAGTACATAGTTTAAATAAATGTCTAAAAATGTATCATTCTCACTAATCGAGAAGATTGTCCGTGACGAATTGTCGATTTCTAAATTCGCGTAAATCTCGAATGGAGTTTCTAAATTTTTCAATGGTGGATTCAGTTCGTAAAGTTTAATAAGGGCAGTACTATTTTCTTTCAATTTATAAGCATCTTTATCATTTTCCATTTCAACAACGTCCAGGTTTTTTGTATCTTCATCGAGTTGCAATAGTCGCGTTATGAAGTTGTATGAATCTGAAAATAAAGATTTAATTATCAACAATTAATGTCCAAAGCGTATTTTAATTTATAAATGACATTAATTATTTTAATTCTATTTCGAAGGTAATTTACGGCACAACATTTTTTGAAGCTAATTTTTTGAACAACTATCTTATACATATATTAACATGTACAAGTGGAGTCGTATGTAACAGGACGTCATCCAACATTTTTAAAATCCAAAATAACATCAACTAACATAGGAGACCGAAGAGCTGGTAGCTACCTCGGACAAAGAATAAGTCTAGCAATTCAAAGGAGGAACGCTGCCAGTATCTTCGGACCTTGCCTAAAGGGACTCCTTTTTATAATATACTTATTATTATTATAACTAGCCTATGCTGTCCCACTGCTGGGCAAAGGCCTCCCCCAAGCTCTTATAATATACTTAAGTTGTAATATTATATTTTTTAAGGTTTTTAGTTTTAGGTTCTTTGTAATTTATAGCCAATATGTTTTTATTTACTTTAAATGTATATAAATGTTCATTATGTATAATAATAAATTTTACTAATTTCTAATAAAAAAAATAACATCAACTTAGTAACTCATTGAACGTCAACTGTATCTACCCCCGGTTTTGAGGCGAGTCTACTTAGACCAACACAGTGGTACTAATCTTATAATATTCTATAAGAAAATTAAAGTTATCCTAAAAGATCGTGACCTGGTTCGGGCACGGGTTCAAGATTATAAATGTGAAAGTGAAACATTAAGTATTATAATGGAATCATGATAATTGGAGGAATTGATTTAGTTAAGCTGTTTAGCTAGTAACTTACTAAACATCGGACTACAACTACATTAACACGAACGTTTTATCTGTAACTATTTGTCAAAGCTTTGCTTTAAATATATTGCGTGTTGAGATTTTATCTATAAGGTTATGAACACAAAACCATCTATTCGAATTGATGACTTAGCGCTTAATAAAAGTTGTATTGGCGTTCATTTAAAGGGGCTTTAGGCGGGAATTCTGCGTATAATTGCTGATAAGGAATGCAAAAGATTTTTTAAATACTGAAAATGAAAATGTCTTAATAAAACTTGACAACCTCTGTGGCTCAGTGGTAAGCGCGTTGGCGCTCAAGCCGGAGGTTGCGGGTTCGAATCCCGCCAGGGAACAAAAATATTTACTGTGTTCCTGTGTCATGGATGTGTATTAAATATGTGTATTATATAATAAAAAAAATCTTAAATATATGTATAGTATAAAAGTATTAAATATATTTCCGTTGTCTGGTACCCGTAACACAAGTTCTTCGAGAACTTACCACGGGGCCAGATTGACGTGGTGTGAAAGCGTCCATAGATATATATTATTATTAAAACGGTAGTATATAATATTGATTAATTTAAGTACACGTTGAAAAGATTTTCATTTACAAAATGCGTTTCGATTATGTTATAATAATTACAGAGCCCATGAACCAAATAATAAACATAAAATAAGGGCAAATCAAACCCAACATGTAAAATAAAAAAAAAATAAAAAAAAACGAAAACTAACAATAAAATGGTCCTCCCGTGACCATGGTTGCTGTAAAGTATCCGAAACGTCGGGCTTGTAAAAACCGCGATAAAATCCGTAACAGTTGTTTTATTATAATAAACTAGAGGCACCGCCAGACGTTGTCCTGTACAAAATATTTTTTTTGTGAATCTAAACCATCCTCGAATCCCCTTGAACACAAAAAAATTCATCAAAATCGGTACAGCCGTCTAGGAGGAGTTCAGTGACATACACACGCACACAAGAAATTTCTATACTAATATTATAAAGCTGAAGAGTTTGTTTGTTTGTTTGAACGCGCTAATCTAAGGAACTACTGGTCAGATTTTAAAAATTCTTTCAATGTTAGACAGCCCATTTATCGAGGAAGGCTATAGGCTATATAACATCACGCTGTGACATATAGGAATTGAGTAACGCGGGCGAAGCTGCAGGCAACAGCTAGTATAATATAAAAAGATATGATTCATTATATTAATAAAATTAAAAACATTAAATTGAACTTAAAGAAACTTCAAACTATTTTGTTGTTCTGTGGTGCGGGACAACCCCTCTGTAGACGTGGCGTCAGTCCCTTGCGGGGCTGACTAGCCGTCGAGGTGCCCTGTTAGCTGAATTAGTTAGATCCGGGGCACCTCACCAAGGCGGCACTGGTGGCACTCGCCGGGTTTTAGTGCGTATAGCTGCGTCCATTTACCATCTTTCGGGCACAGCGAGTCCCACATGCCCACCTGAGGAGACCCACTGCCCCGCGGGATGCCTCAGAGCATTTCCCGGCATTAAAAAAGGCAACTCTTTCAAGTACTGTCCATCCTGAGACGTCTCTGTTTCAGTAATAAGCCTGTTCTTCTAAAACACTAAAGAATATCCCGAATTATCTTTACTTAATATATAATTATTCTGTATGTGTGTATGTTACTGAATTCCTCCTAAACAGCTAGACTGATTTTTTTTAAATGTTTTTTTTTTCCAAATGGATTTGAGAATGAATTAAGTTAATTCGGTCTACTACAAAATGTTTTGAACAGGACGTTCGTCGGGTCCGCTAGACCTACTAATATTATAAACGGAAAGTTTGTAAGAATGTATGTGTGTTTGTTACTCTGTCACGCAAAAACTACTGAATGGATTTTAATGAAACTTTACAATAACATAGCTTATACATCAGAATAACATATATGCTATAATTTATCCCTGTACTTTCACGGGAATGGGAAGTATGCGGGTGAAACCGCGGGGCGCTGCTAGTCTTACTACTTAATTATAAATACTCGAGAAAGCGTTACTTTGTTAAAGCTTCAACGAAAAAAATCTTAAGAACCCCGTAAAAATAATAAATTATTTCTATTTATTACTAAAATCAAATATAACAGTAAACTTCGTGTTAGTTGTAATAACTTAATATTTCTGCACCGACCCTTAAACACACCCTTATATTAAAGCAGCTGTTTTAAATAATCTTGATCGTAGCTAATGGCATCGGTCACGGTAAGTTTTTGTATAGCTTTATTGCGATTTTGATACTTGTTTAAGGAGGTGGTAATTTATTGAAGTACTTCTTAAATCTTCCTAGACTTCCAATGACTTTATTTTACATGCAACGTTAGTTAACCTGGTTTTTTATGCGATTTTATAATAATGCTAACGTTTTTTAAGGATTTGTGTCTGTTTATTGCAGTGATTTGCATTTGTAAATAGAGATAAATATTTTTGTACATTATTAGAGTAGGATAATTGTAATTATTTATTATTTTATTATTATATATTTTATTTATACATAATATAGTATTGAATTCCAATATTTTTTTATATTTCCAGCTATCTTACTATTTGAACACTCATCATCATCGAGTAGTATTAAGAAAGAAAAAAGAAAGAAAAAAGGAAAGATTTTTTTCAGAACTACCTAAGAGATATTGTATTATTAGCAGAATCAAGTACATAGATAATACACTAATATATGGATAATAATAATAATATAATAATATCTATGGACGCTTTCACACCACGTCAATCTGGTCCCGTGGTAAGTTCTCGAATAACTTGTGTTACGGGTACCAGACAACGGAAATATATTTAATACTTTTATACTACATAATATATTTAAGTTTTTTTATTTTTTTATTTTTTTTAGTTTTTATTTATTTATAGAAACAAACAGTCGTAGCAAGGTTAGTTATTACAAAAAAGTTATTACAATATAGACCTTTAGTTCCCTATCTTACAAATGTACATCTATTGTGTAAAATATGTAGTTGTTTCAACTTTTATTATTTACATAAAACTTTATTTTCGGTTGTTAGTTACATTAGTTGATAAAAAGTTTATGAACGAAAGCCATTATTCATAATTTATAACAAATTGTTGTACAGGTATTAAAAAAAAAAAAAAACAGTCGTAACAAAGTAACTTATTACAAATAAGTTTAATATTATAAACCTATAGTTTCCTATTTTACAAATGTATAAGTATTGTGTATAGTATGAAGGTATTTTAATTTTTATCAGTTACATAATTACATTTTTTTGCGGTTATCGGTTACATTAGTAATTAAATAAAGTTTATAAAGTCATTATTTATTAATTTGTAAATATTTAAATTTATTTTAACGATTTCATCAGAGATATTTTGAAAGAAGCCAGAGAACTAAATGCAAATAGGTCCAAATGAAGCAAATTTTCATTATAAAATTTACATGCTCTTCTTATAAAACTATTTTGAACATAACAGGTTCTACCACTTAATATAAAAAATAAATGTTTCTTAGTGCAAAGTCGCTCACGTTTACGAGGTACTCGAAATAATATATTATGGAGTAATGCTAAAGTAAGTAAAAGTAAAGGGACATCAATTACATTGTTTAAGATTTTATATAACATCATAATATGAAAATATGTTCGTCTTGTTTCTAATAAGGACATGTTATGTTGTTTAGCAGAGGTTTCATAATTAACATATGAGTTACCAATTCTAAATTCTAGTGACTTTAAGATTTTTTTTTGTATGTTTTCTATTCTATTAATATGGCATTTAAAATAAGGATGCCAGACAGTACACGCAAATTCAAGATGACTGCGAACATAACTATTAAATAAAATTTTATATGTTAATGAGTGTTTAAAAGGTTTGCCTATTCTCAATATAAAGCCTAACTGTTTATATGCTTTTTGAATAATATTATCTACGTGGGGGACAAAACTCAATTTTGAATCCATTAGAACTCCCAGATCTCGAATTTGTGTTACTCTAGAAAGTGTTTTACCGCAAAGGCTATAAGCATAATTGTATATTTTTAACTTTCTACCATAACTAATAACATAACACTTGTCTAAATTTAAGTATAATTTATTCTCAGAACAGTAATTTTCAAAATTTATTAGATCCTGTTGTAAAATATCGCAGTCGTCATAGTTACGAATAATTCTAAAAATCTTAGTGTCATCAGCATATAGTATTATTAGAATACACTATTAGAATTATGTATAAAGTTGTTAATATCGTTAATGTATAAATTAAATAATAAAGGGCCAATATGCGATCCTTGGGGGACACCTGAGCTTACTATTTTATACGACGATCGGTAGCCACACAAAACAACAGCCTGACTTCTATTTTCTATGTATGATTTTATCCAACGGAAAAGGTCTCCATGTATACCAAGGTTCCAGAGCTTTGATGACAAATTTTATCAAAACATTTAGCAAAGTCGGTGTATATGGCATCTACCTGGCAGTTATCATTCATGGCATTAAGTAAAATATTTGTGTAAACAAGTAGATTACTTTCTGCACTTCGGCCCATGTAAAAGCCATGCTGGTTGGTGTTAATCAGATTGCGCACTGATATAGATAGCTCATCGGTAACGATTTTTTCCATAATCTTAGCAAATTGACATAACTTAGATATTCCGTGATATTTTTCAATGTGGGGGCTAGCTGGACCTTTTGGTACCGGAGTTATCCAGGCTCTTTTCCAAATAGTAGGGACAGTCTTTTCCAAATAGTAGTAGTAAGTAATGCCAAAGGTAAAGCTAATGCAGCAGAACATTTATGAATTAGTGAAGGATGTATTCCATCAGGTCTAGCCCCTTTATTTATATTAATAGACCTTAAATATTTTAATACAATTTCTTCGGTGATTTCCATTGAATTTATATTTATGGGGGCGTTGCTCGGAGAAGAAATTCAACTGTGTATTAAATAATATGGATGTGTATTAAATAACACATATTTAATACACATCCATGACCCAGAAACACAGAAAACTTTTGTTCCCTGGCGGGATTCGAACCCGCAACCTCCGGCTTGAGCGCCAACGCGCTAACCATTGAGCCACAGAGGTCGTCAAATCAAAAAAAAATGGATAATCAAGTATTTGTATTTTTATATCGCTGAAGGAACGTTTATGTTACAACACGGAAAATAATATAGAGGAAGGAATCAGGAGACACGTTAGTGTCTAGCGCCAAGAACACATCCAAGTAGTTTGGCGTGAGGCACTGTGTGTATATTCTTGAGACATAATATGTAAACATAACCTCCTCATATTTTTGGGGCTTGATTTTGTTATTATTGCCAAAACACTAAGACTTCACACTATTTTTAATAAGTTTCTTTTTACGAATTTTACACATATTACAAAAAAATATTGTCTCAGCAATTATTTAATACATTTCAAACATGAAAATTATTGCTTGCACCGTTTTGCGATTAAAGAGGATTAGAGAAAATATTTTATATGACGTAACAGTGAGAATTTTGAGTTTTGACATCGAAGTTGGTTGCTTGTTTTTTAGTTTTATCCTATCGGAACAGGCAAAGGCTAGAGGCCATGCTGCCTATCGTTATCAATATACGGTGTTGTATTAAAAATTAAGTATTTCGTTTTTTTTTCTTGTATTCTCTATAGCTTATTTTTATTTATTTTTTCTATCATATTTTATATTTTATAAACGTCTTTCGTATAATATATTTTTTCTGTCGTATTTTTTATTTGATAAACGTCTTTTGTTTCATATATTCGATTCTGTTAAGAGCTCAATCTTCTTCGTTTGTTCCCAGTTTCCCGTTAATTAATTGTTATTTTGTGTTTTGTTCATTCTGAGTGATTTACTAGTGTTTATTTTAAAAACTGTATATATTGTGATTGGTTGGCGAATATTGTGGAGAACTGTTCTGGAGTGGTTTTCTATTGTAGGACTGTTCTGATGGTTTTCTATAGTGTTTGTTTTTAAAACTTAATCTGTGTAATATATAATGTGATTCGTTGGCGAATATTATGGTGAACTGTTCTGGGTGAATAGGATGGGAAGTGATAGTTGATTGATGGGTGCTAGAGGGGCAGAGCCACGCTTTTTGGCATTTTCCGCCGTTTCTCCAAAGCACAGACAAGATATTTTTGTTAACACAACAGATATGGCAACATGGCCTCAGGTCTTAGCCGGTTAGAGGCCATGCTGCCTATCGTTATCAATATACGGTGTTGTATTAAAAATTAAGTATTTCGTTTTTTTTTCTTGTATTCTCTATAGCTTATTTTTATTTATTTTTTCTGTCATATTTTATATTTTATAAACGTCTTTCGTATAATATATTTTTTCTGTCGTATTTTTTATTTAATAAACGTCTTTTGTTTCATATATTCGATTCTGTTAAGAGCTCAATCTTCTTCGTTTCTTCCCAGTTTCCTGTTAATTAATTGTTATTTTGTGTTTTTTTCATTCTGAGTGATTTACTAGTGTTTGTTTTAAAAACTGTATATATTGTGATTGGTTGGCGAATATTGTGGAGAACTGTTCTGGAGTGGTTTTCTATTGTAGGACTGTTCTGGTGGTTTTCTATAGTGTTTATTTTTAAAACTTAATCTGTGTAATATATTATAATGTGATTCGTTGGCGAATATTATGGTGAACTGTTCTGGGTGAATAGAATGGGAAGTGATAGTTGATTGATGGGTGCTAGAGGGGCAGAGCCGCGCTTTTTGGCATTTTCCGCCGTTTCTCCAAAGCACAGACAAGATATTTTTGTTAACACAACAGATATGGCAGCATGGCCTCAGGTCTTAGCCGGTTCCAACAGAAAATGCTAATTGGAAAGAAAAATGATAATACAGTCTTATTATTTTTCGAGAAATAACAAAATTATTTAACAAAGTCAGATGTACTATCTCTATCTATGTAATTGTGGTGCTTTAATGAGATTTTAATTTATTTTTTTATTTAGTTTCAACCGATTTTATTCGGTCAAATCTCTAAAAATTAGACATCAATCAACATAACCTTTGGACATAACCGCATAATAAATGCCGCTGGAGTTTGTTTCTTGACTTCATCTCCTACCAATTAAATTGGTATTAAATTTTTGCTATACTCTACTATAGCCAACCCTTGATTTACATTAGTCAACTTATCAAGAATGGAAACAATGTGGAGTTAAAGGAGAAATGCTGTTATGTTTACAATAGAAAAAAACAGTTGATATAAAAAATAATTTAAAACGGCTATAGCAAACCAAGAAGATGGTGTTTATAAGTTGGTCATGGAACATAAACAATGTTTTTTTACGCCTACTTCAACAGTAATTAGTGAAGAGTATCATAGGAGATTGGCCATTTGAATATAAATGACCAGAATAAAATGAAAGATGGAGCAGTTACGGGAATATCATACACAGACAGCAATCTGAAGAAGAAAATGAGGAACCAGTACCATTTACTTTGAGTAAAGGGGGACCCAAATTAAGTGAATAAAAAATCTGCCAGAGCGTTATAGATTTCCAAATCTATGTACAACGTTGAGTCCAAATGTTACTGATGATCCAGTCTGTGTCCATGAAGCTCTGGAGAGCCCAGAAAGAGACAAGTGGATTGAGGCAATAGAGGAAAAGCTGCATGCAAGCTTTTGAAGAAAATGATGCATGGGTTCCTGTGAGTGAATTACCTATTGATTAAACTTTAGTACAGTGCAAGTGGATTATATAAAAGGAAATTAAATAGTGATAATAGTGTATGTCACAGAGCATGTTTAGTGGCTAAGGGCACAAGGTTACATAGAGGCCTGGTATTGATTATGAATAGACTTTCTCACCAGATGTCAGACATTCTACTTTGAAATTATTGTTCGCACTATCTGTTCAGTTAAATTTAGATGTCACTCATTTAGATGTTAAAACAGCATTCTTAAATGGTTTTCTTAAAGAGGACATTTATAAGGTTCAACTAGTTATTAATTGTGATTCAAATAAGAATAAGATTGTTAAACAAAGTAATTTATGGTTTAAAGCAGTCATCTAGATCATGGTATTAGAGAGTGGAGCAATGTTTATGTGAGTTAGGTTTCAAAAGGAGTCGTATAGAGCCATGTGCTTTTACAAAAATGAATAATGATTTAAAAATTGTTATAGCATTATATGTTGATGACTTATATTTGTTCCAATAATCAAATAGAGACAGACAAGTTAATTTCAGTATTGATTATGATATTATGTAAGTAATTTTACTTCAAATTTCTGACTTGTCATATTTTTATTATTGTCAATACAATTTGTTTTCCCATTGTTACAGACCGTGCAATAAAAAAACCTTTAAGCGGAAAAGGGCTGGTTGTAAACAAAAATTGCGAGACATTATGTGTGTAGTATTTCTTAATTTTAATTATTTTCATTTGAAGTTATTTCCTTACTGTTTTACATTTTTTTAGCTTCTGGAAACGAGAATATTTAAAGGCCTTAAAGGACAATAAACATAATAATAAGTACATTGGTATAAAGTAAATTTATGACATTCTTATGAAAACAATAAAGAAAGTAATACATCTAAAGTTTTGAATTTTATTTATTCTGAAGGCAGGTAAATAATAATGAATCATATATTGGACAAGAACAAAAAATATTAAATTTTTGAATTACATATTTGAACTTATTATTACATGATTTACTAATAAGCAAATATAATAATTTACTTTAATTTAATTATTGATTTGAACTGCCGGTCAAGTTGCATGTTGCGCCATCTGGTATCTAACTTTCCCTTTTACACTCTAAATATTTAAACAGGAGGAATAACAGGAACGCATGCTCTATGTTAATTTTGAAAATCAAAATAACATTAAAAAAAATATGACGATGTTGCATTGGTCACTGGTCAGTCACAAGCGTCATTTAAAGTAAAAGTATTGTAATAGTACTAGTTAACCTCTTTTATTATTAAATTATTGGAGAAAATTTATGAATAAAAATTTTGACGAATTACTCAAGAAGTTTAAGTTTAAAATTTTAAAGTATTTGAAATGAATTACTCAAGAAGTATAAATATTTAAAATTTTATTATTTTCAATTGTAAAATTTGCCACAAAAATTTTGCAATTATTGAAAATCACAATGATTACTTTTTTTTAATTTATATTTTTTTGTAGATTGCAAATTTTCTTTTTTTTTGTAAATATACTACACCAATTTTTTTTTTCAATTTTCACAGTTTTTAATGAGTGTTTCTTTTAATCCGACAGGTTTTGTTTACTTGGTTTATTTATTTCATATTTTTTGTAAAGATAAGTTTATTTTTTTATTTTTGCTATACGTGTATATAGTGTACTTGGCGCGACATTTTACAGTGAAACTGTTTTTTGTGGGATATAGGATTATGTTTAAAAGATTATTTTGAAAAATTTATTCCAAAAAGAAGCAACCATTTAGTATTATCCTTAGTTTTTTAAAGGGGTGTCTGAATTCTACACTTGTATTTTTTCCTAATTTTAATGGTTTTGACTTTCAAGCATTTCTAATTTTACCTGTACGATTTTAATTTAGATTTTAGACAAATTCATTTTTTACGTAATATGTTTTATATTATGCTTACCAGTATTTTCAGATGAATACGTTTTGAGTATCGAGAACAGTACTAGGCACCTGAAAAAAAAAAGAAAATTTATTAGAAATCAATATTTTTTTAACCTGGAAATTGAAACAAACTATTTTTAAACTTATGATTCTCTCATAAGCCCTCTACTAGAAGACAAACCTAACGTTTAGTAAAAGTAGACCACTTTACCTATGAACAGAGTTCAAAATAGTACCAGCAAATTATTTTTTCGAATTGAATCTATCACTGGTTCTAAAGCGAGCCTACTGAGAAGAACCGGCAAAACAAACTCAGTGTTTAAATCTTTTGAATATTTTATAACAATTTACATTTTGTTATCCTGAAATGTCCTGGGAGAAAACAAAGCATGTGCTAGTTCATCTCAGCCGTGTACAAGCTGGCTTTGTTGGTCCGTGGCCACATAACGTGGATATATAACGTGGCGATCTTAAGGGCCCCTTCTCCCAAAACTATAGGTATTTAACGCACCGAATCGGTTTGCACTTGCGTTGCGCGGGAGATGTCTTTATATGAACTCCGGTGACCTGGCAAGCACGCCACAGTATACGAATATGCAGTAGATTGACTATGCTCGAATTATTCTTAGATGTGATAATTAATAATTATGCATAACAAAATCTTGTTGTTGTTATAGTTATCTAGTTTTGGATTTATAGAAATACTAGCTGGTGCCAGCGACTTCGTCTGCGCAGGATAAGATAGTTTTATTTCTTCACTAATTAATCGAAAGGAACTTCGATCCATCCGGGTGTCCCTGGACACTTCTCTTTAGTTTTTTTGTGTTTGGAGGGTATTGCATCTGCATTATCTCTTGTGTGGATGTTTACGAGGACGACCTCTGTGGCTCTATGGTTAGCGCATTAGCGTTCATGCCGGAGGTTGCGGGTTCGAATCCCGCCAGGGAACAAAAAGTTTCCTGTGTTCCTGGTTCATGGATGTGTATTAAATATGTGTATTATAAACCTTAAACATATTTAAGGTTTTTTATTAAGGTATTAAATAAATTGTCTGGTACTAACACACAAGGTACTGGTAACACACAACTGGTAACACAAGTTCTTCGAGAACCACGGGACCAGATTGACGTGGTGTAAAAAGCGTCCTTAGATATTATTATTATTATGGGAGTCGGTAGTCATCTAAGGCTCCGAATGCTCGTTTGTCCCCCTAAGGCCTAAGCTATAAAAAAAATCAATCATTCTAAGAATGCTTGTAGGAGATTAAAAATTTGTAGACAAACATATTCTTTTATACTATATTAATTGTTTTAATTGTTTTAAAATTCAACAAAATTTAGTTGTCGTATGCTAGGTCCAGGTTCATTTTCATCGACCCATACATCATCGATTAATGTTAGACACGGGTCTCCTCTGAGAAGAGGGTCAAGGCCATAGTCCTCACGACACTGCCCTGTGGGTAGGGGCTAGGAAATGATTGCAAATCAGAAATATTTTGTGATTAAGGTTCCTCATTTTCTCTATTGTCGGACAATTTGAATTCTTCAAGTGTTAACAATTTCTGGAAGAAGAAATCACTACATAGTATAAACTATAAAGCAAAGTCGCTTCCCGCGTCTGACTGTATGTATGCTTACATCTTTAAAACTACACAACGGATTTTGATGCGGTTTTTTTAATAGATATAATGATTTAAGAGGAAGGTAATATTTAAGAAGATAAACACTCATAATTTTAGAAGTTTCTGATGTGATGTCATAAATAAGCACATTTTTTGCACTTACATTGCAAACGCTGGATGAACTCTAACAGATTGGTCAAAATAATGTACTACATTATTATACACCTTAGCCGGGCCCGGTTCCGAATTAATTATTATTGTATCAATGTATGGTAGAATTGTGTATCCTAAATATGCATACTGAAAAGTCTGCGATGGCATAATATATCTACATTAGTTAAATATAACATACTACTTATATCCATTTTAATACTTTAAAAAATTGCCAATTATAAAGCGGTAATGTAAAAGCTATTCACAAAAATACGGTATTAATCACTACATATTATAAAATAAAGTCCTACGCCCGTCCATAGATAAATAATTATATCAATGCGTATATGGTTGTATATCTAAGTTAACGCGGGCGAAGCTGCGGGCAACAGCTAGTTTGTGATAAAACTGTATTAAGATTCTTTTTCTTTATTTTACTTTTTTTATTCGCCATTTCAATTAAATAACTAGGTACTACAAAAACTCAAGTATCTATTTATTTACACTAATTATAAGCAAGGTGAAACAGCTTTGCTGTGCTTCAGAGGGAATAGCAAGACGAGTAGTGTAATTACTGCTCAGAGACATTAATATGTTTATGTATTAGGGAACACATGAGTTTACCTGGGGTTGTTCCAGGTAAACTAGGTGGAGGTGGAGTCGGTCCCTTGGGGGACTGACTAGCCATCGAGGTGCCCACTTTTGTTTGCTCACTAGATCCGGGGCACCTCGCCAAAGGCGACATTGGTGGCACTCGCCGGGTTTTAGTGGGTAGAGCTGCGTCCACTTACCAACTTTTGGACGCAGCGAGTCCCACATATTCTTGTACCCACTCTCCCGCGGGATGCCACAGAACATTTCCCGGCGTTAAAAAAAAAAAAAGGGTACACTAGGTAATATTCATAGGTGACGTCCACCAGTTTGCCTCTCCAAGTAACATAAAAAAGGTAGAAGCAGACGGGTTCAACAACGCACGCAGTAGGTACACTTTTCACGAGCACCTTTTAATCAATTTTGGGACTTATAGCGGCTCCTTAATATTGCAAACTTAAAATAAATAAATGACTTATGAATTAAGGTACGAGGCGCCCGCAGCTTTTTTTTTAATATAGAAGAGGGGGCAAACGGACAGTCGGTTCACCTGATGGGAAGTGAAAAGCGACATCCACAGACACCTACACCAGAGGATTAGCAGGTGCATTGCCGGCCTTTCAGATATGAGTATGCTCTTTTCTTAAGGTCCCAAAGTCGTATTGGTTCGGAAACACCGTAGGGGGTAGCTGATTCCATAATATATTCGAGACAGGAAATGCCGTAAAATCGAGATTAACCCGCGTTATCTTATTTCATAGTGATCTTGACTGATGAACTACGATTTATCAGTTATAAGAGGTAGTGCCATACTAATAATAAAAATACTAAAATAAATGGCCGTTAATAGTTACCATAACGCACCGATGGCTGGATTGCTTCCTTATGACATAAAAAACCGTCCATTGAATCTTTGCGCAATAGACAGATGATAGTTAAGTTAATAATAATAATGATAACAAACATAAGAATAGAATGTGCAATATTCTATTAAAGTGAACGCCCGTAAGCCTTTTAGAACGAACCTAAACGGATCGACAATAATTGCCTGAAGGAATTACATACTGTGGAAATATCAATTTGATTGTACCAGAATAATTTTATTAGGAATCCGCTTATGAGATATATCCTTATTATTTTATTATGGGGATCTTTTATCAATCTTTCATTCATAATTGGGTTTTACTTATGCTTAAGTCGATTTGGTTTCTTATATTTAAGGGGACGCATTCGAAATCTGGGCGTCAATAATTTCAATTTATTTTACTAATTCCAAGACAAATGAAAATATAAGTTGGTAACCTAATAGTTCATGATAAAAACCTTCCCCACCATGGTTCAGGCCTTGATGTGGCGGTGGGGCTCAGTAGCCTAGGGTGAGCCGCTGCACCTTGGGCGAAGCTAATTGAGCCGAGGGGGCTCTTTGTACGCCTCTTATAAGAAGAGTAGACAAAGGAGGAGGGGGCAAGGGGTGAGGACGGTAACCTCACCTCATTGTACTGTCCCGAAGTTAGGAGGGGTTGTTCTGTGGTGCAGGACAACCCCTCGGTGGGGGGTGGCGTCGGTCCCCTGAGGGACTGATTAGTCGTTGAGGTGCCGTGTTTGTTTATTAGATCCGGGGCACCTCACTAAAGGCGGTATTGGTGCCTCTCGCCGGGTTTTAGTGGGTAGAGCTTCGTCCACTTACCAGCTTTCGGGCGCAGCGAGTCCCACATACCCACGTGGAGAGACCCACTCCCCCGCGGGATGCCTCACAGCATCTCCCGGAGTTAATGAAAAAAAAAAATGATAAAAACCTTATTTTGTCAGTTTTCAATACATGATTAGGTAACTTTTGTAATAGCGAATAAAATATCAAACATACCTCTTTTTAAAGAGAGATTCACATCATCACATCGGTTTGAGCCTCTTAACTTTCTTCGTGGATGAGTCTATACATGTTCTTTAAAATATGGAAAGGAATTTCTGCAATTATCATTTTTAACGAAATAATATAATTATCAAAAACCATTTTGTTTAACAATGCGTCGCCTTAAGCGAATTTCACTCAAATAATTATAATTTAATTTTGACGCAGCTTAATAAGTTTTTTAAATGCGCGATGTTTTCTAGTTCTTCCGTGACCATGGTTGCTGTAAAGTATCCTAATAAAATTCGCAAAAGTTGTTTCATTATAAATATAGAAAAGATGGATGCCCTTAAGACGCTATTAGAGTTCTGGCGTAGAACCACGTGTAGAAGGCGCATCTCCAAAAAGATGGAACGCACTCCGTGCGGTCCTAGTTAAATGTGAGTTCGGCGTCTTGGCATTCTTTTAAAAATGAATAATCGGCGTCTTGGCGTTCATAAAAAAAAAATATAACGGAAACTGTCCAGGAGTGGAATGAAATATTTAAAATGATGTATGATTTTTTATACGACTAACTGATTTGGTCCTACAATATGTGTTATTATAGGTCGCGATTTCGAAACCTGCCAAGTGCTAATAGGTAATTTGTATGATGAAAATCATAGGGTTATGGATGAGGTTACTAAATTCATCCACAACCGACGCCAGGAGGCCGTATGGTCACAGACTGCACGGTAGGCGGGGGGCAACCCCCCAATCAAAAGTGAGCAGAATGGGCCATTAGCATAGATCCATCCGAAAAAAAAAAAAAAAAAAAAAAACTAAATTCATCTCTTTCGTTTTGTTTTTACTACGAGTTACGCAAGTTTTACGGCTTAGTGTGATTGTTACTAAATATTTATTTATTTCATATCTTTGCAATAAAAATTCTTTTCAATATTTCCATGAATAGCTTAATCAAATATTAAGATATGTTTAATATGAACATGTTTTGCATATCTCGTGACGGTATCAGGTTTATTTGCATACGTGCTCTTACGTGAGTTTCTTCTGATTGACGCTGTCAAATGCATAAACAAATACGTTCCCAGCCCCGTCATTGGTAAAAAAAGGCAGATGTGAATCACCTATGCTAATATAAAAAATAAAAAATATAAATAATATAAAATAATAAATAGAAATTAAAAAATAATTAATAATAAAAATCGGTTGTCTGTAAAGTCGGTTTACTGACGATAGTTGAACGTGACAACGTCATAAGAAAATGGAACGCCTCAGAGCGAGGTAACGCCGCATGCGTCATGTTTTTTCGTTCGTGCAGCCGGCAACATCGAATTATAAGACGTTGTCACGTCAAAATACAATAAATTGACAGTTATGCAGTTTTCCGTCACGGCATTCGAGTCAACAGCTGCAGCGCGCAAAAAAACAAACGCATACAAAAAATCGTTTGTCTGTAAAGTCGGTTTCTCCATCGAATTATAAGACGTCACGTCAAAAACTATATCGAATGATGAAATAAAATTATGTAATGACAGCGTGCGACGATGGCCTAGGCCCTAGTGGGTCTCACTTAAGAGACCGAGAGGTCCAGCTTCGATCCTGACTCCTGTGGTACCCAAAAATGGATTTTTGTAAACTACGTGCACCTGAACATGAGACTATAGCTTGCTCAACGGTAAAGGAAGGTTCCTCAATCGTGAGGAAACCTGCATGCCAGATGAGATTAAAGTCTTTGAAGGTGTGTGAAGATCACCAACCCGCATTGGGCCAGGGGGTTTCGGGGGCGATAAATTGATCTAGTTAGGAATCATTTTTAGAAAATGTCATTTTATTTAAAAAAATCTTATATCTTTAAATGAGCAATTCTTGTAACATCTTGAACAACATTCCAATTATATATATATATCGTTGGAGCCGATTCCGAGATTCCAATTATATATATATATATATATATATATATATATATATATATATATATAATTGGAATCTCGGAATCGGCTCCAACGATTTTCATGAAATTTAGTATATAGGGGGTTTCGGGGGCGATAAATCGATCTAGTTAGGAATCATTTTTAGAAATTGTCATTTTATTAAAAAAAAAAAAAAATACCGAGAAAAGCTCGGTCATCCGGGTACTATTATTAATGACAGCGTCACGTCCTTTGCCGTCACGGCATTCGAGTCGATTTTATTGCCAAGGATGTCACATAAAAATAACCTTTACGCTAGCGTGGTTGACACTAGTACGATGGTATTTAAGTAGCATATGACTGTTATCAGATAGGAACACTTCTAAATCCAAGGAAAATCGCGGGCAATTGCTAGTTGATAAAATTTGTCTTTTACACCGTTTGACACTCCTTTGACATTTAACTTTTGGGTCATTTGCCACTTCTTTGTTAGAATCTGGTTACTCCATAAATTACATCAATTTGTAATCAGCCAATATTTGTATATAATTACACATAGCCTGAGCAGAGTTTGTGCCCCACCGACCACAGAACAACTCCTCCCAACGTCGGGACAGTACAATGGGGTGAGGTTCTCGTCCTCGCCCCAGCCCCTATTTTTATAAGAGGGGTACGAAGAGTCCCCTCGGCCTAATCCGCTTCGCCCAAGCTGTGAGGATGAGTTCCCTGGGCTAATTCCAGGTTAACTAATGTTTTCTAATGTTTACGCGAATTTCACTCATTATAATGACACAATTTTTACGGATTTTATAGCAGTTTATTAAGAACTGTTGCTGCTGTTGGGCGCAGCTTCGCCTGCGTTAACTTAATTAACTTAAATCCTATTAGTCATAGCGTGATGTTATAATACATATGCTATAGGCTACTATAGCCTTCCTTGATAAATGGGCTGTCTAGCACTGAAATAATTTTTCAAATCGGACCAGTAGTTCCTGAGATTAGCGCGTTCAAACAAACAAACAAACTCTTCAGCTTTATAATATTAGTATACTAATATATATTATAGTATATACGCTATGGCATATTATAGGAGTTGAGTAACACAGGCGAAGCTGCAGGCAACAGCTAATATTAAATATAACCTTTGGCTGGTTTCTAAAGGTTTTTCCTAAGATTGTTCTAAAATCTAAGGTAATAAAAATAAATTTGATGCAACAGTTAGTGTAACTTAAAGAGACTAGATACAAAGCCACTTTAGTAATCACTATGATTAAACTTTAATAGTTGGTGCAGTTAAATTGCATTATTAATTTTATGAGGCTAAAAGGCGTTTTATTTATGTTAGCAAGGATAATAGGAACATTAAAGTGCCTATAGGTCAGATTACGTAATCGATTGGTTCCAATAAATAATAAAGATCAACATGTACACGTTCTGACCAAAGTTTCATCACTATCAACTTGTCAGCTGTTAGATATAGGCCTCTATCAATAAATGCCAAGACGGTTGATTCTCGCGACTTGGAACCATTGTCGGTGGTAGCTACAGCTCTCGACGGTCTGACACTGGACACATCCAAATGTCATCCAATGCCACTTTTATTTGGACAAAAGTTTTTGTCAGTGAATTGCTTTTTATAGTGTTTGATACGACACCTTTTTTTTTCTTTAATGCCGGGAAATGCTCTGAGGCGGGTGGGGGGGAGTGGCTCTCCCCACGCGAGTATGTGGGACTCGCTGCATCCGAAAGCTGGTAAGTGGACGCAGCTCTACCCACTTAAACCCGGCGAGTGCCACCAATGCCGCCTTTGGTGAGGTGCCATGGATTTTTTGAACAAACAGTGCACCTCGACGGCTAGTCAGCCCCTCAGAAGACCTACGCCACCTCCACAGAGGGGTAGTCCCGCACCACAGAACAACCACTCTCAACGTCGGGACAGTACAATGGAGTGAGGTTCCCGTACTCGCCCCTTGCCCCCTGCTCTTTTGTCCCCTCTTCTTATGAGAGGGGTATAAAAGCCCCCTTGGCTCAATTATCCTCGCCCAATGTGCTGGGCATACCTTAGGCTACTGAGCCCCACCGCCACGTCAAGGCCTGAACCATGATGGAGTTGATACGACACCTGACTCTGCGTGTGACTGTTGCGCTCAATTGCGCTCATATGACACTAGATCACCGCCTGTCTTGCCCCTCTCTTGGAAACACAGCAAAGCTGTTTGACAGGAGAAACAGCGAAGATGGTGGTACCTATGCGGCTGGGAGCGCGGCACAGCATATGCCTCCCACCTGTGAATATTATATGATATACACCGCCCTTTCGTTAAATTTAGCCGTATCCGTAATGATGTTGGAATATATTGATAGCCTACATCCTTGCTTGGCATAATATGATATCCAGTTTTATACCATGAAGATGGAACATAGTCTTACTTATTTTTTTTTTTTTTTTTTTTTTAGAAGAGGGGGCAAACGGACAGTCGGTTCACCTGATGGTAAGTCAATAGCGACATCCACAGACACCCGCTATACCAGGAGATCAGCAGGTGCGTTGCCGGCCTTTTAGATGTGAGTATGCTCTTTTCTTGAAGGTCCCTAAGTCGTATCGATTTGATTGAAGGCGGTGTGAAGGCATTAAATACTGCTTCGCCCTATTGAGCACGCCAAGTTTCTTAGAGGCTAGTTTAACCTTTCCTTCCAAATGACCACGAAACTGCACATCTCTCGATATGTCGACGCCAAGTATCCCAATGCTGGCTGCGGCAGTTAGGGGAGTGCCTTCCAATCGTAGAGGAACGACGAAGGGTGATTTTTTGGCGGTAAACGCGCAAACTTGTGACTTGTTGGGGTTAAATTGGACCAGGTTAAGTCGTCCCCATTCCGAGACTTTGGTCAACAGAGACTCGATTTCAGACACAAGTTTGTTCCGACACTCATCGACTTGTTCCCGAGAAATATTAGAGCGGCCAGTGTATAAGGCATCTCCAGTGCTGTCATCCGCATAACAATGAATGCCGCTGGTTTGCAGCATATCATTGATATGCAGAAGAAACAGGGTTGGAGATAGTACACAGCCTTGCGGAACACCAGCATTAACAGACTTGAGGTCCGAGCATGTACCGTCGACAACGACCTTGATGCTCCTGTCTGCTAAAAAACTGGTGATCCACTTACATAATTTCTCGGAAAGCCCATATGATGGTAGCTTCGCTAGAAGTGCTTAATGCCACACCCAATCAAAGGCCTTCGCTATGTCCAAACTAACCGCCAGTGCTTCCCCCTTGCTCTCAACTGCCTCCGCCCATCGATGCGTTAGGAATATTAGAAGATCACCAGCTGAACGATTCCGTTGAAAGCCATATTGGCGATCGCTAATCAGCTGGTGCTCCTCCAAATACCGCCGGAGCTGGCAGTTAATTATGGATTCCATAATCTTTGAGAACAAGGAAGTTATGGCTATTGGTCTGTAGTTGGACGGGTCTGAGCGGTCCCCTTTCTTAGGGATCGGGTGTACCAAAGCTGTCTTCCACGAGCATGGGACGACGCCTAATGAGTATGAGTGCCGAAAAAGACGCGTAAGGACGGGTGCCAACTCAGGAGCACAAGTACGTAGCACTAACGGAGGGATGCCGTCAGGCCCACTCGACTTATGGATGTCCAGCGAAAAAAGCGCTTTACGTACGGAGCTCTGTCGAAAAATTATTTCCGGCATTGAGGTATCACACCGAGGGATCGTCGGTGGTATTTTTCCCTGGTCATCCAAAGTCGAGTTGGAAGCAAAAAGAGAGCCTAAAAGATCGGCCTTCTCCTTCGCGGTGTGGGCCAACGAGTCGTTCCTCATGTGCAAAGATGGTAGGGATGGCTTACAGAAATTCCTTTGAACAGCCTTGGCGAGTGACCAGAATGCACGAGTTCCCGAAGGAAGTCGAACTAATCTCTCGCCAATTCTGTTCACGTACTCCGCTTTTGCCTCAGCAATAGCTCTTTTGAAGGACCTGGAGGCAAAGTTATACTCCTTTTTTAATGCGCTGGTCTTTACATCCTGTGACATCGATGCATTGGCCCAGGCTCGGTAGCTTAACCGCTTGTGGCGTGCAGCCATCTTACAAGTTTGACCAAACCAGGGCTGGGATTTGCCGCCTATAGGCACTGAAGAGCTTGGAATAAAAAGCTACATGGCTTGCAGCACCACCTCGGCGACAGAATCGGCAACGATGTCTGGATCATCCAGCGAGAAGCAAATTCGCCCCCATGGGTAGGATGCGAAGAAGGAACACATTCCATCCCAATCAGCTGACCTATAGTGCCAAACATGGCGGCAGCTGGCAAAACGTGGCCATGATGGGCGGGCAACTTGCACAGAACTCCGGATCAGACAGTGGTCCGATGAGCCAAGTGGAGCGTCCACGGAGACCACGTAATTGTCCGGGTGAGAGGTCAGCAGAAGGTCCAACAGGGAAGGCGTATGATCTTCCACATCAGGGATACGAGTTGGTGATACCACCAATTGTGTCAGATCATATGCTGAGGCAAAGTCGTAAACAGATCTTCCTGCATGATCGGTTGTACGTGAGCCGAGCCACTCGGTGTGATGGGCGTTGAAATCACCAAGTATCACGATCTCTGCAGATGGGATCTGTTGTAGTACGGAATCTGTAGCCATTTGGATGTGCTCTATGAGTCGATCGGTTTCGTCATTACCGCTGTGGGACCTATATAGGCAGGCATAGACGCGGGGATGGTCATCGCTGCCTATGCGCAACCAGAGGATGGAGAGGTCCCTACCTTCAAGACTGCCAAGGCGACAAGAGCAGACATCCTCTCTGACGTACGCGCAAACTCCAGCCCGCGGTACAAAAAAGTGTTCTAATTTGTACCCCGGACAAGAGAGATAGGAAGTATCAGCCGGAGAAGATATCTGAGTCTCGGTCAAAAAGAGCAGGGCCGGCTTCGCCGTCTGGAGGTGGTAGTGAACAGCGTTGAGATTGCTATGAAGTCCCCTTATGTTACAGAAATCCACGGTCATAGTGGTAGGGGACTTCTGCCGACTGCTCCGTTTACCCCGGGCAGTTTTTGTCTTGAGCACAGATTCGCCCCCCCCCCCCCGCAGAATACGCGGGGCTGCCCAGGTTTCCGGGTTCAGGTACGTGTCCTGAGCCCGGAAGCCTAGAGAGGGATTCTCCGGTGCTTGTGCGACCGGTACCCTAATGATGCGATTGCCAAGAATGAGGTCATTTTGTCATTTTATGACGTCATAGAATAACCTAGAAATAAACACAGCTTGACGCACGTTTTCATATAAGTTCTATAATTTAGTAACTCCTTTCTAGAAAAAGTTAATAAGAATTAGGATTGGTTTTTCAAAGCCAAGGAAGTGTATTTTATTAAATTCAATTCTTTCTTAATTCCCTGGCAACGCGACTTCAGAAAGAATTATTCAAAATTCACGGTACAAATGTTTGAACGGATTTAAAGAAATTTTATTTTGATGAAACTTTTTACTATTGTCTTTATAAATTCTGTCTTGAAATATATAAATGATAAAATTTATAATGTCTGTCTGTCTCTTTTAAAAAAAAGTGCGTGCGTACAAAGTACACATGTAATTAGTGAAACTTATTTAGCAAACTATTTTTAAATCTCGTTTATATTTATACTAATCTAAAAATTAAAATTTCCGAAACCATCGATGCCAGGTTCGCTCTATCTCACTCACTCTCTCTTTCAATCTGTCTCAGTCTCTTGCTCCCTACTCTCACTCCATGGCTATGTGCTTCATGCTACGTTCGCCCTTTCTCAGTCTCTTTCAATCGGTCTCAATTACTCTCTCCCTCGTCTTGGACAAAAACGTTGCACATTTTTGTGATGTATCCGTAAAAATTTTAGCCTCATGCGCGCAAAGAAGTTTCACTTCAAAATTATAAGCCAGGATTAATTCCTATGTGAGCATGTATACTTTTTACTTTCTTGTATTACAGTCACGGGACATAGACGTAGACAAAAAATTCTCCATCTTTCGATCCCACAAAGAAGGTCTAACATGATCGAAACTCTAAAATAATCAATAAAAGTGATCAAAGAGTGGGCGTAGAGAGTATTGAATCACACTTTCTTTGAGATGTTTCATCTCAAAACGTCTTCATTACTTTTTCAACAACTCAATGCGTCCCATCCCAAAACCTTCTTTCAATGACCCACCGCGTTTTTATTCCGAACCTTACATCAACCCCCAATTGCGTTTCTTACCAGAATTTTCATTCAACGACCAACCTATCCTAAACCCTCTTTCAAAAACCCATTGAGTTTGTTTCCAGAACCCCCTGTCAACAACCCACTGCGTTTTCACGTTGTTATAAAGCCATTATATTCATAAACTATGGCAAATCCGAAAATGTTTCTAAAATTACACTGTTTATTTTGGGGTTCACTCTAATTGCTTCGCGTGATGTACCCCCATTTATTATATTGGATATTCCAGTGACTTTAAAAAATACTTTATAACACGCGGGTTATATTTAAATGTGATGAACTATTTATATTAAATCCAATGTTATCGCACGCGATCCGAAAGTGACAGGGGAAAGTGAAAAATGGTGTGACTTCCCCCTTTTTGTGTTCCAAATAAGCTGACTTGGGAACTGGAAATAATTAGAAAAAACTATCGTTGACCTATAAAAATGTAACGCATAAACTCGTTTGCATGGAAAGAATTCGGCATTTCGTGAAGCAATTCTTCGGAAAGAAAGGAATAAAATGTAGTGCCATGCTGCTAACTGGGACGGCACGACCGTGATGGTAACTCTCGCTCACATAATACCGGCGTCAATCACAGCTATACTGTCGTGTTTCGTGGCAGTTTGTGAGTGTCCGATGGCCCATTGAGGGGGATAGGGAAAAGGAGGGCAACGTATCTGCATAATCTCTGGTTGTGCGGATGTGTATGAGCGTCGGTAGTTACCAAAAGGCTTCGACTGCTCGTTTGTCCTCCTATGCGATAAAAAAAAAAGTGTGTGTGTACTAGCGTACACTCATAAGAAGTGAAACTTCTTTATGACGTTATTTTTCAAATCACGCGTGGTAGGGATAAGAAAAAGATGGCGCGTAACGGAAGAATGTGACGCGTAACGAAAAAATGTTACACTAAATTTTTTTCCAACCCTGATAAATAAGTTTCACTTCAAAAAATAAAGCGTAAGAAAATAGATCTATTATGGTATACGACACATAAGCAACTCATAGATATATTTAAATACCTATATATTGTTTCGGGTGCTTACCGCGTTCATAGTTGTATTCAGGTCCCGATATTTCGGCAATATTTTAATCGCAATGATCAGATTACTGATCGTGTTAGTTTAAAACAATATAATCAAAATATAACACATAATATATAGGTTGTCTAATTATTAAAATAAGTGCTTTTTTTTTAACGCCGGGAAATGCTCTGAGGCATCCCGCGGGGGAGTGGGTCTCCCCACGCGGGTATGATGGACTCGCTGCGCCCGTCAGCTGGTAAGTGGACGCAGTTCTACCCACTAAAACCCGGCGAGTGCCACCAATGCTGCCTTTGGTGAGGTGCTCCGGATCTAGTAAACAAACAGGACACCTCGACGGCTAGTCAGTCCCGCAAGTGACCGACGCCACCTCCACAGAGAGGTAAGTGGTCGACGTCGCCCATGAACATAAACTAGTATACCTGGAACGAGCCCAGGCAACTTATTTATGTGTTGCCTATCCTGAGACATAAGATGTTAAGTCTCGGTGCCAGTAATTACACTGCCTGTCTTGCCCTTCTCTCCGAAACATCAAAGCTGTTTCACGGGAGAAACAAGCAAGATGGTGGTACCCATGCAGCCGGGAGCGCGGCATAGCGCTTCCCTCTCACCGGTAAACGATAATGCAATGATATCACTATTCTGATTTCTATTTTTAATTCTGTACATTATATTACTCTGTTCTGCTCTTCAAGCAGAACAGAGTAATAATGACCTATTCATTTATAAAAATAGTTGCAACGCAACACATATTCTATGTGTGACTTGGCACCGAATTCATGAAATTGATTTTAGTACTCAATTCGAATTTTGCTATCGCACTAAAATCGATATTTTTCACCATTATATTGATATACGGCGTTGATAAAGTTGGCCATCGCAGCACATGTCGAACATCTCAGCCAAATGGGTCGTCGGGTTCGAATACGCTGCATGAAATACATCAAATTCAATGACACAATTTTCTGGTTCAAAACGGCTGCCACTTTTTTTTATTTTTATTTTAGTTAGGCAAACTGGCAAACGTGCCACCTGATGGTAAGTAATCGACGTCACCCATGAACATAAACTAGTTTACCTGGAACTAGCCCAGGCAACTCATTTATGTGTCGGTGACGGAGGAGGCGGAACGCCGGGGAGAAGTGGTGGTGGCTGTGTCGTTGGACATAGCCAACGCCTTCAACAGCCTATTACGCACAGCGTAATACGGGAGGCACTGAAGTATTTCGGCGTGCCTCCGTATCTCGGAAGGCTGTTGAGGGCGTATCTCTCCGATAGAGAGGTCGTGTATGAGGACTGGTCGGGGTCCTTATTGAGGCGGCGAGTCGAGTGTGGCGTCCCGCAAGGGTCGGTTCTGGGTCCTACCCTATGGGACGTCGGCTACGACTGGGTCCTGCGGAGCGGCCTTCTATCCGGGATGGAAGTCATCTGCTATGCAGATGACACTCTAGTCTTATCCCGGGGACGAACGTACATGGAGGCTGCTCGGCTGGCCGAGGCGGGAGTAGCCCTCGTTGTCAGCCGCATAGAGCGACTGGGGCTTCGTGTCCGTTTTGACAAGACCGAAGCCCTGCTCTTCCACGGACCTGGGAGGAAAGGACCCCTACCGGGACCACGACTTCTCATTGGAGAGACGGAGGTCAGGGTGAGCCCCACGATGAAGTATCTGGGACTCACCCTCGACGGGAGGTGGAACATTGGCCCCCATTTCCAACAACTGGGGCCGAAGGTCACAAGAGTGGCGTCAGCGCTGAGCCGACTCCTGCCAAACATAGGAGGGCCCAGCGAAGCCTGCAGGCGGCTGTACTCCGGAGTCTGTCGGAGTATGGCTACGTATGGTGCTAACCTCACCACTCGCAAAAAAGCCCTGCTGCGGAGAATGCAGCGCGGGTCATAGCGGTGAGGGTAATCGGGGGTTACCGTACGGTCTCCTGGGTGGCAGCCACTGCCCTGGCTGGAGTACCACCGTGGGAGCTCGTGGCGTTGGTGCTTGCCGAGGTGCGCCTCCTCGTTTTGCAGAGGAGATCAGAATTCGGCGAGTCACCTAGCTGGGAGGAGCTCTCACGTGTGCGGTTGGGGCAACAGAGGCTATTGCGAGGGTGGGGGGAGGTCCTGGCGCAGTCGCCGTACGGCCAACGTACGGCCGAGGCACTGCGTCCGGTCCTGGCAGCGTGGATGCGTCACCGGAGGAAACCCCTCACCTTTCACTTGACACAGTTGCTTACCAGACCTGGATGTTTCGGTGTATACCTGTGTCGGGTTGCCGGGAGGGAGCCGACGCCAGCCTGCCACGAGTGCGGTGCTGTGGAGGACTCGGCCCAGCACACCCTAGAGGTGTGCGATAGATGGGCCGCACAGCGTCAAGATCTCGTGGCTGTGCTTGGAGGGGACCTTTCGCTCTCGAGTATGGTGCGCTGCATGCTCGAGAGTGATGAGGCCTGGCAGGCGGCGGTCACTATTTCGCAGAAGGAGGCCGCGGAGCTGGACAGAGAGGACGACGCCACGTCCGTCCCGCTCCGTCGACTAAGAAGAGGGGACTAAAGAGCAGGGGGGACAATGGCGAGGATAAGAACTTCCCCCATTGCACTGTCCCAACGTTGGGAGGGGTTGTTCTGTGGTGCGGGACAGCCCCTCTGTGGAGGTGGCGTCGGTCCCTTGCGAGACTGACTAGCCGTCGAGGTGCCCTGTTATCCTCACGAAAGGCCCCATTGGTGGCACTCGCCGGGTTTTAGTCGGTAGAGCCGCGTCCACCTTACAATCTTTCGGGCGCAGCGAGTCCCACATACCCGCGTGGGAAGACCCACTCCCCGCGGAATGCCTCAGAGCATTTCTCGGCATTAAAGAAAAAAAAGTGCTCGAAATCTACACATCACATCAATGGAGTCAGTGATTTGCCAATTATTCACGGTCCGCTCTTGTACCAATTTCGCGTCAGTGGAACCGCACCCTATTTCAACTGCAGTTTTATTCCGTTGTCAGTGCGGATTTTGGCCAGTCCAGTCAGATTAAGATTTACCAACATGCTTGTATTGGTTTTATTTGTTTCGAGTCTGGTCCAGCTTCCCGAAGCGTCGTTTTGATTGACCTGACGTGGAGATGACTTATTTGTGAGTGACATGATAAAACCAAAGATAAAACTATCGGTGAAAATAACGAGCTTTTTCGATGCTAGGTATCGAATACTGAAATATTCTGTTTATGGGTTATGTTTTATGAATCATGTAGATTTTTGTGAATTAATAAATATAATAAAAAAAACACGTAGTAAGAGGTAGTGCTATGCTACCTTGCAGCCGAATTAGCACATAACACCGGCATCAAGTGACAGCTATGCTGTTGTGTTTCATGCGGTTTTGGGTTTTTGGTGGCCCATTGGGGGAGATAGGGGTAAGAAGGGCACAACCGGGGTGGTATCTCTCGCTCACATAACACCGGCGTCAAGTGACAGCTATAACGTTGGGTCTGTAAAAGGATAATCATCAGTGTATATATACGAATGTAAATACAACTCGTCTCTCGTTAACAAAACATTCGTAGATAATGTCGAAATATCGAGCTCCGCGAAATAAAAGAGAAAAACATGGTTAATCCCGTTAATAATTATATTAGTAATGAAAAAAACTGTTAACTTAAAATCATATATTGTGGAGAACATTACATAAAGTCCAACCCGACGCCAGGAGGCCGTGTGGTTACAGACTGCACGGTTGGCGGGGGCAACCCCCCACTTTTATAAACCAAAAGTTACAACCGACGCCAGGAGGCCGTGTGATCGCAGACTGCACGGTAGGCGGGGGGCAACCCCCCACTTTTTAAATCAAAAGTGAGCCGAATGGGCTCGCACTAATCCGATGCAGCATTAGGGCCTTCGGGCCATTAGCATAGATCCCTCCGAAAAAATAAATAAAAAAAATACAAAAGTGAGCCAAATGGGCTCACACTAATCCGATGTAGCATTAGGGCCTTCGGGCCGTTAGCATCGATCCATCCGAAAAAAAAAACTACATAGAGTTAAAAGTTAAGTAGGTTAGGTACTCTATTAATACCGATTTAATCGCGGGCAGGGCCAATTATGTTCCCATGATGACATGACAAAAAAACGATTTAACACTAGCATACATTTAATCAGACGACAAATAAATTTATCAACTCAATAAAAAAATCATCAGCATCAATCATAAGTCATTGAAAAAATGATAAATGACTACCGGAGGGAATCGATTTATAAAGTCTTCGGGTGCTTCGATACACCTTCGACGAAACCAGTTTATTTTTATAAATATAATTTTTCTGTGCCAAATGTCACTGAACTCCCCGAAGCGGCTGGACAGATTTTAATGAAATTTTTCGTGTGTGTTTAAGTGGGTTCGAGAATCGTTTAGTACAGGACAACGTCTGTCGGGTCCCATTGTATAAAATACATAAATAAAATAGTAGACTATAATATTTTTACGTGCTTTTTATTAGCTTCAGCTGCATTAATATTTGTTTCTAACCGACTACTTTGGGCACGATTTTGACCTACTTCAAACGGACAGATTTCGTTCAAATTTTGTGGATTTATCTAGGACCGATGACGATACAATAATTTAATAAGTTTGGTCCAATATCCTGATCAGGATAATCAGGATAGCACATGCAAGGAAGGCATAAGGCGCGCAAGTTATCTACATCACCTGTGGGGTTTTTAGTCTCTCACTCATTCTAATTTAAACGTGACATCGTGCTTTTCACTTTATCACAGACAAGGCCTCCTGAGCAAGGCGGTCATAGATGATGTCGGAATATTGAGTTCCGCGATATAAGAGTGGAAATAACCATAATTTAAAAAAAATATTTTAATGTGTTATAAATAATTACACGATTACTGCCCCAGTTTTCACTCGCCGAAAAAAAAATCCTCGAACAAGTGGCCTGTCAATAATAAGACTATCAAATGGAATTTATTTTTATTATCCAACTGGTAGGTAGATACAAATTTTACGCGTTCAAAAAACAATCTCACCATATTTTGTTTTTAAGAATTAAAGCACTGCGTGGATACGACGTTTCAACGAATCAGACTAAAGACGTAGCAGGGGAAGATGTAACTGACCATCACTATTTCTGAATGCAATCAACGGAGATAATCCATAATATTTTATTGTGTCTACGTTCCTTTGGGCAGAGGCGCAATAAAAGCAACGATAGAAGTTTAAACCTATCGTGGAGACGGACTGAGGTACGTGCCTTGAGTTCTTGCATTGCAACTATATATGACATGCGGCATCATTGCGTGGATTTGCTCTGCCCACAACGCAACGCAATACAACGCAAGTGAGGCATACAATGTGTGGATTGTGAAGACGCAACATATACAATTTATAGCATACAATGGACCTATAAAAATTGGAAAAAAAATCGTGTTTAATTATTATAAAATAACTTGTTTTAATCTATACACATAACTAAAATTGGAGTGTCTGTTTGTAGTATCAAAATAACCGCTTTTTATTGAGTGTATATGGATGTATAACACGGGACATACATATAGCAAAATAGCCTTTTTTAATTTTTGTCTGTTGGTCTGTCTGTCTGTTTGTTTGTTCCGGTTAATCTCTGAAACGGCCGGGCCGGCTGTAAATCTAAGTTATCGCGGGCGAAGCTGCGGGTAACAGCTAGTCCTCTATATCATCAGTATCAACTTTGTCCGCCCACTGCTGGACACGTTTATTTTAATTAACGCCAAGATGGCTGATCCGCCACGCGCTCCCAACCGGTCACTCTTCATATATTTATTATTGGGTAAGTGGGGTGGCCCCAAAATAGATGGCGTGATAACCTAGACGCATACCAGGCTGGCTGGCCTGCGGTGGCGAAAGATGCGATATATGGAAGAGCTTGGCGAGACCTTTGCCCAGCGGTGGGACAGCATAGCTAGTAAAAATGTGGCCCGCTAATTTGATAAAAAAATCTCTATGAAAAATTACGTCATTAGAGTCGCGATGGTCTATTGTGTACACGATCAGCCTCGAATTGAGAGGTCAGGGTTCGATCCTACCATGTGCACCTAAAATGTGTTTCTCTAAATTTCCCTGTGCATCTGAACATGAGAACATTGCTTGCTCTACGTTAAGGGAAAACATCATGAGGAAACCTGCATACCTGATGAGATCAAAAGTCTTCGAAGGTGTGATGATGCACTAGTTTAACCAAGCCAAGTGGTAGCCTCGTAACCTGCGTTGCATGGATTATGAATATAAATAAATGTTTAATAGTAACACTACAAATCTTTTTGTAGTGATACATAGGACGATGGGCAAAAATAAAAGGTATTTTGATCCATAATATTTTTAGTTTTTCTCTCGTCTGGTTGTACAGCATTTTTGCGCTAATCATGTTCTTTGCTCCTTTTAAAATACTATGATCTATTAATTTGCTTTCATAACCATTGCTTACTCCAATATAGTATTTTTGTATTTAGTTCTGCCTTGTAATCAACTGCATTGAGGGGAATATTCAATACTCTATAATTAAAAGCAAGAAATGAAGCATAAATAAATGAATTTATAATGATGAATAAATAAATTATATTAAAAAAGGGCCCGATAGACGTTGTCATGAAAAAACATTTCGTAGTAAACCTAATCGAAACTTTAACATATACGAAAAATTGCATCAAAATTGGTCCAGCCGTTTAGGCGAAATTTAATGACACACACATGCACAGAAGAATTATTATACTTATAATGCCGGAAATTGGTGGCGCTGCTATAGCAACTTCAACGACAAGTGGCGCCTTGTTTAATTTTGTTTTGAATGTTTTCGAAATTTATTAAATTTGTAATGATTTAATAAGCGATAGCAATTTTTTTTATTTAGTATATTATTCTTGTTTTTATTTTAGATATGATTTGAATAAAAATGAGATTAAAAGAAGCGACCTTTGCTATTATTGAATTGTAATTTAAATAAGTAATAGTGAACGCCCTCCGCGTTCACTATTACTTACTTACTTCTCTGAGACCGCATTATTATTATAATTTTGTTTTATTGCTACAACGTATAGTAAAGCGTATAAAAATTATATAAAGATAAAAAATAATAGCTTGGACCTATTATTTTATCCGGTATCCGGCGGAATTTGAACTTGCGACCTGTGCGTATTTCTTATCTGTCTTAACTGTTATCAAACTAGACAAATTTACTTAATTAGCTATGGCCATTGAATAGTTTAACTTCACGATTTCACAGCACTAGAGTAAACATCCTGATGATAGAACTACCATACTTTTAAGTATTCTCGGATGTAAAAAGTCATTACAAACGGACTAACAGCACTGAGATATCACTTTGCACGCTATTTCAACATCACGTTGCATCCTATACGAATCTGATTCAATGCAGTCAAAATACAATTAATAATAAAAAAAATCAGAACTCGGATTAAAGATAAGAGTGTACCTACTCGTTGTGTGCAATTCACACACGCCAGGAGTAAAACTTCAGTATAGTAGCCTTTATTTAAACGTCAGTGAGTGCTGATCTTAGAAATAAAAACCATGAAAACATCAGGAGACACGTTAGTGTCTAGCGCCAAGAACACATCCAAGTAGTTTGGCGTGAGGCACTGTGTATTTATAAGTGAATGACTCGCCTGAAGCGGAGTCAGCAGTAAGTTTCCAGAAACTTGTGTATTCTAGGTCGTCATAGATTAGCTTCTTGCAGTGGCGACGGTTGAATTCATCATAGACTATTTAACTTGTAGAAGCGATATGATATTATAATATGGTATTGATGATCATCATTATCATCTCTATGATATGGGGTTAAAGTTGAATGTAACACATATGTAAACATAACCTCCTCATATTTTTGGGGCTAAATTTTGTTATTATTGCCAAAACACTAAGACATCACACTATTTTTAATAAGTTTCTTTTTACGAATTTTACACATATTACAGAAAATTATTGGGTCTCAGCAAATATTTAATACATTTCAAACATGAAAATTATTGCTTCGCCGTTTTGCGATTAAAGAGGTTTAGAGAAAATATTTTATATGACGTTACAGTGAGAATTTTGAGTTTTGACATCGAAGTTGGTTGCTTGTTTTTTAGGTTTATCCTATCGGAACAGGCAAAAGCTAGAGGCCATGCTGCCTATCGTTATCAATATACGGTGTTGTATTAAAAATTAAGTATTTCGTTTTTTTTTCCTTGTATTCTCTATAGCTTATTTTTACTTATTTTTTCTGTCATATTTTATATTTCATAAACGTCTTTCATATAATATATTTTTTCTGTCGTATTTTTTATTTGATAAACGTCTTTTGTTTCATATATTCGTTTCTGATAAGAGCTCAATCTTCTTCGTTTCTTCCCAGTTTCCCGTTAATTAATTGTTATTTTGTGTTTTGTTCATTCTGAGTGATTTACTAGTGTTTGTTTTAAAAACTGTATATATTGTGATTGGTTGGCGAATATTGTGGAGAACTGTTTTGGAGTGGTTTTCTATTGTAAGACTGTTCTGATGGTTTTCTATAGTGTTTGTTTTTAAAACTTAATCTGTGTAATATGTAATGTAATTCCGCCGTTTCTCCAAAGCACAGACAAGATATTTTTGTTAACACAACAGATATAGCAGCATGGCCTCAGGTTTTAGCCGGTTCCAACAGAAAATGCCAATTGGAAAGAAAAATGACAATACAGGCTAATTATTTTTCGAGAAATAACAAAATTATTTAACAAAGTGAGATGTACTACCTCTATCTATGTAATTGTGGTGCTTTAATGTGATTTTAATGTATTATTTTATTTAGTTTCAACCGATTTTATTCGGTCAAAACTCTAAAAATTTGACATAACCGCATAATAAATGCCGCTGGAGTTTGTTTCTTGACTTCATCTCCTACCAATTAAATTGGTATTAAATTTTTGCTATACTCTACTATAGCCAATTGATTGATTTACATTAGTCAACTTATCAAGAATGGAAACAATGTGGAGTTAACGGAGAAATGCTGTTATGTTTACAATAGAAAAAACAGTTTGGTGGCTGTAGCAAACCAAGAAGATGGTGTTTATAAGTTGGTCATGGAACATAAACAATGTTTTTTTACTCCTACTTCAACAGTAATTAGTGAACAGTGTCATAGGAGATTGGCCATTTGAATATAAATGACCAGAATAAAATGAAAGATGGAGCAGTTACGGGCATATCATACACAGACAGCAATCTGAAGAAGAAAATGAGGAACCAGTACCATTTACTTTTAGTAAAGGGGGACCCAAATTAAGTGAATAAAAAAGCTGCCAGAGCGTTATAGATTTCCAAATCTATGTACAACGTTGAGTCCAAACGTTAATAATGATCCAGTCAGTTATTTTTTCTGTCATATTTTATATTTTATAAACGTCTTTCGTATAATATATTTTTTCTGTCGTATTTTTTATTTAATAAACGTCTTTTGTTTCATATATTCGATTCTGTTAAGAGCTCAATCTTCTTCGTTTCTTCCCAGTTTCCCGTTAATTAATTGTTATTTTGTGTTTTTTTCATTCTGAGTGATTTACTAGTGTTTGTTTTAAAAACTGTATATATTGTGATTGGTTGGCGAATATTGTGGAGAACTGTTCTGGAGTGGTTTTCTATTGTAGGACTGTTCTGATGGTTTTCTATAGTGTTTATTTTTAAAACTTAATCTGTGTAATATATTATAATGTGATTCGTTGGCGAATATTATGGTGAACTGTTCTGGGTGAATAGAATGGGAAGTGATAGTTGATTGATGGGTGCTAGAGGGGCAGAGCCGCGCTTTTTGGCACTTTCCGCCGTTTCTCCAAAGCACAGACAAGATATTTTTGTTAACACAACAGATATGGCAGCATGGCCTCAGGTCTTAGCCGGTTCCAACAGAAAATGCTAATTGGAAAGAAAAATGATAATACAGTCTTAGTATTTTTCGAGAAATAACAAAATTATTTAACAAAGTCAGATGTACTATCTCTATCTATGTAATTGTGGTGCTTTAATGAGATTTTAATTTATTTTTTCTCTAAAAATCTCTAATTTTAATCTCTAAAAATTAGACATCAATCAACATAACCTTTGGACATAACCGCATAATAAATGCCGCTGGAGTTTGTTTCTTGACTTCATCTCCTACCAATTAAATTGGTATTAAATTTTTGCTATACTCTACTATAGCCAACCCTTGATTTACATTAGTCAACTTATCAAGAATGGAAACAATGTGGAGTTAAAGGAGAAATGCTGTTATGTTTACAATAGAAAAAAACAGTTGATATAAAAAATAATTTAAAACGGCTATAGCAAACCAAGAAGATGGTGTTTATAAGTTGGTCATGGAACATAAACAATGTTTTTTTACGCCTACTTCAACAGTAATTAGTGAAGAGTATCATAGGAGATTGGCCATTTGAATATAAATGACCAGAATAAAATGAAAGATGGAGCAGTTACGGGAATATCATACACAGACAGCAATCTGAAGAAGAAAATGAGGAACCAGTACCATTTACTTTGAGTAAAGGGGGACCCAAATTAAGTGAATAAAAAATCTGCCAGAGCGTTATAGATTTCCAAATCTATGTACAACGTTGAGTCCAAACGTTACTAATGATCCAGTCTGTGTCCATGAAGCTCTGGAGAGCCCAGAAAGAGACAAGTGGATTGAGGCAATAGAGGAAAAGCTGCATGAAAGCTTTTGAAGAAAATGATGCATGGGTTCCTGTGAGTCAATTATCTTTTGATTAAACTTTAGTACAGTGCAAGTGGGTATATAAAAGGAAATTAAATAGTGATAATAGTGTATATTACAGAGCATGTTTAGTGGCTGAGGGAAGGTTACACAGAGGCCTGGTATTGATTATGAATAGACTTTCTCACCAGATGTCAGACATTCTACTTTGAAATTATTGTTCGCACTATCTGTTCAGTTAAATTTAGATGTCACTCATTTAGATGTTAAAACAGCATTCTTAAATGGTTTTCTTAAAGAGGACATTTATAAGGTTCAACTAGTTATTAATTGTGATTCAAATAAGAATAAGATTGTTAAACAAAGCAATTTATGTTTTAAAGCAGTCATCTAGATCATGGTATTAGAGAGTGGAGCAATGTTTATGTGAGTTAGGTTTCAAAAGGAGCCGTATAGAGCCATGTGTTTTTACAAAAATGAATAATGATGTAAAAATTGTTATAGCATTATATGTTGATGACTTATATTTGTTCCAATAATCAAATAGAGACAGACAAGCTAATTTCAGTATTGATTATGATATTATGTAAGTAATTTTACTTCAAATTTCTGACTTGTCATACTTTTATTATTGTCAATACAATTTGTTTTCCCATTGTTACAGACCGTGCAATAAAAAAAAACCTTTAAGCGGAAAAGGGCTGGTTGTAAACAAAAATTGCGAGACATTATGTGTGTAAGTATTTCTTAATTTTAATTTTTTTCATTTGAAGTTATTTCCTTACTGTTTTACATTTTTTTAGCTTCTGGAAAGAAGAATATTTAATGGCCTTAAAGGACAATAACCTTAATAATAAGTACATTGGTATCAAGTAAATTTATGACATTCTTAAGAAAACAATAAAGAAAGTAATACATCTAAAGTTTTGTTTTTTTTTTCTGAAGGCAGGTAAATAATAATGAATCATATATTGGACAAGAACAAAAAATATTAAATTTTTTAATTACATATTTGAGCTTATTATTACATGATTTACTAATAAGCAAATATAATAATTTACTTTAATTTAATTATTGATTTGAACTGCCGGCCAAGTTGCATGTTGCGCCATCTGGTATCTAACTTTTCCTTTTACACTCTAAATATTTAAACAGGAGGAATAACAGGAACGCATGCTCTATGTTAATTTTGAAAATCAAAATAACATTAAAAAAAATATGACGATGTTGCATTGGTCAGTCACAAGCGTCATTTAAAATAAAAGTATTGTAATAGTACTAACCTCTTTTATTATTAAATTATTTGAGAAAATTTATGAATAAAAATTTTGACGAATTACTCAAGAAGTTTAAGTTTAAAATTTTAAAGTATTTGAAATGAATTACTCAAGAAGTATAAATATTTAAAATATTAAAATATTTGAAATGTAATTATGTTAATTAATATATGCTTTACAAAAAAAAGAGATATCCCATAAAAAACAGTTTCACTGTAAAATGTCGCTCCAAGTACACGTCTAACTATATACACGTATAGCAAAAATAAAAAAATAAACTAATCTTTACAAAAAATATGAAATAAAAAAACCAAGTACACAAAACCTCTCGGATTAAAAGAAACACTCATTAAAAACTGTGAAAATTGAAAAAACAATTGGTGTAGTATATTTACAAAAAAAAAAGAAAAATTTGCAATCTACAAAAAAATATAAATTAAAAAAAAGTAATAATTGTGATTTTCAATAATTGCAAAATTTTTGTGGCAAATTTTACAATTGAAAACAATTTTTTAAACGTACTTGGCGCGCGTAATTGTCGATGTATTGTAAATGGCTTCACAATATCACTAAGATAAATTATTAATGTCAACTATCAGTTCGAGAAGTTTGTGTTCCTCAAACATTCATTAATGTTATAATTTTCAAAAACAATTTACTAAATATTATCTAAGGTAAAGTACCCAGTAGCTGCTCAGGAACCAGTACCTGCCCACTCTCTGCATTTGTATATCTATATTCAAAAATGCAGATATACAAATAAAAAGAGTGGAAAGGTGGTTCTGAGCAGTTACTGGGTACTTTACCTTACTAGTAATAAAATCATTTCCTTATTTCTTGATTCAATTAAAAGGCAAGAAAGCGACATATTCATGTGAGTATAAATGTAATAGGAATAAGAAATATATAAAGAAATGGGTACGAGCTTGAATTTTAATTCTAATAGATTTGATTGAAGACATCAAAATAATCATTAGTGAGGCCAACTACATGGCGTAGAAGGGCTGCAACAATTGTTGTTTTTATACTCCTTTTCCATACCAATCTCTTGGCTGTAGATCACAGAATAATATTACCCTAAAATTTTGCAATTATTGAAAATCACAATTATTACTTTTTTTAATTTATATTTTTTTGTAGATTGCAAATTTTTCTTTTTTTTTGTAAATATACTACACCAATTGTTTTTTCAATTTTCACAGTTTTTAATGAGTGTTTCTTTTAATCCGAGAGGTTTTGTGTACTTGGTTTTTTTATTTCATATTTTTTGTAAAGATTAGTTTATTTTTTTATTTTTGCTATACGTGTATATAGTTAGACGTGTACTTGGCGCGACATTTTACAGTGAAACTGTTTTTTGTGGGATAATTTTATTGTTGTCGACGTATGAGTTTTATTTAATTTGAAATGTTATAAAACTTTTCACCGTATTTTCAAATCACATTGATTCTAATTATTAATATAATAATAAAAAGTAATTAATCCAGATAGAGGCAAACAGCTTGTAATATTTCAAGTGCAATAGATAGACAAGACTTGAATGTTTCATTGAATTCCAAGTACTTGAATAATAAAGCCAACAAAGAAATCGAATAAAATGCATGGTAAAATTCAAGATTTTGCATGAATAGAAATTGCATGACAATAGTGATGGCAATAAAATCTACAACGTAGGTATTCAATGGAAAATGGGAATGCCTTGAGTTTCGGATGTTGAAACATTAGTGGATGTGATGTAAGGTAACAATATCGAACCTTGAAGACACCATCCTGGACTTTTAACTTAACTGCTAAGACATAAAATATGGATTTTTCTCGTCGGTAATGGATTTTCAGATTTCTTATTTTGTATTTAAATTAGTTTGGAAAGTTGAAATGTCATTAAGCCAAACATCAATCTTTATCTGTACACTTCTGAACACGTGCCTTCTTTCAATTAAGGCTAATCTCATCCAACTACACAATATAGGCAGATACAAGAATCGTCTTCCCATCTAGTCATTCTAACCCCATTTCCTCTCTATCTCTCTTTATTTAAGAGCCTTTCACTTTTCGGTGGAGTAATCGCCAATCCTTCTTTCTCTAAGCCAATACCTTCATCTCTTGATACAATACGACTTGTACCTTCTCCCTGATTTGCTCGATATAATATGTTCTTATTCTAACCTCTATTACACTGATATAACTTCCACTGGCCATCTATTCTTCCGCGTGTACTGATGATTAAATCTCGTTAGTATGAGTACAAGGTACGTATTTTATCTTGGGTTCCGTGTTTATGTAACCAACATTATGCAGAATAACTTGCAGGCTTAGAGTGGCAGGCTCGGTTTTATGGCATGGCCGGCGAGATATATGCCTCCATTGTAGAGAATAGCGCTGTTACTTGTAACTACCGCACTTGTGTTATTAGGACACTTATACATCTAAAGCGTTGCTTTCTAAAGTTAATGTGCATTTCCCTAAATGTATGGGTTTATTTAGTTTTACATTCCCTAAATAAATAACCTCAACATTTTTTTTAATTTAGAGGTTATTTTTTTATTGGCAAAATATTTCGGTCGGTTTTATAGTTTCAGAGTTTATTTATTCATAAAAACCTTTGTCTGTAAAGTCGGTTTGCGGATGATAATTATTTTACGTGATAACGCTATAATACGTCACAAGCCAAACGCTTAGGCCGATCGTGCTTGGTTCGGTTCGGCTCTCAGCTCGGGACGGCTTAGGCCATGTTCGGGGAAACGTTAGCAGGACTCATGCTTTTTTTTGTGCGTGCAGTCAGCGTTCATTGATTTATAAGACGTTATACTGTCAAAATTAACAATTTATAAATACTAAGTCTTGTGGTTTGCGTCTCTTTTATCTCATTAACTCTGTAAGATATTGGAATAGAGCAAATTTTGCGTTTTTTTTAAATATAATAATCATCATCATCATCATCATCAATCATGGAACTCGCGTCATCACCGAACGCTAATGTGACATTATGACGTCATTATGAAATTTAAATTTTTTTGTATTAAAATTGGAAATTTCATAATTTCATGATTCTAAGACAAGTTTTCACTTCTATCGGCAGTCCCTATGACTGCCATTTTTTGACGCGATAACGTCTTGTAATTCAATGGAGCCGGCTGCAATAACGAAAAAACATGACTTATGCGATGACGTATGCGGCGTTCCATTTTCTTATGACGTTGTCACGTCCAACTATCGTCAGTAAACCGACTTTACAGACAACAGACTTTTTTATTGAAGAGGGGGGTAATGGACTATCGCTTCACCCTTCGCGTCGAAAAATTATTTTACTAGCTGTTATAACGCACAAACTATCAAATAAATACATTTGTAATACGTAATTTCTACGTAATTTTTTCTCCTCGTTGACTGTATCCAAAACTCGAATATCGATAAATGTTTGTTATTTTTTCAGCACTTGATTTAAACCTAGGATCCTTAAAAACTTCAGCTATTCAATCCATTCTATATCACTATATGCATAAAGCAATTCCATTTATTTTAGAATGCTCAATATTTTTACTATTATTATAAACTTGTTTTCGATTTCTTTGAAATAAATCTTGACTTAAATATCATAAAACGCAAAGGATAAAAATATCGAATAATGTACGTAAGTAAATAATATCTAGAAATCATTAGTTGATTAATAATATCGGTTTAGGTTACCTAGTCTAGACTGTATAGATTACAAGGGTGCTGACCTGAGTTTTAAGTTAATGGATTAAATTGGTTTGATACTCAAATCAATAAAAAAATTATTTATATAATTGTAAGTTAATTGTAAAATATCTATTATTTCAACGATGGATATTTTTTTTTTATGTCATAAGGAAGCAACCGAGCAGTCGGAGCCTTATGGTGACTACCGACGCCTATAGACATTCACACAACCAAAAGTTATACAGATGCGTTGCCTTCCTTTTCCCTATCCCCCCAATGGGCCAACTGAAACTCACAAACCTCACAAAACGCAGCAGCAGCTGTCACTGACGGCGGTCAAGTCGCTAAATTCTGCATTTATCAATCGACCATTTTATGCTTCGTTTGAAAGATGCCCACGCCCATCAGTGGACAGTATGACATGATAATTGAAATGACATGAAATATTTTGGCAAAGTATTTTGTGTACGAACAATACGACATAAAACGTGCGCATGCAATCCTGATGTCATGTATTGAGGACTGAGCAGAATATTTATGGTAAGTTAAAATTCACAAACACATCATCTAGTACAGGAATAAACGATTCAAATATTTTCATTACACAACAGAAACAACAAAATCTTTCTAGGAATAACCACATAAACCAGCGGGTACATCACTGTACCAAAATTATACATTGACTTTAAAAAAATCACCTTTTACAATGAAATCTAGAAATCCCCATATACATTTTTGAAGTGAAACTTCTTTGCGCGCATGAGGGTAAAATATTTACGGATGAAACGTGACGAAAATGTGCAACGTTTTTGTCCAAGAAGAGGGAGAGAGTAATTGAGACCGATTGATAGAAAGTGAGAAAGGGCAAACGTAGCATGTGGCACATAGACATGGAGTGAGAGTAGGTAGCAAGCGAGTGAGAAAGATCGAGAGAGAGCGAACGTAACGTAACGTCGCATCGCAAGTCTCGGAAATTTACGGCTTTAGATTAGTATAAATTTATACGAGATTTAAAACTTAGTTTGCCAAATATTTATTTCTTCTGACATGTGTACCTACTTTGTACTAACGCACTTTTTTATGTCACCTATATAAGAACACTTAGGACTAGTGAGACGAATCTAACGATACCTTAATTAAAGTAATTCATTTAGTGGATATGAGGGAATAAAGAATACAAACAAAGATAGAATTGCGAAAAACATAAACCTTGCAGCCGGGTAAAAAACGCAATATATGAACATAATTAAGTTCTCTAAGAACTTGTGTTACGGGTACCAGATAACGAAAACATATTTAATGCTTTTATACTATACATATATTTAAGATTTTATTATATTATAATACACATACACATATTCAATACACATACACATATTTAATACACATCCATGACCCAGGAACACAGAAAATATTTTTGTTCCCTGGCGGGATACAAACCCACAACCTCCGGCTTGAGCGCCAACGCGCATACCGCACTGACCCACAGAGGTCGTCGAATATATCGAAATAAGAAAGGATCTGCTGATGAGTCATGACAAATCTGCGTATAGTTTGAAAAGACTGGTTACATGACATAACAAACATATCTATTGTTTTGTCGAGCTAATAACTTTCAGACCTCACGTAATGAAGCTGAAGAAATGAGATCTGCGCGCGTATTTTTTTTAAGACATCAGGGGGCAAACGAGCCCATACAAATCCGCACAACCAAGGCTACGTAGATGCGCCGCCCTCCTTCTCCCTATCCTCCCCAATGGGCCAACGGAAACTCACAAACCACACGAAACGCGAGAGCATAGCTGTCACTTGAAGCCGGTATTATGTGAGCGAGAGGTAACACTCCTGTTGTGCCGGCCCAGTTCGTACTGTTACTGTGTATCTTTTAAAAACATGACAGCGCCCAAATGTCTTCAAAACTCATCAAGTCAAGTTCATTATCATCATCATCAAGCCACTAGAAGTACCGCCATCTTTTTTGTTTCTCCCGTGAAACAGCTTTGCTGTGTTTCGGAATGGACAAGGACAAGACCGGCAGTGTAATTACTGGTCGAGACATACTATCTTGCGTCTCAAGGTAAGCAAAAAGTAATTCAGATTAGTTATGTTCATGGGTGACGCTGACCACTGACCATCATGTGGCTTGTCTGCCCGTCTGCCTATCCAGAAAACATAAAAAAAACTCTTGACTGAAAATTGTATAGAGAGGTAGGGTATACTTATGAAACAAAACCTCCGATTTGGAGTCTATATCAGATTGTGAGTAATTATATTCGATTGTAAAACAATTCATTGCTTTATTTATTTAAAATATGAATTATCATAAACATGTTATTGCAATTACGTATTAGAAATAAGCAAATTCGATAGCTTATCAGGCTAGTAACGGTTTTTTGTTATGCTTATTGTTCATAACATGCTATTATCGTATTCTTTCATGTAATTCATTATAATGACAAGAGAATATGAATATGATTGATATGATAAGAGTAGCAGTAGTGGCCAGGGGTCCAATATGACTAAAATCAAAAATTTTGGGGTCGAATACAAGTTTGCAGGGAACTTGCTAAGAAAGCAAATCTCAGTGTAAGTGTGGGAATAAATCCGAAAATCGTTAATTAGCTATCATAGTTAGTAAAGTTAAAAATATATTATCATCATCATCTTCAGCCTATAACCATCCACTACTGAACATAGGCCTCCTTCAATGAACACAAAGACGAAAAAATAATATACCTACCTTTTTTTTTAAATATGTATCATGTTTTATAACGGAATATAAAGCATTTTTTATGTTTTCATTTACCATTGTCATCCACTTCAGAGCTATGGTTAAATTGGTCTACTATTTTAAAAGATAAGCTTGGCATTATAGATACACTAGCTGTTGCCCGCAGCTTCGTCCGCGTTTACTTAGATTTAAAGCCGTTCGGATTGATGATGATTATTTTTATGGCCAAAGTTACGCCTTATAACGTCAGCTATCTTCCAGTAAAAGCCTCGTCAAAATCGGCTTAGCCGTTTCAGAGATTAACCGGACCAAACAGACGGACAAAAATGGTTTTCTTAATGTAAGTGCAGTATATTATTTCATAGATTTTAACCATGACTTCGTCCGCGTATAAGAAGTATTGTTTCGAAGTACCTTCATATTAAATTTCATTCAATCACCCAAATCTGTTCCGTGGTTTAGAAAAGGTTTAGTCTGTCTCGGGGTATTACCCGCATAGGTTCCGTTCCCGTGGGATTTTCAGGATAAAGACTATTTAATGTCCTATGTTAATTTTGAAGAAGAGACAGACTGACAGACAGACAGACAGACAGACAGACAGACAGACAGAGTTACTTTCGCATTTATAATATTAGTAAGGATACTCCTTATCTATATAATATAATAAAAATATGACTTTTTAAACATAACATTATAATTAATTGTTATTAAATAACCTCAGTGTCAAGTTTTTTTTTATCAAACTACATAATATTATCTTCTAAATATTTGCTTTTGCTGACGAAATGTGGAGGCTAAATTGTGCAACAATTTTCAACTTAGCCGTCACGGCATGCTAATCAGTGCGATGCTAATAGATGTTTTATTTAAAAAAAAAACGACCGGGAACTGCTAAAGTTGCACATTCAAAATTTTTAGTATTTACTGTACATATAGGTAGTAAAAACATTGATGTGAAAATGTCGGTTCGCCGATACGAACAAATGCCTTAAAATGACGTTTCAATAATTATTTTTTGCGAAGAATTAAAGACGTTATGGCGTTACCACAAAAAAATAACTTCGAGAAATAATACATATATAATGTTACAAAATATAATATAATAGGAGTTTTTTGTGCCAAATATAAATTTAAACGGTGCATTATGTGTTATTAGCAGAATCCCGCGTACCTATATCGCGTTCCGTTGGGAATACCTAGATAATGTATAGCCTTTATTACTGGCTGATTATGTAGCTTTTCTTGGTAAAAGTATTTTTAAAATTGGTTTAGAAGCTTAGCTGTAAAAAGGAGACAAACAGACTCGCATACATATATGAGTTAGGATTAATAAAACAAATGCCCAAATTTCATTCGGGTGAAAAACGATATTATGGTCTCTCGTGATCATGGTTGCTCACATAACACCGGCGTCACCGGCTATGCTGTCGCGTTTTGTGCGGTTTATGAGTTTACGGTGCCTATTGGGGGGACAGTAAAAAGGAGGGCAACGCATGTGCATAACCTCTGGTTGTGCAGTTTTGTATAGGCGTCGGTACCGTAAATCTCCGACTTCTCGTTTGCCCTCTTATGACATAAAAAAAACGTATTGGTATTGTCGGAAATGTAAAAACCTTAAAAAATCGCGACGTAATCTTGTAGGAATTAGACGAAAGACTTTTCAATATAACGTAACAATTTTTTCATGTGTACTGAGTCAAATTTATTGAAATACGCAAGTCGATAAAACATGCAGTATTCCCAATGCCAGTTGTGTATATTAAAAACGTAGTTTCACATAAGACTTCTAACTAAAGTTTCTAATTATTAGACACTAAATAATTATCGATGATAATCTATACAGATAAATAAAATTGGTACGTCTGTTTGTAATATTAAAATAACTGCTTTTAACTAAGTGAATATGGATGTACGAGGGCGGCACTGAAAATTTCGGGAATCAAGGAAGTGACACAACATTACTATTTAAAAATGTATTTATTGCTTTTCGATGTATTCTCCGCGAAATTGACACATTTTTCCATACGATGGAACCAATCATTGAAGCAACCATTCCATTTGGAAGTTGGGGTCTCCAAAATGACAGTTTTGTAGGCGTTCCCAGCTTCTTCAGGCGATGAAAATCTCTGACCACGCAATTTATTCTTTATTTTAGGGAACGTATAGAAATTATTAGAGCTTAGGTCGAGGCTGTACGGCGGATGGTCTAATAATTCTATGTTTTCTTGCTCCAAAAACTCTTTTGTTCTGTGCGCGGTGTGAGAACTCGCATTGTCGTGATGGAGGATGATGCGGCGGTTGCAGTTCTCTTTACGAAGTTCAGAAACATCCGGTGGCCAACAAATGCTAGCATACCATTCTGCATTAACTGTTCTTTGTCCCTCAAGAGGAATAGTCGCAACATGGCCTGTTCCGTACCTGAACAAATAATTTGTTTAAACTAAAATAGATACAGTAGAACTCCAATTATCCGAATTAATGGGGACCGGGACCCATTCGGATAATCAAATATTCGGATAATCGGATTTTTTTAAAAAAAATTGCCATTGGAGGGAATAAAAGCTACGTTTTGATATTGCACTATTTTTTTATTGAATTAAATGAAAGAAACATGAAATTTTCACATGTTTTAAATATAAATAAAATGTACTAATGTACAAGTTTAGAAATAAAAATCATTGTTTTTTAAACATCTCCGTTAATGTAAGCTGTTTTGCGGTCTTCAACCGTTTTCGGGCAGCCAGGTCACGCATTCGCTTGACGGTGAACAGTTGCAAGTGGTCACACTCGGGCTGACGCTCCATCCACTTCAAAGCAGTCTCGAGGCCGGCAAATGCTTCACTAGCTGATGGTCCAGCGTCTACTTCAACATCAGCAGAAAGTTCTTCTTCCACTTCCACTTCAACATCTTCTCTCACACTTACAACAATTTCATCGTCATTGAGAATTTGAAAACCAGGGTCAGACGTGTCACAAGCCATCCACTCTCCTACATCTTCAGCACTTACTTCTGTACAACCAGGAATTTTTACAATCATTTTTCTTATTTCCTCTAGTGACAACGCATCTTCATCATCCTCTCCATATTCTTGTTTCTCATTTTCTTCAGATTCTTTTTTTTTGTTCTTCTCAGACGGTAGGCCTTTCAGTTTATTCCACGCACGTCTTAGCGTCACTGCCGTAACCAAACTCCAAGCTTCCGCTACCATGTAACAGCAGTCCTTTAAATTTATTTTGCTATGATTTGCCAAAACCAATTCTTCATCTTCAGCACCTTCGATCAGCAGTTTTCTCAGCAGTTGCCTTCTGTAATGGCGCTTGATTGTTTCAATAACAGACTGGTCCATGGGTTGCAGCAAACTTGTAACATTGGGAGGCAAAAACGTCGTTTTAAACTGCCGATTCTCTCTTTCCAACAGTTCTGCTGTAGGATGAGTGGGTGCGTTATCAACAATTAAAAGCACCTTACTGCCTTCTTTTCCCACCGATTTTTGGTGCTTTTTCACTTCAGGAATAAACATTTCATCATACCATTCGGTAAACAAAGCTGCAGTCATCCAGGCCTTGGGTTGACTTTTGTAGAAGAGTGGAAGTTTTTTTACGTTTTTAAATGCTCTTGGATTTCTTGATTTTCCTATCAAAAGAAGTGGCAGTTTATGATTTCCAGTGGAGTTGGCACAGTTAAGCACTGTAACACGTTCTTTACTGACCTTATGTCCAGGGGCACTAGATTCCCTTTTAGAAGCCAAAGTGGTTTTTGGTAATGCTTTCCAAACAAGGCCAGTTTCATCGGCATTATAAACAATCTCCGGATCATAGGATTCTGATGCAGTTTTAAATTTTTCAATAAAATTTTCAGCAGCTGCAGAGTCTGCTGAAAGCTTCTCACCAGCCAAATCTAACTCGCGTACACCATGCCTGAATTTAAAATTCCTTAGCCAGCCGTTACTAGCCTTAAAAGATGAATAACCAAGCTTTTCTGCTAAGATTTTGGCTTTTTCACAAAGGATTGGACCTGAAATAGGATTTCCCATAGAACGTTGCTGCAAAAACCATTTAAACACGGCATCTTCCAAATTTTTGTTGGTTGCTGTCTTCATTGTTTTCCTGGAGGAACTTTCATCTTCATTTTCAAGCACCGAAACAAAGTTTAAAAGTGTTGACTTACTGTTTTTAATGTCAGAAATTGTTGCTTGTCCAACACCATAAATCTCAGACAACTTCTTACCCGTTACACCTTTATCGAGTTGCTCTATAATTTTCAGTTTGTCCGCTAACGATAGCACAACACGTTTTCTTTTCGAAGCCATGGTATAAAAACAATACAGTATTGTACACGCACAAACAAAAGTAAGCCGTAGCGAAAGAGTAGCGTCCTCGAGCAAGGTCAATAGCACACTGGCTAATCAAAACAAACAATGACAGGTGCGCCGTGACTGCAATGCGCCGGAACTTGTCTTAACTTGCCGTTGTGCCTACACTGACTTCGCGGGGGGAAGTCAGTGTAGGCACAACGGCAAGTTAAGACAAGTCAAGTCAAGACTTGACGCGCAAACACTGGCTTCGCGGGGGGAAGAATAATAGCGCACTTAGACTTTTTTTGGACAATTTTTTGTGATTCGGATAATCGGCGATTCGGATAGTCGGAGTTCGGATAATTGGAGTTCTACTGTATATGAGTTATTTCGTATTTTCGTACATCTGCAAGGTAGCATAAATTGGACAATATCGTTTAAGTACATATTATTATTTCTTTTCCTTTGAACTGAGGGGTCGCTTTGCGATATACCGCCATCCGAATGCGACCGTGAATGCGCCCTCTAGTGTGCGCTTATAGCCAGTACAAACTCAACCACTGCCGCGCGCGCATACAAACCGGGAGGCCTCCCGTAACCCGTTTAACTCGATCGAGGATTAACATCATTCATCCTACGCTGGAGATCCGAATCAGTGTGTCCCTATGGTGGTGTTGGATACGAGGGTTGGAACAGTTCGCGTCACCTACAGAGTCTCCGGAGCAGACCACGTTGCCGAGGACAGCGGTGAGTAAAGCGGGCGACCCCGGCCCTATATTTAACATAAATTTTTGTTCCTTCGAACCAGGATCATTGTCCAGCTTGTGCTATCTTGTTTAATAGCAGTACTACGTACTCATTTTTCAATAAACGTATTTCTTTTCGCATTTTATCTCGCCGCCATCTTTGCTACGCAAAATGCCGGACGAATTACAATTAGAAATATTGTGTGAACAAGATATTTTCGAAAGGGATTTGATCCTCGACGAGCTTAAACGTATTTTACAGCTTGCAACCACAAATGATCAACAATTTCGTTCGCGAGCTAGTGATTTAAGTTCACATCAAAGAAAATTCAATAAAATTCAATCTAAAATTGAAAAAACGCTCATAAAGCACAAGGTTTTTGATAAAGACGAGCATATTAAAATACGCAATGATTTTAACGACGTATATTATGCCATTGTTTCGTACATAAATAGTCATAAGAATGACGACCTGAATCGGCGTCGGTCACTTTATCAGGACGACATTTGTCATAAAAGAAATCTACCCGTCTTGCCGTTACCCGATTTTTGCGGTGATCCTACCGATTGGCAATCGTTTTTTGATTTATTTAGTTCATTAGTCCATCACAACAGAGCCTACACGGAGACGGAAAAATTAAGATACCTTCTACTTTCGGTTAAAAATGAACCATATAACTTGATCAAATCACTCCCTATAACAGGTGATAATTATACTATCGCGTTAAATATTTTAAAATATAGATATGAAAATAGGCGTATCGTCGCATCTAAACATATGGATCGTATACTCGACCTTGAAACATGTTCCGAGCGATCTTATCAAAGTGTACGAAATTTATTAAATGTCTACCAGGAAAACATTAGGGCGCTTGAGGTTATGGATTTTCCTATTGATCAGTGGAGTTTTATATTACTTAACTTATTACTGCGTAAAATACCCACAGGTTTGAGAAAGAATTATGAACGTTCATTGTCAAGACCGTCCGATATACCGGATGTTAATACTTTAATTGAATTTTTAGAACGCGAAATCTCAGCCGACGAAATCGCTATGGCTTCATATACACAGTCCATAAAAAACTATCCAGAAAATATTAATAATAAGCATCATAAGAAAAGTAGCGAGAAATTAAATGTACATCGTAATTCATTCACCGCACGCGTCGCGTCAGTCACAGAGCAAACTGGACCTTATAATACACGTGATAGGAATCGTTCTTGCTTGAAATGCGCCGGTCAGCATTTAATTTCTAAATGTACCGAGTTTTTAAATCTCTCTCCGCAGGATAGGTACAACTTTATTCAAAACAAAAATATTTGTTACAATTGTTTAAACGTCGGACACGATGTAAGAAATTGTAAATCGAATTTTGTATGTCGTACATGTCAAAAAAGACATCATAGCCTTATTCATTTAATTTCACCGCAGTCTTTAACGATTGTAAACAGTACTACTGCTAGCGCTGTCTCGTTCCCTCCTACGGAGGATAGACAGGACGCTCGCATACATAATAAGTACGCGACAAAAATGCATTCGTCGCATTCTACGGTGTTATTATCTACCGCTGTAATAGATTTATATATGGGAGATAATAAAATTTCATCCGTTCGGTGTATGGTTGATAGCGGGAGTCAGGCCTCGTTCATAAGCGAGACGTGCGTACAGCGTCTGGGTTTGCCGCGCACTGGCGTTCGAGTACCGGTACTTGGCATAGGTGATACGGAACCATTGGTACCTAAGGGTATGGTCACATGCTCGATTACGCCAAAGGATAAACATCATCCCGTTATTCCGGTTGACGCATTAATCTTGCCTAAGTTAATGTCAAAAATGCCTAGTGTGTCTTTGCCTTACTCTGAGTGGCCGCATTTAAAGGGCCTTACCTTGGCCGATCCTCATTTTCACACACCTCAACCGGTTGAGATGTTATTAGGAGCGGATATACTATCCCACATTTTATTAAATAACACTATTATGGGTCCACCCGGTACACCGATTGCGATGAGTAGTGTCTTCGGTTATTTACTGTTAGGTAAGCTTACATTTAATGGAAACATTTCGACTCCACTCCAAGTTTGTTATAGCTCGTTTGACAACGACAACCTTCAAAGATTTTGGGAGCTGGAGTCAGTACCAGAGAAGCGGAGTTACACTCCCGATGACGAATTATGCGAATCCTTTTTTCGAAGAACGCATAATCGAGATATCACAGGGCGATACGTGGTCGCTTTGCCTTTCAAGGTCAACGCCCCGCCCCTCGGCGACTCGAGACAAATTGCAGTTGCTCGTTTTCATAAGCTGGAATATAGGTTGGAACGTAACCCCCAGCTGAAGTTCGACTATCACGCTTGCCTTCAGGAGTACATTGACCTCAATCACATGGAGCTTGTTGATGATGAGTCTTCAGTTGGTGCCAACTACTATATCCCACACCATTGTGTGATTAAGCCTTCAAGCCAGACAACACGCACCCGAGTTGTTTTTGATGCCGGCTGTCGTACGACCAGCGGGTACTCATTGAATGACGTGCTGTTCTCAGGACCTAAACTTCACCTAGATATCGTTGATGTTCTTTTAAAATTTCGTGTGCATCGTGTTGCTTTCTGTTCAGACATAAAACAGATGTTTCGTAATATATTATTACGTGAAAGTGATAGAGATTTTCACCGTATTCTCTGGCGTCGATCACCAGAGGAACCTTTACGTGACTACAGGCTATGTACAGTCACATTCGGCGTCAACTGCTCTCCCTATCTCGCACTTCGTACCATCCGACAACTGGCTCACGATGAGGCCGAGCGTTTCAAACTGGCCGCGGCCGTTTTATTAAATAATGTCTTCGTCGATGACGTCATTACGGGCGCCGACGACGAAGCCCAGGCTCTTCTTCTTCAGCGGGAGTTGATTGCTATTTGCGCGACAGCTGGGTTCGAGCTGCGCAAGTGGCATAGCAACTCGCCCGCGATTCTCGCTGCAGTCCAGCCATCAGAGTTTCATGGTGGGCGGTGTGAGAATGTCCTTTTCGCAGAGATGGAGGGCGATAGGGGTGTCAATGTTCTCGGATTACAGTGGGACCCCCGAGCGGACTCATTCAACTTCAGGGTTCACGTTACTTCGCGCGATTGTACCAAGCGTGCTATATTATCCGATATAGCAAAAATATACGACCCTCTCGGGTTATTGTCGCCAGTAACATTATTCGCTAAGCATTTAATTCAGTTGATGTGGTTGGAGAACATTGGTTGGGACGAGCAGCCGCCTATTGATATATTAAATTCATGGATGCATTTTAGTAAGGAGCTACCGCTCTTATCATCGATTTCTTTTCCTCGTTATATTTTTAATACTGACGACATAGAATCTATTCAAATACATGGTTTTGCGGATGCGTCTCAAATCGGTTATGCCGCATGCGTTTATATACGACACATAGGCAGGAGTGGTAATTGTGAGACACATTTAATAATGGCAAAAACTCGTGTCGCACCGTTGCGTGTGTGTCTTACTATTCCTCGCCTTGAACTGATGGCAGCACTCTTGTTATCTAAATTAATTGAGAGGGTGAACCACATATACGGAGACAGGATCCGTCCCGGTCAAATTCAGGCTTGGTCCGACTCTTCGGTCGTATTGGCTTGGCTTCGTTCTTCTCCACATGAATGGAAGACCTTTGTGTCTAACCGCGTCAGTGAGATCTTGACCCGTGTGCCCGCAAGCTGTTGGCGCCACGTCCCGTCTGCTGATAACCCGGCAGACGCAGCGTCTTGTGGCCTATTGCCGGCCGCATTGGTTAGGAGTGGCTTGTGGTACCATGGTCCCGCATGGCTCCAACAAGATCCCGACTCTTGGCCTATACAAAAACCGATTTTAAATACCAGCGAAGAAAAGCGTAACACAAAGGAACGGCTTGCTAAGTATTCCCACACAGCTGTGACGTATCCCCTTGGCGATACGGATAGTTTTATCACACGATATTCGTCGTTAAATAAACTTGTGTGTGTGACCGCTTTCATTTTTCGTTTTTACAACAAATGTAAAAATAAACATATTAAACAATCACTTCCAAATTACATCACGGTTCCTGAATATAACTTTTCACTTAATCGCCTTATACTTTTGACGCAACATTCAGTTTTTAATGAGGATATAAAAAATATTTCTAACAATAAATTAGTTTCGTTAAGCTTGCGCCGTCTTACGCCATTTCTGGATAGTGACGGATATTTACGCGTGGGAGGACGACTTCACAAGTCTCTTTTACCGTTTAATTCTAAACATCAATTGATTTTGTCTAAACGACATCCCTTGACGGATCTTATAATCGACGACGCTCACCTGACCCAGATACACGCGGGACCTCAGTTAGTACGATACTCGCTTCTACAGCGATATTGGATCTTATCGAGTCGTGATATCGTGCGTCAGCGAATACATCGATGAGTACGTTGCTTCCGGGCGCGCCCTGCGTGTATGCAACCGCGCATGGGACAGCTCCCTGAATCCAGGCTACGTCCAACTCGTGCCTTTAAAAAGACATCGGTGGATTTTGCGGGTCCTTTTTATGTTCGCGCTAACAAGGTTCGGAATGCTAAGGTAGTGAAGTGTTATGTCGCAGTTTTTGTATGTATGTCAGTTAAGGCCGTACATCTCGAACTCGTATCCGAGTTATCTACAGAAGCTTTTCTAGCCGCCTTGCGACGTTTCACGTCCCGGCGTGGCTATTGTACGGATATCTATTCAGATTGTGGAAGGAATTTTGTTGGTTGTAATAATTATTTAAAGGATTTATACGCGTTTTTACGTAGCGATCCAGTTCTAAATATTTTAAACAAAGAAACTTTAAGGCAGGGCCTTACGTGGCATTTCCAACCTCCTTATGCTAGCCATTTCGGCGGATTGTTTGAAGCCTCCGTAAAGAGCTTTAAACATCATCTTCACCGCGTGGTAGGTACGCGAATTCAGACGTACGACGAGATGCACACTCTTACGTGTCAGATAGAAGCCGTTTTAAATTCGCGACCTCTTTGCGTATTGAGTTCGGATGCTTCGGATCCTCTTCCCTTGACTCCGGCTCACTTCCTAATAGGGGAACCCCTAACTGCGGTGCCTGACGTCGCCTTGGTAGACGAAAATCCTAGTCGACTTACTCGTTGGAACTGGATTCAACAGTCGGTTCAACATTTTTGGAAACGATGGAGTAAGGAGTATCTTCACGAACTCCAACAAACTAATAAATGGTTTCAAGACCGCGGCTCCACTCTTCGTGAGGGCACTGTTGTTATGGTGCGTGATGAGAACCTACCACCCCTTCAATGGAAGCTCGCACGCATTCACGCGCTTCATCCCGGCTCCGACCAGGTTGTGCGAGTCGTAACATTAAAAATGGGCAATACGTTTCTCAAACGCCCTGTTGTCAAAATTTGTCCTCTTCCACTACAATAGTCAGATTGTATACAACCAATATTAATAGTTAAGTTTAGTTTTAATTAATATATGATTTTCTTTATAAGTTTTATTCTTCTTTTAAAAGACACTACGTGCTTTTAAGGTGGGCGGCATGTTCCGTACCTGAACAAATAATTTGTTTAAACTAAAATAGATATATGAGTTATTTCGTATTTTCGTACATCTGCAAGGTAGCATAAATTGGACAATATCGTTTAAGTACATATTATTATTTCTTTTCCTTTGAATTGAGGGGTCGCTTTGCGATATACCGCCATCCGAATGCGATCGTGAATGCGCCCTCTAGTGTGCGCTTATAGCCAGTACAAACTCAACCACTGCCGCGCGCGCATACAAACCGGGAGGCCTCCCGTAACCCGTTTAACTCGATCGAGGATTAACATCATTCATCCTACGCTGGAGATCCGAATCAGTGTCTCCCTATGGTGGTGTTGGATACGAGGGTTGGAACAGTTCGCGTCACCTACAGAGTCTCCGGAGCAGACCACGTTGCCGAGGACAGCGGTGAGTAAAGCGGGCGACCCCGGCCCTATATTTAACATGGCCGATTTTAGAGACAAACGTGGCCACCATTTTTTTTGCAACACTCCGTGAACGAACAATTTTTGTTGGCTTTAACTCATTTTCGAACACCCAAACTCGTGACTGGTGTTTTGTTTCGGGTTCGTACGCGTATATACAGAATTCGTCACCTGATACGATGTTGTATACAGCATTTGTGGATCCTGCGTGGAATCTTTCAAGAGTTCTGACGCACCAAGTAACGCGAGCCGCTTTTTGCTCTTCACAGAGCAAATGCGGTATCCATCGGGAAAACAACTTTTTTACACCTAATTGTTCATGCAAGATTATTTGTATTTGACTCATGCCAATGTATAAAGTTGCCTGAATTTCGCGGTATGTCACACGTCGATCTTCATCAATCAGCTTACGCACAGCATCAACGTTTTCTTGGGTGACTGCAGTTTTTGGACGACCTTGACGGGGATCATCACTGAGCTTGACACGTCCATGTTGAAATTCAGTAAAACCAGCGATAAATTGTGGTTTTGGGTGGGGCTTCATCGCCAAATGCAGAAATCATCCGGTCAACACACTGTTTTTGTGTTAAACCACTTCGAAAGTCATAATAAATCATCGCTCTAGAATTTTTTCGAGTCAATTCCATTTTCTCAACGACTAAACAAGTTTGACAAGACCTTGTGACAAGACAAGTGTTTGTTAAGAGGTAGTGCCATGCTGCTTAGCAGCCGAATTGGGCCGGCACGACCGGGGTGGTACCTCTCGCTCACATAACACCGGCGTCAAGTGACAACTATGCTGTCGCGTTTCGTGCGGTTTGTGAGTTTCCGGTGGCCCATTGGCGGGGGGGGGGGGGGGGGGTTTAGGGAAAAGGAGGGCAACGCATCTGCATAATCTTTGGTTGTGCGGATGTGTTTGGGCGTCGGTAGTCGCCAAACGGCTTCGACTGCTCATTGCCCTACTATGCCATAAAAAAAAAGACCGAAAATCTATTTTTAAATAAATAAATGGTATTCAATTTTTAAAACCAAGGAGTTTTCAATTAAAAAGATTTTAATATGACAGGAACAGTGGAAATATTCCATTCCCGATACTTTTAGCGCAGCCTATGTATACACACGGTAGGTACGTACATATACCAAAATAGTATATCTTTTTACAATTTTTGTTTGTCCTTCTGTCTGTCTGTTTGTTCTGCCTAATATCTGAAACGGCTGAGCTGATTTTGACGAGACTTTCACTGATAGCTGATGTTATAATGAGTAACTTTGGGTATAAAATAATCATCATCAGTCCATACGGTTGTAAATCTTTATCATTAATCATTCGCTTATAAATCTTTTCGGATTTATCTTTTCAATTTTTTTTTTAAATTAAATCTTTTCAGATTTATAAGCAAATGATGAAAAAATGCATTTTACTTATCTCTTGGCGCCCGGTTTCATTTAGGAAACCGAATACATAAAAAAGTTGCAGGTTTCGCCAAGTAAATAATCTGTGTGAATATAAATATAGATGTACCGGAGGAAAATAATTCCTGTTGATTTATGATAATGATTCTTCTAGCGCTTTCAGATCGTATCAAATGGTCTGGTGGTCACCGGTATCGATCACGGCTATACAGGAGTAGCAGCGGTGGCAAGTCATGGGCTTAGCCGGTAGCGTTGTGACTTAATATAGGTATTTATATCTGAATATAATACAGTTCCTAGTAGCAACCCGTTTAGTTCTTAGGGCTCAAGTATTCACGAGCTTACCACCGAGCTTGACTAAGGTTGGCAGATTGTTTCCCAACTTCCCCACATCCATTCAAATTTCCCATATTTTAGGGAACTCATCGCAATAGGCAACTCTGTGAAGTCAGTGTTTTCTATACTTTATTTATTTTAAAATTAGACCGTTCATTCCACCAGTAAAATGATTCTCAGGACTAGATAAATTTTGCACGCGTATTTATTTGTACGAAGATCTAGTGCGATATTATAATTGCAAGTGTGTGGGTAGTTTTAAATTATTAGTTTAAACATAGCAAATGATTTCCGTAAATTTTTATACAATTTTAGCTGTACGGCTCCTAAAAGGCCGGACCGATTTTGTTTTTTTTTTTTCGTGTTCGAATTCGTGATTGGCTTAGTTCGGTCGGTCCACTACAATTATTTTTGTACAGGACAGGGAGCGGGGTTAGCGAGAGGTGACGTTCACCTTCCGCTAAACCCGTTCCCTCGCCCCTAATTATCATAAGAGTTAGAATAATAGTTAAGGATTAAATTAAATAATTTTTTTTTTACAAAAAATTCAAACCGACTTCAAAAATACAATACTAAAAAGTAATGAATAACTGTGTTTCTTTAATTTTTGTGCTTACAATTTATAATCAACTTAATCTTCTACTAATTTACAAACTTTGCGTTTACTACGTCATTATTGTTTCTTTTTCGGTGTCAGTCAAGGTAGATAGGGTACAGCAACAAATACGACACCGTCTCCAAAAGTAACAATAATGACGTGGTAAACGCAAAGTTTGCACCTAATGTGCAAATTAAGTTAATTATAAGTTGTAAGCACAAAAATTAAATAACAGTTATTTAATACTTTTTTAGTATTATTATTTTTCGGTTCGAAGTCGGTTTTAATATTTTGTTAAAAAAAATTATTTCTAAATTTTTTGTGATTCCAAAATTTGTCGTCTTGGCGTTCAGTGAAGTAGGGCCTATGTTCAGCAGTGGACAGATAAAGGATGATGATGATGATGATTACGATGACCGCGACATACTATGGTGTGCTACCAAAGCATCCTATGCAATTATTCCTTTTCGACTTCGACGACGAAATTACTTGTCGAAAAACGAAAGGAGCACAATATCATCGAGGTAAAGAAAACCAACCAAATGGGCATTATTGGGAATAAATAAAAAACGACTTGTCAGATCTTAATAAAATTAATATGGGACCAAATTGAAAACACCAGCTTTCAAATTAAAAAAGATTTTTTTAAATCGAGTAGCTATCTTCATAAAAAAAAACCGACGAATTGAGATCCTCCTCCTTTTTGAAGTCGGTTAAAAAATACATAATGTTTCTATTAAAGTTCCTGTCCCCTAAGGTTTCATTCAATCTAAAATTAAAAATAAAACAAATAAAGCAAAAGAAAAACAAAATCAGTTGGGCTATTAAATACATTTTTTTTCAAATGCTCCCGAAAATTCTGGTGAAATTCGCGCAACAAACTTCAGTCATAAGACTGTCTGTATATCAGTAGTATATTTAGTATATTATTATAATATCATTATATTTCATTCAATATGAATAAAATATCAATATGAAAAAAAAAAGTTTTTTTCCTAACCTATACTGTCCTAATAAACTGCTTGGCAAAGGCCTACCTCTCTCTTGAGCTAAATTGAGCTAAAAAATATAAAATATATATATATATATATATGTATGTATATAATATATATATATATATATATATATATATATATATATGTGTTGTATATATATATATATTTCATGTATTTTAGACCGTTATCATAGCCTCGTGGAACTAAAGCTTTTAATAATGTTTTCGATATTGAAAATGTTTATTTTTATTATGTAAATTCTATAGATAATATGTTCATTATATCTATGCTGTACTTTTTATACATAATATTATTATACTTTTTTTTGAAGTGTGAATAGATAAAATTCATTTTATTATCTCCGAATGATATTATAAGTTCTTACGAACTTAGTACGGATCTTTAGCGTGGTCTGATTGTAAAAAAAAATATATAACTTGGGCTTTATTAAAAATGATCATCATCGTCATTGGCATCACCATTGCTGGTCTTGTCAACAGCATAATCATTAACATCAGCGCTATCATCATTACCTTGTTTATGCATTTAATATAATCGTAGGTCAAGAACATAATGAACGGGTGATACAAATTTAAAAAAAACCGGCCAAGTGCTAGTCGGACTCGCGCACAAAGGGTTCCGTACCATTACATAATATACAACATTAGACACTTTAACAAAAATTAAGTTTTATATTTATGGAATTAAATGTTTTTTTTATATTTGAGTTGATTGCATGAAAGGTAAATTGCGGTTTACGATTTATGACGTATAAAAAAACTACTTACTAGATCTTGTACAAACATATTTTTGGTGGAAGTTTGCTCACATTTTTTTTAGTTTTATCATTCTCTTATTTTAGAAGTTACAAGGAAAAATGTGTGTGAGGAAAAACACACACATTTTTCCACTTTGGAAGTGTGTCTCGCGCAAACTGTTCAGTTTAGAATAAAATGGTATTAGAAACATCAATATCATTTTTGAAGACCTATCCATACATAACCCAAGCGTATGTGCTTTATGAAAAAAAAGTTTGAGTTTCAGTTCTAAGTATGGGGACCCCCAAAATTTATTGGTTTTTTTTTTCTACTTTTGTGTCAAAATCTTAATGCGGTTCACAGAATACATCTACTTACCAAGTTTCAACAGTATAGCTCTTGTAGTTTCGGAAGAAAGTGGCTGTGACATACGGACAGACAGACATACAGAGAGACAGACAGACAGACAGACATGACGAATCTATAAGGGTTCCGTTTTTTGCCATTTGGCTACGGAACCCTAAAAACCGGACAAGTACGAGTATAACTCGCGTGCGGAGGGTTCCATAGATAATATATTTTATGTGTCATATCAATAACATAACGATTTTCAGATTTTCACTCACCCAGTGAGACCTAGCTTCTTGTTAAATTTCTTGTTTCCTTAGAGATTTTATAATGATTCCGATAAGACATCTTGAGCGACGGGGCCCTAAAAAATTCAAGTCATTGACCCCGGTTCATTTTATGTCCTTGATGAGATTTGAACTCGTGTACTCTTGGAACGCGTCACCAGAATACGCAAGATATTTGATGGTTTAGCAATACCGTGTGTGTCTAATATTACCAGAAAATCATATATTTGGTAATAAAGGTATTAATAGAAGACCCCGCGGTTTTACCCGCGTAGTTCCTGTTCTAATACAAAGATAAAGTATATTGTATAACCTTTTTCTTTGCGCTGGGAAATGCTGTAAGGCATTCCGTGAGGGAGGGGGACTCCCCAGGCGGGTGTGTAGGACTCGCTGCGCCCAAAAAATGGTAAAGTGGACGCAGCTCTATACCTACTTGTACCACCAATGCCGCCTTTGGTGAGATGCCCGGGATCTGTTGAGCAACAGGCCATCTCGACGGCTAGTCAGCCGAAGGGACCGACGTCACCGCCAAAGAGGGGTTGTCCCGCACCACAGAACAGCCTCTCCTAACGTTGGGACGCGTAACAAACTAACTCACATTCTCATTTATAATAGTAGCTGTGATAGTAGTTAAGACAAACCATACAAATCGATTTCTTTCATAATTTAAAACAACATATCAAAGTAACAGGCGTGTAATTCACGAATTCATTAATGGGTTTGGAATGAATAAGATGTTATTCATAACTCAAACTTTGACATACGTGATGTACGCAAATAGTGGCATACGTAATACTACATTGACGTCCGGCTGGCCTAGTGGTTAGACTGGACACGCAGCGGTTGCGAGTTGAAATCCCGCCAAGTGCTTAATTTTTTTTATTGAATTATCTGCAGTATTTATATAAAAGTCTTATTTTTTTCCTCGTACCTCGTACACACCACTGGCGGATTTAGGCTTGGTGCCGCCCTAGGCCCATCATCGCATCACCCTTAATGATAGAATGAAATTAATAAATTTTGATCCAATATTTTCATTTTAAATTTAAAATAACTTTATTTCATTGGAATATATTTTTTAATAATTATATCTAATAAATATTACAAATACATAAGTAATAAACGTTAGACTTTTTTATACTAAACAATTTTAAAAAAAATTGGCTTCGGTCCGCGCAAAATATAAATCATATCATCATAATCAATTTCTTGGACTAGTTGAAATTCAATAGACATTAATGCAAGAGCATTAAGTCTGTCTTGACCCATACCTGCACATAAATAGGTTTTTACTCTTTTCAAAGTAGAAAAAGATCTTTCCCTGAACAATTTGTAGCCGGAATACTCAAAAAAAAACACTAGAACATATATATAGCTGTCTTAAAACTCCGTCGCTACACTATCTGTGAACATAGTCTAGACAAAGCTCGCCATTATATTAGATTTGATAAACCACAAGTCCCCGCAAAAGAACACCGATTCCAACCAAGGATGATCCGCAAAGCTATTGAAAAAAAATAATACAAATTTCAATAGAGAAGATGGCTGGCTCTTTCCACCTGCTTAGAATCCCTTTATTAAAATAATTAAATCAAAAACCAAGCATATCAGATTAAAGATACACTTAGCACTTTCTGCGTAGAGAGGTCTTATTAAAATAATGACGTATCATAGAGTAGTTTCGAATAACTTTGTAACGTTAGGACATCTGTCACCTCAGTCCTCCCGTGGCCATGGTTGCTGTAAAGTATCCGAAACGTCGGGCTTCTAAAAATCTTAATAAACCGCGATAAAATCCGTAAAAATTGTTTCATTATAACCAATATTTGGGTAAACAATAAACATCTCAAAGACTACGTGAATGAAATACACTTAAGATAGAAAATTCTTTACAAAAATTAATCTGAACTCATTGTCAAAGGAGACTGACTGTCTTTACTCTTTTTCACCTCTGAAATTTTGGAGTTTCAAAAATTTTGCCGCCCCTTAAATCATGCCGCCCTAGGCCTGGGCCTCGTGGGCCTAGGCGTAAATCCAGCACTGGTACAACACACAGACTTACAAGCTTACCATGGGGCTTCGTTAACGTGGTGATATTACCAAGATACAAATAGGTTATGGGTTGGATTCATAGAGACATTTAATGAGTATGAGAATAGAGACGAGTTGAGCTCAAACAAAGGTTTTGAGTTTTTTTGTCGATTGGTATTTTTGTTTCATGATCAACATTTTTTTGTCCACTGCAACCCCCTTTAATGAACACCAAGACGACCAGACTGCTGGCATAAATTAAGATTTTATTGTAAAGAAAAACAGGTTAAGAGCTTAAAAAAGTACGGTGATGTCAGTCTAATTAAAGTAATGCATCCTATTCGTTGGGAGAACTAGCTTGTATTGATGTTGTCTCCTTACCTAATTAATATCTTAACTGTAATAATTTGGTCCAAAGATTAAACAAACTTTTTGAAATGATGTTTTCTTTCCCAAAAAGTGACCAAAAAGCATAAGAAGGTAAGGCGAATTCAGGAGAAGCCTTTGTAGAGTAGTATTTCACCAATGACATAAAAAACAGTCTGACTCGTGAGCTGAGGGTTCCAAAAACACGTTGATGTTACATAACAACAATTATCGGTCTTCAGTTTTTGGCGTGACAACGCCTTATAAATCGACTAACACCGGTTACACTCACGAAAAACTTTACGCCTGAGCCGAGCGTGCAAGCGATAGAGAGCCACGATCGGCCTAAGCGTTCGGCTTTTAACGCATTATGACGTTGTCACGTTAAATTATCGTCCGTAAACCTACTTTACTGACAACAGGTTGGTTTTTTCATTAACTTATGTACCTACCTTAATAAATTTCATGATTCTATGACACTGCCAAGTACCCTATTTGATTTGATTTGATGGACAAACATACATACAAACATACATACATACGGACAGTTTTTGTAATGGTTATTGTTTTTTTTAAATTTTTATCATTCCACGTTATTGTACCACATTTTGTTACTTGCCTCTACATGTGTGTACGTTGTAATACAAAATTTCTTCACACCGTAACGAATTGCTTCTGTCTAGCGAGACATCTTATTAAATTCTTCTCACACATTCTATAAAATGATACAGTATGAACATAATATAATATACCGGTGGTGATACATTTTTTCTGACATGTCAAAAACCATTCTTTATGTTTTTACCTTGGTAAAATGTTTGGACAATACGAAATGTAAAAAAAGTACAGTTTTAAAACTACAAAAAAATATATTATTATATTCCAAGCATACATCAGTGTTGTCAACCTAAAAATTCATTTAAATATATAAAAAACTAGCTGTTGCCTGCAGCTTCGCCCGCGTTACTCAACTCCTATAAGTCACAGCGTGATGTTTTATAGCCTTCCACGATAAATAAGCTGTCTAACACTGAAATAATTTTTCAAATCGGACCAGGAAGCGCGTTCAAATAAACAAACAAACTCTTCAGCTTTATAATATTAGTATAGATGACAAGAATAATAATAATTATAATTGGAAAGAATAAGCCCCTTTTTACATGTTCCGGTTGCCGGGTAGCCGGCGCCGGGTAACCTGTAGCGAACTGTATGGGCATGTATGGCAGCTTTCACACGTACCGGCGTAATTTTCTTACATTTCGCTACCGGATACCCGACACCGGCTACCCGGCAACCGGAACGTGTGAAAATGCGCTAAGGAACGTATTTGAACTTTGAGACCGATAAAAATTCCAAAAAACGCTATTATTAATTGGCACCTGAGGCTGATGATGATGATGATGACGACTCTTTAACCAACAGTTCATATTATGTTGCGGCATTTATTTTGAAATCTATAAGTAATGTCATAATATTATAAAGAGGTAATTTTGTGAGCGACGATGGTCTCGATGACTCTCTAGTCACTAGTGGGTATGGGCTCAGCCGCTTGAGTGTAGGTCCGGGTTCGATCCTGACCTCTGTGGTGCCTTGAAATGGGTTTTTCTAAATTTGTATATGTACCATGACCATCGCTTGCTCACCGGTGAAGGAAACATCGTGAGGAAACCTGACATGCCTGATGAGATTTAAAGTCTTTGAAGGTGTGTGAAGTTCACCAGGTGAACTATGGCCCAACACCCTCCTCGCCTGATTTCGAGGAGACCCGTGTCCAGCAGTGGGACATAAAAAGACTGATATATGTTGCGAGTGTGTATGTAGAATCTTTGAAACTATTTATCCGATAAAAAAAAACCTTGCACAAGTATAATAATTATATATTATCTATGACGGACAGCTGTAGAAAAATCGTTCACACTTCTGTCCTGCCTCGTTAGCAATACCTAGTTCGATTTTAAAACCTGATCACTCTAGGCATAGTCTCAAAAAGACTTTTAATGCTGTGTATTAGAAGAAGCGTATACAAAGTTGTAAGATACGATATTAGTGTTTTGTAATATTTATGATAGCATGTTTTTTCTTCCTTCTATAATATTTATATTTTTTTTATCTTATAGAAGAGGGGACACATGGATAGTCGTTTCACCTAGTGGTAAGTGTTAAGTGAGATCCATAGACACCCGCTACATCATTATTATCATTGTTCATTCATCTTTTTTATTTTTGTTAATTTTACTTAAAAGTTTTATTTTTTATTTCAGATTGTTACAAGTTATTTAGTGGAAACTTTGCTTGTTGTTGATTAAACAATGTAACTTATTTATAAGCCAAGATATAACTGTTTGTTTCCTAAATAAATAATAAAATAGATACGGTAGTTTCGTTCAATATGAAGTCCAATTTTTGCAGTCGTATCTAAAGCTATTTCTGTTGGGTAGGATGCGCTGTATCGAGTTTTCGGCTGGAAGGGTACCGCCATCTTGCTTTTTTCTCCAGTGAAACAACTTTGCTGTGTTTTGGAAATAAGGGTAGTATAATTACTGACACCATATGTCCATGGGCGACGTTAACCACTTACTATCAGTGGCACGTCGGCCAGTTAAACTATCCAACTAACATAAATAAGCTCAACATTCGCTAGATTCATATTAGTGTTTATAGATACTTCGATATAACAGTTGAATTTGAATCCATTCTAATGGCTGTAATTAACGATCCTATCAAATATTTGCAATTAAAATCCATTTACAATAATCACCAACTATTTCCACTGACAATGCCCAAACGCATCCGGTACTCATTAATTTGTTGACGTTATGCAAAATTATCCAAAATTATGCGGGATTATGTTTATTAGTATGTCAAAAATAATGTCATATTATGTAATATGTGCATCTGCCGATAGACGCAGGGAAAACGTGAGGAAGGCCTTTGTCCTGCAGTAAAGGCTAGGAAAGAGAAGACTAAAGAAGTATAATACTAAGACTAAAAAGAAGACGAAGAGTAGAACTTTCAAGACGGAACAACAATTTCTATAAGGCCGGTACATCTTACTAACATAAAACATTTTATTGGTGAAAGTTTGTAAGTTTGGATGTTTGGTTATCTTTCACGGCAAAACGGCTGAACTGATTTGGTTGAAAGTTGAAATGGTGATGGCTTATACCTTGGATTAGGACATAAGCTATAAAAATATCATCATCAATTCGCATACAGTTGTAAATTTAAGTTACCGCAGGCGAAGCTGCGGGCACCAGCTAGTATTAATATGATAATAATATGTTGATATAACTCACACACGGCCATTTCACCCCAAACTATTCAGAGCCTGTTCTTATGGCAACCAAACAACTGGTATGTATCTATATATTATATTTCTAAATACATACATAATATTATTATAGATAAATTACACCCAGACACAGAACAAATTATCATGCTCATCACATAAACATTTGCCCTGGATGGGGGATCGAACCCGACCTTCTGGTCTAGCAGTTAGGGTCACTAACCACTAGACCAACAGGGCCAGTCAATGTTGGATACGAGTGGTCCGTATTGGCGTTCATTGCAAAAGGCCCTTTTTTTCTTTTACGCCGGAAAATGCTGTGAGGCATCCCGTGAGGGAGTGGGTCTCCCCAAGCAGGTATGCGGGACTCGCTGCGCCTGAAAGGTCCACTAAAACCTGGCGAGTGCCACCAATGCCGCCTTTGGTGAGGTGCCCCGGATCTAATGAGCAAACAGTGCACCTCGACGGTTAGTTGTTCCACACCCCAGAACAACCCCTCCCAACGTCGCTACAGTACAATGGGGTGAGGTTTCTATCCTCGCCCCTTGTCCCTCTGCTGTTTTGCCCCCTCTTCTTATTAGCGGGGTAAAAAGAGCAGCTCCTTTGCCTCAATTTGTGTCGCTCAAAGTGCTGGGCACACCTTAGGCTACTGAGCCCGACCACCACGACAAGGGTTGTACCACAGTGGGGATTGCAAAAGGCCCTCCCGTAGTAGGCGGTGATGATGAATTCTTATCTTCATTAATCAGACGTTAATGACCTCTTTCAATGAACATCAAGACTTCCAATTATTAATTGCGTTATTATTAATAATAATCGATATTAATCATGCGTCAGTAAGTGTGTATCGAATCCATGTAATTTTTCATAATTAAACGAATAAAAGCTTAATGTTTATTTATTTCAATACTATTCCATCGGGTAATGAATAAATCATTCTAAAAGTTATAAATAATGATCAGTAAATAAATATAAAATTGTTTATTAATTAATCAATAGAGCGTCAAATTTTGTAAACAGGAAGAGTAGTCATCGCTACACTAGAGCGTCCCTCGGTTTTGTCTGAGTAGTACCCGTTCCTATAGGATAATATAAATAATAAAAATAAAATATACCTGGATAAAATATAGCCATGATACTCGCTGATATTGTAACTTTATATTCATTGATTAACGATGATTTTTTAATCAGTTTAGTGGTTCAGACGTGAACACGTTCGCATATTATAACATTAGTTAGTATGTGATTGAAAATACGATATTTTGAATAGATCTTTGATTTATACAAAAAAGTTTTGCTATGGTTAAATCCAGTTAAGATGATTTATTTGATAGAGTTTCACACATAATTATACCGGTTCTTATTCATAAGTACCAGATACATTTATGAATAAGAATTTTAATGAATTATGTAATAAAAATATTTTCGTATGTGTATATATGAATATAAACAAAATATTTTATACTGAAAAAGTCTTTGGTGGTAACAAGTAAGGGCCAAACGCATACCATTGTATACACTTCAACAGTAATTATGTGGTCATTATAGTCACTTGAAACATTAAGTTTATTTACTTGCTTTTATCAAGTCTTCCGGCGTCTATCAATTATTATTAATGTTTATATTCAGCGTGCTTGAGATAAGTTTCATTGAAGTATGACATCACTGAATGTGAATCAGAGAAATGCGTTGATAGCAATGCGTCGTTTACTGGGGCTATTTTGGATCAGTATGGCGGCCTTTGCGTTTAATGAAAGGTTTATGTCCAGCTGGGGATGGTAAGAGGCTGATGATGATGATGATGATGACGATTCATATTGAAGAAGATGATGGTAGAGATGATGATGACGATTCATAATAAAGTTGATGATGGTAGTGATGATGATGGTGACGGTTCATAAAGAAGTTGATGATGGTAGTGATGATGATGAAGACGATTCATAATGAAGATGATGATGGTAGTGATGATGATGACGATTCATAATAAAGTTGATGATGGTAGTGATGATGATGGTGACGGTTCATAAAGAAGTTGATGATGGTAGTGATGATGATGAAGACGATTCATAATGAAGATGATGATGGTAGTGATGATGATGACGATTATGAAGTTCAAAATGACTACAAGTGGATGATGATGATTTCTAAATATACAGTGAGTCATTCGATAACCGACATGGGAAATATGCAGATAGAATTTAATCGGTGACAGGATATCCATACGAGTTTACTGTTTTGATCTATTTATCACTGCTATATCCAGTTTACTGTTTCCAGAAGCTGCTTCTGTTTTGCCTTTACTTCCAAGAAAATAGAGAACTTACGAAACTGATGTACAAGGTACAACAGATGGGGTCACCGGTTCGAGAGTGAAACGAGGGGGCTGATCTTTGCACTCCTCTTATAAAAAGAGGGGACAAAAGGCGAGGATGGGAATCTCACCGTATTGCACCGTCCCGATATTGGGAGGGATTGTTCTGTAGAGCAGGACAACCCCACTATGGAGGTGGCCATTATCATCATCATCAGCTCCTATCCGTCCACCAATGGTTTATTTATATTTTTTTAGTTATTATTAATACATTTAAGGGCGGGTGAAGCATCGAGGAACAGCTCACATAGCTGCTGATTGATAGATGTTGATAATTGATGATGATGTGTTTACTATTAGAATTCCCGTGACTATTTCTATCGGCCATACTAACCTGAAATAACAAAGTCGCTAACCGATAAAACAAACATTATCTTATAATTACGTGCGTAGATTGTGTGGTGGTGGTCTTTTACTGTGGTTGTGGTGCATGTAGGGTGGTGGTGCATGCGAGTGTACGCATATGCAGTGTGGGAAAGGAGGGCGGTGCTATATGCATGCATATGCGTGCACTCACACATTTGCAGTAAAGACTGCGTGTTTTGCGGGATTATTGCTTATCAAATTATAATTTAATCTTATATAATGGATTTCCGCAAAGTAACGCCTGATCCTATTAACTATATTCCTATACTGACTATACAGTCAGGATCGACAGCGGTAACCACCAATTGGCCCTTTGATACGATCTCAGGGACCCGAGGGATACGTTAAAACTGCCTTGGGACCCGCAACGAGTTTAATCAGAAGGGTTCAGAAGGAGTGAGAAATGTTAAGTAGGATGTATATTTTCATTTATGATCATCATTATCAGCCTTTTCCTTCCTCCGCTGAGCGTCTCAAGAACGCCAAGACGGCAAATCCTCCCACCTCCACCATCAACTAGGTTCCCCCGCACGGAGATCATCGTTCCATCTTGTTGAAGATCGAAAAAGATTATTTGTATCTACATTAATTTTGACGACCTCAGTGGATCAATGGTTAGCGGCGACGGTCAAGCTGGAGGTTGCGGGTTCGAATCCCGCCAGGGAACAAAAAAGTTTTCTGTGTTCCTGGGTCATGGATGTGTATTAAATATGTGTATTATATAATAAAAATCTTAAATATATTATGTATAGTATAAAATTATTAAATATATTTCCGTTATCTGGTACCCGTAACACAAGTTCTTCGAGAACTTACCACGGGACCAGATTGACGTGGTGTAAAAAGCGTCCCTAATTATTATTATTATTAATATAATGAAGCCTAATAATTTGTTTGTTTGACCGCGCAAACCTCCAAGAGGTAGAGCCATGCTGCTTCGAAGCCGAATTGGGCCGGCATGACCGGGGTGGTATCTCTCGCTCACATAACACCGGCGTCAAGTGACAGCTATGCTGTCGCGTTTCGTGCGGTTTGTGAGTATCCGGTGGTCTATTGGGGGGGATAGGGAAAAGGAGGGCAACACATCTGCATAGTCTCTGATTGTGCGGATGTGTTTGGGCGTCGATAGTCGACAAAAGGCTTCGACTGCTCGTTTGTCTTCCTATGTTATAAAAAAAACTTCCAGTCATATTTTTTGCATAAGCTGGTGCCCGTGACTTCGTCAGCGCAGCACCAGATTTGAGAAAATTCACAACAATATCTTAATAAACTATAGCCTATGCGTTATCCAGTATGAGCTATATTATTGTAGTTTCATTAAAATCCATTCATAGTTTTTGTGTGAAAGAGTAACAAAGATCCATACATTCGCGTTTATAATTAGTAGGATTTAATTAATAGCTAACTATTGAATACGGTTATAAGTTTTAGGGTTTTTATTTTGATTTTAGATAAAAACGAGTGGAACAACTTGTTAAATAACAACGGAACCACTCTGTTTATTTGTAAATTACATTCGTTAATCGTATTCGAAGTCGGGGTCAAGGGCTCGTGCTATTTTTAGCCGAGATACAAGTCGAAGAATGTTTCTTTTAGTTTTTAACCACGTGGATCGATTTATTTTTCATTGGAACAAAATATCACATGTGGCAAAATCGGAATTTGTATTATTGTGAAAGGATAGATGATCGACACAGTCTCCTCAAATTTAGTCTAAGAGGGTATTGGACCGTAGCCATACCATGAGCATTTTCGTGTGCTTATCACACTCTCATAGACTATTAATCTCATCGCCTGATGAGATGAATCCACATGCCTATGTGTATTTCCTTACATTTGAGTTACACCGGCAAGCGATGTTAAAATGTCCAGAAGCGTAAGGAAATTGAGAAAATCCAAAGCGGTGCCTCGAACTGTACTCAGGGAACGAATTCACTGACTAAACTGGATTTTCTTAGATTATATCACCAGCCTAGTTAGTAAAGTAATCGTTGCTCATTCAGGTGGTCTTGTCAAATATCTATATCTATCTATACTGATATTATAATATTATAAAATAAAAAAGAAGATTAGATTGTTTGGTTGTTTGTTATAATTGAATTGAAAAATTTCTTGGCCGATCTAAAAACTTCTTTCACCATTATACTTTAATCACATTTACTGATGCTACGTTATCAGGGATGTAGTAACAATTAACAAGTAACAAGCTGTAATTACCTGTAATTAAATGTACAAGCAGTAATGAGTAGGCTAAGTATACAAATATTGTAATGCATGGATTGTATCTTTCGTGGGTGATTCAATTGAAAATAAATAAATGAAAATAAATAAATTAATCATCATCAATTCGGACACGGCTGTACAGTTAATAAGTTAACGCGGGTGAAGCTGTTGGAACCAGTTCCTAATAAATAAAAACCAAAGGCATTTCGCGGTCTTAATTAGAAAGACCAATAAATTGTGGGTATCTTACTACTACCGATTGACCTTAAGATATGAAAGTTGCGCGAACGCTAGAACCGAGGTCATTTATGTCATAAGAAGACAAATGTCTTAGGCATATATTGGAGTAGAGTATACACACTTTTATTGCATCATAATAAATTGGCGAAAGAACTGATAGCTGGTTGTAATAAAGGAGGCGTGAGAGAGGCACTACAAGGGCACTACATGGTGAGCTAAGAGATTCCATGATTGGAGGCCTCAATCGGTTGAATGTAGATGGCGTGACGATAACCGGGTCATCCGTCTTGGCGTTTATTAAAAGAAGTCCAGTCCAACAAAAAGGTCGACAATAAGGATGGTGATGGTGATGATGATGATGATGATGATGATGGTGATGATGATGATGATGGTGATGATGATGATGATGGTGATGATGATGATGGTGATGATGGTGATGATGATGATGGTGATGATGATGATGGTGTCTATTGCATCGGTGAGAGGTATGCGCTTGTGCCGCGCGAGCATAGCTCAGCAAAGCTGCAGAACAGGCAGTGTAATTAACACTGAACAGAAGATGCCTGAACTTGTACCCGATGGGTATTATTAACCCGAATTAGGTTATGTTCAGCGACGCTGACCTATAGCTTGTCAGCTTGCAAATAACATTTTAAAAGAGACTTTATAGAATTCAGATTTGATCTATATATTTGCAGTTAAATTGCGTATACACGCAATTTAACTGCAAATTCATAGAGAAACATTGCAAAATTTGCAATGCAAATTAAAACGAACTTTGAACTGAAGTTGTAAATCGTGTAAATACATGTAAAACATAGTGCTTCGATGACAATTTAAATATATTACTGAATGTAACTGAATTTTATTTAAAAAAAAAAACCTTTTTCTATTTTGTTTTGCACGTTTTCTCAGTAATTCGGTGAATCTATACTAATATTATAAAGCTGAAGAGTTTGTTTGTTTGTTTAAACGCGCTAATCTCAGGAACTACTGGTCTGATTTGAAAAATTGGTAATAAAATTGGTATACAGTTGCCTTTAAAAGAATTGCTGACTTTCGAAAGTCTAATCATTGGTGCATGTAACCTGTGTCTATTACGTGTATTCCTACTATGAATATCACTTTTCTTACAAAATTCATTTATGTTTTTCCGGACACACAGTAAATTTTCTAAGATGTATTGAGAGGCGACAGTCAGAATTCCTATTTCTTTAAATTTTTCTCTCAAAGATGAATAGGGAGGCAACTTGTAAATTGCACGAATAGCCCGCTTCTGCAGCACAAAAATGTTGTTTATGTCGGCAGCATTTCCCCATAAAAGTATGCCATAAGACATAATGCTATGAAAGTAGCTAAAATGTACTAATAATAAAAAAAAAATATGAATATCCAAATACCTAGTTGACTAAAACAAAAGTTTTTGTAGATTTTTCAATATGTCAGATTTATTAGTAGCGGTAAATACTTAGTATTTATCCTAGATAACATCAAAATACAATAAATGATCACCATTGATCGTTTAGGAATAAACATTGTTTTATTAAAAGCATATTCCGTATTTTAGAACTAAAATCACAAGGTAAAAAAAATACACTTAAAATTAATACTCACAATAAAAACTTCATCGTGATCCAAAACAAATCACCAAAAAAATACAACTTAATAAAAAATAAAAAACAACGACCAAAGGACTAGCACATTTTCATAACACGTGTATGCGTGCGCGCCGGCGCCTCGACGGTCACCGACTGTAGACAAATTTTCAGACTAGCTGCCTTGAACTAAGCCAAGGCAAAAATTTGAATTTTCGTTTTAATCTGCGAATAATGCAAAAATGACATACAGATGTCAAATATGTTTAGGTATGTTCAGCTTCCAAAACTTGTTGATCTATATGAATTACTATAAGTAGATAGCTATTATCCACTGTCCCCAACATGGTTGAGGCCTTGACGTGGCGGTGGGTCTCAGTAGCCTAGGGTGAGCCCAGCACCTTGGGCGAAGCTAATTGAGCCGAGGGGGCTCTTTGTAGTCCTATTATAAGAAGAGGGGACAAAAGAGCAGGGGGCAAGGGGCGAGGACGGGAACCTCAACCCATTGTACTGTCCCGACGTTGGGAGGGGCCTTGAGCGAAGCCAATTGAACTGAGGGAGCTGCTCTTAGGACCTCTCTTATAAGAAGAGGGGAATAAAGAGTAGGGGGGAGGAAATGGCGAGGATGGGAACTTCACCCCATTGCACTGTCCCAACGTTAGGACCCAACCCAAACCCCTCTATAGAGGTGGTGACAGTCCCTTGAGGACTGACTAGCCGTCGAGGTGCCCTGTTTGTTTATTAGATCTGGACCACCTCACCAAAGGCGGCATTGTTGACACTTTTTGTCGGGTTTTAGTGGGTAGAGCTGCGTCCACTTACCAGCTTTCGGGCGTAGTAACTCCCACATACTCTCCCATACACGGGGGTGAGGTACTCCCCCGCGGGATGCCTAGGAGCATTTCCGCCGTTAAAGAAAAAAAGGGTATTATTCACTGTCCCTTGAGATACAGGTCTTCCTAGTTCAAGAGACAGGGTCTAAATGTATGTTTACAGATTTTGCCGAAATCTTTTACTTTAACATGTTACTTTCTGACCTATGATATGAAGATTTGTACTACCTTTAGTATTATATTTCTGTAACTTTCGGATTAATAAAGATTATTATTATTATATAGATATTATCTAATAAATAAATGGTGTGATAAATTATTATCTATATAATATATGCTGCCGACATAAACAACATTTTTGTGCTGCAGAAGCGGGCTATTCGTGCAATTTACAAGTTGCCTTCCTATTCATCTTTGAGAGAAAACTTTAAAGAAATAGGAATTCTGACTGTCGCCTCTCAATACATCTTAGAAAATTTACTGTGTGTCCGGAAAAACATAAATGAATTTTGTAAGAAAAGTGATATTCATAGTAGGAATATAGGTAATCGTCCTGTAAACATATTCTATAGTGGATCTACACCATCCATTTCAACGCAAACAAAAATTTCGTGAAAATCAAACCCGCCTTTTAGATGTTCCTACACACATCTAAGAATAAAATGTATGAAAGTATTCATTTTTTTTCCTTTAACGCCGGGAAATGCTCTGAGGCATCCCACGGGGGAGTGGGTCTCCCCACGCGGGTATGTGGGACTTGCTGCACCCGAAAGCTGGTAAGTTGACGCAGCAGTACCCACTAAAACCCGGCGAGTGCCACCAATGTCGCCTGTGGTGAGGTGCCCCGGATCCCAACGTCGGGACAGTACAATGGGGTGAGGTTCCCGTGCTCTCTCCTAGCCCCCTGCGCTTTTGCCTCTCTTCTTATAAGAGGGATACAAAGAGTCCCCTCGGCTCAATTCGCTTCGCCCAATGTGCTGGGCTAACCCTAGGCTACTGAGCCCCACCGCCACGTCAAGGCCTGAACCATGGTGGGGATATAAAGACATCCATGATAAAATAATCGTTTATTATCTTAATGTACTATATTCGCTGTTATCAGTCAAGTAACTCGCAAAATTAGCAGGTCATCATATTATAAGATAACACTTCGTGTGTACGTTTATCTCATTGTTTGAAAACCATTTTCTAAGGACAGGAAGACTACCGAATGAAACATTTTTTCGCTGATATTTCGGATACTTTACAGCAACTGAGTCACGGGAGGATAAAATCTGTAATGCCACCACGGTTCAAGCCTTGTCGTGGCGATGGGGCTCATTAGCCTAAGGTGAAACTAGCACTTTGGGCGAAGTCAATTGAACTGAGGGAGCTGCTCTTTGTCCCCTCATATAAGAGGGGACAAAAGAGCATGGGGGAATAAGTAGCGAGGATGGGAACCTCACCCCATTGCACTGACCCGACGTTGGTAGGGGTTATCTGGTACGGGACAACCTCTCTGTGGCCTAACCTAAGCCACCTGGCTTAGGTCTCTTGGCGGACTGCCTAGCCGTCGAAATGCCCTGTTGCTCAACAGATCCAGGACACCTCACCAAAGGCGCCATTGGTGGCACTCGCCGGGTTTTGGAGGGAAGAGCTGCGTCCACCTTACCATCTTTCGGGCGCAGCAAGTCTCACATACCCGCCTGGGGATTTCCCCCTCCTCGCGAGATGCCTAAGAGAATTTGCTGGCGCAAAAGAAAATAAATAACTGTCCAAATGCTAGTCGGACTCTCGCTCGAAGGGTTCCGTTCCTATATTAGAAGTTACAGGGGACACACACACACTCACACATTTTACCACTTTGGAAGTGTCTCTCGCGTAAACTATTCAGCTTAGAAAAAAATGATATTAGAATGAGACATGACGAATCTTATAGATTCGTCATGTATGTCTGTCTGTTGTCTGTCTCCTATTTTCCTTGGTCACGCCATCACGCGTGAACGGCTGGACCGATTTCTTTAATTCTTTTTTTGTTGTGTTTGTTATTGTAAGGAGAAGGTTCTTATGAAAGAAAATATTTAGATTATAGCGCGGAAAATAAGGAAATTTAAGAATACTTAATCACCATATAAAATATTAGATAAGGCTAGATTAGAAATAATTGTCGTATAGCATTAGAATAATAAACACTTTTTTTTAAATATTTTTTATTAATAATTATACCAATTCGAATTCAATATTCATAATTAAGACAACACTACGTCTGTCGGGACAGCTAGTAGTAGTAAAGAGACATTTATATTTAATAAATGTCTCTTTTTATTATGTACAATCTTTATAATATTTTCGTATCTTTAAATATAAGTAATTTACTTAAAATAAATTGAAGTCCTTAATGTTGCTACTTTATAATGTTCGGCTAGACTATTTTTGAAATGGATATTTTTTTAATGACAGTTTTATCAGTTTATCGCCTGATTTTGTTTCACAGATATGACAATACATAAATGAGTTGCCTGGGCTCGTTCCAGGTATACTAGTATGTTCATGGGCGACGTTGACCACTTACCATCAGGTGGTACGTTTGCTAGTTTGCCTATCCAACTAACATAAAAAGAACCTTTTTTTAAGTTGCAATTGTGTAAAATAAAAAATAAGATACTAAAAAAATGAAATATCTTTTGCTTATCTATATATTATTATATATATTATAGATCTGATTTTAATAGAAACAAATAAGTTACAAAGTAAAGATTTCTCTTTTAGAAGATCAATAAATTGTTAATTTGCTTGCGCTATAGAATAATTTGAAGGCGCTGGAAACTTTACAAATCGGTTCGTTGAACGTCTTCAACTTGTTAAAAGCAATTAGTCCAAAGAATCTCGCGTCTTGTTTAACTTTGTTATCAAAGGTGAAATGTTCTTGTTGAAATATATTTATTTTGATATAGTTAGCTCATTTATTGCCTTCACTATCACCCACCGTGAAACGGTATTTTCGCTTAGGAAGAGGTTTGTTAACAAACGTAGCTCCAAAACGCTACGATAGATGTGGTGTTCTGGTTTTATTGGCGTCTATTCTAAGATATGAATTACGGTGTTAGGTCCTAAATACGAACCCCACCATGGTTCAGGCCTTGACGTGGCGGTGTGTTTCAGTAGCCCAGGGTGAGCCCAGCAACTTGGGCGAAGCGACTTGAGCCGAGGGGGCTCTTTGTACCCATCTTATAAGAATAGGGGATAAAAGAGCAGGGGGCAAGGGGCAAGGATGGGAACCTCACCCCATTGTACTGTCCCGACGTTGGGAGGGGTTGTTCTGTGGTGTGGGACAACCCCTCTGTGGGGGTGACGTCGGTCCCTTGCGGGACTGACTGACTGCCGTCCAGGTGCCCTGTTAGCTTAACAGATCCGGGGCACATCACCAAGGCGGTACTGGTGGCACTTGCGGCACTTGCGGGGTTTTAGTGGATAGAGCTGCGTCCACTTACCATCTTTCGGGCGCCGCGAGTCTCATATACCCGCCTGGGGAGACCCACTCCCCAGGCGGGATGCCTTAGAGCATTTCCCGGCGTATGGAAAAAGCCTAACGGTTGCTCTGCGTCCGGTCCTCGAGCGGTGGATGCTTCGTAAGCGCAAACCCCTCACCTTCCGTCTGACACAGATGCTCACCGGGTACGGTTACTTTGGTGAGTATCTGTGCCGGATGGCCCACAGGGAGCCGTTGACAGTCTGTCACGACTGTGGCGCGGCGGTGAACTCGGCCCAGCACACCCTCGAGGTGTGCCCGAGATGGGCGGCGCTGCGTCATGATCTGACATCAGTCATCGGAGGGGACTTGTCTCTGCCGAGCGTCATCACCGCGATGCTCGGTGACGACGAGTCCTGGACGGCGATGGTCTCCTTCTGCGAGGCAGTAATATCCCAGAAGGAGGCCGACGAGCGGGGAGGAGGCCGCCGACGAGGCCTCCCCCCGCGGGCGAGAGAACGAGGGTGCGTAGGAGGCGCTACTTAATGCGCCTCCAGTAACGCCTCTGTGCTCGTGTCGGGTGCAGGATGGGAACCTGGGCCCAGTATGGCACGACGTCGTGGGGACTGTTTTGTAGCGATCGGGTAGTCCCCTCTTAGGAGTAGTAGTCTGGCCTTCGCCGGGACCAGCCTGTCGCTGAGGTGATCCTGTCTGTTGCCTGCATATCCGGGACCCTCAATAAGCGGCTGAAGGCGCTCGCAGTGGTTTTAGTTAGGGTGGGCACCCAGATGCGAGTCCCACATTGGGTCAGGATCTACCCAAGATCCTGGCTGCATCCATAAGGATTTCCCTGCGATAAAAAAAGGTGCAGCGGCTCACCCTAGGTAATTAAGCCCCACCACCACGTGAAGGCTTGAAACATGGTGGGGTTGTATTTCAAACCCGACTTAAAGCATCTGAGTCTTCTTGTGATTCCAAAATTAATAACATGGATATTTTTTGCTTATATTCTCCCATAGCAAAATCAAAGATCTGCGGATCAGAGTAATCTTCAGAAATTGTATCATATATACTAAAAGCATACCTACTACAATTAATCCAAGCGTAATAAGTCATTTATAGTCTAGCCGTGTTTTAATTACATATTAATCCTCTGATATGACATCAGCTCATTCAATGATAAAATAGATTTACTCGACTTTATTACTATTTATAAATCCAATGCTTAATAGGATTATGTATTATTCGATTTTGTACCTGAAACCTATTAATTATATGCATTCAATATGACAATAGGGTGAATACCTGGAATGACCTTATTTGGTTTTAATGAAAGTGTTTCATTATGGTTAGAATTATCATTAAAGTTTTCATTAATAATATCATTATCATTATTATAATCATTATCATTATTATCATCACCACAATAATCTGCATTACTTGCTTACATGCTTGTACCCGAATCGAACCCGAAATTTCTTTTGATGAAGTGTCTATGATTTATCTTTCTTATATTTTTGTTATAAGTATATCAAATGAATCGCAAATTAGGCTTTCATTCCAAATGCTCTTAAGAACAAATTAAATATACACGTCGTATTTTTATTATTAACGACATTCAAGAGCAGAGTCACTTAGACATAATTTAAAAGGAAGAAATCATCACGCCCCGCTGATATAATTAAATAGCATTACGGCGTTTCTCCATTGCACGCGGGAAATCGGTCAACCATCCCCGTCACGATATCTACGATTTAAATGTAGACGTATGTCTAGCAAAGTTGCGGTCAAATTATGTGTTAATTTACTTAAGACCCTGAAAAGTTATTCACTAAATAACGCAATTATAAAAGTAGTGAAGTCCTGTACCGTTCATGGCACAGTCCCGATTTGACGTTCTTGTTGACGTTGACGGCAGGCAAGTACGGAAACGTTATCAGATATCTCTCTGTGACGAAAAACGGGAAACATCTTTAAATTCCTTTAATGTTAGCTTTCAGTCCTCTCGTTCTCGTGACTTCGTTTTCTTATCACCATTATTTTTTTACCTAATTTAATCTGAGGGAAACACAATAAAAATGTGCAAATAATAAAATTTGTTTCTTTCTATGTTATAACACGATTTTTTAAATCGAACAATGTTATTAATACGGGTTTTTTGAGATTTATTACTATACAAAAATTTCAACTTATAATGTTATTTGATAAATGCTTAAGACGGTCTGCAAAAAAAAGTGTATAAGTTAAGTGCACTTCTTACGTTCAATGATTTCCATTAACATGGCTATAATCACTAAAGCCTATCCTTCTGGTGCATGGTGCTGCAAATTGTGATTGGTGGCATCAACATATTTTGTATCATACTTCTTATATCATTACGTTGCTCATCCAAGTGTAGAGGCGTCATCGAGCATACCTATAACCGAATTATGCGGTTATGTGCTCGATGACACGTGAGATGAATCAAAAGCTGAAGTTCATGAACAATAGTACGATCAAAGGTTTGTATTTTAGGCATCCACGTATTAACGATGCGACTAATGATGCGTACATCCGTTGGGCGTCATTATCGAGTTTAACGCGTCACCGAATCGTTGTCAGTTGAAAATGATTACGCTTCGTTGATTCGAATTAATGTTTCAACGGTTATCTTGTGAGTGTATGGGATATGCCTCATCGATATCGGCTATTAGTCTACCGCTCAATCCGGGTCTAACCCCAGTGTTACAAGATTTGTCTCGAAAGTTTTCATAACGTTTAGTCTCGAAATAAAATTAAAAAAATCGGACTTCAAAAAATAGAAAAGGAAAAAGTAATAAAATAATAATAATTGCGTTTCTGTTTTTGTGCTTACAATTTATATTCAACCTATTTTATAATAATGCAAAACTTACGCGTTTAATTTTTTTTATGTTAGTTGGATAGCCAAACTGGCAGACGTGCCACCCGATGGTAAGTGGTCGTAGTCGCCCATGAACATAAACTAGTTTACATGGAACTGACTCGGGCAACTCATTTCTGTATTACCTTGAGACATAAGATGCTAAGTCTCTGTGCCAGTAATTACACTGCCTGTCCTGCCCTTCTCTCCGAAACACGGCAAAGCTGTTTGACGAGATAAACAAGCAAGATGGTGGTACCCATGCAGACAGGAGTGCGGCACGGATTTTTTAAAACGGAACGGAACGGAACGGAAAAAAGTATCAGTGGGAGGGCCCACTGATACTTTTTTTGATAATAATCAAGCCTGTATATTGATTATTAACATCCTGGTCATCCTAAAATAGAAAGAGAAGAAGAAATAACTGCTAAATATATTTTTTCACTGTGATTGCAAATTGGCAGATTCTCCTCTCCTCTCCTTACTTCTTCTCTCCTCTCTTCTATTCCTTCTCTTCTTTTTATGTTATCATCATCATCAGGTGTTATCATCTTCATGTTGAAGTTCGGAGGTCAGTTGGCAAAATTTTCTGCGATCCCATGCGGCTTCCTTCAGTTGCGTTATTTTTATGTTATGCTAGCACATAAAGAGCTCTGCATTTATTAAGTAGTTAAATATATAAATAGATTAGAATATGAACTTATTCCAAAACCAATGCTTTAAATAGAAAAGATATAATATGCGATTGGGTTTTCCTGGCCGCTTTGCGAGGTCATTGTTTTTGTAACTCAGTCAATATTTTGCTTGTTGCTATGTGGTTTTCAGCTAATTTTAGATATCAAACGCTTTCCTGTGCCAATTTCCTGGTGTCAAAAGGAGTCGGTGAAATTGCTTATGAAAGAATCATGTACATAATATGGACATAAGTATATATATATCTCTCTCTCTCTCTATTTAAGAACCTTGCTCTTGACGGTGAGGCAGTCTTTCATACTCCATAATTAGGGCGCTAAGAACGGTGGTTGCCTTGTCTTCCGTTTCGCAGTACTATGACCAATTTCTTGCTTGTTGATTATCTAGTCCAGAGCCCTACCGGAATCCATTTCCTCGACCTTCAGCCAGTACTGATACCGCTGCTGCCCGGTATTAGGTAGGGGGAGCGCTTTATAGTAGCGACGCTTGCTCACTACGTCACAAGATCCTCATAGTACCTATGTAGCATTTTACAGGTTAGCCCATCAATCAATACCCACTGGACTACCTACTACATCCTGTTAATCTTATCAGTACAAGGTCGGGGACTGCTTATTCGTATATACGGTGGGGGCCCTCTCACATATGTACTAGATAAATGTGATCGTTTTTTATAGCATAGGAGGGTACATGAGTAGTCATGCTATAAAAAAACGATCACATCACAAGCCTTTTGGCAACTATCGACGCCCATATATATCCACTTCCGCACAACCAGAGATTATGTAGACGCGTTGCCCTCCTTTTCCCTATCCCCCCAATGGGCCACCGAAAACTCACAAACCGCACAAGACGCCGGTTTTATGTAAGCGAGAGGTCACCCCGGTCGTGCCGGCCCAATTTGGCTGCATAGCAGTATGGCACTACCTCTTACAAAATTCCATGTTAAAGTAGGATGTACAATCCATGTCATATTCACTTTTAACTGGAAGTGCTAGAGATATACAACATACCTCATATATGAAGGGACGGTAGAGCATACATAATAATTAAAATCTGTGAAAACACAGATGCTGTAAAAACATAACCAACCAGTCTGAACGGGACAAAAAAATTAGCGTATTGAAACCGTTAAACATTGTGCACAAAAAATAATATCATCCTTGGCCTGATTTTATCAAAAAAGCAATCAAGTGAGCTAATTACGTTGGTAATCAACGTCAAAATATAGGCCAGCCTAAAGTGACACGATTCATTTAATTCGGGTGTTACGTGTGCAAAATGTTTTGTTTTTGCGGGCTTATTCTTGTTTGAAAGGGGACAAAGTGCCGTGATGCCGTTTGTTATCCACTAAAAATTGATATTGTGAGTTTTTTGGATACCATAAGTGGTATTTATTTGTTTATTCATTATCATCATATGACGTCATCGTTCTCGTGACTTCGTTTTCTTATCACCATTATTTTTTTACCTAATTTAATCTGAGGGAAACACAATAAAAATGTGCAAATAATAAAATTTGTTTCTTTCTATGTTATAACACGATTTTTTAAATCGAACAATGTTATTAATACGGGTTTTTTGAGATTTATTACTATACAAAAATTTCAACTTATAATGTTATTTGATAAATGCTTAAGACGGTCTGCAAAAAAAAGTGTATAAGTTAAGTGCACTTCTTACGTTCAATGATTTCCATTAACATGGCTATAATCACTAAAGCCTATCCTTCTGGTGCATGGTGCTGCAAATTGTGATTGGTGGCATCAACATATTTTGTATCATACTTCTTATATCATTACGTTGCTCATCCAAGTGTAGAGGCGTCATCGAGCATACCTATAACCGAATTATGCGGTTATGTGCTCGATGACACGTGAGATGAATCAAAAGCTGAAGTTCATGAACAATAGTACGATCAAAGGTTTGTATTTTAGGCATCCACGTATTAACGATGCGACTAATGATGCGTACATCCGTTGGGCGTCATTATCGAGTTTAACGCGTCACCGAATCGTTGTCAGTTGAAAATGATTACGCTTCGTTGATTCGAATTAATGTTTCAACGGTTATCTTGTGAGTGTATGGGATATGCCTCATCGATATCGGCTATTAGTCTACCGCTCAATCCGGGTCTAACCCCAGTGTTACAAGATTTGTCTCGAAAGTTTTCATAACGTTTAGTCTCGAAATAAAATTAAAAAAATCGGACTTCAAAAAATAGAAAAGGAAAAAGTAATAAAATAATAATAATTGCGTTTCTGTTTTTGTGCTTACAATTTATATTCAACCTATTTTATAATAATGCAAAACTTACGCGTTTAATTTTTTTTATGTTAGTTGGATAGCCAAACTGGCAGACGTGCCACCCGATGGTAAGTGGTCGTAGTCGCCCATGAACATAAACTAGTTTACATGGAACTGACTCGGGCAACTCATTTCTGTATTGCCTTGAGACATAAGATGCTAAGTCTCTGTGCCAGTAATTACACTGCCTGTCCTGCCCTTCTCTCCGAAACACGGCAAAGCTGTTTGACGAGATAAACAAGCAAGATGGTGGTACCCATGCAGACAGGAGTGCGGCACGGATTTTTTAAAACGGAACGGAACGGAACGGAAAAAAGTATCAGTGGGAGGGCCCACTGATACTTTTTTTGATAATAATCAAGCCTGTATATTGATTATTAACATCCTGGTCATCCTAAAATAGAAAGAGAAGAAGAAATAACTGCTAAATATATTTTTTCACTGTGATTGCAAATTGGCAGATTCTCCTCTCCTCTCCTTACTTCTTCTCTCCTCTCTTCTATTCCTTCTCTTCTTTTTATGTTATCATCATCATCAGGTGCCATCTTCATGTTGAAGTTCGGAGGTCAGTTGGCAAAATTTTCTGCGATCCCATGCGGCTTCCTTCAGTTGCGTTATTTTTATGTTATGCTAGCACATAAAGAGCTCTGCATTTATTAAGTAGTTAAATATATAAATAGATTAGAATATGAACTTATTCCAAAACCAATGCTTTAAATAGAAAAGATATAATATGCGATTGGGTTTTCCTGGCCGCTTTGCGAGGTCATTGTTTTTGTAACTCAGTCAATATTTTGCTTGTTGCTATGTGGTTTTCAGCTAATTTTAGATATCAAACGCTTTCCTGTGCCAATTTCCTGGTGTCAAAAGGAGTCGGTGAAATTGCTTATGAAAGAATCATGTACATAATATGGACATAAGTATATATATATCTCTCTCTCTCTCTATTTAAGAACCTTGCTCTTGACGGTGAGGCAGTCTTTCATACTCCATAATTAGGGCGCTAAGAACGGTGGTTGCCTTGTCTTCCGTTTCGCAGTACTATGACCAATTTCTTGCTTGTTGATTATCTAGTCCAGAGCCCTACCGGAATCCATTTCCTCGACCTTCAGCCAGTACTGATACCGCTGCTGCCCGGTATTAGGTAGGGGGAGCGCTTTATAGTAGCGACGCTTGCTCACTACGTCACAAGATCCTCATAGTACCTATGTAGCATTTTACAGGTTAGCCCATCAATCAATACCCACTGGACTACCTACTACATCCTGTTAATCTTATCAGTACAAGGTCGGGGACTGCTTATTCGTATATACGGTGGGGGCCCTCTCACATATGTACTAGATAAATGTGATCGTTTTTTATAGCATAGGAGGGTACATGAGTAGTCATGCTATAAAAAAACGATCACATCACAAGCCTTTTGGCAACTATCGACGCCCATATATATCCACTTCCGCACAACCAGAGATTATGTAGACGCGTTGCCCTCCTTTTCCCTATCCCCCCAATGGGCCACCGAAAACTCACAAACCGCACAAGACGCCGGTTTTATGTAAGCGAGAGGTCACCCCGGTCGTGCCGGCCCAATTTGGCTGCATAGCAGTATGGCACTACCTCTTACAAAATTCCATGTTAAAGTAGGATGTACAATCCATGTCATATTCACTTTTAACTGGAAGTGCTAGAGATATACAACATACCTCATATATGAAGGGACGGTAGAGCATACATAATAATTAAAATCTGTGAAAACACAGATGCTGTAAAAACATAACCAACCAGTCTGAACGGGACAAAAAAATTAGCGTATTGAAACCGTTAAACATTGTGCACAAAAAATAATATCATCCTTGGCCTGATTTTATCAAAAAAGCAATCAAGTGAGCTAATTACGTTGGTAATCAACGTCAAAATATAGGCCAGCCTAAAGTGACACGATTCATTTAATTCGGGTGTTACGTGTGCAAAATGTTTTGTTTTTGCGGGCTTATTCTTGTTTGAAAGGGGACAAAGTGCCGTGATGCCGTTTGTTATCCACTAAAAATTGATATTGTGAGTTTTTTGGATACCATAAGTGGTATTTATTTGTTTATTCATTATCATCATATGACGTCATCGTTCTCGTGACTTCGTTTTCTTATCACCATTATTTTTTTACCTAATTTAATCTGAGGGAAACACAATAAAAATGTGCAAATAATAAAATTTGTTTCTTTCTATGTTATAACACGATTTTTTAAATCGAACAATGTTATTAATACGGGTTTTTTGAGATTTATTACTATACAAAAATTTCAACTTATAATGTTATTTGATAAATGCTTAAGACGGTCTGCAAAAAAAAGTGTATAAGTTAAGTGCACTTCTTACGTTCAATGATTTCCATTAACATGGCTATAATCACTAAAGCCTATCCTTCTGGTGCATGGTGCTGCAAATTGTGATTGGTGGCATCAACATATTTTGTATCATACTTCTTATATCATTACGTTGCTCATCCAAGTGTAGAGGCGTCATCGAGCATACCTATAACCGAATTATGCGGTTATGTGCTCGATGACACGTGAGATGAATCAAAAGCTGAAGTTCATGAACAATAGTACGATCAAAGGTTTGTATTTTAGGCATCCACGTATTAACGATGCGACTAATGATGCGTACATCCGTTGGGCGTCATTATCGAGTTTAACGCGTCACCGAATCGTTGTCAGTTGAAAATGATTACGCTTCGTTGATTCGAATTAATGTTTCAACGGTTATCTTGTGAGTGTATGGGATATGCCTCATCGATATCGGCTATTAGTCTACCGCTCAATCCGGGTCTAACCCCAGTGTTACAAGATTTGTCTCGAAAGTTTTCATAACGTTTAGTCTCGAAATAAAATTAAAAAAATCGGACTTCAAAAAATAGAAAAGGAAAAAGTAATAAAATAATAATAATTGCGTTTCTGTTTTTGTGCTTACAATTTATATTCAACCTATTTTATAATAATGCAAAACTTACGCGTTTAATTTTTTTTATGTTAGTTGGATAGCCAAACTGGCAGACGTGCCACCCGATGGTAAGTGGTCGTAGTCGCCCATGAACATAAACTAGTTTACATGGAACTGACTCGGGCAACTCATTTCTGTATTGCCTTGAGACATAAGATGCTAAGTCTCTGTGCCAGTAATTACACTGCCTGTCCTGCCCTTCTCTCCGAAACACGGCAAAGCTGTTTGACGAGATAAACAAGCAAGATGGTGGTACCCATGCAGACAGGAGTGCGGCACGGATTTTTTAAAACGGAACGGAACGGAACGGAAAAAAGTATCAGTGGGAGGGCCCACTGATACTCTTTTTGATAATAATCAAGCCTGTATATTGATTATTAACATCCTGGTCATCCTAAAATAGAAAGAGAAGAAGAAATAACTGCTAAATATATTTTTTCACTGTGATTGCAAATTGGCAGATTCTCCTCTCCTCTCCTTACTTCTTCTCTCCTCTCTTCTATTCCTTCTCTTCTTTTTATGTTATCATCATCATCAGGTGCCATCTTCATGTTGAAGTTCGGAGGTCAGTTGGCAAAATTTTCTGCGATCCCATGCGGCTTCCTTCAGTTGCGTTATTTTTATGTTATGCTAGCACATAAAGAGCTCTGCATTTATTAAGTAGTTAAATATATAAATAGATTAGAATATGAACTTATTCCAAAACCAATGCTTTAAATAGAAAAGATATAATATGCGATTGGGTTTTCCTGGCCGCTTTGCGAGGTCATTGTTTTTGTAACTCAGTCAATATTTTGCTTGTTGCTATGTGGTTTTCAGCTAATTTTAGATATCAAACGCTTTCCTGTGCCAATTTCCTGGTGTCAAAAGGAGTCGGTGAAATTGCTTATGAAAGAATCATGTACATAATATGGACATAAGTATATATATATCTCTCTCTCTCTCTATTTAAGAACCTTGCTCTTGACGGTGAGGCAGTCTTTCATACTCCATAATTAGGGCGCTAAGAACGGTGGTTGCCTTGTCTTCCGTTTCGCAGTACTATGACCAATTTCTTGCTAGTTGATTATCTAGTCCAGAGCCCTACCGGAATCCATTTCCTCGACCTTCAGCCAGTACTGATACCGCTGCTGCCCGGTATTAGGTAGGGGGAGCGCTTTATAGTAGCGACGCTTGCTCACTACGTCACAAGATCCTCATAGTACCTATGTAGCATTTTACAGGTTAGCCCATCAATCAATACCCACTGGACTACCTACTACATCCTGTTAATCTTATCAGTACAAGGTCGGGGACTGCTTATTCGTATATACGGTGGGGGCCCTCTCACATATGTACTAGATAAATGTGATCGTTTTTTATAGCATAGGAGGGTACATGAGTAGTCATGCTATAAAAAAACGATCACATCACAAGCCTTTTGGCAACTATCGACGCCCATATATATCCACTTCCGCACAACCAGAGATTATGTAGACGCGTTGCCCTCCTTTTCCCTATCCCCCCAATGGGCCACCGAAAACTCACAAACCGCACAAGACGCCGGTTTTATGTAAGCGAGAGGTCACCCCGGTCGTGCCGGCCCAATTTGGCTGCATAGCAGTATGGCACTACCTCTTACAAAATTCCATGTTAAAGTAGGATGTACAATCCATGTCATATTCACTTTTAACTGGAAGTGCTAGAGATATACAACATACCTCATATATGAAGGGACGGTAGAGCATACATAATAATTAAAATCTGTGAAAACACAGATGCTGTAAAAACATAACCAACCAGTCTGAACGGGACAAAAAAATTAGCGTATTGAAACCGTTAAACATTGTGCACAAAAAATAATATCATCCTTGGCCTGATTTTATCAAAAAAGCAATCAAGTGAGCTAATTACGTTGGTAATCAACGTCAAAATATAGGCCAGCCTAAAGTGACACGATTCATTTAATTCGGGTGTTACGTGTGCAAAATGTTTTGTTTTTGCGGGCTTATTCTTGTTTGAAAGGGGACAAAGTGCCGTGATGCCGTTTGTTATCCACTAAAAATTGATATTGTGAGTTTTTTGGATACCATAAGTGGTATTTATTTGTTTATTCATTATCATCATATGACGTCATCGTTCTCGTGACTTCGTTTTCATTTATTTTTTTTTTACCTAATTTAATCTGAGGGAAACACAATAAAAATGTGCAAATAATAAAATTTGTTTCTTTATATGTTATAACACGATTTTTTAAATCGAACAATGTTATTAATACGGGTTTTTTGAGATTTATTACTATACAAAAATTTCAACTTATAATGTTATTTGATAAATGCTTAAGACGGTCTGCAAAAAAAAGTGTATAAGTTAAGTGCACTTCTTACGTTCAATGATTTCCATTAACATGGCTATAATCACTAAAGCCTATCCTTCTGGTGCATGGTGCTGCAAATTGTGATTGGTGGCATCAACATATTTTGTATCATACTTCTTATATCATTACGTTGCTCATCCAAGTGTAGAGGCGTCATCGAGCATACCTATAACCGAATTATGCGGTTATGTGCTCGATGACACGTGAGATGAATCAAAAGCTGAAGTTCATGAACAATAGTACGATCAAAGGTTTGTATTTTAGGCATCCACGTATTAACGATGCGACTAATGATGCGTACATCCGTTGGGCGTCATTATCGAGTTTAACGCGTCACCGAATCGTTGTCAGTTGAAAATGATTACGCTTCGTTGATTCGAATTAATGTTTCAACGGTTATCTTGTGAGTGTATGGGATATGCCTCATCGATATCGGCTATTAGTCTACCGCTCAATCCGGGTCTAACCCCAGTGTTACAAGATTTGTCTCGAAAGTTTTCATAACGTTTAGTCTCGAAATAAAATTAAAAAAATCGGACTACCTACTACATCCTGTTAATCTTATCAGTACAAGGTCGGGGACTGCTTATTCGTATATACGGTGGGGGCCCTCTCACATATGTACTAGATAAATGTGATCGTTTTTTATAGCATAGGAGGGTACATGAGTAGTCATGCTATAAAAAAACGATCACATCACAAGCCTTTTGGCAACTATCGACGCCCATATATATCCACTTCCGCACAACCAGAGATTATGTAGACGCGTTGCCCTCCTTTTCCCTATCCCCCCAATGGGCCACCGAAAACTCACAAACCGCACAAGACGCCGGTTTTATGTAAGCGAGAGGTCACCCCGGTCGTGCCGGCCCAATTTGGCTGCATAGCAGTATGGCTCTACCTCTTACAAAATTCCATGTTAAAGTAGGATGTACAATCCATGTCATATTCACTTTTAACTGGAAGTGCTAGAGATATACAACATACCTCATATATGAAGGGACGGTAGAGCATACATAATAATTAAAATCTGTGAAAACACAGATGCTGTAAAAACATAACCAACCAGTCTGAACGGGACAAAAAAATTAGCGTATTGAAACCGTTAAACATTGTGCACAAAAAATAATATCATCCTTGGCCTGATTTTATCAAAAAAGCAATCAAGTGAGCTAATTACGTTGGTAATCAACGTCAAAATATAGGCCAGCCTAAAGTGACACGATTCATTTAATTCGGGTGTTACGTGTGCAAAATGTTTTGTTTTTGCGGGCTTATTCTTGTTTGAAAGGGGACAAAGTGCCGTGATGCCGTTTGTTATCCACTAAAAATTGATATTGTGAGTTTTTTGGATACCATAAGTGGTATTTATTTGTTTATTCATTATCATCATATGACGTCATCGTCATATTCACTAACACAAGCTAACCTAGGACCATTAAATGAATCCATACTCAAATTGCTTTTTTTTCTTTAACGCTGGGAAATGCTCTGAGGCATCCCGCGGGGAGTGGTTATCCCCACGCGGGTATGTGGGACTTGCTGCGCCCGAAAGGTGGTAAGTGTACGCAGCTCTACCAAAAAATAAATACTATTATTTTGTGGCTCTACCCACTAAAACCTGACGAGTGCCACCAATGCCGCCTTTGGTGAGGTTAACGGAACGGAAATATAATACTTTCATACTACCTATGTATATTATATTTAAGATTAATATTATATTATACACATATTTAATACACATCCATGACCCAGGAACACAGAAAACTTTTTGTTCCCTAGCGGAATTCGAACCCGCTACCTCAAGCTTGAGTGCCAACGCGCTAACCATTGAGCCACAGAGGTCGTCAAATATAAATTGTCTAAATTATTAGTGCTATTTTCAAGATGACCGTGAACAAAATATACAAGACTATCGGCAGCAGTAGATAATTTTACTATCTAAATTAACCTTTAAGGTTATCTAGTGCAATAAATCATTCCAGTTACTATAGCGTTGGACAAATCTAGATTTCACAAATGTTTGGAGCTACAGGTTTTATTAAGAGCATTAGGTAGCCTAACTACGCCTACGCTAGAATTCAACACAGTTTTGTTGCAGAAATAGAAGGTTTTGCAAATTTACACTTGGTATTTAAGATGGATTCATGTCGATTTATGGATCTATGGTAATCGAAATAAGTTCTGCCTCCCTATTACTTACGGTGCCGAAACATGGAAGCTCACACAGGAGACTGTGTAGAAAGTGAGACACACAAAGGGCCATGAAGTGAGCCATGCTCGGCATTAAACTACAATACTGTATCCGCAATACCGATATCCGACCTCATACGAAGCTCAAAGACGTTGGAGATAGGGTAGCTGATTTAAAATGGCTTTGGGTAGGACACTTGTGGCGAGATGGAGAGAGGCGAGATGTAGTGACAGGTGGGTCGTGAGGATTCTACAGCAGTAACCGAAATGTGACCTAGACTGGGTCGGAGATGTCCAGGACGACCTATGGCGAGATTGATCGATGATGTGGAAAAGCTGGTGGGCAAAACATAGATGAAAAAGATAAGAGACAGATTGGAAGAATAAAGAGAGGTCTCAATAGTGGGCTATTGACAGGCTAATGATAATGATGATGGATTTGAATAGGTCGTCCTAACGTTCATTAAAAGAGCCCTATTTATTGTGGGTAGAGCTGCGTCCACTTACCAGCTTTCGGGCGCAGCAAGTCCCACATACCCGCGTGGGGAGACCAACTCCCTCAGAGCATTTTCCGGCGTTAAAGAAAAAAAAGACATTTATATTCATCTCACATCAGAATGTGCAGACACTTGGCGGAATTTAAGCCCGCGACCACTGCGTTAAGTGTCCTACTAACCACTCGACCAGCCGGCCCTCAAAAAGATGTGGATGTTTGGACATGTTGTGGATATGGGCGTCAAATAGGATACGTGTTGGATAGGGCTATAAGCTTATATATTCCATAGCTAATCGTTTTGATTCCCAATCAGACATCGAACCGCATAAGTAAAGTGATTTTCCAGGGCGAAGGAACAATTTACGTCTATCAGACGATCTAGTACTTTGACACGGTTGCGTGACTTTGCCAATACGAAAAGCGAAAACTAGAGGTATTTCAAGATCCGAGAGCGAATCGCTTTAAAATTTTACCATTGCTAAAGTGAAGGAAAAGTAGCCATTTAAATTGTCTGCAATAAATCTATACGTACAAATAAATAAAATTCATGTGTCTGTTTGTAATTTCCAATTGACAGCTTTTAACTAAATGCATATGAAAGCATACCTATAAGGTACATACATACAAAAATCACATTTTAAAATTATTGTCTGTCTGTTTGTTAAAGCTAATCTCTGAAACGGCTGGGCCAATTTTGACGGGACTCTCACTGGGAGATAGCTGATGTTATAAGGCTATAACATAATCATCATCAAGCCGGATACGACTGTAAATATAAGTTAACGCGTGCGAAACTGCGGGCAACAGCTAGCTTAGAAGAAATATTTCAATTAAAATTATAAGTTCTTTTGATCTTTTTTTAACCGATAGGCGTCCGCTGATGGATAAAAGGCTCTCCCTATCTGGCCCTGAGCTGTCCGTATCCAGCTGCTTTCTACGATCCTCAGATCGTCGCTCCATCTTGTATGAGGTCACCACTCTCGGACCTTCAGGTCATATTGGTCATCTGCATACATACTTGTAGCAATGTAACCTCTCCACTTAAGCATCTGATATACTGAATAGTTACAATTTGTATGAGGTTTTGCTGCATTGTAGCCGAATCGGACTAGCAAGACCTGTGGTACCTCTCGCTCACTTAATACCAGCGTCAAGTGATAGCTATGCTGTCGCGTTTCAGCGGTTTGTGAGTTTCTAGTAGCCCATTGGGGGGATTGAGAAAAGCCACCCTGTCTGTGTCACCTCTGGTTGTGCGGATGTAAAGACATCCGCTCATAGGAGCGTCCGTAGTCACCATAAGGCTCCGACTGCTCGTTTGCTTCCATAATTATGCTATAAAATGCATTACTAATACGTAATAGCTTATGTTTATGAATGATGAAGCAGAAGTTCATTGTGAGAGTCCTATGTCCAACGGTAAACGGTTCCACGTTGACAATCATGATAAAGAAGTAGAACGACTATTTTTTTTAAATAATATATCGCACGGAATTCCTTATGGATGTAGCCAGGATCTTCGGGTAGATCTTGAGCCAATCTGGGACTCGCACCTGTGAGTGCCCACCCTAACTAAAACCATTGCGTGCGCCTTCAGCTTTTTGAGGGTCCCGGATATGCAGGCAACAAACAGGATCACCTCACCGACAGGCTGGCCCCGGCGAAGACCAGACTACTCCTCATAAGGGGGGACTGCCCGGCCGCTACTAAGCCAGGCCCCACGACGTTGTGCCATACTGGGTGCAGGTTCCCATCCTGAACCCGACACGAGCACAGGGGCGTTACTGGAAACGAATTAAGTAGCGCTTCCTACGCACCCCCATTCGGCCTCGTCGGTGGCCTCCTCTATAACCCGCTCGTCGGCCTCCTTCTGGGACATTACTGCCCCGCAGAAGGAGACCATAGCCGTCCAGGATTCGTCATCACGGAGCATCGCGGTGATGACGCTCGGCAGAGACAAGTCCCCTCCGATGACTGATGTCAGATCATGACGCAGCGCCGCCCACTCGGGCACACCTCGAGTGTGTGGCCAAGTCCACCGCCGCGCCACAATCGTGACACACTGTCAACGGCTCCCTGCGGGCCGTCCGGCACAGGTACTCACCAAAGTAACCATGCTCGTTGAGCACCTGCGTCAGATGAAAGGTTTGCGCTTACGGCGCAAGTAGAAAGACTCATTCACTCACGAACACTGAAGGCGCATTAAGTATAGGGGGAATATATTCTACCACTAACAAAATCGCTATCAATTAGGAAGTTTTGTTTGCAACCGAAGCTCTCATTTTGTGGTCAAGAGTCACATAAGATGATAATGATGTTTCACCATCAAGTATCGGACTTTAAATTTAATTTGTCCGTAAATGTTAAAATATAAAAGCACCTGCGATATTTCACTGATATAATATCGTTGAAAACGTTACTCTCTGCAGCGCCCGTCAGATCCAATCTATGGAAGTAATGCAAGGAAATCATTTTGATAAAAACTTGCGAATATTTCACAAGTGTTTTTTATTTACAATTCATGGAAAGAGATAGGATAAGTCATTCAACTTTACTTGGAAAGACTATCTCTTTCCAAGTAAAGTTGAATGACTTATCCTATCTCTTTCCATGAATATGGATATGAACCTGGGCTCAGTATGACACGACGTCGCAAGGACTGCTTAGCGGCCGGGTAGTCCCCTCTTACAAAGCCTTCGCCAAGGCCGGCCTGTCGCTGAGGTAATACCATCGAATGCAGATCCTGGATTAAGCGTGGGTTTTGTCTTGTGGCAGCTTTGATTGTATAGCAATTGTTGTCTTTTATTTATCTCCACTTCTGATCCCCAAAGAAAAGAGCATATTCATATCTGAAAGGCCGGCAACGCACCTGCTGATCCACTGTTGTAGCGGGTGTCTGTGGATGTCGCTCTTCACTTAACATCAGGTCCAACCGACTGTCCGTTTGCCCCCTCTTCTATAAAAAAAAATAACTCATCAACAATCTCACTCCATATAAAATTATTAAACTTCGCGATTTTGGAAAGGAAATGGGAAAAAGCACTGAGAAGAGTGAATTTTAAAGCATCTGATTATTCTAGGCTATGTTCTAAGCATTTCAAAGTTACAGATTTTGAAAACTTCTAATTTAATGAAAAGTTTAAGTAAATATTATGATACAACAGCAACAAACTTATTACTGCTACTAATAGCCGGGAGGTTGCGGGATTCGAACCCGCGATCTCCCGCTTGAGCGCCAAAGCGCTTACCATAGAACCACAGAGGTCGTCATTATAAATAATATCTCATCATCTCTAAATAATTCGCCATTTGGTATTTCCATTTGTGGTTCTGGACTGTTTTGCCCACTAATAATATTTTCAAAATTGAAATTACTGTCGTTGGCCTCCAATCTGTCACAAGAAATAAATGTTATATTAGTATTCAATGATATCTTAAATTTGATATTTTTTTATCTCTTTGTAATACTTTTTAGTAATTGCAAGAGATTGTCTCGCTTATTTGATGTGTATTGTGTATTTCAGTAGTCATAAAGTTTCTTTGTAGCTGGTGAAGGACGACAAACTAATAATAAACTTACCTTGCTACCAAATCCGCTTTCTTTCCCTGCCGCGAAGCGCCTCTTCTTTTCAATTAATTCTTTAGATCTGAAATTCTCTAAGTAGAATACATGTCGAAAAATTTGTCTTAATCAGTTAACAGATCGGATTCGCAAGAAAAAACGCCACAAAAAACACCAAGTTCTTTGGACGTTTATCTGAATGCAACAAACAAACAGCGCCCTCTACTGGAAAAGTTTCCAGTGGTCTTCCCAATTGAATCTTCTCTATCACAACATTTCGGCAAAGTAACTATTATAATGCATGACAAGACCGCCATTGGCGTCCTTTTATACCAAATTATTATAAATATCGCTATAATAATACAAATAATTATTGTAAGTGCATTATTAATTATTAGAATTATTAATCACGTATATTTAGATTTATTATTGTTATACTTTAATTAGTATCAATCAATTTTATTGTCATAAATGTCGTCACATCCTTTTGGCTGCACCAGAAGTCTAAAATTGCCCCACCATTGTTTAAGTTTTGTTGCCACCTTGGGCGAAGCAAATTGAACCGAGCGAGCTGCTCTTTGTTTCCCTTTTATAAGAAGATGGGACAAAAGAATGGTGAGGGTGGGAACCTCAACCCATTGTACGGTCTCGATGTTGGGAGGGCTTGTTCCGTGGTACGGGACAACCCCTCTGTGGAGGTAGCGTCGGTCCCTTGAAGGACTGACTAGCCGTCGAGGTGCCCTGTTTGCTCAGATCCGGGGCACCTCACCAAAAACCACATTGGTGGCATTCGCCAGGTTTAAGTGGGTAGAGCTGCGTCCACTTACCATCTTTCGGGTGCAGCGAGTCCCACATACCCGCCGGGGGTGTCCCCACTTCCCCGCGGGATGCCTTTGGACATTTCCCGGCGTAAAAAAGTTTAAAATTTAAATAGCTTTAATTGATACATTTAGATAGGTAAACGGCGTCACATCCCGCTGGTACTGCCAGTGTTTGTAACAATTGTCGTAGGCACACAGATAGATGTCAAAAGACATATTTACTATTTTGTTTTACGGACCTTAATTAACACACTTCAATAATCACACTATCATCAACAATAATTAAATAGTGGCAATAAATCATTCAGCCTATTCGCAGAAGTTCTTTCAATTCCAGAAACATGACGGGATCTTAACCAATTATTTATATGTAGGCCTTTGATAATCAACGCTTTATTTTAATGAACGCGTCATCATAGATCTAACTAGAACTATAACGGATGTGTCGACCTTCTCAAAGGCGATAATACTTATCACCCAATAATTTTGGATATGTGAAGGGCCTGATGTATGACTTTTTTATGTGAATATTTTGGAGAGTCTCAGTAATGAAATCACCTCGAATGCCGTGACGACTCACGGTTTGACGCCGTCATTGATTAAAGAGTGGGCAACAGATTGTAAGTTCAACTGTTGGTAAGTGATTTCCTATATCCATAGACACCCAGCACCAGAGGGCTTGTATTTTGTTGCCGGCCTCTCATTTTTTGGAACGCGTTGCGAAAGGGGCTAGACGGAAAAAATTTAGACGGAATCTTGGTGCGACACTTTTTGCTATAGTGTGTGTGTGTGCACATGTATGTAGTCACAACCGACGCCAGGAGGCCGTGTGGTCGCAGACTGCACGGTAGGCGGGGGGCAACCCCCCAATCAAAAGTGAGCCGAATGGGCTCACACTAATCCGTTGAAGCATTAGGGCCTTCGGGCCATTAGCATAGATCCATCCGAAAAAAAAAACAAATGTATGTAGTTAGTCACAGTTATCACATAAAACAATAATTTGTAATACAATTGTGCAAAATGTATGAAGCGGGCAACATTAATTTGAATATGCACGATGTTTATATTTTAATTTTTAATCTACCTACACCTGATGATGACTTTGTCGAAACTTAAATTTGTAAAGTATATAAAATAAAAGTGGAAAAGTGAAAAAAAGATTTTATTATTATGAAAATGAATTTCCATCAAGAACCATCAGTACATTCAATCAGTTATAAGTTGAGTAAGTTAACGCGCGCAAAGCTGCGGGCAACAGCTAGTTATTACTATTAAATTATTTCAATGGAAACAGTACATTATAATCTACATAATATTTACTTTTTCACTTTTATTTCGTTTGATATTTCCACTTTGTCTACAAATGCTTACGAGACCCGCTCTCGTTTTCATTTGAATAGTCTCAGAAAAACTCAAAACCATCATTAATCCTAACCGTGACTACACAGGCTAATATCCCATATGTTTTATCTAGTCACAATATACTTATTACGAGGCGCCAGTGATTCACGCCAAGTATTTACAACGATATACAACACTAGACACTCCATTTATTATTTTACTAATTAATTTTATTTTATATTATTAGGCTTTTATTTTCAAATGCGGTGTTTTAATTTATCGTATGCTATTTCATCACTTTTTAGATAAACAGTGTAATTGGTGAATGATACCCATTAACACGAGACCACCGGTACTTATTCGTTGCCTTGCCTTGTCAAGGTCTTGATGTCAGTAAAATCAAACTTCTTATAGATAGTTAAAAATGTATATCTTGAGGTATAATAATTATGTGTTTATTGTGGTGTGAGGTATGGGAGTGTATGCTTGGTGTGTGTCTGTAGTGAGTGTGAAGGGTTTTTGCGCAAACGCATAGCAGCATATTGATATGCGTTAGCGAAAAGCACCTAAATATGTAACGTGTATGCACGTATATACAGTTACATATTATTTAGTGGCTACTTGGCTGGTGGGATAGTACGCTAAAAACTTTATATTATACCGTACATCTTCGTTTATCCGTAAAACTGTTCGTAATAAGCATGGTGGCATACTATGTTGTATGGCTATAGTCAAAACCATATTCGGACTCCTACTGCTGATCATAATCAAAGATTAGTTTATTCGTAAACCTTTCCAGCTGTGATAAGAATCGTGTTATCCATACTCAATTAGATCTTTATTAGATCTATTATTTTCTAATGCTTACAAAAATTTCACTCATTATAATGAAACTTTTATTTGGATCTATTATTATTAATCGATGGTTATTATATCATTAATATTATTACATATTATTACGCTGATAGTAAACACTGTCAGGTTGAAGTTTTACAATTCAATGGATACAGCTATGTGGGTGGCATCTTGTCTCTTGTTTTATCTTAAATAAAAAAAAAACAAACAAACAAAGAAGCATAAAAAGTGCAGCATTATCCACCAGTCCATGATAGATGGACATGTATACCAAAGGCGACTCTTACGTCATTTACCGTGATCTCTTCCTCGAACCTCAACTATGCCGCAATTACTTCATCATCATCATCAGCCTCTATTAGTCCACTGCTGAACATATACCTCTTTTTCTTCTTTAACGCCGGGAAATGATCTAAGGCATCCCGCGCAGGAGTGAGTCTCCCCAGACAGGTATGTGTGTGTGTATTGTGTGACTCGCTGCGCCCGAAAGCTGGTAAGTGAACGCAGCTCTACCCACTAAAACCCGGCAAGTGCCACCGATGCCGCCTTTGGTAAGGTGCCTCGTATCTAATGAGCAAACAGTTCCTCGACGGCTAGTCAGTCCCTCAGGAGACCGACGCAACCTCCACAGAAGGGTTGTCCCGCACCACAGAACAATCCCCCCCAACATCGGGACAGTACAATGGGGATGAGGTTCCCGTCTTCGCCCCTTGTCCCCTGCTCTTCTGTCCCCTCTTATTATAAGAGGGGTACAAAGAGCCCCCTCGGCTCAATTCGCTTCGCCCAAGGCGCTGGGCTCACACTAAGCTACTGAGCCCCACCACCACGACAAGGCCTGAACCATGGTGGGGTGCTGAACATAGACTTCCTTTAATGAACGCCAATTACTTAAATGTTTTTTTTTTTATTATGTAATATAGTGATTTAGGCAAATCCTAACTTTTTTCTGGAAATTATATCAAGCTTGTTCAGAGTGTTATCAGAACATTTAATCTGGTTATTTTTTCATAAAATGAGTGGAATTTTTGTGTGGCCTTTATTAGTATTTAATAACTCCTCCATAACCTTGTGGATTAATATTTTCCTTTGGTGGCAATCGAACTCAATAAAAAGGCGCCGATAATAATCACAATATTGACGGACGTGCCAGCAACATGTAAATATTGCTGGCACGGCCATTATACGAGTACATGATAACATTGTAAAGCGTATTGCTTATCGACGGCCGAGTATTCTTTACGCAGCGGTCGCGGGTTCTAATCCCGCCAAGTGCAGAAAATATGTATGGTAAATAAATAGATATTTGCACGGAGTCATAATATCTATGGACGTTTAATAATAATATCTATGGACGCTTTCACACCACGTCAATCTGGTCCCGTGGTAAGTTCTCGAAGAACTTGTGTTACGGGTTACCAGACAACGGAAATATATTTAATACTTTTATACTATACATATATTTAAGATTTTTATTATTTAATACACATATATATATATTAATACACAATATTTTCTGTGTTCCGGGGTCATGGATGTGTATTAAACACATCCATGACCCCGGAACACAGAAAATATTTTTGTTCCTAGAACCCGTATCACAAGTTCTTATGAACTTACCACGGGGCTAGGTTAACGTGGTGTGATTGATGGTTGTTATTTATTTATTAAGATTTTTAAACGACTAATTTGAACCAAGTTGGATGCTTATACTATAATAACGAAATAAACACTTATATGTACATAAAACTGGTCTAGCCCGCAGCTTTGCTCGTGATAATTACATTTACAACCGTAGCCGGACTGATGATGCTTTTTATAGTCTGCTAGCTGTTGCCCGCAGCTTCGCCCGCGTTACCTAAATTTACAGCCGTATCCGGAGTCATTAGCCGGTACAAACAGAAAGACAAACAAAAATTAAAAAATAATATTATACATTTAGTAAAAAGTTTTCATTTTAATATTTCAAACAGACAGTCCAATTTTATTTATCTGTACAGAATATAAACTATAGAGTATAGATGTCAGTGATCACGTGACACTATAGTGGTAAAAAAAAAAAATATTTATGTAGTTTCGTAAAATCTATTTAGTTTTTAAGAGACCTCCTTTATCCCCCACCATGGTTCAGGCCTTGTCGTGGCGGTGGGGCTCAGTAACCTAGGGTGAGCGGTGCACCTTGGGCGAAGCTAATTGGGCCGAGGGGGCTCTTTGTACCCCTCTTATAAGAAGAGGGGACAGAAGAGCAGGGGGCAAGGGATGAGGATGGGAACCTCACCCCATTGTACTGTCCCGACGTTGGGAGGGGTTGTTCTGTGGTGCGGGACAACCCCTCTGTGGAGGTGGCGTCCGTCCTTTGCGGGACTGACTAGCCGTCGAGGTGCCCTGTTTGTTTTCTAGATCCGGGGCCCCTCACCAAAGGCGGCATTGGGGGCACTCGCCGGGTTTTAGTGGGTAGAGCTGCGTCCATTTACCAGCTGTCGGGCGCAGCGAGTCCCACATACCCGCGTGGGGAGACCCACTCCCCCGCGGGATGCCACAGAGCATTTCCCGGCGTTAAAAAAAAAAAAAAAAAAAAAAAAAAAAAAAAAAAGACCTCCTTTATCCAATCGCATAAACAAGAGGTATTGTTATTTTATTCTACTATATTTTTCAAATTATGAAAATCTATAGTAATATCTAAAGTAGTAATATAATAGTATATATAAGTAGTAATATTATAGTTTTATTCGTAGATTATTGGTATTTGCTCAGTATTGTTTTGCTGAGCTTATTAAAGTTTCTGTCGCTATAGGGAACTAATTGGTGAACCCTTACAAACACAAGGCGACATTGTTCCTGAATACTCGTTTTTAGGGTTCCACAACCGAAGGGGAAAAACGGGACCCTATTACTAAGACTTCCCGATACCCCGACAGTAGAAATTTTCACAAATGATGTATAAATCTGTTGCCGCTATAATAACGAATACATACTAAAAACAAAATAAAATAAATATTTAAGATCCCATAGAACAAACGTGATTTATTTTAAGTGTCTAATATTGTATACTAGCTGTTGCCTGCAGCTTCGCCCGCGTTACTCAGCTTCTATAAGTCACAGCGTGATGTTATATAGCCTATAGCCTTCCTCGATAAATAAGCTGTCTAACACTGAAAGAATTTTTCAAATCAGACCAGTAGTTCCTGAGATTAGCGCGTTAAAACAAACAAACAAACTCTTCAGCTTTATAATATTAGTATAGATAATATAATGGTACAGAACCCTTCGTGCGTGAGTCCAACTCGCACTTGGCCGGTTTTTTATTCAACATTGTTGTAGTGTTGATATTATTGTGTAATTGAGATGTAATGTATGTCTCTATTGAAAGAGCAGGACTGTTTTTGAGCTTGTTGTATAGGCAAACTGACAGACGTGCCACTTAGAAAACAATGAGAAATGTTTTCTAATGTTAAATAAGGTTTGGATACTTTACAACACCTTGGTCACGGGAGGACATTCATTCATTATAATAAAACAATCAAAACACGAACAGAGATTGGTTAGAGCCGATTTTTTATTAAATTGGTATATTTAAAACTATAATGACTATTTCTGGAAACAGGCCTGCCCTAAGGATACGGATAGCAGGGATCGACAGCGGTAATCTCCAAATGACCCTTTTACCAGAGAGCCTCGAGCAGGTAATCAGCGGCTTCCCACAACCCTCAACAGATCGTCGATCGATCATAAGATAGAGTTCCCACTCTATGTCTTTCGGCACGCTGTCGCCACTCTAAACTCTCAGCGCCGCATCGTTTAACGGTCCTTCTTGCAGCCACTTAAAATACTTTAAAACGCATTTTATTAATTCTTAATATACAGGTTGCAATTGAAATCATGGGCATCCTTTCAAATTTAGACACTACTAATGATAATATTTGCATTACGGCTAATAATAAGCTGATTTATAAAAAAAATATGCAAGCAAGGGATTTATTTATTTATTTACAAGCTATTTATTTCTAATAGATAGGTATGCGTCACGTACATAACTGACGCATGGTATACGTATTCTTCACGGCGCGGGCGGCATTTTCGTAAACCAAACTGCGCCCAACCGAACTTGATACTTTTTATGACAGGATTTAATTATAAGGGTTTTCAATAACATGCTTTAATTTTATTTTTAGTATTCGTAACATTAGTAGTTACATGGGCAGTGTCTAAAAATGTGACCCTTATATGTCCCACTCTGCTGGGCACGGTTGTCCTCCTCGAAAACAGGTGAGGAGGATGTTGAATGAACTTCACACACCTTCAAAGACTCTTAGTCTTATCAGGCATGCAGGTTTCGTCACGATATTTCCTTCACCAGTGGGCAATCGATGGTCTTATGAGCAGGTGCACGTAGGCGTTTAGAAAAATGCATTTTAAGGCATCACAGGGGTCAGGATCGAGCCCGTACCTCTCACTCAAGAGGACCAGCCCGTATGGTATATGGTATAGACCATCGTCACTCACTTTCTTCTTCCTTATTCTTAATATACCTTAATCGGAAACTCCGTTATATTCTTTATACAACTTAAATTGGAACAACAAAATATCTTCGATTTCTCTCCGAATTGCAGATATTCAAATACAAGTGACATTTATTCAACCGAAGCACTCTGCTAAATCAAGGGGAACATTGCGGACACCAAGATAGTTTAGGTATTGGTTTTGCAAAGCCTTTGAGAGATCTATCTTAAACTAATTCGGCTAATGTAACGGCATTAGCTGTCGCTGTCTTAATTGTTTCAAACTTAAAATAAGGATTAGATGGATCTGAATATATTAAAAAAAAAACAAAAAGTCTTTATTCTATCTTCATAGCTAAGCTTCGTCCTAGGACTTGGACACTACATGTTTGCCTATTCAAAATCTAAATATAATAACGAGTTTGTAGTGTCGTATCGTGTCGTATCGCATCGTGTGTGTCGCATCATCATCTTTACGTTTCAATATGACGCCTCATGCTACAGAAAAGTTAGTAGTTGAGTAAAGATTTTGATGTAAAACATCTATTGGCGGGCCTTGGCAGTAAAATCTACTCCAATGCCATGACGCTGTCATGGCGTGATGCCCTCACTACGCCGCCGATCTCTAACCTTTTTGTGTGTGCACGCGCGTATATATTTCTTTATTTTATTGCACCATTAGTTATAGATTTTTGAAGTGAAACTTTTTTGCGATCATGAGGGTAAAATTTTGACGTATGAAACGTCACGGAAATGTGCAACGTTTATGTCCAAGAAGAGGGAGAGAGTGATTGAGACCGATTGAGAGAGAGTGAGAATGGGCGAACGTAGCATGAAGCACATAGCCATGGAGTGAGAGCAGGGAGCAAGCGAGTGAGAAGCACCGAGAGAGAGAGAGTGAGACAGAGTGAACGTCGCATCGCAAGTCTCGGAAATTTAAAGCTTTAGTTTAGTATAAATATAAACGAGATTTAAAAATTAGTTTGCCAAATAAGTTTAATATCTGATATTTATTGTGTACTTTGTACGCACACACTTTTTTATTAATTAAGAATTGCTGGGCGTCTATGACTGGGAATTATTTTTGTTATCAAAGTCGTCACAATATAGTCACATTTTGTGTTGCTTTATCGGGAAATCTCAAAATAAGAGGAATTCTTCTTTTCCATTGAAGGAGGCCTATACCCAGCAGTGCGTTGGTGATGATGATAAAATAATGAAAAAGATGATGATAATGATGCAGTCATCGCCGAATACTTATTACGTATGATTATAATTACGGAATTTATACAAGATATTCCAGGATCAAAGCAAGTTTCGAGCCTCAGCAGAGCTTAAATCTCTATTTAGGTTAACAAAGTAATTCTAAAACCACGTGCACCTCGAACTAGGTCCAGACTAAAGAGAATTCTCAGATGACGTCATACGGTCATTATTAAAGCTAAGCTGAAGAAAGCCATTACACGAATGCTTTCACACGGACGGAATTAGAAGCGAAATATACTAATTTGTTTCGTGAATGGTAAACCGTTTCATTTGCCTTTTTTGCAGCTAATAGTGAGAAAGAAATTTCAAAGAAGAGGAGATTTTTGGGAGATAAGTTAAAAGACAAGGTAAAAATAGACAAGGAGGTAGGCAATAAGTCGAGCAAAGTCCATACAAAAATCCATAGCTTACCCATGCTTAAAGTTAGACTTTACCCCGTGTTTTGGCTAGACCCTAAAAACCAAGAAATCTCATCAGGCGTTTTTCCTCATTATATTTTTGGTGCGTAAGTAATATTATATTAAATTTTGTAGGTACTTTCGAGGAGAAGACTTGTGCTCTGGAAATATTATGTATCGCTTGTTGTGAGAAGCCTATGTCAGTAGACGTCCATCGGCTAAGATGACGAAGTAAATATAATGTACGCACAACATCAACCATCATCATCATCTTCATCAGCCTGTTTCAGTAAACTGCCAATCCCTTGCCACTCGCATCCAACACGGACCAGCGACCGCACGGAGATCGTCTTCTCACCTGGATAATGGCCAACCGACGTCTTATAATATAGCCTATCCATAATTATTGTTTTCTAATGCTTACGCTGATTTCACTAATTATAATGAAACAACTTGTAATGATTTCTTTCGAGGTTATATTTTATTAAATAGGCAAATGAGCGGACCCAGATGATGAGTGGTCAGCGTGGCCGAAGAACGTTCACCTAGGATTGGCCCAGGCAATTCATTCATTCAAGTGTCCTGTGTTAGTCAGATCCGGGACACTCCTTCAAGCGGCTGTAGGCAACTCGTAGTGGTTTTAGTGTGGTATACGGCGCAATATCGGGGGGCACCAGGAGTCCCACATATCCCCATCGACCCATTCCCGCGTGAATACGCAAAGCATTTCCACTGCGACAACAAAAAAGGCAACTCATTCGCATTGTGTTGCTTTTCTTAAGACGCAACTGACGCAAAGATAGTAAGTTTAGTAAGAGGTAGTGCCATTGGGCCAGAACGACCGGGCTGGTACATATCATCAGAGTAAAGTGACAGCTATGCTGTCGCATTTCGTGCAGTTTGTGAGTATCCGGTGGCTCATTGGGGGGGATAGGGAAAAGGAGGGCAGATGTCTATGGGCGTCAGCCTCCTTTTGACATAAAAAACGTCGGGCTTGTATAAATTTTAATAAACCGCGATAAAATCCGTAAAATTGTTTCATTTATAATAAAAAACGTCTTCGTTCCAGTTATTATTTTGCCTGCCCTGCCCTTTTTTCAGAAACACAAAGCGGTTTCACGGTAGAAACGAGCAGGGACGTGGTTTCCCCACCATGGTTCAGGCCTTGACGTGGCGGTAGGGCTCAGTAGCTTAAAGTGTCCCCAGCACCTTGGGCGAAGCTAATAATTGAGCCGAGGGGGCTCTTTGTACCCCTCTTATAATAAGAGGGGACAAAAGAGCAGGAACGGAGACGGGAACCTTACTCCATTGTACTGTCCCGTCGTTGGGAGGGATTGTTCTGTGGCGCGGGACAACCTCTCTGTGGAGGTGGCGTCGGTCCCCTGAGGGACTGACTAGCCGTTGAGGTGCCCTGTTTGCTCATTAGAAACGGGACACCTCACCAAAGGCGGCTTTGGTGGCATTCGCCGGGTTTAAGTGGGTAGAGCTGCGTCCACTTACCAGATTTCGGGCGCAGCGAGTCCCACATAACCGCCTGGGGAGACCCACTCACCAGCGGAATGCCTCAGAGCATTTCCCAGTGTTAAAGAAAAAAAAAGGCCGTGATTTAGTCATATATTTCACATTTCAGTCCTTCCATGGTCAACTATTCAAAGAGTCGCGATGAAATCAGTTAAATGTTTCATTCAAATCAATCCTTAATTAGTCACTTAGTCATTTATAAATCAGAAAATGTAGATTTTATCGTATTTCCTCGAGACGGAGCCAATATACAAGTATTCCGCTGTTAGCTATTTTCACGGATATCGCTTTAGTATTCAGAGGACAGTATATTTTCTATCCAAGAAGCAATTTGCAAATATCTACAACAGCTCCATACTACCAATCACTGGAACACGAGAATAAAACGGATGCTACTTGTTTTTATTAAAGCTTGCTTATTTCTCCCGTGAAACAGCTTTGCTGTGTTTCGGAGAGAAGGGCAAGACAGGCAGTGTAATTACTGGCACCGAGACTTAACATCTTATGTCTCAGGATAGGCAACACATAAATGAGTTGCCTGGGCTCGTTCCAGGTGTATACCTGCCTATCCAACTAACATAAAAAAAAATATTAAAGCGATTACAATAACATTATGAATCTTATTAACATTGTTAATTTGACTATCAAAACTATTTCTAACCATATTTACCATGTTTTTGTGTTAACTTGATCTTACAACATCCGGAATTATGTTTTTTTTTTATGTTAGTTGGATAGGCAAACTGGCAAACTGGTAATTTAAGTGGGCGACGTCGCCCATGAACATAAACCAGTTTACCTGGAACGAGCCCAGGCAACTCATCTATGTGTTGCCTATCCTGAGACATAAGATGTTAAGTCTCGGTGCCAGTAATTACACTGCCTGTCTTGCCCTTCTCTCCGAAACACAGCAAAATTGTTTCACGGGAGAAACAAGCAAGATAGTATTTTTATAGCCAGTGAAAAGGTATAACTTTACATCCCCACCATAGTTCAGGCCTTGACGTGGCGGTGGGGCTCAGTAGCCTAGGGCGAGCCGCTGCACGTTGGGCGAAGCAAATTGAGCATAGGGGGCTCTTTGTACCCCTCTTATAAGAAAAGGAGACAAAAGAGCAAGGAGCAAGGGGCCCCACCATTGTTCAGGCCTTGTCGTGGCGGTGGGGCTCAGTAACCTAGGGTGAGCGGTGCACCTTGGGCGAAGCTAATTGGGCCGAGGGGGCTCTGTGTACCCCTCTAATAAGAAGAGGGGACAGAAGAGCAGGGGGCAAGGGGTGAGAATGGGAACCTCGCCCCATTGTACTGTCCCGAAGTTGGGAGGGGTTGTTCTGTGGTGCAGGACAACCCCTCTGTGGAGGTGGTGTCGGTCCCTTGCGGGACTGACTAGCCGTCGAGGTGCCCTGTTAGTTTTCTAGATTCGGGGCACGTCACCAAAGGCGGCATTGGTGGCACTCGCCGGGTTTTAGTGGGTAGAGCTGCGTCCAATTACCAGCTGTCGGGCGCAGTTAATCCCACATACCCGTGCGGGGAGACCCACTCCCCCGCGGGATGCTTCAGAGCATTTCCCGGCCTTAAAGAAAATAAAAAAGGGAGCAAGGGGCGAGGATGGGAACCTCACCCCATTGTACTGTCGCGACGTTGGGAGGGGTTGTTTTGTGGTGCGGGCAACCCCTCGGAGGTGGTGGTGGCGTCGGTCCCTTGGTGGACTGACTAGCCGTCGAGGTGCTCTGTTTGTTTATTAGATCCGGGGCACCTCACCAAAGGCGGCATTGGTGGCGCTCGCCGGGTTTTAGTGGGTAGAGCTGCGTCCACTTACCTTTCGGGCGCAGCGAGTCCCATATACCCGCGTGGGGAGACCCACTCGCCCGCGGGATGCCTCAGAGCATTTCCCGGCGTTAAAGAAAAAAAAAACTTTATATACAAATTACCTGCTATTGGCGGGATTCAAACCCACGACCGCTACGTAAAGTGTCCAGTAGTCTCACCCCCGACCTGACCTCCCGACCGTCTATTCTATCCTAACAAACATTAATTTATAATATTAGTATATTATGTACATCAACTTCCACATTTTTATATATTAAACTAGTTAGCTATGTGAACCATTAGTTGTGTCAAGAATTACGTCGTGTATCAGCTGTCGCGTCTGACATTTCTGATCTGTGTCACGTGGCGTCGTGTCATAAATTTGTGTCAAGCCATCTGTAGTGGCGCCTATTCCGTTAATGGTATTTTTTAATTATTTCCTTAAGCTGTTCTCCAATTATAAATGATATCATACATTAATAATATAATAAAGTACATCTTGAGCGAAATATATATCATGAATAGTTTTTTTATACTCTTTGTGTTGTGTTTATGATAATTATTACGCGTAGTTTTGTCTATTAAAATTTTAAGTTTTTAGGCCTTAGCCTGCAATTCTCAAAGGATGCAATTTATTATTTTTATGTGTAAGGGTTTGTATAAGCTTAAGTTGAAGTTTTTGGAATCACCACTCTTGTCCCCCGGCGAACATCTGGGAAAAAGGGGTGCAAAGGGTTTTCGCGCTGTATCTTGTAAACTAGCAACCAGAAAATTTCTACAACTTTATTCCCATTACTTTTTATCTTAAAATGGTTTTTTTATGTTAGTTGGATAGGCAAACGGATTGACGAACCATATGATTGTAAGTGGTCAGCGTCACCCATGAACATAAACAAGTTAACCTGAGACTAGCCCAGGCAACTCATTTATGTGTTGTCTATCCTGAGACATAAGATGTTAAGTCTCGGTGCCAGTAATTACACAGGCTGTCCTGCCCTCCTCGCCGAAACACACCAAAGCTGTTTATAGTAGAAACAAGCAGGATGGTAGTATCAATTTAGCCGAAAGCGCGTCACAGCGCAATCCTTCACCGGTGAATAAATAAAAAAGTTATAAACAGAAAGAGCTGAAAAATTTGTACAAATTTTCTTTTTGGCGTTCTAATTTTTTTCTGGTAATTTTACAATTGACATCATAGTATTTGGAGGATTTTTAACAAATAAATCCCTTCCTATGCTCGAAATTATCTCGCCTGAAAATAATAATAATTTATACATGGATTAGGCCAATTGGGGATACCACGTAAAAAAAGCACCTTCAGACTCGCCTCATAGGTGGTGGGGAAAAAGGTCGATAGTAAATGAATGTTAACAAAATTATAAATTATATGAATTAAAAAAATATGTAATAGACAACTAAGCCAAATGGTTTGTTTTTATTCTTACGAGTATTCAAGAACCCGGTCAACCTCGAAACGCTTAAAATCCAGATAAACAAATGAAATTAAACAAATTTGTAGTGAACATATTTCGTTTAAAACCCTCTTTACGATTGCTCTGATGTCATTTTGTCAGAAAAGAAGCCCAAAAGAAAATATTATGTTCAAATATTTTCAGTTATTTTTGTTTAAACTTTTTTCCAATTTACGATAACAAAATATAACAGAATATAGTTGTAGACAATTTCATTTGCTATAAATAATGTCTAATATTTTTTTCTGCAGGGTTGCTAGAATATGAGATACAGCGCGAAAACACTTTGAACCCCTTTTTTGAAGATGGCGACCGGTGGACAAGGGTGACCCCACAAACTTGAACTTACACTAACCCCCCTACATATCCAAAAAAAATTGTGTCCATGGACTAGTTGGGTTCGGTAGCGACTCAAACCCGACCATGCATAGTAAAAATTTGTACGACGAATATATTTTCAACTGTCAAGAATATAAGTATACCTAACATATTATATTATAACATTTTAACTATTATATTCCTATACTAGAAGTTCTTACGAGGACATACATGACTTATGTTATACTTATTTTGACTATCAAAATACGGTGTACAAATAAGCTTAGAATAAGTGCCTTTCTACACGTGCTGGTTGCCGGGTATCCGGTAGCGAAGAGTAAGCAAATTACGCCGGTTTGTGTGAAAGCGGCAGCTTTACACACATACCGGCAATACACGCCTATACACTTCGCTAGAAAATGATAGCTATAATAATTATTATATAATAATGTTATATGTATTTTGTTTTAAGTACCATTCTTAAACAAACATTTTGAGAAGCTATGATATATATATATATACACATGTTTACAAGATGTTTTTCCAAAAATGTGTTTGATCTCTAGTGATCTAGATATTGTTACAATATGTTACGAGACCAAAGGAATATACAAAGAATACGTAGTAACATTTTAAAATAAAAAGTAGTTTTTTCTGATCGAATGTAAAATAGAAATTAAAAAGTTGAACAACAAATGTTCGTTTCCTTCTTTAGTAGCAGATGAAAAACGTAAACTGAATGCTGTCGTTTCAAAAGTAACCGCCCCAACACCAATAATAACATCCATGGACGCGTTTACGTCACGTCAATCTGGTCCGTGGTAAGTTCTCGAAGAATTTGTGTTACGAGTACCAGACAATGGAAATATAATATTTAACACTTTTATACTCTCTATACAGATAAATAAAATTTGATTGTCTGTTTGTTATGTTAAAATAACCGCTTTTTATTAAAGGTATATTGATTTATACACTGCACTTATACCAAAATAGCATTTTTTACAATTTTTTTCTGTCTGTCTGTCTGTTTGATCCGGCCAATCTCGGAAACGGCGAGCCGATGTTGACGGGACTTTCACTGACAGATAGTTGATGTTTTAAGGAGTAACTTAGGCTATAAAAATAGTCATCATCAATGCGTATACGGCTGTAAATCGGGTTAAAAAAATAAAATAAAATGTAAAAGTTAACGCGGGCGAAGCTGCAGGCAATAGCTCGTATATACCTACATATATTTAAGATTGTATTATAAAAATGTCACAAACACATCCATAATAGGAACACATAAAACTTTTTTGTTCCCGGGATCCGGGACCTGGGGTCTGGGATTCGAGCCCGCTACCTCCAGCTTGAGCACAAACGCGCCAACCATTGAGCCACAGAGGTCGTCACAGTCGTCGAATCATGTGAGTTGCAAGCTCGTCCGATATATTATGAAATATACATTCCAGTAATTGAATAATAAAATTAAGATCTTTGTCAAGATTCAATTAGATAGTATGCAATTGTAGAGAAGTGCCTTGACCTTGAATCACACGTTCATTAAGCGAATACGGCTTGGTGATGATTACGATCAAGAAACCCAGTTACAGAAATGACACCGAAACTCTTCACTTTCTATAAGTAGGACGATTTCACTTGGTCACACAATCGATTTGCGGAAGAAATTGTTTGATATTTGATAAAATTTGTGCAAATATTTGTGCAAACCACTACCACACACGATAAGAAAATTCGGTGAGTACATTTTAATCAGATATGTGTGACGTAGCCCATGTTTAATCTGTATAGGCTCGGCCTCGAGTGTGAGGTCTGGTTCGAAACTCACCTAATAACAATAATAATAATTCCTTCTTTATTGCACAAAAACACGGTAACATTTAAGATGTACATTAAAACACATTCAAAGTGACTATGCAGTTATAGAATGTGGTATTAAATCCTAGGTTTGTTTAATTACTTTTGCCGTACCTTTTAAAATGTTAGTAGTATTAATAGGCAAGATGGGATCGGCCGTCTTGCCGTTCATTGAGGCCTATGTTCAGCAGTGGACAAATAGAGGCTGATGATCCCCACCATGGATAAGGCCTTGACGTGGCGGTGGGGCCTAGGGTGAGCCACAAAAGAGCAGGGGGCAAGGGGCGAGGACGGGAACCTCACCCCATTGTACTGTCCCGACGTTGGGAAGGGTTGTTCTGTGGTGCGGGCCCCTCTGTGGAAGTGGCATCAGTCCCCCAAGGGACTGACTAGCCGTCGAGGTGCCCTGTTTGCTCATTAGATCCGGGGCACCTCACCAAAGGCGGCATTGGTGGCACTTGCCGGGTTTTAGTGGGTAAAGCTGCGTCCACTTACCAGCTGTCTGGCGCAGCGAGTCCCACATACCCGCTTGGGGAGACCCACTTCCCCGCGGGATGCCTCAGAGCATTTCCCTATGGATAGGTCTTCAGAAATGATATTGAGGTTTCTAATATCATTTTATTCTAAACTGAATAGTTTGCGCGAGAGACACATCCAAAGTGGAAAAATGTGAGTTGCCCCTCCTGTAACTTCTAAAATAAGAGAATGATAAAACTAAAAAAAATATATGATGTACATTACCATGCGAACTTCCACCGAAAATTGGTTTGAACAAGATCTAGTAAGTGGTTTTTTTTATACGTCATAAATCGTAAACCGCAATTTACCTTTAATGCGATCAACTCAAATATATAAAAAAACATATAATTCCATAAACATAAAACTTAATTTTTGTTAAAGTGTCTAATGTTGTATATTATGTAATGGTACGGAACCCTTTGTGCGCGAGTCCGACTAGCACTTGGCCGGTTTTATTTATGAATTGTATGTATAAAGATAATTAAATTAATGCACTGCATAATAGTACGCTAAAGGCCTTTCATATTATGGTACACATAAATTGTCCTTGTCTGCTTGTCTTGGTTAGGTTCTCAGCTGGACATAAGCCGAATTGGACACTAAGTCTAGATATCTAGGACCGGCTGTAACATGAAATTACCATCTTGTCCGAGTTTGAACGTCGATAAGTTTATAACGTAGTATTTGTAATGATAGTCGGATAGTCAATTATCTGTTAATATAGACTGGTTGCGTTCCGCGATTTTATAGAATACAACCTATAAATTAAAATTTGAACATCTTTCATATTTAACCTTTTTTTTCTTTAACGCCGGGAAATGCTCTGAGGCATCCCGCGGGGTAGTGGATCTCCCCAGGCGGGTATGTGGGACTCGCTGCGCCCAAAAGCTGGTAAGTGGACGCAGCTCTACCCACTAAAACTTGGCGAGTGCCACCAATGCCGCCTTTGGTGAGGTGCCCCGGATCTAATAAGCAAACAGGACACCTCGACGCCTCTCAGTCACTCAGGGGACCGAAGCCATCTCCAAAGAGGGATTTTTCCGCACCAAAGTACAACCCCTCCTAACTTCGGGACAGTACCATGGGGTAAGGTTCCCGTCCTCTTTTGTCCCCTCTTCTTATAAGAGGGGTACAAAGAGCCCCCTCCTCGGCACAATTAGCTTCGCCCAAGGTGCTGGGCTCACCCTACCGCCTTGTCAAGGCCTGAACCATGGTAGGGAAAATTTAAACTCCTTTCTTATTTAACCTTAACCTTATCTTTGAAGCCTTATTAATTGTGTTTTTTAATCTGACTAGTAATTCTGGAGATTAGCTTTTTAGCAAACAAACATCTCAGCTTTATTATAATATTATAATGAAACAATTTGTTAGGGATTTTAATTCTTCGCTTATACGCTTCGGATACTTTACAGGAAAGTTACGGGAAGACAACTTTTGGAACGAAGTTCCCTATGGTTGCGGGTTACCCTAGCCGGCAAAAAACGTGCGTAACGTTAAATAAAAGCGTAAGATTTTTATTGACGTCATCCTAATCAGAAACAAATCAAATAGAATCTACCTTTAAAATACAATTTTTTAGCTGACACATCACTGCATCGGTAGCTGTTTGTTACACTATTGGGGCTGCTTAGCAAAGAAACTCAAATTCGAGTCCCACCAATCTCTTTAAGCAAAGCTATCCGGCCATCAGGACGAAAAGTCTAGCCCTTCCGAAAACAAAAAACCACCGATCTCTGGTGACATTTTTTACACCCTTACTTTTAAACAATCATATATTAAAAATGTATACCCGAATAATTATTTTCTTTATACCTTTAATAGAACTTAAAATTGATATAGTATTTATAATAAAGAACTTCCTATGTGGTGGCCCACGACACCACACGGTTTTTATATGTATTAATATGAATAATTATGCATTTTAATGATAAATTATTTGATTTCAGGAAAAAAATATTGCAATAACATGAATTATTTAACATGACGTGTTCGCTGATACACAAACACGACAGCGGGAAGGAAGTGATAAACCAACGTTATAAATAATAAAAAATAGCATTATTATTATATTATTATTCAATAAGTGTCCTCAAAATTGATATTAAATCGACCTCGCTTTATCCGTTTCCAATAAAAAACTGATATTTTAACTAATATTAACAAATATAAGTTTTACAAAACATTTTGTGATGAGCCGAATTGTGGGTCTAAAGTCTAAACCATTCCTGAACACACGAAAAATTACATCGAAATTGTGCCAGTCGTTTAAGAGGAGTTCAGTCATATACACACGCACAGAAGAAACATATATTCATATAATAAAGATGAAAAGTTTGTTTCAACGAGCATCTACCAGTCACCGTAGTACCGGATTGGAAAATAGATTTTTAATTTTGAAAGTCTAATTATTAAGGAAAGTTAGAGAAATAAATCCGATCAAAGCAGTGTGCTTGAACAAACATCTACCCATTCATACCTTTTTACAAAATTCGTAATTATAAAACACCATACTCGAGAAAATCTTACACACTGGACAATTTAGGCACAACCAAAATTTCACAAAGCTGATAGATATGTGGAGATTGGATTTTTCCCTAGATTGGTTCCATTCGGAATAGTCAAAAATTGAATCTTTGATACATCATGAAATAAAAAATCAAACGCTAAACCAAAAGCGAGCTGGAATTATTGAATGGGCGAACTAGTAGCAAATTGCACCAAAGAAACGACTCAATCAATGTGTGATGTGAAACGTGAATTGCGATTTATTTCCATGGATAACACTTGAACGAGTTGTTTCGGATATATCCCAAATCTATAGTTTGATTATAGTTTCGATATAGCTTGAAAGTCGTTTCGATATCGCTTGGATATAGTTTCGATACAGCTTGAATATAGTTTCGGTATCGCTTGGATATAGTTTCTATACAGCTTGAATATAGTTTCGATATCGTTTGGAACAGCGCATCGATAAACTATGGCTCAACACCCTCCTCGCCTAATTTCAAAAAGGAGACCTGTACCCAACAGTGGGACATATTGGGGTTAATATTATTATTATTTAATAAATAAGTATCGCAGATAGTAAAACCAGAGCCCAATGGCGCATTAATCCTTCGAACATGCTGGTCTTGTGGAAATACGCTTCTCAAAAGCCGCACTTGAATTAAATGATGAATAACGTCTTGATGAAGATATATATCAATTGACTTATTTTTAAAGCAATTTCTTAATTTAAAACAATTATCCTGTTCCATATTTTTAAGGGCTTGTCGTCCAATTTTCTTAACGAAACTGTTTGAATTGACATGAGTCGCAACAGTTTAGTGGTCTACGTTACCAAGGTAAATTAGTTCAGCTGGATTTTTTACAAATAAAAATACCCAATTTAAATTTACAAAAACGGGTATAAAAGAAAGTTTTGCTTGTTTTATTTTTATTTTACTAAAAAATACAATATAATTTTATAAAAGCTGCTACAGAAGCACTTTTTATTTTTAACATATTTATTAGTCTATACGTTATTACATGACGTTCCCAGTGATTATAATTGTTCAAAAGAAGAAAAATCATATGTCCAACTGTCCCATGCATCTCACAAACAATAAAAGAGATTAAATTAAAATTCACGTTCATTTTCACAGATTGTGTGATGTGGTGTAAATGCTTGTACGATAAAAATATCAAAAAGTTGGCTCCCTCAGGGCTCTCGACTTTTAGCTCGGTTAAAATTTATTTGTTGCAAAATTATAAAAGCGACATTATTTTTATGTTTTTTTTATTTTAGATACGTATAGACGGTCTTGCCTTTCATTAATTCCAGCCGTGAAGGATTATAGGTCGATGAGGGAGAAAAAATTCTTTGTTAATCATATATTTCAGATTTATATAGTTATAAGCAGACAAGCGACAAGGCAAAAGGAAATGCAGCCCTTTACGTCTTACGTCCAGAAGATTCATGGTTCATTCATTCATTCATTCGTGGAGTTACTTTGAGACATAAGATGTTAGGTCGTGTATACAAGGTTGATAAAAGCGAGAGGCATTAAATTAAACCACATATACTATGTACCATTTTCAGGCTACATACCAAAAATTGGACCAATAGAATCAATAGTTTAGTCACAGGATATTTTTAAAGTTTTAAAGCCACTCCGCTTTATTTGACCCGGTGAGACGCAAAGTGCTGTGCGTCGCACTGCCTTTTAGATTCGAAGGTCAGTGGACATTTTACAAAGGATGTTTACGCTTTACTTTGGCTATTCTCGTATTTAAGTTATTTGAAAAAGTTTTTTTTTATTTCTATTTATTTCTCTCATAAACTGTTTTTAATAGTTTCGTATTAACCGTAAGCATGTGTAGTATATGTGGTTTAATTTAATGCCTCTCGCTTTAATCAACCTTGTATAACTTTCTAAGTACGGCATGGCATGTATAAATATCAATCAATGGAGTGAAGTCAATAAAAAAATTAACCGAGAAGTACATACAGATGAAGGCACTGCAAAACATGCACCCTAACAAACATAGAACTTTTTTAGATATAGATTTAGTAGTTTCTTTGTTTAGTAATCTAAGGCACGGTAGGAGGGATGTGCTCCCGGCTGCACCATCTTGCTTGGTTGTTTCTCTCGTGAAACAGCTTTGCTGTGTTTCGGAGAGAAAGGCAAGACAGCCAGTGTAAAATTACTGGCACCGAGATTTAACATCTTATGTCTCAGGATAGGCAAATGAATTGCCTGGGCTAGTTCCAGGTAAACTAGTTCATGGGCAACGTCGACCATTTAACTTCAGGTTGCGTCTGCCAGTTTGCCTATCCAACTATCATAAAAGAAAATGGATAAATTTGAAACAGTATACAAAAAATATTAGAATAGCATACTATCATGTTGCGTAGAGTATATTGCTATATTTTTCTGAAAGGTGCTTGCGCTTCATGAGTTATATTAAAAAACCAAATAGTGAGGCAAAGAAGTCTTACTCTTTTGTCTTAATATTTGGTTTGAGGATGTAATATCATTATTATTCTCAGGGCTTCTAAGCAAGGGAAATATAGGTAAATTATTAACTACTTATATATTATACTAGCTGTTGCCCGCAGTTTCTCCCGCGTTTACTTAAATTTACAGCCGTATACGGATTGATGATGATTAGTTATATAGCCTAAGTTACTCCTTGGAACTTTAGCTATCCGTCAGTGAAAGTCCCGTCAAAATCGGCCTAGCCGTTTCCGAAATTACCCGGAACAAACAGACAGACAGACAGACGAAAATTGTAAAAAATGCTATTTTGGTATATGTACCGTGTATACATCAATATGCATTTAGTAAAAAGCGGTTATTTTAATATTACAAACAGACACTATAATTTTATTATATATACAGCTTAAATAATAAAAAAGTTATATTTGTGAGTTTGGATATAGAAGGTAATCTTCAAAACAGTTCGTCCAATTTTCTAATTATTTTATCTATACAGATAGATAAAATAGGAGTGTCTGTAATATTAAAATAACCGCTTTTTACTAAATGCATATGGATATATTATAGATACCTAAATAACATTTTTTTACATTTGTCTGTCTGTTTGTTCCAACTAATCTCTAAAATGTCTGGGCAGATTTTGACGATACTTTCATTGGCAGAAAGCTGATGTTATACGGAGTAACTTAGGCTACAACAATAATCATCTTCACTCCGGATACCGCTGTAAATCTAAATTAACGCTGGTGAAGCTGCGAGCACCACATAGTTTAATATATCAGGCTTCGTAATCACAGTGACATATGCAATAAAATAATTATCATCAGTCCACGTATAAATCTAAGTTAACTCAGGCAACAGATCTACCTATACAGATAAATTAAATTGGAGTGTCTGTTTGTAATATTAAAATAACCGCTTTTTATTGAATGCATATGGATGTACACGATACATATACCAAAATAGCATTTTTTTTTTATTTTTGTCTGTCTATTTATTTATTTATTTAAGGACAACCAGTTGTAGTTACAATAAATACTTACAATATATGAAAATATTACTGAAAGCATGACATTATTGCTAATCTCTAAAGCTGCTGGACGAATTTGACGGGAATTTCACTGAACGGTAGCTGATGTTATTAGGAGTAACTCAACTAATAATTAATCCATATACGGCTATAGCAACAGCTAGTATAGTATAAAGTCAGAAGTTTCCCTGATAGAGGTTTCAAAGACGGATTAAACAGTCATATTACATACCAATGAACTCTACCAAACTCAAAAACCCTAAAAAACTTATAGTAAACTTATGAACCCCTATAAACAAAAGTTAGGAGTCATCTAAGATACCGGCCACACACGACCAACAAACCTCCAACAAACTTACTCCTATTTGCCGAACAAAGTCTTCGGGATTAAACTTGGTCAGGTCTCGTGCTTTATTGTGTAATTAGAGAATTAACGGCTAAAGCAATCCAAGTTAACTAACGAGGGGATCATATTAAGTTCACTTTTGTAAAGTTTTCGTCGAATTTATGGTTGTGATTTTATAATAATAATAATATCTATGGACCCTTTTACACCACGTCAATCAGGTCCCGTGGTAAGTTCTTAGAGAACTTGTGTTACGGTACCAGACAGCGGAAATATATTTAATACTTTTTATACTATACACATATTTTGAGATTTTTATAATATAATACACATATTTATTACACATCCATGACCCAGGAACACAGAAAACTTTTTTGTTCCCTGGCGGGATTCGAATCCGCAACCTCCCGGCTCGAGCGCCACCGCGCTAACCACTGAGCCACAGAGGTCGTCATAATGCATTCTGAGGTATCCCGCGGGGGAGTGGGTCTCCCTAGGCGGGTATGTGGGACTCGCTGCACCCGAAAGGTGGACGCAGCTATACCCACTAAAACACGTCATGTGCAATCAATGCGGCCTTGGGTGAGGTGCCCCGGATCTGTTGAGCAGGGCACCTCATCGGCTAGTCAGGCCCTCAGTGGACCTATGCCACCTCCACAGAGGAGTTGTCCCGCACCACAGAACAACCTCTCCCAACGTTGGGACAGTACAATGGGGTGAGGTTCCCGTCCTCGCACCTTACCCCCTGCTCTTTTGTCCCTTCTTCTTATAAGAGGGGTACAAAAAGCCCCCTCGGCACAATTAGCTTCGCCCAAGGTGCTGGACTCACCCTAGGTTACTGAGCTCCACCACCACGACAAGGCCTGCACCGGACAACATTACAGACCCGGGGCACCTCACCAAAGGCGGCATTGGTGGCACTCGCCGGGTTTTAGTGGGTAGAGCTGGGTCCACTTACTAGCTTTCGGGCGCAGGAAGTCCCATATACCCGTCTGGGGAGACGAAATCCCCCGCGGGATGTCTCGGAGCATTTCCCGGCTCAAGTAAAGGACCAAGTGTTTAACCAAGGCCATTTGATTAACCAGGTGATCTCTCTGCAGTACCGTAGCCGTGTAGGATGCGAGTGGCAAAGGATCGGCCGTCTGTGCGTTCATCGAGGGAGAACTATGTTCAGCAGTGGACGGATAGAGGCTGATGATGATGATGATGCACAAATCTCTATGATATTCCTATCACAGTCGAACGCATTGTTATTTTACAATATAGATTGAAAATCATAATATGCAAAGAAATGTTGATGATGATCATTTCTATTAACTTCAGAGGTCATGTTGAACTGGAAGTAGATCAGTATAACACAGAGAGCTGAACTAATCCACACTTGTTAAAGTTGTACCACAAAGTAGTTCTCTTCTAGAGACTACAAGTGCTTAAACTTTCTAGTTAGGCCTGCTCTCGAATACTAGGTGGTAAAAATGTATATAAATTCATACAAACGTTCATTCATTTAATATACTTATGTAGTTTTTTTTTTAAATTAAATATTGTTGAATTAAATTTGGTATAGAAAGCATTTTTGTTTTATTGTTGTTATGAGTGTAAGTCGTACCCCACCATCTTTCAAGCCTTGTCGTGGCGGTGGAGCTCAGTAGCCTAAGGTGTACCCAGCACCTTGGGCGAAGCAAATTGAGCCGAGGGAGCTGCTCTTTGTACCCATCTTATAAGGAGAGGGGACAAAAGAGCAGGGAGACATGGGGGATGGGAACATCACCCCATTGTACTGTCCCAATGTTGGGTTGGGTGTTCTGTGGTGCGGGACAGCCCCTCTGTGGAGGTAGCGTCGGTCCCTTGAGGGACTGACTAGCCGTCGTGATGCCCTGTTTGCTCATTAGATTCAGGGCACCTCACCAAAGGCTTTGGCGGCACTCACCGTGTTTTAGTGGGTAGAGCTGCGTCCACCTCACTACCTTTCGGGCACAGCGAGTCCCACATACCCGCCTGTGGAAACCCACTCCTCCACAGGATACCTCAGAGCATTTGCCGGCGTTAAAGAAAAGAGTGTAAGTCGTAAGACAAAAAATTCCTGATGAGTCTCCTGATGTTCTTATGAATATCAGTTGAGATATCAGACTACCTACTTAAATTTCATCAACTCATAATGTTAACGAAATAACACAGGGATATTTTTTATGTAAAATATATTATAATTCGCTAAATATTTTGGCTACTGCAAGGCTCGGTTATTTGGGAATGGGTGGGAGTTTTCCCAATTTCCTAACGGACTACAATTCTTCGCTTTTTTGTCATAAGGAGGAACCCGAGCAGTCGGAGCCTTATCTGTGGATGTCTATGGGTGTCACAACCGAAAGTTATGTAGATGTGTTGCCCTCCTTTTCCCTATCGGAAACTCATAAACTGCACTAAACGCGACAGCATAGCTTACGTTTAACGCCGGAGTTATGTGAGCGAAAGGTACCACCTCGGTCGCGCCAGCCCAATTCGGCTGCAAGCCATGGCACTACCTCTTCGCTTACAATATTCTATTAATATCTAGTCATATTTTATAATATATTCTTCAAATATCTGAATCTGGTTTGTCAGTCAAACTTGATTGCATTCCTCGGAGAAGTAATATAACGCTCGAAACAACACCAGGTATTTCATTAAATCATTCTGACATCCATTCAATCTGTAACTGTGGGGGTCTCAACATTAAAGATATTTTGGAAAACTTATTTGAATCAAGCTTTAAATAAAACAACTTTGCGTAGAATTGTTATTGTCTGTTAAAATAGATATTGACTAAAGTATTATTAGTTTTTGCTTACTATCATTCTTATTTCAAAACTAGCTGATGCCCGCAGCTTCGCCCGCGTTAACTTAGACTTACAACCACTTGAGGAGCCTAGTGCGGGACACCGCACCGTGTCAGCCGTCGGTCCAGTCCTGGAGCAGTGGATTGACCGGCGGCATGGCATCATCACCTTCCACCTTGCGCAGATCCTGACGGGGCACGGGTGCTTCGGGAGGTATCTGTGGAAGGTGGCAGGGGCGGAGGACTCACCAGGGTGTCATCACTGCGACTGCAGTGAAGACACTGCAGACCACACCCTGGCGGAGTGCCCAGCTTGGGCGGAGGAAAGGGCGTCCCTCATCACTGAGGTTGGCGCGGACCTGTCGCTCCCTACGGTCATCCGAGCGATGACCGTCAGTGAGAGCACATGGCAGGTGGTCCTCTCCTTCTGTGAGGTCGTGATGTCGCAGAAGGAGGAGGCGGAGCGGGAGAGGGAGCGCACTGGCGCCTCTTCCCGCAGGAGAGCGCGGCGGCGACAGGTAGTTGCACCGTCGTGAGGGACCTGTGCGCGGCCGATCGGGGGATCTGCCGCGCGCGTAAGGTCCGGCTATAAGGCACTCTTATGTGTTCAGTGTGCCTTAAGCGGAGAGGGAGGGGGGACGCCACCCCCGCCTCCAGAGAAGAGTGCCGCATGGCACATCGTTGTGACCCGGTGCGGACGTCCACAGCTCCCTCGCCGGGCCACCCAGACGACGAGGAGAACACCGCTGGGGTTTAGTGGGTAGAGTCTGCGTCCACCTTACCATCTTCTCGGGCGCAGAGAGTCCCACATAACCGCCGGCCCCCCCCGGACCCGGTGGTATGCCTAAACGCATTCCCCAGCGACACCAAAAAAATAATAATAAAGTACATGTACCGTGTATACATCCATATGCATTAAATAAAAAGTGGGTATTTTAATATTACAAACAGACACTCCAATTTTATTTATCTGTATAGATAACGATGACATGAAGGTACTTAGTAGTTTCAGTTCGGGTATGAGCTGTTAGTGCAAAGAAAAGAGCATACTGATATATTTTGAATAGTAGGAACGCACCTGCTTTCCCTCCGGTGTCTATGGATGTCAGGTGTCTATGGATATCGGGTGTCTATGGATGTCGGGTATCTATGAATGTCGGGTGTTTATGGATGTCGCGTGTCTATGGATGTCGGGTGTGTATAGATATCGGGTGTCTATGGATCTCGGGTATCTATGGATGTCGGGTGTTTATGGATGTCGCGTGTCTATGGATATCGGGTGTGTATAGATATCGGGTGTCCATGGATGTCAAGTATCTATGGATGTCGGGTGTGTATAGATATCGGGTGTCTATTGATGTCGGGTATCTATGGATATCGGGTGTCTATGGATGTCGGGTATCTATGGATGTCGAGTGTGTATAGATGTCGGGTGTCTATTGGATGTCGGTCTCTGGATGTCGGGTGTCTATGGATGTCGGGTGTCTATGGATGTCGGGTGTCTATGGATGTCGGTTGTCTATGGATGTCGGGTGTCGATGGATTTTGGGTTGGTGGTTACGGATGTCGGTGATCGCTAACCACAAGGGGAACCGATTGTCTGTTTGCAGTCACTTATATAAATGACAGCGATATGCCGTTTCTCTTTTCTCTCTATTCTGTTCCTTTTCTATAAAGTTGTTCTTAAATAGTCACGTGAGAAAGTCTGTAATCTTACAAAGGAACATTTCAAACAATTTTTTTATAAACACAACATGAAAACACAGTCAAAACACAATAAAAGAAATCATAAGATAAAACCCGGCCACATTTTACAACCTGGAGATAAAAATTAAATTGTGAAAATGGCAGAATAATGTAAAAACTCGCGTAAAATAGACATAATTAAGTTTTAGCCGTAAATTAGTCAAGAAAATGGCGTCGCAAAGAATTTATAAGGTTTGTTCCCGTGTGAGTGCAATTTCGTTTTTGCGAGGAGACCGCCAGCGTTTTAATTGCTTGATATTTTAAGTATAATTTACTTTTCTAATTTTCATTTACGTGAAAATTTTTACTTCACGAGTTCCCATGTCCATACGCCACAGATTATTTAAGCCATTTTTATGTCTTTCGCGCATGAGGGTAAAATTTGAACGGATGAAACTTCACGAAAATGTGCAACGTTTTTGTCCAAGAAGAAGGAGAGAGTGATTGAGAGAGATTGAGAAAGGGCGAACGTAGCATCCCCACCATGGTTCAGGCCTTGACGTGACGGTAGGACTCAGTAGCCTAGGGTGACCCCTCTTATAAGAAGAGGGGACAAAAGAGCAGGAGGCAAGGGGTGAGGGTGGAAACCTCACCCCATTGTACTGTCCCGACGTTGGGAGGGGTTGTTCTGTGATGCGGGACAACCCTTCTTCTCTTCTGTGGAGGTGGCGTTGGTCCCTTGCGGGACTGACTGGCCATCGAGGTGCCCTGTTAGCTTAACAGATCCGGAACACCTCACCAAGGCAGCACTGGTGGCACTCGCCGGGTTTTAGTGGGTAGAGCTGGTCCATTTACCATCTTTCAGGCGCAGCGAGTCCCACATACCCACCTGGGGAGATCCACTCCCCAGGCGGGATGCCTCAGTGCATTTCCTGGCGTAAAAGAAAAAAAAAGAAAAAAAAGGCGAACGTAACATGAAGCACATAGAGTGACAGTATACATACAGTAGCAAGCGAGTGAGAAAGATCGAGAGAGAGAGAGTGCGATAGAACGAACGTCGCATAACAAGTCTCGGGAATTGAAAGCTTTAGATTAGTATAAAATATAAACCAGATTTAAAAATTAGTTTACCAAATAAGTTTCACTTTTGTACTTTATACGCACGCACTTTTTTTTGGTACCTACTCTAGAATGATGAAACAAACTTTTATGTCTGTGAAATATGTAACGCAGACATTTTAAAAGGCATTCCGGTATAGTTTGTGTAAAAAAAAGTACCACAAATATTTCCTGTGGGTGAACATTTTATATCATGTAATTATTTATTTTCAACCCCCCAGATGGGACAACGATCTTCGTGCGATGGCAGGTCCCAGGTGGAAATTTGCATATTTCAAAGAATATAAAAAAAACCCTTAACTAAATACCTACATTGCTTGACCTGCTCTATTTGGAGCACAGTAAACATTTTGGAAAGCCTATCATCTAGATACAAGGTGAACAACCATTTTGAAAACTGCTTAGTTTAAGGTTTTCTTTATCGATATTTATGTACTCGCTACTCGCTAATAGTTTAATTTACCGGTAGTAGGGAAGCGCTGTGCCGCACTCCCGGCTGCATGGGTACCCGTGAAACAGCTTTGCCGTATTTCGGAGAGAAGGGCAAGACAGGCAGTGTAATTACTGCCACCGAGACTTAACATCTTATGTCTCTGGATAGGCAACACATAGATGAGTTGCCTGGGCTAGTTCCAGATAAACTAGTTTAAGTTCATGAGCGACGTCGACCACTTACCATCAGGTGGCACGTTTGCCAGTTTGCCTATCCAACTATCATAAAAAACCATCATATACTCATTGAAATTAGTGAAATATTAATGTTCAAAACTTCCGTAAATTATATCTCGCTTGCGGGCAACAGACGTACAAATTACTGTAACACTGAAAACGTTTTACTGTCTCAAGTCCCCTTCAAGTTTAATAACAATTTTCGGAATAAGAAAGAAAACAATAACATATGAACAGGCAACTTCTTCTGAGAAATATCTTTTCTAAATTGCTTTCTAATGTTACTTCAAATAATGTAGCATTCGTGACACCTTAATCCTCTCTTGACTATTTTCGCTTTTTCACTCCCGACGTATACTAGTAGTAGTAGACTTTTCGGGGAGTATTAGTACACTCCCTGAAAAGTCGTGAGTGTAAAAATAAAAAATCGGTTGTCTGTAAAGTCGGTTTACTGACGATAGTTGGACGTGACAACGTCATAAGAAAACGCCTCAGAGCGAGGTAACGCGGCGTCATCGCATACGTCATGTTTTTTCGTTCTTGCAGCCGGCTCCATCGAATTATAAGGCGTTGTCACGTCAAAAATAAACCACAGTACTATCCATTAGTTCGCTATAATCAACTCTACTGTATTTCGGACATGCGACATAACTGGCGCCGATATCTTCCACCCCATGATAGAGGATAAAGAATTGAGCAGCCGATATCCGTAACAATAGGGTTAAACCCATAATGTGAACTATGAACATCGAGCATATAACGGAATAGAGCGGTAATGTTATGTGTTTTGTATGAAAACCAATTCCTCCAAATTTGTGCTGCGACGCTGCGCCGGTTCTGCGCTCTGATTGGCCGATTGATGGATGATTGGCCGACGGAACGTACACACAGATCACTGTTTGGTTGAATTGCTATTGCGTCAGTGACAGATCACTGACCAGTTTCGGAATTTTATGGCTCCTATTTCTACCTACTCTATCCGGCTATATGCTTGATTGTTATGACGACGTTTACCACCTATAATGAAGTGATAAATCCAGTTCGGGTAACAATAAATAATAATCTAAAGTAAGAGATGTATAAGTCTCTTAGCTGGGCGCGAGTTTCCTCCTCGAAATAAGGCGAGGAATCTATTTGAAACAGATAAAATGCGGTTTCCAATGTTCGGGCATCCATGGTGCCATCTATCGGCTGCTTAAGAAACCAGACGGGGGCGCACTACAACAAGACACTCTGTAGTAACGACGGATAAATCTGAATAACGCTTAATTTACTAACCACTTTTTTTTGAACCACCAAATTGTACCATTAAACCCTTTTTCCCCCTTCCTTCGAATTCACCTCAACCGTCAAATTTTGTAATACATACTAACTAACGATCAAGAATAAACGCCAAGTCACAAAACGAACGCAAATCCGTGTAAGGGATTATAAGCCAGTTCCCCTACGCCAATAAAAATTCCATCCGAAGACACTTAGATGATATTTGTATATAATATAGCTATAGATGGTACATATTGCACCTTATCGCAGAAACTCTGTACCGAAATTGCAATATGGCGTTGTAAGCACGTGATTACGTCTTCACCTATTTCGAGGCGATATTAAATCTGGAAGTGACACTATACAAAATAAAACTTTTGAAACTTGAGTGTGGATAGCGGGGCTTTGAAAGACGGGAATCTCAATCTAAAAATGTAATATGTCTCAGTTGTGTGAGTGAAACTAATATGCTGATCGTTTCTTACAATAATTTGTTAAACCAATATATAGGATCAACCAAAAAAAAAAAAGCTTCAAAAGTTATGACCTTTAAAAACGATCTTCAGTTACACCGTTTCAGAGTTTACTGCGGACAAGCAATGTCATATATTTTAAGGGTTCTGTAGCCAAATGGCAAAAAACGGAACCCTTATAGATTCATCATGTCTGTCTGTCAGTTCGTATGTCACAGCCACTTTTTTCCGAAAATATAAGAACAATACTGTTGAAACTTGTTAATTTTCAAAAATCAAACAAAAAAATTTGGGGGTCCCCATACTTAGAACTGAAAATCAATTTTTTTTTCATCAAACACATACGTGATGATATAAGTGATATAAGTGTGGGTTATATAGATAGGATAGGTCTTCAAAAATGATATGATATTGAGGTTTCTAAAACCATTTTTTTCTAAACTGAATAGTTTGCGCGAGAGACACTTCCAGAGTGGTTAAATGTGTGCCCCCCCTGTAACTTCTAAAATAAGAGAATGATAAAACTAAAAAAAAAAAAAATATGATGTACATTACCATGCAAACTTCTACCGAAAATTGGTTTGAATGAGATAAGGTCATAAATCGTAAACCGCAATTTACCTTTCATTCAATCAACCATAAACATAAACCTTAATTTTTGTTAAAGTGTCTAATGTCGTATATTATGTCATGGTACGGAACCCTTTGTGCGCGAGTCCCACTAGCACTTGGCCGTTTTTTATATATAAGAAGACTGATTATTATTTTTGACGTGACAATGTCTTATAATTCGATGGAGCCGGCTGCAAGAACGAAAAAACATGACTCATGCGTCGTTACCTCACTCTGAGGCGTTCCATTTTCTTATGACGTTGTCACGTTCAACTATCGTCAGTAAACCGACTTTACAGACAACCGATTTTTAATATATTATTTATATTGACGTTATGATTGCGAGTGGTAAGGGATCGGACGTCTTGGCGTTCATTGAAGGAGGCCTATTTCAGCAGTGGACGGATAAAGGCGGATGTTTATGGAAAAGGAATATCCTTTTCATACACTGTAGGAGAGGTAACTACAGTAGAGCTGTCTTTAGTACCGCATCTACATTTAAATAACAATTTATACGTATTTAAACAGAGAAGGGGTTGATATAACAGAGATTTTTACTGCCATATTATGTACATTTTTATAACTTTTTAAAAGCACTGAACATTTTAACACGATTGCCATTCTCATCAGGCGTTCAATGATTTTACTTTTGCACGTCTTTAAATAAGCACATTAAAGTAATATACGCAAATTCAATATAACTTCAACGTCTAGACGAAAGATTTTTGACTTCACTGACTAAGTGCTCTGAATAATAAATGTATATTAAATATTTACTTAAAGGAAAAAATAACAGTGAACATGTTTGAAGTGTTGGCTAGATTTGCGAAAACACCCGTGTCAAAATTGTAGACACTTGCTTAAAGGCGCGGCTTAATCGCGGCGCACACAGAGGCTACGTATGTGTGGTAATATGTCAATTGCAAGAAAATGTCAATAAAAATGTAGCGTGTGCATAGGTTGCAGTGGAAACAATCACATACATTTTCTTGCAAAACGAATTTTGACACACGTGCGTAGACTCTGTAATATATTAATTATTGTTCTCATTCCTGATGCGAATCTATTCTAATAAATGCAGGCAAAGCTGTGGGCAATAGTAATTATAAGTAACATAAAAACTCATGCTGAGCTTCCCCTGAAGACAGAAAATTGACAGATTTAGCCATTAAGTCAGATTCAGTAGATTTATTAATTAAATCAGATTCAGAGAGACATACTTAGTCAGTTCCAGTAAGGTACATGAAATTTGAGTTGAGCTTTACATGTAAATTATTGCATTCGGTGTTAGCCCAATTTACGCTATAAATTCAAGTAAATACACATCATAGGGCCCGGCTTAAAATATATTGCTGAAGTAATTTCTAATATAAATTCACGTCTTCACTTTTAAGGTGTTATGTGGTAGTTACGAAATTACTCTTAAATTTCTCAGGCTTAAATCCTGCGAAGCACACAGTTATTTAATCATCAACATCATGAACACGGTGGACTTTTGTCTTTCCATAAACGCCAATCTTCTCACTTACATTTCAATAAAGCAATTTTCAACCTTATTTAACGTCACCTGAATACGCGGTCATACGCCCAGATATGTGGTTTTGTAAGTAAAGTGTGGTTAAATCGACGATTTTAAATCGTAGTGCTTTCATGCACCCCATAATCATAAATAATATATTCAACAAACACACCACGTTAACCTAGTCCCGTGATAAGTTCGTAACAATTTGTGTTACGGGTACGTCTGGGAACGGAAATAAATTCAAATTATATACACATCCATGACCACTGCAAACATCTATAATACTCATCGTAAAAATTCTGCAGTTGGTGGGATTCGAACCCGCGACCGCTGTTTAAAATACCTGACCACTCGACCATGCACCGGTCAAAAAATAGTATTATAAATTCTTTGAGTGTCTTAAGATGGAACAAATATGGATACATAGAAATCCAAGTGCATTTCAGAGATCATTGTTGGCACTATTATCAAATACAGCCTAATAAATTCGTATATAGTTCGTTTTTATTCGTTCAAACTTTAGACATTAATCATCAAGTATCAAAATCATTCGCAGCGCGAGTGATTGTATAGCGCGTCAAAATGTACTTGATACTTGATCTGGTCATTGTGATACAGCTGAGCATAATTAAGCATCTCTTTAATAGCATTAACTGATTATCACACAAAGGAAGCCTTATCACTTTAAGCGATGTAAAGCGATGTCTAGTAAGACAACGTGAGGACAGGCTTAAATAAAACAGATTTCCTAAGGCATTGTTATTTAAGGTTTATCTTGTTAGGGGACGCGCGATCTTTTGTATTCTTTAACTTTTTTATGTTTTGAGTATTTTTACAGTACAGTAACTTTTCCTCGCGCATTTCATATTATATTTTTTCAAGAAACATAATATATATATATATATATATATATATATATCAAGGGAGGATGTAACCGGAGGGGATGCAAATCACTAATGTGGCCAACAGGAGTTTTTTTTAAAACGTTCTATACGTACCAAGTAATTCAATAGAGAACCAAAGTTCATGTAATACGATTTTTTTTATGTTAGTTCGATTGGCAAACTGGCAAACGTACCACCTGATGGTAAATGGTCGACGTCGCCCATGAACATAAACTAGTATACCTGGAACGAGCCCAGGCAACAAATTTATGTGTTGCCTATCCTGAGACATAAGATGTAAAGTTCGATGCCAGTAATTACACTACCTGTCTTGCCCTTCTCTCCGAAATACAGCAAAGCTGTTTCACGGGAGAAAAAAGCAAGATGGTGGTACCCATGCAGCCGGGAGCGCGGCACAGCGCTTCCCTCCAACGATAAATAGGCACATTGAAGTAGTAATAGGCTAAAGAAATATAATCAATTACTGATGGCTGATATCATTTGAAAAAAAAAATAGTCGAACATAGAACCTCCTCCTTTTTTGAAGTCGTTTAAATAGTATAAGTAATAGAGAAGCATACGGGAAGATTTAAAGTTAAAGCTAAAATTTAAAGTTCTAACTAAATGAGTCGTTTTGTGTAATAGTTTACAGGAGTGTCCTTCTGTGGCCTTCACCAAAGGCCATATTATATCTAAGACTCAATAATACTGATTATAATAAAGTAAATTTTGTTTTGATTATAAAAAAGTGACTTTTGACCATTATTGCATTTAAATAGATTTTGCACTAAAACTAATCGGAGAGCTTACAGCGTGACTAAAATAAACTAAAACAGTATAGTGCACCAAACTACTAATTTATTGCACACGGGAAACTAAATTCGCTTTACACCTACTTAACATGCAAGTGACTTGAATAACTTCACTCCATTGATTAGTTTAACTTTGTAACTTCATTCGAATTTACCTGGATGATTGTGTTAACATTTTGAATAGATTTGTGTGTCTACGTAGTTGTTTTAGAAAATACTAGCTGCTGCCTGCAGCTTCGCCCGCGTTACTCAACTCCTATAAGTCACAGCGTGTTGTTATATAGCCTATACGCCTTCCTCGATTAATGGGCTATCTAACACTGAAATAATTTTTCAAATCGGACCAGTAGTTCCTAAGATTAGCGCGTTCAAACAAACAAACAAATCTTCAGCTTTATAATATTAGTATAGATTTGCGTGTGTATATAACCACAGAAGTATGTATATAAAATGAATAGACGATGGTAAGTGATTCCACATACGTCCATAACTTTGAAATAAGTTCATCGTCTAACTGTTTCATAGCGATGATAAAGAAAAAGGAAATTTAAGGGGATAACGTACTGTACACTGGACGAAATTTCACGGCAATTTCAAGCAAGATAGAATTACTGAGTGCGGAGTCTATTTGTGCACGCCCAAACCAGCATCGAGTGCCATGGCCTGTGTGCCTTCCCTTATAAAAATGAGGTCCAATTTCCTGACGCCACTGAAAATTCTTTTGAATTGCTAATCCAACTTTATTTTCCTTCGCAATCAAACATGTAAATGGGTGAATTTGTGGAGAAATCCTTACAAATAGTGGCAATGTAAGATAATCGTACATCGAACCTTCTACAAACTCATTTGCAATAAGAGCGCCGGCGAAGGCAGCTCACTGCGCCGCGGCGGTCGCATCACTGACATTAATGAAAGCAGTTAAAGCCTTAAAGGGACAGAGAGACACTGAAAATATCCATGGCAAAATTAAATATTTTCAAACAAAATTAGTAAATGACATTGTATTGAAATTTATTAATTATAAAAGCTTCATCGTTGATAAGTATTAACAAATTTATTTATTTTGGGCCCATAAAACAAATAATTAGTAGTGGCGTCATTATTACAACAACAGAAATTGTAGTAATGTGTTATTTGAAAATAATGAATAATCCATTATTAAAGAATAACTATATCCTTCTGTCAGTTGTCATTATTGAAACGATGACGCAATAGTAAGAATAAGCACCCAATAGGCAGAATGTGCTTTTTTTTGCTTATTGTCACAATTCATTTTATTGCTTATTGTCACAATTCATATTTTTCAACGTCTATAAATCAACAATGACAGGATAACAGACAGCAGTTTATAACAACAGTTGTTACAAAACAACACAACAGGATAATTTATTATTGTAAAACAGCCGTTATTGCCATCACTAATCATTAGTAAGAGGTAGTGCCATGCTGCTTTGCCTTGAATTGGGCCGGCACGACCGTGGTGATCACCTCTCGCTCACATACACCGGCGTCAAGTGACAGCTATGCTGTCGCGTTTCATGCGGCTTGTGAGTTTCCAGTGGCCTATTGGGCCCCTACAAGGGAAAAGGAGGGCAACGCCTTTTGGTTGTACGGATCTCATTGAGCGTCGGTAGTCACCCTCCGACTGATCGGTTGCCTCCTAGTGACATAAAAAAATCAACAAAAAGTGCATTAATATATATATATATATATATATATATATATATATATATATATATATATATATAAACATTAAAAGGTGTGGATCATAGTCCTATCCTATCATAAGGTTAATAGCAGTTAAAGGTTAACTTACAGTTCCTAGTAAACTTTCTGATTTAATATTAATTTTGATGTCCCTATGTATTCTACCAGATTCCGTGTTTTGGCTTTGTCGGCTTTCACTTTGACTACGAGAGCGTTTTCTCGCAGTCAGAAACCCCTACCTACTAACGACCCCGCAGATGCCAACGGGCGCTATAAGCTCTTCCTGACCCACTTGATAAAAAAGAGCTTTTCTGAGCAACTTTTATTTCTTAACAAACATAATAGTTGCTAGTAATAAACTGCCTATGATACCATATATGATATAATAGATATATAGCAAATCTGGTAGAAAGGAAACTAAAATGTATAAAAATTACACAAAAGATAGAATTTAAGTGCGTAACATATTTTGACTTTTTTTTACATCGGAAATAAGCAATGTCTCAAAATATATTTTTTTTAAGAAGAGGGCGCAAACGGACTGTCCGCTCACCTGATGGTAAGCAAAAAGTGACAGCCTCAGACAACCGTTATACCAAAGTGGCGTTATAATAGCAGGTGCGTCGGCCTTTCAAATATGAGTATGCTCTTTTCTTAAGGTCCCAAAGTCGTATAGGTTCGGAAACACTGTAGGTGGCAGCTGGTTCCATATTATTATATTCGTCTTGTGAGGCTGGAAACGCCGTAAAAATAATTTAGTAAATCTCTACATTATTATTTGAAACAAAATTTTAAATGCATTTTAATTAATTAAAATAAATTTACATAGGTAGTTTCAATGAAGCAATAATATAATATATTATTACTACCTATACTATTATTTATTAAACAGGGGGAAGGGAGTCCCTCAGGCATGTATGTGAGCCTCGCTGCGCCCGAAAGATGGTAAGGTGGACGCAGCTTTACCTACTATAACCCGGCGAGTGACACCAATGCCGCAAATAGGGCACCTCCACGCCTAGTCAGTCCCTCAAGGGACTGACGCCACCTCCACAGAGAGGTTATCCTGCACCACATTACAAATCTTCCCAACGTCGGGACAGTGCAATGGGGTGAGGTTCCCATCGTCGCCCCTTGTCCCCTCCTACTCTTTCGTCCCCTCTTCTTATAAGAGAGGTACAAAGAGCAGCCCCCTCGGTTCAATTTGCTTCGCCCAAGGTAATGGGTTCACCTTAGGCTACTGAGCCCCACCGCCACGACAAGGCTTGGGCCGTGGTGGGGATAGTAAGAGATCTACGTCAAACATACATATAAATGAGTTCATCTATGACTAATTTTACATTTTTTACATTTATTCACATTGAAAATTGTAGATTTCGGTAGGTGCTAATAATGTGTCTCTCCTGATCTTGTTACATCACAACAAAGCCATATAGAAGAAATAAGCAGGCAGGTGGTATTAATGCAGAAGCACAAGGCATTAACCGCACTATCCCCAACATTGTATACTGACTATATTTGGTAAATTCCAAAATACTAAATTAACAGAAATCTTGTGTGAACTAGATTGAGTTGCAAATAGTCTAATAATCTTAAAATCTACAGCTTAAAGGCGAATCTTCTTGTACTATGAATTCTCGCTGAAACTAAATTAACTATTACATTAAACGAATATGTTGAATAATATTGTAGTCACTATTTCACATTTTCTGTATATATATTTATAATTTTTTTCCAGTGCTAGAAGATGGATGACGTCGCCGAGGCCGTCCCCGAAAGAGATGGCGTGACATCTTAGACTCATACCAGGCTGACTGGCCGGCGGTGGCGACAGATCGCGATGTATGGAAGAGCTCGGGGGAGGCCTTTGCTCAGCAGTAGGACAGCATAGGCTAGTAAAAAAAAACTTTTTTCATATATTATAATTTTACTTTATTAATGGTGAAGGTATTCATTCGACCTACCGCCTGCCGCGGTACTTCAGCTGGTGCGGATGAAGAAAACTATGTCCGTCTAGCTTGTGTGGAATGATTATCTCTTATCATCATTTTCAACAATTTGTCGAAAGCAAACGTCAAGTTGTCAAAATCGAATGTCTATCTCATACTATTCATTCTATAAACGTAGAAGCCACTTGTCTCGAGGGGCAGGTGTTGTTATAAAGTTACATTCGAGTTACGCCAAGTGAACAGGATCGAGTTGCAGTGGTAACGCCGAGATCTGGCCGAGCTCCAACCGCCAATCTATTAACAATGGCCCATCCTGCATTAGGATACGTAAATACCAACGCTGTAATACCACCTCGTTAACGTATCCTTTAATAAACTTGGAGTGAAAAGAGCTTGAATAATTCTTTATAATCAATCTTGTTGACCCGATACCCCTAATCCGTTTTAATTCTACTGCTGTTTTCTAACCCGCCTCAAAAATATGCAAACGAAGAGAAGAAAGAAGAGAAGCACAATCCAGGAGTGTTTAATTTCAACAGAATACCGAAAGACGTCGGTGGAACTAGAATGAATAACAATCTCCGTGCAAGTGCTGGTCCTAAATGAAGACATCTTGGCAATCATTTAAAGATATTTCTTTTATTTGGCGGGAAAATTATGACGATGATGTCTCAATACAAATTGTTAAACTACACATGTACAAAAATGTTGTGCTAGGTTTATGTAATGCGTTGATGTCATGCTGCTTTTTATCATAAAACAATCCTTGTAATTTTTCAGCATGAAAACTAAAGATGAATAAGGATTCTAATTCATTGTAATAAAAAAAAACACATAATTATCACTGTTTCTAAAAAAAAATGTGATGTGGTGGCCCCCTATTCTTTTTTTGTATTTATTTATTTATTATATATTTTATTAGGATTATTGATTATGCATACACTATCATTAAATATTTAGGTAGTTTAAAATATTTATTCTTATTTAATTATTTTTTTATTATGCTTTCCGGCACTGCCAGTGGCAGGCCATCCTGGCAGGGTCGCCATGTAGGAAGGCCAAGGTTCGATGTTATTGAAACACGTCTTTCCTATAGATCGTCGTATATTGGACTCCTCGGGGGCGCACATACAAAGTCTAAACTTAAGTAATATGGGTGGAAGGTGTCACCACACTACAATTTAAGAAACGTATTCATAGCCCAAATCTTATAAGGTTGAAAAGACTATTTCAGGAGAGAAGTTTATAATGATATGATCCATGACCTAATCCTCATGATTCTGGCTTTGTCGTGGCGGTGGGGCTCAGTAGCCTAGGGTGAGCACTGCACCTTGGGTGAAGCGAATTGAGCCAATGGGGCTCTTTGTACCCCTCTTATAAGAAGAGGGGACAAAAGAGCAGGGGGCAGGGGGCGAGAATGGGAACCTCACTCCATTGTACTATCCCGACGTTGGGAGGGGTTGTCCTGTGGTGCGGGACAACCTCTCGGTGGATGTGGAGTCGGTCCCTTGGGGGACTGACTAGCTGTCGAGGTGCCCTGTTTGTTTATTAGATCCGGGGCACCTCACCAAAGGCGGCATTGGTGGCACTCGCCGGATTTTAGTGGGTCCACTTAACAGCTTTCGGGCGCAGCGAGTCCCACATACCCGCGTGGGGAGACCCACTCCCCTGCGGGATGCCTCAGAGCATTTCCCGGCGTTAAAAAAAAAAACCATGACCTAATGATGATTGAACATAGTACATGGTCACATCACGATCAATACACAGATGGACAACAGTCATTTATCTAAATAAAGTATTGCGGAGGACCCAAAAACTAACATTACCTTTTTGACAATTTCGAAATGAGTTTTTAACAGTATTCTTGGCCCAGCAAATGTGGCTACAAATGTCTGGTGGAAGTTTTCCCATCATTTAGGACTGGCGATGGAATGAGCCGACCGAGAGTCTCAAAACTGGAACTTTTTTAATATATCCAACTGCGACATAATTCGGCGCTCATTCAACTTGGAACCGAAATACTACTGCGATCGCGATCTAACTTTCTTATTATCTTGTATTTGTGGGAACTGTTTTAAACCTTAGAGAAGGTAGGCTAACTTTCACATCCTTAAAAGTTTATAGATATTTTTTAAGGAACCAGAAGTGAAATCTATAAATATAACAGTTTAATAGCCTTTATAATAAAATAACAATCTAGGGTTCACAGATAACATTAAGTCGTAAATGTGTAACACGCATGGCAAGCATAAAGCACGCCCCCTCTTACCCACACTGCATATACATGTGCTGACATGAACTATTATTACACATTACCTACTTTTCAAAACGTTGCTAACAATTGTTTCCTCATGGTGGTTTCCTCACCCCACCATCATGGTTCAAGCCTTGTCGTGGCGGTGGGGCTCAGTAGTCTAAGGTGAATCCAGCACCTTGGGCGAAGCAGGTTGAGCCGAGAGAGCTCTTTGTACCCCTCTTATAAGAAGACGGGACAAAAGAGAAGGGGGATTGGGAGCAAGGATGGGAACCTCACCCCATTGAGCTGTCCCAACGATGGAAGAGGTTGTTCTGTGGCGCGGGACAGCCCCACTGTGGAGGAGGCGTCGGTCCCCTAAGGCGGCCTAAGGGACTGATTAGCCGTCGAGGTGCCCTGTTTGCTCATTAGATCCGGGGCACCTCACCAAAGGCGGCATTGGTGACACTCGCCTGGTTTTAATAGGTAGAGCTGCGTCCACTTACCACCTTTCGGGCGCAGCGAGTCCCACATACCCGCCTGGGCAGAACCACTCCCCCGCGGGATGCCTCAGAGCATTTCCTGACATTAAAAAAAAGGTAGTTTTCTCAACGAAGAAACGAGCAGTTTTGCCACTGCACGTGCATATACATGAAACCCACTTACTCCGTGGCTGAACTTATACTTACTAGACCATTAATACGTTGCGCACGAATAAGTTTTAATTAATTTAATAGGTTTAACAATATCATTTTATTTTACGTTTACGTTACGTTACTTTACTAGTTTTAATTTGGGCTTAATGAAATACAAAGCAGATAGTATCTATTATATAATATGCTTATGGTACACGTAAAGCTGATTGTTTAGATATAAAGCTGTAAGCACACGATTACACTTTGTTTAATGTCTTTCATAAAATATTTTTGTTTTTTTTTTACTTCGATGAAAACGTATGGACTGAATTTCAAGATAGTCGAAATAGGCATTTTTTTAATGTCATGAAGGCAATTGTGCAGTGGGAGCCTTATGGTGACTACAGACGCCCATAGACATCCGCACAACCATAAGTCATGCTGATTCGTTGCTCTCCTTTTCTCTAACCCCCCAATGGGCCACCGGAAACTCACGAACCACACGAAACGTAACAGCATAGCTGTCACTTGACGCCGCTGTTATATGAGCGAGGGGTACTACCTCGGTCTTGCCGGCCCAATTCGGCTGCAAAGCAGCATGGCGCTATCTCCTACAATTTATTTTTATTATAATATTTTCCACAGGATTTAAGCAGCACATGTATTGAATTGATAATCAAAGTCAATTGCAATGAATTGATCAAAATAAATTCACTGCATGTGCTGATTACCTATGTAAAAATGTAGGAACATATTTTTATATCTTCTCTGGATTATTTTTGTATCTTAATTGTCTAGCTAGATGTGAGATTGTATGATTAAGTGATGGGTGGCATCTATCACAGCCAACTTCTCTGAAACAATATGGTCCTCCCGTGATCATGGTTGCGGTAAAGTATTCGAAACGTTATATAGGCATTTAAGAGACAGTAAGCTGTGATAGGATCCATAAAATTTGTTTCATTAAAATCTCTGAAACAAAACAAACTTCCTATAGTTCCTTTCTATTATAAATAGTATATTCGTGTAGTGTATAAAATGTGATTTGGAACCAAATTTATGAGCTGATGCTGATCATGTCACGGTATCTCCAAAACAAAATCCATTAATCTTTACTCCCGTGTAGACCCAGCTTATAGCTTGTGGTTGGCTCGATTCCAACAGCGTTAGCCGCTCGCAAAAACCCGATGTTTTTTTGTAGTGGTGATTAGCGGAACACGGTAACTCACGCAGGTACCAGCCTGAGCTCAAACATGACTAAATAAAGATTTAGGGGAATCAGACGTTGAATTATCACACATTTTTTTATGTTGAGAGTGCAAATAGAAGTACCTACTGAAGACTTTTTGCGATTGTTGTATTTTTCTGTTTTATTGTTTGTCAAAACTCCTCAATATGTATAAGGGTTTGTGCTAATTTTGCTAATGAGTCAACCAAACCTGGGTGATGCGCTTGTGATGTGCGCTCGTTTGCATGGGTACCATCTGGGTTATTTCTTGCATCAAACCTCTTTCTGTATTTCGAACAGAAAGTCAGGACCGATTTTGGTCCCGACTTTTTACTGACGTTATTATTAATAATAATAATAACTTTATTCATCCTCACATACACATATCGTTATACAGAATACTTATACTTATTATATATAATACTTATACTTATTATTACTGACCGCGACTCACCATCTTATGTCTCAGTATAGACTTTTTTATTATTAGATTCTAATGCATGCATGTTATGCATTAGAACTTGTCCCAGGTTGTGCCCGGACCGGGTCCCGATTTTATTATAGGCAACGTATACCGATAGGTGGCAAGAGATCGACAGTCTTGGCGTTAATTGAGGGAGGTCTATGTTCAGCAGTGGACGGATACAGGCTGATGATGATGGTGTAAAGATGATGAGACAAAGGCACATTTTGCATGATAATCTGGTTTATTTGTGTATTAGCTAATCCTATTATTTATCCCGGTACTATAAGGCTTCATTATCTATAGGTCCAACCTGATGTACAATAAATTGGACAATAAATTCTAAATATTTGAAAGTACATTAATACTGTTTAGTAAATATGCTTTTCGAACCTATACTAATAACATAAATGTGAAGAGTGTGTTTGTTAGTTTGAGTGCGCTAATTTATAAAAGGTAAGAAAAGGTAAAAGAAAAGTTAATTTTTCATCATCGGGGCGAGTAAACCTGATACTTTATTATATAATTAACTAATAAAAGTTTATTCTATTTTTATAAGCTATTCGGACTTCATCATCATCATCATCAGCCTCTATCCGTCCACTGCTGAACATAGGCCTCCCTCAATGAACGCCAAGACGGCTGATCCCTTGCTACGACGTTCACTTGCGATGGTATAATCCCATGATCACAGAGTAGAATCATCCAAATCCCTTCAGTGATTTTAGAAATTGTGCGAAAAATTGTATATAGTGGTGAATCTTAAACGACCAATTTAAGTTCAAGCTTAAGTTCAAGAAGTTTACTTGAAGCTAGTGCAATAAACAACGGGTTGAGAAACTCAGTACTTAGATCAAAATAAAAGTGATTCCATTCTATTCTGTTCTAGAATAATAATTATGACCTCATAGGACCCTAACGCTAACGTACAGCAGTGGAGAAAGTATGACGCTAAATACAATCCGAGAATTTCAATGGAAAAAACACAACAATATAATTTGTTTGTGTAAAAAATGAGCAAGCATGTTATATTTATAGCTGATAGCCCTATCTTCACTTAATTATGCTAAGGGTTTGAGGTAGAATCAACTTATGCAGTATCTCATGAATGGTAAAAGGAAAAAGTTTGGTCACTGGGACCCGAGCATACATTAAAATAAACGAGACCACTACTAAGTATTAAGTTGTTTAGAAACTACCGCACAGCTTTGTAAATGTATTAGCCATCATATAACTAGCAGTAGTTTAATAAATGTATAGTAAATATTTTTCCACTACCCTGGCAGTACCCTACTGTACAATACTCTAACTGGCAGTACTCTGAAACCCATACTAATTTACACGGCATTCAACAAGGAGAATGTTCATAATACGTGAATTAGCTATGATGTTTACTGCTATGTGTAGAGAAGGGAAAAATCAATAGCAGGATAGTATGTTTATCTGATTGGTAACATTATATTATGTCTTTAACTATTAAATTGCCGTTCTGCAGTACTGGCCATTTCGAATCAAAATAATTTTTGTTTGGCTAAGAATTCTAATTTTCAAATTAATTTTATTTTAAAAACATGGAATACTTTTTACAAAAGTAGTAATTTGTTTATTGATTAGTGTTACATTTTCATCGCATTTCAAGCTTTTTCGTCATCATGGAGAAGTTAAAAATTCGAGTAATCATGGAATATGAGTACATTCGTGGCAGCAACGCGGAACAAGCGGCACGCAACATCAACGACGTTTACGGAGCTAACACTACAAACCAACGCACCACCTGTTATTGGTTTGCTCGCTTCCGGTCTGAAAATTTCGACCTGAAAAATGAACCTCGCGGTCGTCCAAAGACTTTGGTCGACAATGACGAATTAAAGGAGATTGTGGAAGCTGATGATACACAATCTACGGCTGAATTAGCAGCAGCAAAACAATATTGGTCCATTTACGTCAAATTGGCAAGGTAAAAAAGCTTGACCTATTTATATTAATACTTTAGTGAAATAGAGGTAATGTACTGAAAAAAATAAAATAAATCACATTTAGGACTAGATATTTTACAGTATATAAAATGATCTAACGCAATTCAATCCACCAGCCTAAAGAAGTCCACTGCTGCATATCGGCCATTTCGAGTTTCTGCATTAGCTTGAGAGTATGGTCTGAGAGTTTTTTAGGCGTGTTCTTACGGTGTGCCTTAAAGAAGTTAGTGTGGTCAGTCTCCACAAACCCATCACTATAATCGTCCCCACCATGTTTCAGGCCTCGACGTGGCGGTGGGGCTCAGTAGCCTAGGGTGAGCCGCTGCACTTTGGGCGAAGCTAATTGAGCCGAAGAGGCTCTTTGTACCCCTCTTATATATAGGAAGAAGTAATATAGGAAAGAAGAAGAGGGAAAAAAGAGCAGAGACAAGGGGCGAGTACGGGAACCTCACCTCATTGTACTGTCTCCACGTTGGGAGAGGTTGTTCTGTGGTGCGGGACAACCCCTCTGTGGAGGTGGCGTCGGTTCCCTGAGGGACTGACTAGCCGTCGAGGTGACTTGTTTGCTCATTAGATCTAGGGCACCTCACCAAAGGCGGCATTGGTGGCACTCGCCGGGTTTTAGTGGGTAGAGCTGCGTCCACTTAACCACCTTTCGGGCACAGTGAGTCCCACATACCCGCCTGGGGAGACCCACTCCCTCGCGGGATGCCTCAGGGCATTTCCCGGCGTTAAAGAAAAATCATATCCTATTTCTAGATAGGGTCTGTACTATACATATATATATATATATATATATATATATATATATATAACTCTAAAAAATGTCTCTTAAGCAACACAAGTCTAATCCTTAATGAACCTGAATGAACAGTTCCAATGGTATTAATTACATTCCGTACCTTCGATTAGTGTAGAGTATTCTACCACATACGAGCATATTAAGCTTCCCTAATGTGTTACTGTTTGTGCCGTCCTTTCAATATTCACAATACTGCTCAGGGCAGGTGACAAACGACCCTGGAGGTGGCTCTGACAGGTATTCAGTATTCGATTAGGAATTGTCTGATGATGTATCGCCGTCTCCTTGTGTGAGACGTGAGAGTTATTATTCTGTTTGAGTGTAAGTGAGTAGGTCGTATATAATTCGGTAGTTTGCCAAAAGAGTTGAATCTGAAGTATTAGTTTTTAAGGGCTACGTGTTGATTTAAAGAACAAAACGTAACTTCCAAATTTATATTAATACAAGGGGTTAGCGGGCTTCACATTTTTGGACGGAAACATGGTCATTGTTTACTTTAAGGAGTCAAGTTTTATTAATTGTTAGTATTACGGCTGAGTTGCAAACACGGCAGATATTTGTACAATGAAGTAAACAGATTCTATATAATTTTAGCAACTGGCTATTCAACTACTGCATCTATATTAATAGAATAAGACGGTTATGTTTGTGACTTCAGATGTAGAAGATATTTTTAAACTACTGATTCGATTTGAGAAATTGTTTCATCAGTTTAATGCAACGTTAATGCTGAGTGAGGTAGGCTATAAAGCCCACCATGGTTCAGGCCTTGACGTGGCGGTGGGGCTCAGTAGCCTAGGGTGAGCACAGCACCTTGGGCGAAGCTAATTGAGCCGAGGGGGCTCTTTGTACCCCTCTTATAAGAAGAGGGGACCAAAGAGCAGGGGGCAAGGGGCGAAGATGGGAACCTCAACCCATTTGTACTGTCCCGACGTTGGGAGGGGTTGTTCTGTGGTGCGGCACAACCCCTTTGTGGAGGTAGCGTCGGTCCCTTGCGGGACTGACTAGGCGTCAAGGTGCCCTGTTAGCTTAACAGATCCGGGGCACCTCACCAAAGGCGGCACTGGTGGCACTCGCCGGGTTTTAGTGGGTAGAGCTGCGTCCACTTACCATCTTTCGGGCGCAACGAGTCCCACATACCCGCCTGGGGAGCTCCACTCCCCAGGCAGGATGCCTCAGAGCATTTCCCGGCGTTAAAGAAAAAAAAAAGGTAGGCTATAAAAATTATTATTATGAATCCGGAAACGTCTGTAAATCTTAGCAAACGTAGGCAGAGCTACGGTCAGTAACTAGGGCATTTACTTAAATTTATATCTATATTGTATTATAAAGTTTTTTTTATATACTTCTAAGTGTTATTGGCTTAGCTAAAGGTCGACTAATGAATTTCCTAAACGTGATAAGACCGCCTAAAGTACTTACCAAGTAACTAACTTTAGTTGTCTTATGTTAGTCATTATACAATACAGTTTATTTTGAAGTAAGATATTTATGCAATATACGAATGCCTTGCTAAGACTCCTTTGTCTGTTTTTAAAACGTATGAAGGTAATACTTGATACAGATATACTTTTAAAAAACCAAGAAACGAAAATGAGATATTGCGCGCGGTGACACGGCATAAATCGTGAGGCGTCGCGCCAAATCAAAATGTATGTGTTAAAAAACAAATTTACCTCGACGTTACATGTAGTCAAGTTGTACGAGCAGTAAATTACACTTTTTTACATTTTTTAAACAAAATTTCCACCGGTGTATATTTCTTTGTAGAAGGCATTCGCTATGTATGCCTTTGTCTCATTCCGCTTATTTTTTTACAGACTAGGCCCACCATTCGTTCCCACTGCTGCTGTATAGAATGGTGACCACCAAATGAGCCTTTTTACGATCTCAGGTAATCCTATGCATTAAAAATTTGAGACCTGTAACGATTTTTCTATCAATAGCTTACTTAGTACTTACTGGTGGGAGGGAAGCGCTGTGCCGCGCTCCCGGCTGCATGGGTACCACAATCTTGCTTGTTTCTCCCGTGAAACAGCTTTGCTGTGTTTCGGAGAGAAGGGCAAGACAGGCAGTGTAATTACTGGCACCGAGACTTAACATCTTATGTCTCAGGATAGGCAACACATAAATAAGTTGCCTGGGCTCGTTCCAGGTAAACTAGTTTATGTTCATGGGCGACGTCGACCACTTTCCATCAGGTGGCACGTTTGCCAGTTTGCCTATCCAACTAACATAAAAAAGTAAATGATAGGTTAGCATAGCTGGCCCTAAGATATAAGTACCTTGTACCTATATGTTATATATACATATCATCATCATTATCATCAGCCTCTGTCCGTCTACTGCTGAACATGGGCCTTCCTCAATGAGCGCCAAGACGACCGATCCCTTGCCACACCACTCGCATCCAACACGGACCGGCCAACGTACCGAGATCGTCTTCCCACCTGGCTAATGTCTAGTTAATGTCTCCCGCCAATATTTTTCTTTATGCCATAATATTCTTCTTCATTTAATCTATACTAATATTATAAAGCTGAAGAGTTTGTTTGTTTGTTTGAACGCGCTAATCTCAGGAACTACTGGTCCGATTTGAAAAATTATTTCAGTGTTAGACAGCTTATTCATCGAGGAAGGCTATAGACTATATAACACCACGCTGTGACTTATAAGAATTGAGTAACGCAGGCGAAGCTGCAGGCAACAGCTAGTACATAATATAGTGCCGGCAATTTGAGGGCTTGTGAACTCGCTTTTATACGGACGTTTTGACAGCTTACCGTAATTAAACACCGAGTTTTTGTTTCTTTTGTTAAACTTATGCCTTTTTCCAAATTACTGAAGACGCATCTTATAAGAGATAGACGAGGAACAACTCACAAAATAAGCTCATATCACTTATGTCCGTTATCGCTTAGTTAATGTATATTGATATTCCCCGCGATTCAGTCAAGTCAAGGTTCAAGCCTTGTCGTGGCGGTGGGGTTCAGTAGCCTAAGGTGAAACCAGTACCTTAGGCGAAGCAAATTGAGCCGAGGGAGCTACTCTTTGTAGCCCTCTTATTAGAAGAGGGGACAAAAGAGCAGGGGGACAAAGGGCGAGGATGGGAACCTCACCCCATTGTAATCATGGGTGAGGTTCCAATCCTCCCAAAGCAAAGCTGTTTCACTGGAGAAACAAGTAAGACGGTGGTATCCATGCAGCCGGGAGCGCGGCAGAGACACGCTATGAACACACAGAGAACGCAACAAGTTGCCTTTTTTTACGCCGGGAAATGCTCTCGGTCTCCCCAGGTGGGTATGTGGGACACTCTGCGGCCGAAAGGTGGTAAGGTGGACGCAGCTCCACCCACTAAAACCCGACGAGTGCCACCAATGCCGCCTTTGGTGATTTGTTGAGCAAACAGGGCACCTCGACGGCTAGTCAGTCCCTTGAGGTACCGACGCCACCTCCACAGAGGGGTTGTCCCACACCACGGAACAACTCCTCGCAACGTCGGGACAGTACTATGGGGTGAGGTTCCCATCCTCGCCCCCCTACTCTTTTGTCCCCACTTCGAGTTGCCTGGACTATTCCCAGATAAACTCGACGATGTTCATTGTTGGCTTAACAACTAAAGAATAAATGGACTTGATAAGATTTTCAACGATATGTATTTTATTAAATCGGCGGTTCGTAGAATCATCCATAGAATTTGATATTGAGGTTCGTAATCTTATAAAATATTCATTTGATTTCGTATTTATTAGAAATCAGTTAAGTGGAATAGGTTTTCTATAACAATACCAAAAAATATAAATTATTCATATCGCTTATATTTTCAATATAAGCGATATGAATAATTTATATTTTTTTTTTTAAAGTCTAAATTCAGAAAATATAGATCACATTACAAATACACCAATTAATTCAGATTTGAGAGCACAAAAGATTCCTAAAACCTTTTTTGAATTGAACTCTTAAGGTCTCCATTATAAACTTTTATTAAATAGAAAATACCAAAAATTATGATATTTTCCATTTATATGCCTAAGTTGATTTAGAAATTTAATGATGTATTTTCTATACATGGTGGATTAGTGAATATGGGCTCGGTCTCTCGAGAGAGGTCCGGGATCGATCCTGACCTGTGAAGCCTTGAAATGGATTTTTCTTAATTTTTATGACATGTGACAATAGCTCGCTCACCGGTGAAGAAATATTGTGAGGAACCCATGCCTGATGAGATTAAGTCTTTGAAGGTGAAGTTCACCAACCCGCATATAACCAGCGCATCGATTTCGAGGAGGAGACCCGTGCCCAGCAGTGGGACATAAAAGGGTTGATATTATTACTATATTTAACTTTTATTCGTCATAATATTATAAACAAAAACGTATTTGGATTTGCCTTAATAATGAAAAAAAAAATACTAAAGAGAGGTGTCAAGGGACACCCGGATGGAACGAAGTTCCTTTCGATTAATTAGTGAAGGAATTGTAATAAAAAACAAAAAAAAGGTAAAGACCTATTAATAAAACACATTACCAACAATTTTTGCAAGTCAAATTAAGTCAACTGTAGGTACGTGGAATGTGTTATAATGAAAACTACTTACATATCTAATTTTTCAAACATGTTTAAATTTTATAATTATTCTTAGAGCATTTATGTAAATCTGCCAATAGATGGCGTGGTACATATGTATAATTATTTAAAGTTTACATAAAACTGCCAATAGATGGCGTAGTACATTTATATGTAATTATTAAACGTCTCCGTGAATTTACCAATAGATGGCTTTGTTTAGTTATTGTATCGCGCTATTGGGGACATGATCGAATACGATAAGGTTTCAAACTTTTATATAAACAGTAAACACACACACTTATACACACACACTATAGCAGAAAGTGTCGTGCCAACTTTTCGCCTGAATTGTTTCCGTCTAGCCCCCTTCGCAACGCGCGATAAGGAACTACGTTCTAAAAAGATTTTTGAGGTATATAAATGGTGAATTTGTAAAAAAGAATAAAATTTTTCCTAAAAAAATTCCACGTTTCTGTATTATACAGACCCCTAAAACATCCCATAGGTGCCCAAATAAAATTATACTGTGCTCGTCGCTTAGAATAAATATGAGGTCGTTTTTTATAAAACGTATCAACGTAGATGATATCATTTTACGACGTAAATGCTGAAGTATTTTGTCTTATCACTAGGGTATCAAGATTGAGGGTTATTGGGCCGAAGTTTGATGGATAGCTTTGGAAATGTCTTTCTTAAATATTGTTACTAATAAAGACTTGCTTTACCTTTCGCTTAACAGTACAATAAAAAGAATATTGACAATTTTTAATACGCATTGAAATAAATAATATGTGGGCTTCTTTGTTATGGTTCAGTAGGTTAGCCACGATGCCATGCTACAATCGTAAACGCTAGATGTAAACATTGATAAATCATGTGGTCTTAAATGTCATTTCCATACATTTATTAGTTTTCTACTAGCCTTTACGATTGCAGAATGGCATCTTGGCTAACCCACCAGGTATTCAATGTGGAAATGCGTTTCCGACTTCTCTTTTTATATTGTAATTTCAACTTTATATTATCAAAAGCCTTATGTATCTAAGTGAGCGCCGATGGTCTAGTCACTAGTGGGTATGGGCTCGGCCTCTTGAGTGAGAGCCGAGAGGTCCGGTTTCGATACTGACTCCTGAGGAAACCTGCATGCCCGATGAGATTAAAAGTCTTTGAAAGTGTGTGAAGTTCACCAACCGGCATTGGGCCAGCAGGTCGATGAATTATAGCCCGAAAACTCTCCTCGCCTGATTTCTAGGAAGAGACCCGTCCCCAGCAGTGGGACATATGAGGGTTAATATTATATCATGTAAGTTTCGTCTGTAAACGAAATTTTTTATGTGATTTTCATCTACTTCAATGCGTTGAATTAAAATTTAAACTTGGATTTTTTTTTATTTTACAATAAAAAAAATGAAATAATTTCCAAGTGAAAATAAATACAATTCAGTATTGTTTTAAAAGTGTCTCTTGTTTTTTTTTAATTATAAGTAATTGTTGACTTTGAACAGCTAAATGATATCTATTCACAGGATCAATTCTAAGTCCAGACACTAATTCGGAAATCTATTGACTTCTCAGGTAATTGTTGGATGCTATACGAGCTATATATATGAGCTCTACATAGCTCATATATATAGCTCGTATGTCTATGTATTGAACTAAGAGCTCAATATCAACACTTTACACTGAAATTTAGTCGTAAACGCCAGAAACTGATGATCATGAAAGCCCTTATTTGAATATTGACCCAACAAAAAAAAAATACTTTTCCTGTCCTGCTGAATGGAGCCTAAAAATACGTAGAATGAATGAATGAATGAATCTTACAAGAATATAGTACAATTTCTGTGTTGGGAGAATAATACAATAGCAATTGTATCTTCCTTTTAATCGGTAATACAAGACAGCTAAAATTAATATAATTAGAACAGATTTATAAAAACAATAAGCGAAAACATTAATATAATTTTGCTTAAATTATATCAAATCTTGTTAGGTGCTGAATAAAATTAAACTTTCCGTTGGTAGGAATTTGTTAGACGTTTATGATTACAAATAATCTAAATATAAGACGGCTAATCGTTACCTTTCTCGCCTGAGAAAACAGGGCTTAGCGAAGATAATTAAATTCTTAATAACGTTAATAGATTTATAATTTAAAACAGTGCTTAAGGTTTATCGTATGAGCTCAAGACTAAGCTTCTTGAACTATGTATTGTAAGATATTGAATTATATCGTCATCATCATCATTATCAAACCTTCCGTCCACTGCACATTATAACTTGAGCATATTATAACCGGATAGAGTATATGAGCCATAAAATTCCGAAACAGGTCAGTGATTTGTCACTGACGTAATAGAAATTCAACCAACCAGTGATCTGTATACACGTCCCATCGACTAATCATTCATCAATGACCATGAATGCTCTAAAACTCACCGCTGTGCCATGGGGAAGCATGGGTACCACCATCTTGTTTGTTTCTCCCGTGAAACAGATTTGCTGTGTTTCAGAGAGAAGGGCAAGACAGGCAGTGTAATTACTGGCACCGAGACTTAACATCTTATGTCTCCGGATAGGCGACACACAGATGAGTTGCCTGGGCTCGTTCCAGGTAAACTAGTTTATGTTCACGGGTGACGACGACCACTTACCATCAGGTAGCACGTTTGCCAGTTTGCCGGCTCTCCGCTACTGAGCCCGCTCGCGACTGGTTGCTGGATGCGCACGCGACGCGCTCCCACGGGTATAACTTGACCAAATTCCAATAACCAATTGTATCTTCTAGTATTGTGTTTGCTTGTTATAATTATTTCAATAATTAAACGTATAAAATGATCTGGTGCAAGATCCAAGGTGCTGGGCTACTAAGGGCTACTGAGCTCTAGGCTACTAAGCCCCACCGCCACCACAAGGCTTGAACCATGGTGGGGACCCATTGACACTCTGATCTCACCAACACTTAAAAATATAGTTTCTTCGACCATTAAATAAATTAATCATCTCCGAAATAGAGATTCGTGAATGACGTAGAGAAATGACTGATACCTGACTGTAAGTAGGCACAGTATAAGCAAAGTCATATGTTTGACAGCATCTGTGGCTCAGTGGTAAGCGCGTTGGCGCTTTGCGGGTTCGAATCCCGCGCCTGCCAGGGAACAAAAATATTTTCTGTGTTCCTGGGTCATGGATGTATATTAAATATGTGTATTATATAATAAACATCTTAAAAAGTATTAAATATAATATTTCCGTTGTCTGGTACCCGTAACACAAGTTCTTCGAGAACTTACCACGGGACCAGATTGACATGGTATGAAAGCATCCATAGATATTATTATTATTATTATAATATGCATTTACGCTGCGATGTAAGCTTAGTTACACAAATAGTTCTACAACGACCTCATAATTTACATTATTGGAAGACGCATTGCATAACTGCCATTTCTCTAGTAACATGTTTATACTTACATTTTTACATCAAAATATTACTAGAGTAATGGCAGTTTCGCATATAACGGGTGTATTTGGAACGCTTGCAAAAACGAAGAGGTATGAGTGTTGGCATAGCCTGACATGATACAAGTGAAATAAACGCGTTTTTTTTTTTGGTTGCCTTTTTATTTGTTTTTTTTTGTATAATCCGGTTTAATAAACATAATTTTACAGAAAGTTGATGATAATGCTTTAAAATAATAGTTTTTAAAAAAAAAAACGTTAATGTAATTGGTTTATGGTTCACGCCGATCAGCGGACTGCATCAGCTGACAGTTCGCGTGTATACGTTCATTGCGGGTTTGCAAAATACATAAGTCCTAAAATTTTCTTAAAAAAACGTTTCTGAGATAAATGGTTATATGAATTATATAGTATATTATTAGGGTTAAATCTTTGCAAGCGTTCAAAATACACCCGGTATATAAACAATTCAAATATTATGGAAATTTAATTTCATTAACCCAGTTTGAGCCTAATCTTGACGTCCTGATATCATGTTTGTAATGTTAGATTTAACAAAATACAGACTTCGCTTAAGTCTAGAATCTAGATCAAAGCGTGTCTCAGCTTTGTTGATTGATACTAACATAATCCTACTAATATTATAAATGTGAAAGTATGTTTATTTGTTACGCTTTCACGTGAAAACTACTAACCGATCATCGTGAAACTGTATACAATATATTCTTAGAGGTATCAGAAGTACCTAACATAGGATACGTTTTATGAAAAAAAAATCTTATCATTCACATACGAAGTCGCGGGCACCAGCTAATATATAATAATAATAAAAAAACTTTATTGCACACATACATAATTTCTTCTTTGACAGATAGGATTCGAAACGAAGACATCCGCCAGAGAACTATGCTGCCGTCTTAATTAAAAAGGGCATAACTAATTTTATTTACAAAAAACACATTTTGTAAATATTGAGAAAATAGAGATTAAAATATTTTTTTTTGTTTTTGTTGAAAAAAACATCCCTAAACAATGTTTTCCGAAATTCTGCTAATGGCAATACTTGCATTTCTATAGTACATATACGACCATAGCATTTTTATTTTTAATTTTAATCCATATTATTGATAATTTGCTTAATTTTTTTCATCATATATAAAATCGTGAAATAGAAGACATACATTATAATGTGACCTTTTTCTTTACAAAAACTTAAAAAATGGTGCAGTTGTGCCCTTTAAGCTTATGCTAACTCTGTTTATTTTGTTGCTAAAAATTCACAAAAAATTAGGCAGATAGGCCTTTTTTTCCTGATTACGAATATGTATATAACTCAATTTCGTGAAAAATGTTAGTTGTGCCCTTTTTAATTAACACGGCAGTATGGTTACTGATATCACGCAAAGAATAAGCTCGTTGAAGTGGCAGTGGGCTGGTCACACTCAGGAGAACGGATGGCCGATGGGCCAATAAGGTTCAAGAGTCGAGGCCACGTTTAGGTAGACGAAGTGTTGGTCGGCCATTAACTAGGTGGGAAGACGATCTCCATGCGGGGGCCGGTCCATGTTGGATGCGAGTGGCAAGGGATCGGCCGTCTTGGCGTTAATTGAGGGAGGCCTATATTATGTACAGCAGTTGACGAATAGAGGCTGATGATGATAATGATGATAATACCTACATAATTTACACACTCAGGTCATTAATTTTAATACTATCATACCACACATGTATCTATAATTCAACGTAGGCTTACAAATTTAGGACAAAGATTTTGAGCCTGTATATTGCTATTAGTTAATAATCCTTCGTATTCCCTATATTCATATTTTTACCACATGAATTCCCAAAGCAATATTTCGCTTATTCCCGGAAATTACTAGGGTAATAATCCATCTTCTTATATTCATAACCTTGTTACATAAGTATTTTGTAATCTTTTGCCGTCGATCGTGTATTAAATTTATGTATATTTAAACTTCTTAAAATTGTATTGTTTATCAAATAATACACGCTATGCAACGCGTAATGCTGTATGTATGTATGTTATGAAGTAAGCTTAAGCTTACCCGGGTATACCTAGTATTATCTGAGGAAATTGGGTCTGTATATTTAAGGTTCTTATTCGAATCTACCTGTATACACCTAAGTTTTTTTTTCGCACACAGAAAACGGGGCACCTCGACGGCTAGTCAGTCCCCCAAGGGATTGACGCCACCTCCACAGAGGGGTTACCCGCGCCACAGAACAACTCCTCCCAACGTCGGGACAGTACAATGGGGTAAGGTTCTTATCCTTGCCCCTTGTCCCCATACTCTTTTGTCCCCTCTTCTTCTAAGAGGGATACAAAGAGCAGCTCCCGCGGCTCAATTTTCTTCACCCAACGTGCTGGGTTTACCTTAGGCTACTGAGCCCTCCCCGCCACGACAAGGCTTGAACCATGGTGGGGATACACTTAAGCCTAGTCACCTAATGGCCTTAGGTGACTAGACTTAGGTGACCTGCTAATTAAATCATACGTTTCTAATATTATTTACGACCTCCGTGGCTTCAATGTTTTGCGTCAAACGTGGTCAATGGTTAGCGCGTTGGCGCCCAAGTCGGAGGTAGCGGGATCGAATCTCGCCAGGGAACAAAACGTTTTCTGTATTCCTGGGTCATGGATGTGTATTAAATACCTATGTGTATAATATAATAAAAATCTTAAATTTATGTATAGTATAAAAGTATTAAATATATTTCCGTTGTCTGGTACCCGTAACACAAGTTCTTCAAGAACTTACCACGGGACCAGATAGACGTGGTTTAAAAGCGTCCATAGATATTATTATTATTATTTCCAATGACTATAATATGTGACTTTCCGTTGAAACAACCAATTTATTTTTACCAGTTAAACGCAAAAGTATATACCATTAAAAAGCTTGATCAACGTTAATTACAAGTAGAGTTCGTGTCTAGTATAAACTATTCATCGAACACTTACAAACTGTTTACCTTGTAAAGAACTTTGGACGGGGCTTAAGCAAATTTCACCAACACATTAATATTCATTGAATATGATCTTAAAATTTTCACCGTTTTCGACTGGGATTTTCGTTTATTATTTCACGGTACAGTTTTGAACTGTACACAACTACAACTCCCACTTGTTTTGCATAATTAGATAAACGGTGTACGAACGACGAGTTTGCCCATCATTTTGTCGGAGTGAAAGTGTGGTTTTATGTAAAGAAGGGTATGTACGGGATTTTTTTGATGAGAAAGGTCATGTATATCTTAAAATGGCTGTACTGATAAGTCCGCATTTAGTTCCTACTACTTATAAGCCATATTTTTTCATATATCTATACTAATATTATAAAGCTGCAGAGTTTGTTTGTTTGAACGCGTTAATCTCAAGAACTACTGGTCCGATTTGAAAAATTATTTCAGTGTTACATAGCTAATTTATTGAGGAAGACTATAGAATATAAAACATAACTCTGTGACTAACAGTAATTAGGTTGAGTAAGTTAACGCAGGCGAAGCTGCGGGCAACCGCTAGTATTAAATAAGTTTTAGGATTGTATCTTGGATATGTTAAACGATAATCAAGTGTAAGCTGATTAATTAATGTCTAGTGCCCAGTTAAGGTTGGAGGTGAAAGGAAAATACTGTCAATGAAACAGAAATTAAATGAAACGCGGCACAGCGCTTCCCTCACCGGTGGGAGGGAAGCGCTGTGCCGCGCTCCCGGCTGCATGGGTACCACCATCTTGCTTGTTTCTCCCGTGAAACAGCTTCGCTGTATTTCGGAGAGAAGGGCAAGACAGGCAGTGTAATTACTGGCACCGAGACTTAACATCTTATGTCTCAGGATAGGCAACACATAGATGAGTTGCATGGGCTCGTTCCAGGTTAACTAGTTTATGTTCATGGGCGACGTCGACCACTTACCATCAGGTGGCACGTTTGCCAGTTTGCCTATCCAACAAATATAAAAAAACAGTATAAAGCCATGCAGTGTATTGTTACATTGGTTCTTCATAATTTATTATGTATACTACCCAAATTAAAACCATTGCAAGCGCCTTCAATCCCTTTTTGGAGTTCCCAGATCTGTAGGCAACAGCATTACCTCAGCGACATGAATAAGTTGCCTTTTTTTTCTTTAACGCCGGGAAATGCTCGAAGGTATCCCGCGGGGGAATGGGTCTCTCCAGGCAGATATGTGGCACTCGCTGCGCCCGAAAGCTGGTAAGTGGACGCAGCTCTACCCACGAAAACCCGGCGAGTGCCACCAATGCCACCTTTGGTGAGGTGCCCCGGAGAAAACAGGGCACCTCAACGGATAGTCAGTCACCCAACGTCGGAATAGTACAATGGGGTGAGGTTCCCATCCTCGCCACTTGTCTACCTCCTCTTTTGTCTTCCTTTGTACTCTTCTTATAAGAGGGGTACAAAGAGCAGGGTCGCCTTAGGCAACTGAGCCCCACCGCAACGACAAGGCTTGAACCTACCAGTTTACCTATCAAACTAAAATAATATAAAAAATATATATTCTTCATTAGATTCATAGTAATTTTATTTTAGTCATAGACTCTATAAATAAAATCAAAACAAATAGAAACATCAGATGAGGCCAAATATTAGGAGTGCTAGAATTTGGATACAAGCTGCATTCTTACGATTGGGGTGTGCAGGCTTATTCTGTTCGTGCTTAGCATAACATAAACATGATTGCAAAGCTGCGCACCCTCTCAGCAGGTGTCGGAATAAGAGATGGGCTTTTGTCACGTCAATAGTTTTAGGTGCCAGAGAAAAAGAATAAAAGGTATTTTAAATTAGGTTGAGCTAAGTTATCTGCCTCCATCTTTCCAATTTCCGCTCCATCCGGCCCTGAAAACAACCTGGAACAAGCCTGAGTGGACAATTTCTTGTTGTTGTTGTTCGCGCTGTTGTTGCTATAGGTAACTTTAATGTAAATATTGATAACATCTAGTTTATATTACCTAGTTTTAGTTTATTAAGTAATTTTATTCACACCACGGTTGGCGCCGCACTGATTCACCGTCGAGCCAGAACGTCCCGTGTCGCAGGCTGCTCTCTTCTGGGCCTTCGCTAACGTGATTACACTCGGTAGGAGCAGACCGCCTGGGACGTCACTTGGGGGAGAACGCTGCGCTCTACACCTAGTAGAGTAGATTAGTTTTAGTTAGGCTATTTTAGTCGCCCTAAGAACCGCACTATATTTATGGGGTGCGGAAGATCCCGCTGCCAGGAGGCCATGAGGCCTCGATGCAGCTTCCTCGATTCCCTTGCGGGGTTCTCAGAAAACCACCGAGTTGAGTCGAGTTGAGTTAAGTGAGCGACGGTGTTCTAGTGTGTATGGGCTCGGTCTCTTAAGTTAGAGCTCCGGGTTCGATTCTGACACCCTGTGATACCTTGAAATGGGTTTTTCTTAATTTTTATGTACATCTGAACATGAGACCATCAGTTGCTCACCGGTGAAGGAAACGTCGCGAGGAAACCTGCATGCCTGATGAGATTAAAAGTCTTTGAAGATGTGTGAAATTCACCAGCCCGTATTGGGCCAGCGTATCGGTGAACTATGGCCCAACACCCGCCTCGCCTGATTTCGAGGAGGAGACCCGTGCCCAGCAGTGGGACATAATAATATATGGGTTAATTATTATTTTTTTCGAATTGTCTAAGCTAATGGCCTGTTGGCCCTAATGCTACATCAGTCTGGTGGTGAACCAGCTGGCTCACCTATTGATTTTTATATGAAGGGGGGTCGCCCCCCGCCAACCGTGGAGTCTTCGATCACACGGCCTCCTGGCGTCGGGTTTGAATTGGGTTGATATTATGTATAATGATATATATTAAGTTTTTTTCTTGTACATTTTGTTTACAATACATTATAATAAAAAGCTCACAAAAGCATACTTTTTTATTATTAACCAAAATAAAAAATACAATGTAAAGAAGAGATCGTACATTTTAGCAGCAAAAAACCACAAAGAGTTTAAATTTAAAATTGTATAGATGTATAAGGAAAAACCCCCTATAAGATGAACCAAGTATCTGGTGAGGGTCATAGGAAACTACTGGATTCAGAATTCAGAAAGCAGAACTCCACCACCGGACATCGCGTCAAAATTCCACATTTCACCCACACCACCTTGTGTCGCTTATTGTGTCGACGTGATGACGTGTATATTATGATTAATAAACGTAAAAAATTTTTGGAGTGTAATGTGTATCTATTCTTTGAGGTTTTTATTATTTTATTATTATTAGAATGTGTGGTGTAAATATTCCCTTGGGGAACTGATTAGCCGTCGAGGTGGGCAAACAGCTCATTAGATCCGGGGCATCTCACCAAAGGCGGCATTGGTGGCACTCGCCGGATTTTAGTGGGTAGAGCTGCGTCCACTTACCAGCTCCATAGCCCACATACCCACCTGGGGAGACCCACTCCCCCGAGGGATGCCTCAGAGCATTTCCCGGTGTTAAAGAAAAAAAAGATAAGTACTCACTGATAATGTGGCTTTGTATATCTGAAAGATTTTCCAAATCGGTCCAGTAGTTTCGTAGCATATTCAATTCAAACAAACAAACAATTAATATGTGCACGCCCCTTTCCCGCACAAGCGGCATGGAGCCGGCGAGGTTTTTTTATATTGGTATTTTTAATTTCGTAATATCTTTTGAACAGAATGTCCGATTACAATAATTAAAAATAATTCACAGATATTGAAACAGTCTCGAATAGGAACTGATTTACTTGGATAAGAATTAATACATACCTTTGTATTGATAACATCTATATTTAAACAGGAAAACGAATCAAGATTAAATAGTCTCCTACCGATATATTGCGTTGCCTATACATTTCAGAGCCAGTCGATTTTCTACTTTTTTTTTCAAAAACATAGTAAAGTTACGTTTTAGCAGAAAAATACAAAAACAAAGAGACTTCGATCAAGTTTTTTTATAAATAAATAGATCTTTCGATAAATACCGTGAAAAAGTAAGCCCGCAACATAACAGTTTAGTAAAATTTTGCAACAATTAAATAAACAATAAAATTAAAAACAAAAATATTGACTCGCTTTAACATTCGCTGGGTTGAATAATAAATTGTAAAGGAACTTTATACCTGACCACGTATATTATCATCTTAATGTTTAAATTGGTACTTTGATATATAAACTTACACATATGATACATATAAATTCTACCCATGAGAGGGATGCGCTGTGCTGCGCTCCCTTCTCCATGGGTACCACCATTTTGCTTGTTTCTCCCGTGAAACAGCTTTGCTGTGTTGCGGTAATTACTGGCGCCGAGACTTAACATCTTATGTCTCAGGATAGGCAACACATAAATGAGTTGCTTGGGCTAGTTTCAGTTTAACTAGCTTATGTTCATGGGCGACATTGACCACTTACCATCAGGTGACACTTCTGCCAGTTTGCAAAAAAAGAATCATGATCCGGTTTTTTTACACTAAAGTTTTTTTTTAATTGGTTTTATTAGTTATAGAATATCTTATAATATTCTTTTATCTTATTACTTCCAATAGAGCTTTTAATATTTTTATTATCCACGACGAAGTTGTCCAGATTTTTTTCTTTTTCGCCGGGAATTAATGCTTTTAGGCATCCCGCGAGGAGTTAGGACAGTGTAATGGGGTGAAGTTCCTATCCTCACTCCTTGTCTATACTCTTTTGTCCTCTCTTCTTATTAGAATGGTACAAAGAGCAGTGCCCCACTGAGCCCCACCGTCACAACAAGGTTTGAACCATGGTGGGGAAGTTGTCCAGACTAGTTAGACACGTCCAGATCGGTTCCAGTGATATAGGCAATCTCCTCCAGGTTTTTAAAATTTTACATTTCTTTCGTGTTCGGTGCAGACACTTTAATATATTTCTCGCAGCCTTTTTACCTATTCTATTATTTAAGTTCCATTATTTATTCTGTACATATAAAGTGACTTATTTCTGAGTCTGTGTCACCTTTTTCGTAAAGAAATACTTGATCTAGGTTTGCGAGCTTGATTTCATGAAATGTATATTGGAGAGAAAAACATGTTTTCGGGGATACGTTTTTAGGTCAACTGAAAATTGGGAGACAAATGATATCAATTGATTTTGTAATTGACTGAAACAGTGTAGTACTTTTTTTATCACGCATTAAACAGATAAAAGTTATACTTTATATAACAATAGTTTAAAAACTAGAAACAATAATCAAAATCAAAACAAACTAAAAAAATTAAAAACTTAACTTTTTAAACGACTTATTGTCGACTTTTCTGTTAGATTGATGGTTACGGCGTGATCTTTAGTTTTTTTTACGACAATTAATTGCTATTTCTGAAGGTCCTAGTGAAGATAAGATAAAAAGGGCCAAACTATATAAATAATTGCATTGTCATCGGTCTTTAATATGTTTGCAAAATTTCAAATTAAATGAGCTTTCAAGTGCTAGAAAATGGATTTCGAAGATTCCGTTACAAACCGTCATACCTTCATGATATAGGAAACTAACCAAAGCGTGTTAATATTGACCTGACCTCTTGGTTTTTGAGAATGTAAATAATTTATTGTACCGTTGTGACTTTGAAATAGTGGGTGAATGGTAGCAGTACACCCTTATTTCGTCTTTAGTTAATACATTAATGCCCTTAGTAAATAGGTTTTACTAAGCCCAAAAATTTAAAAATTGAATACGATTTCATATGGGGACAGAAAATACACTCGAAAAGCTTCATAATTTATATTATCTATCTTTTTCGACGAATTTCGGTAAACAGTACTAATTTCCAGTGCATACATAGTACCACAGTTCAAGTGCAGTCGTTGCTCCGATACACATATAGGACATCAAAATATGATTTACAGCTATCGAATGGAGTGATCTGGACCAGTAAGCTTGTGGCAACAGCCTGTTTGTGCTGATACGTCCGTCTGACGTGACGTGCGCGCTGTCACAAAGTGATTTGATTAGTGTCCCACATTGCGTGCATATGCACACTTGTTATGCAGAAACACGGCACTGATATTGCTTTCAAACTGTACTGAGTTCAGCTGAGAATTTATTACTGAGAAAGGTTTGAGACGATGTTTTTAGGTAATTATAATCATTGAAACTATTTGAAATGCAATGTGAATTACTATTTGTGAGCCCATTTGGCTCACTTTTGGTTTGTAAAAGTGGGGGGTTGCCCACCGCCAACCGTGCAGTCTGCGACTACACGGCCTCCTGGGGTCGGGTTGGATAAAACTATTAATGTATTTAATATACTACGAATGCCTTGTTCACAAGCGGTCACGTGTAAATAACAATTTTAATTTAAAAATGTAAGCCCAATTCAGCTAGAAATAATTTATAATCAAGGACTTTGATTGAAGATATTTATATAGACTACGTATTCTTAATATTAGTACTTTCAAGCAATCTATCAAAACTATTTTAAAAGGGATATAATTGCCATGTTTTTTTTTTGCTAAAATTTTAATTGCTAAAAAGAATCTTTAAATAGTACGCATCAATGCCAAGACGCGTCTCATAACAACCCTTACCAAAAAACCTTTAAATCCTTATCAGATCTTTTCCTGATAATAAAGATTCAAAGACTTACATTTCGTGGGATGATGAAGAGATAAAATGATACTCAAAAAACTCAACCCACTTTGTCAAACAAAGTAGCATAAAATTTTGGATTAGGTATGTAAATAAGTAAATGAATATTTACGAAAACGTCCTACACATTATGAAATCCTAGGTTTTGTAAAATGTAAATATTATATATTTAGGTTAATTCCTATAAATTTAAAAGAAAAGTTAACCATATAGATATGCTTAACTTTTCTTTTCGCTAGTTTATTCATATAATATTATATACAAAAAACGCTGGGCCGCTCCCGGCTGCATGGGTACCACCATCATGCTTGTTTCTTCCGTGAAACAGCTTTGCTTTGTTTCGGAGAGAAGGGCAGGACAGGCAGTGTAATTACTGGCACCGAGACTTAACATCTTATGTCTCAAGATGGGCAACGCATAAATGAGTTGCCTGGGCTCGTTCCAAGTAAACTAGTTTATGTTCATGGGCGACGTCGACCACTTACCATCAGGTGGGTACCATCCGTTTGCCAGTTTGCCTATCTAACTAACATAAAAAAATGTAAATTCTAGTTCGTTTGTTGTTTCTTTCTGCAAATATTACCTAAGTATTTTTCGATACCAATATTTTTATAACTACATATTTTATTCATGTGAATATTAAATAAAACATTACTAAATCCAGTAAAAATAATATAAATGACTTATATGAATAATTATAAAACAAATGAGACGGGTAAGTCTGAAGATGATAGGAATGATGACTATGAAGATTACTTGTTTGATTTGAAAACACAGTAAAATAATATGACATTTACATAAAATTAATAAGACAACTTCAAAAAGGATAATGATAATAATAATAATAATAATGTAACGATATAAGATAATAACATGCAATTAAAGTAAATGCAATATGTAATCACGTAGAATATTGTAGGTAAATGAATAATGTGTGTCCATCACATTATACGTCCAAACCGTCATAGTCTATTCCCTTGTATCTTGTCTTAGATGTCACGTACGGCTAAGCCACTCCATAAACACATCGTGTATGTAATTGTGTCCGTTTACCTAACGTTGATAATAGCCGTTAAACAGTTTGGCCGCCTGCTTCCCTCTTTTCACAATCATCTCCTTTTTTCCAATAGTTTAATATTTTTTTTATTTCAATGTTCGATTTAGTTTGAATATTATAATATATTTAAAACACAAATTTCGATGTGGTTTGTAAAAAGAAAATCTTCATAGAACAATTTCAAATACTGCTTACTAAAATAAAAATGCAAGTCGGTATCCATAAAAATCAATGACAGCAGACACCAAAAAAAAATCAAACAGTAGTCAACAAAAGTATCATGCTCGAAGTATGAAGTAAGTAAGTAGTAGTGTATATAGTTGATTGCATTTGAAATGAGGAACAAGGAAAATGCGTCTGTCTTGCATGTTTTTGAATATGCATCAAACGATGCAATTATCTCAAGAGGAGAAAAATATGCAAATATTTATGAGCTCACCTGGAATGGAAGTGCCAGTATGCTAATTTCAGGAATACCACTGCGCTTACATTTCCTTATCATTTGGCTATATTATTATTGCCAAAAGATATCAATAATTTTGCTAACCTGTCCTAATAACATTTACATTAGAAATTACAAGCCAATGTTAATTGCAAGGAGAATAGTCTAGAGCGCCCATTCCTCTCACGTCCTCAATAAACTACTGCTAGCATTTAGTACTACGCGTTCTGCCTTCAAACTGCTGCCAAGCAAAGGTAACGGCACTCAGGTTTATTTTGTAATTGCACCCCTAAATTGTTATTTGTTACTTTAGCAAAAATGTGACCACATAATCGGCTCGAAATAACAATGATTTGGTATTTAGTAATGGTATGTAAGTCAACAGGGCTCATCATTATCATTAGTCCCTATCCGTCCCTCCCTCGCCATCTTAGATAATTTAAAGAACCAACCAAACCAAGTTGGGTAGCGATAGTTGCAATAACTAGATAGAACTCTTTTACCAGCTGTAAAATAGTATGAAGAAGCTACCGTCTTCACATCTTTTTTTATGTTAGATAGATAGGCAAACTGGCAAACGTGCCACCTGATGGTAAATGGTCGAGGTCGCCCATGAACATAAACTAGTTTACCTGGAACGAGCCCAGGCAACTCATCTATGTGTTGCCTATCCTGAGACATAAGATGTTAAGTCTCGGTGCCAGTAATTACACTGCCTGTCTTGCCCTTCTCTCCGAAACACAGCAATGCTGTTTCATGGGAGAAACAAGCAAGATGGTGGTACCCTTGCAGCCAGGAGCGCGGCACAGCGCTTCCCTCCCACCGGTAATTGAAAACAATATTATGTTCAATAGATGTAAATAAAACATCTATTGAAAAAAGCTTAATATGTCTATCGGAGGACCGAACTATATTATAATATTAATGTATAGACTTTGTTAGTCTTCAAATCTTTCCCACCATGGTTCTGGCCTTGTCATGATGGTGGGGCTCAGTAGCCTAGGTTGAGCCCAGCACCTTGGGCGAAGTGAAGCCGAGAAGGCTGTTTGTACCCCTCTTATAGAAGAGGGAACAAAAGAGCTGGGAATAAGGGGCGAGGACAGGAACCTCACCCTATTGTACTGTCCCGATGTTGCGGGACAACCCCTCTACGGAGGTGGCGTCAGTCCCCTGAGGGACTGACTAGCCGTCGAGATGCCCTGTTTGCTCAACAGATCCGGGGCACCTCACCAAAGGCGGCATTTGCGGCACTTGCCGGGTCTTAGTAAAGCTGTGTCCACTTACCAGATTTTAGGCGCAGCTAAATCCCACATACCCGCCTGGGGAGACCCACTCCCCCGCGGGATGCCCGTATTTCCCGGCGTTAAAGAAAAAATAAAAATAAAGCCTTCAAATCTTGTTCTTATTAACTACAACATTAAAACGTCCCAAAGCTGTTACACCATAGATAAAGCTAACACACTTTCAATACTAAAACTCCAAAAGTATAACCGTGCAAATATTATATTTTTCATACAAATATATTTATTCCCAACAGGGTAGTGAGGTGAACTGCGACACGGGTCAAAAATTACGGGTCATTCTTGTAGGGTTTGTAGGAGTGACAGGGGGAACTATGCGCAGTATATTTTGTCACTCATGTTACAAGGAGGTTAATTTGTTGTGTAGTACCTTTTTGATATTTCGCTGGTGACTGTATTTTTATTGATATGGAAATGTTGTATTATACATTATAGTTTTTATGTAATTTAACATGGTTTATACTACCCCACTATGGTTCAGGCCTTGTCGTGGCGGTGGGGCTCAGTAGCCTAGGATGAGCCGCTGCACCTTGAGCGAAGCGAATTGAGGCGAGGGGGCTCTTTGTGCCCCTCTTAAAGGAAGAGGGGACAAAAGAGTAGGGGGACAGGGAACGAGAATGGGAACCTCACCCCATTGTACAGTCCCGACGTTGGGAGAGGTTGTTGTGTGGTGCGGGACAAGCCCTCTGTGGATGTGGCGTCGGTACCCTTAGGGACTGACTAGCCGTCGAGGTGCCCTCTTTGCTTAACAGATCCGGGGCACCTCACCAAAAGCGGCATTGGTGGCACTCGCCGGGTTTTAGTGGGTAGTGCTGCGTCCACCAGCTTGCGGGTGCAGCGAGTCCCACATACCCACCTGGGGAGACCTACTCCCCCGCGGGATGCCTCAGGAATATTTCCCGGCGTTAAAGAAAAAAAAAATGGTTTATATAACTCCAATGTTTCACCGTGTGTTTTTTTTAATGTTACTTGGATAGGCAAACTGGCAAACGTGCTACCTGGTGGTAAGTGGTCGACGTCACCCATGACCATAAACTAGTTTACCTGGAACGAGCCCAGGCAACTCATCTATGTGTTGCCTATCCTGAGACTGTGCCAGTAATTACACTGTCTGTCTTGCCCTTCTCTCCGAAATACAGCGAAGCTGTTTCACGGGAGAAACAAGCAAGAAGGTGGTACCTATGCAGCCGGGAGCGCGGCACAGCGCTTCCCTCCCACCGGTATAAAAGGTTTCCGGTAGTGTAACTAATATTTCATTATTACATATACACCCATACATAACCTATTAGCTATTTTACAACTTAACTATAAGTTAAATGTACTGTGGATACCTGTGTGCCTGTTAGGGCTAAAAGTATCATTTTTACAGAAGAGGGGCAAAGGGCAGATACCCGCCATACTGGCGGACTAGCAGGTAAGTTGCCAGCCTTTTAAGTCTGTAAGGGTATATGGAATTCAACATTCCGTATTAAACTAACGTATAGGTAAACTTTGGCCTTGTACTTGCACAAAATCTCGAGAAAGAGGCCAGTGACCAGCAGTGGAACGTCTGTGGTATGCTTGTAAATTGTAATGCTTCTGCAACTCTATTTGAGAATTGACAATTTAAACTACCATCTTGTTCAATTCCATGATGTACATTGTAATTTTGAATTGCGTTTGAAATAAAAACTAAATATTTATAACCTCGTAAACCGAAAACGAAATAAAAGTTATTGATGTATTCGGTTGAGTGTTTTGTAACAAAAAGGTACAATTTCGGGCGCTGCGGTTTTGTCAGCGGAATCATTTGTACGTTCACCACATTGTTGAATTAGTTATTCGCGGTGAAATTAATTTCTATTTTAATGTTACTGAAAGGGTTAAAAGCGGGTTCGACTTCAAACCGACTGTTCGATTATAATACGACCACACGAATATATTCAATTATCATGATCACTAATAAAAAATACCGAACGGACATACAAAATTTGGCGAATTCTGTCTAATTACAGATGAACATGCTTGGAACTACTTGGAGCACTTGGAACACTTGGAACACTTGGAAAATACTTTCTAAAATCTTCGTAGTATTTAAAAAATAGAGATAGACAAATTTCCGACGTCTTGACAAAGAGATAAGTTTTGTCCCCTTCGATAAGTAACAAACAAAATAACTTTCTGGTATGGTAAACTTGGATAGATAAAATCTTACATAAGTTTTTATATATCCAAATTTCATCACCTTAAAAATTTGCTAAAATGGATATAAAATATTTCTTAATGCTCATGAGCTCACTCATCAGGTTCTGTATTTAGAAGTAGGTTTCCCGATGTCTTTCAACATGCTTATTATTATATTAAATTCAGCTATGGTCTTTAAAACTTTTGCACAAGCCCTGATCCTAGAAACCTGACCTTATATTATTAAATGGCATTTATCCAAAGTAATTCTTATCCAACACTTACAAATAGCTGAACTCAAACTAAATTACCATTATCTGAGCGAAACATTTAAACTTCAGAATAATTTAAATTCATTATCAGGGAATCTCAAAAATGTTAATTCTTCCAGCGATACAAAACGTATCTTGAAAGTCGTAAAGAAAGAAATCCAAGAAACTTTAGTCTTCACAATTTCAAAGTATTAAAGCATGAAAGGAAACTGTCCGGAACTTATTGAAGCAATCAGATTCTGCAGATTCCGTTTAACATTAGCAAAATTCCTCCTCAAATCCAATCGTATTAAGGGACCATTTAAACTTTTGTGCCACGCTAGAATACTCTAATTTCTTTCAATTTAAAAAGAAGTAGGCTTACCGTGAAGCCTTTTTCAAGGGATAAATTCAATTGTTTTTTATATTGCGGTAAACCCTTTTGAACTTGGTATGGCTTCTCAAAGTATCTATTAAGGGAACGATACAAAGTGATTTTCTACGGAAATGTGTTTACGTAATAACTTTTGTTACCTGTATATCCCTATTATAATAATAATATTTGTAATGTGAACCATGATATATAAAACAAAAAGCACAGTCAATAAAGAGCTGAAGAAGAGTTGTACAATATTTTATATAAAATTTATTTCAAATAACCTTTTTTGAAATTTATTAATTGGCTTCAACATCCACATTTTAATTAAAAAATATTTGAGATCATTAATATGCGACCGCACACCTACCAACGACCAATTTTTAATTAAATTTAAATTTACTGTTTGAATAATTTGGAAAGTAAACCGAATATTATAGCGTTATTTTCGAAATGTAAAACATTTTATATGTATTAAATGATAAAGCCACCATTTTGTTGAGCTAAAAATTTACGGCTGATTTAATAGTTAAGGAACTATATATTGTAGTAGTTAGTTATTTCACTATCACTTTGAAGGAACCAATTAATCTACATGCAAATGTTTTCAAATGATGTTTTCAAATATTGCAGCATTGTTATCATCAATATAATTTCAAGATCAAATACCTCAAGTTTAAAATACCTACAACACTACCTAACCTAAACCAGCCCGTAAACTGAAACTTCTCTTTGTCCCGTTTCTACGTATGTTCCCTTAATATTGTATTACATAGAAAAATATATATAAATTAGCTCCAAATTTACCAAGCAGATTGGACCATACTTACTTTACCGTAACACAGTAATTATATTTTTGGCACTAAAACGGGACCCTCAGGTACACCCAGCTATAAACACATTCATGTTCGGAACGGCAAACTCACTAAACTCACTGGATAGTATTCGTCCAGTGTGTTCTCTGACTGAATTAAATTAAGCCACAGAATAATAATTTAGTTAGAATATTCGTCACAAAATATCACATGTTCAGGAAAATACTTTATATATTAATAAATTTATGTACTTCGAGAGTAATAAATGAATTAATTAGAAGCTTGACATAAAACAGTTTCTACATTTATGTGATGTTTATACTTATTTTAATTAGTAATTGTGTTATCCATTTC